>OW152816.1:0-1200000 GCA_933534255.1 Iphiclides podalirius | reverse complement strand
ATTTTAACGGTATTTAGATTTATAAAAGAAAAATGTTAAAAATGAGAAAAAAAAAAATAGATAGAAATACAAAAACTATATCTATAGCATAGCCTTGATAACGCTCTGCGCTCGCATCAAATTGCTTAATTAATTTTTGTCACAAGTTAAATATATTCAATGGAGGGATTATAAAAAAGATTGTGTATGTTATTTAACTTTATAAGTTATTTACCTGAATATACATAGGTAATTTTGATAAAAATTCTCTCACGTACTCCGTCCATCCTTTGCAATATATGTGCATTTATTAACACGTTCGGACACCGGCTTATTTAATACAATTTTGATTATAGTAGAATCTCTTTGATGTTGTGATGACCACCTTAAAAATTGTTTTCCATGATATATAAATAAAAAGCACTAAGAAAAGGACAAAATCATATATAACAAAACAAAAAAAAATCAATAATTGTTGCAAATCAAAAATTGAATACCAGAGAATTAAGAAAAAAAAATACTACAAAAAGTTTTAAATCATTAAGATTTGAATGTTGAATGTTAGGTAGACCCCCGCTTTAACGTTATTACTGATTGAAGAAAACAACACATAGCCCTTTATGCATGCACAGTAAAATTTCTACTACAACCATGCGTTGTATTCCGCCTATCCTTCACGTAAATGTTCGCATTTGAAAATCATCCGGTTTTTTTTTGTGCATAGGATTTTCTGAGGAACAATCGAGTTTCCAAGAACTTGGTCAAGCTGGTGAACAGGTACTCGTTGCACCTGTGGCGCGAGTCCCGTGGGGTGCAGGTGCCGCATTTCCTGAAGACTGCGCCCCACTGTCTCAGGCTAAGGCTAATGTCTGCTTCGTTCATGCAACACTTGAGAAATGTACGTAGTGCAGCTTGAATATTTCTAATTAAGTTGAAATTTATATCTGCTAACTATAAGTAGCTTGTTATTTTAAGGGTGAAATGTCTCCACTACAACTTTCTCAATAGCATTTACATAAAAGGTATATTAACATTCGCTTAAATAAAACCGTTTTACTGATTTTATACCCGTGACCATCCAAATCAAAAATCAAAATCAAATGTCTTTATTCAACATAGGAGTATTACAGTCGCTTATTGATAGTCAAAATACTACCACCGGTTCGGAAAAGAAAGCCACTGTGCTGAGAAGAACCGGCGACAGAAACTCAGCGGGCCTTTTTTTTATTTTTTTTGAAAGATGAAAAGGTTCGAAATGTCGGAAATTTAAAAATATTAAAACGCGATAAAATTCGCTAAGTGGTTTCATTTAATATATTCGGGTAAAATACAAGAAATCAATATATATTTACGTTAATAAATATTGACGATATATTCTAAACTGATTTTATAAGAACCATTTATTTCATTAGAACCTTATGTTTTAGAACTTGATCTTCAGTAACTGTGAACCAGCGTTCCTCAGACAGCTTGTTGGTTGCTTACGTTTATATACATACAACGAAGGTTAGTACGGGGAACCTCCATCCATAGCAATTTGTGATACGTGAAAATAACGAAATAATAAGACTAATAATTTCTTGTATTTACGCGATTACACATTATAAATGAAACTAATTTTACATTTTCATGGTCACGGGACAGAGTCTGTCCCGTGACCATGAACGCTGTAAAGGGTTCGAAACGTCGGGAATTAAAATTAAAAATAAACGCGATAAATCCGTAAAATTAGTTTCATTTATAATAATAAGACTGCTGAACTCAAGTCAAACCGGCGCACCAACTAGTTTCGGACCCATCAGAGCTGCTTCATCAGAGTGAGTGGGATTGGTAGGGCGTGAGCTCAGCAGTCTTATTATTTCGTTGATAATGTCTCACGAAAGTTTTAATAATTTTACGTGTAAATAAATTATTAAATACATGACAGAGGATTTAAGAAAAACCAAAACAACGTACCATATCATATTACTATATAAGCACAATTGTGCCCAGTTAAAGTACTTTAAATTATTAATGGATTTCTAATTTTAAGCAATAAAAACCAAATTGAGAATCGGTTATCTCCCCTTTCAGTAAGCACCAGTCAAATGTCTATCGTTAAATCTGACATGTTTTGTTGGACTGAACTAGATCCTGTTTCTATTGTTCCGTTTATCTGTTTCAGGCATGTTTGTCGTGAGGGAAAATGAAATTACGGATTCTATGTATTTAATACATGTAGGACGGGTATTGGAAAGTAATGAAGAAAATGATCGAACTAAAGTTTTCTACACTGGAAACTGTTTTGGTCAGGTAACCTATTTGATAGAATTTTGAGTATTCTTATCTGCAAAATAATAAAACATATGTTCCAATTTCGATGTTGGTCAACCCGCGTATGAGTCGCATGGTGGTATATGCCCTAATAGCCTCCGTTTAGAGAAGGCCTTAGTCCGGCATTGGGACATTTATAATCTGTTAGTTTATTTAGCTGATATCGCTTCGATATTAAACCAATACGGGACGTTCACAAATTATTAACGGTAATAACTAATTTTCAAATTTATCAATCAGTTACAGGGTCTGGTTCGTGAGCTTCCTTACACGAATTCGTATCGCACTATAACTAAATGTCAAATTCTCACCCTGCGACTGAACGATTGGGAAGATCTATTAAAACATTTTCCCCGGAGCAAGCGCACTATTTATGAAAATTTGGACTTCGATGATAGTGCTCCGAAAGCCTCGAAACACAAAAAAGAACGCAGAGTCACAATCATCAACCCTGATGATGAACCGCCTCCGGACCGTCCTAGAAGCAAGGCCAGAGAGTCATAATTTCGACTCCCGCTGCACATAAATATACGATGTCAAAATCATCAGTCGAAACTGTAGCGGAACAATCACCTTTCATTTCAAAAGATGACAAAGGTATAAGTGAGAACAAAATATCTGAATTTGCAAGAACTGATTTGACATTTGAATCTATTGAAATGAACGAAAACTTCCCACCAAATGTAAGTAACACAGACGTACATGGTGACACTAAAAGAAACGACGACAACATAATTAAGACGGATAAGAAGGGGCATGCGGTAACTGTTGTTCCATCGGTGTCGTCCACAGAGGCATTACAAAGCAAAAAATCTTCAGTGTTATCAGACATTCGCAGTCATAGCAGTCTCTCTTTCGACATGGATAGCTTGCTTCAGGTAGGAGAGAAAATTGATACTTCGGCTAAACCATCAGTCATCGACGTTACAAGGGATGACGAAGCAATTGAAATACAAGAGCGACTTGTGACCGAATTAAAGCTACAGGAAGTTGATAACGTCGACAGAGTATCTAGTTTAGATATGAAGAATGTCGATGAATATATACTTAAACGTCAAGAAGTGGAGGATTCTGTTATTATGAAGCAAAGAAATGAAACAACTAAACAAGACTTGGAAATAAAACAGGCGACAGCTGAGACTCCATCTACTTCACGCGGAAATAGATATTTCTTCCATGTTCATTATAAAGACGCCAATACCGATGATGACAGCGAGGATAGTTCATCCTATGAAAATTTAACGGGTGAAATAACGAATGAACACCAGCGAGATATAGTGAAGAAAGAGGAAAAGCAAGAAACAGACAAGGACGAAAAGGATGAAGAAAGTAAAAAGGAAAGCTATTCAAAAAAATGAGTGACGTGCCTTGTTTGCAATCTTTATTTTGTGGATAATTTCTGAATTAAATTTAGTTATATTGAATATCAAATTTCTGAAGGAAATGATGATGTGGTTATCACTATTATCTGTTACTGTCTTTAACATTATTATACGATCTGATTCTGTTATGATGTGTTCACTGTACTTCATGCTATTGGTAATAACCAATAAGTAATGATAAAAGGTATCGATTTAATGCTGATGGTCTTATTTTTTTGCATCCAGCACTAAATTTTAATTATTATCACAATTAAAATCAGATCTATTAATTAAATCTGACTTGAAAATCCGTCAGAATTTCATTGATGCGCTCCTAACCATTTGAATCACGTAAAACTTGCAGAGCACCTCATTAAGAGCTATGTGACAGTGCCAATTGATTTGACTAGACACACGCGACAGTTGAAATGAAACTATCAGTTACAAATAATGAAATCGCAAGTTTACGCCTCGACAATTATATCGTGCATTTCATTCACGGTTGAATGGCTTCCCGAGCTGAATTGCCACATCGCCGATTTGGAACGACGCCAAGCCTGGACTATTTTGGCGCATCGTTAGCGGTGGCAAACCGCCTCCGGCTGACCGTAGCCCGAAGTCCCGAGCCCGAACTCTGACTCTCGCTATTTTGGAATTCCTGATCCTCTCAGTAACACTGTATCAACGTATCAAACGTTTAGCGCGATTCGAATTCCGGCGTGATCATAAATTGTTTTCCTTTGTACGCCGGATTGATCCGCTACTGTTTGATCTCCGATATTAAATGATATATTGTGACTTTGTTCGGACGGTATTTTCGGTTGGGAGATTTATTGGGTTTGCATGTGATGGGAGAAATTAATATGTTCGGGAAAATTACCAAAGCCTAGAAAAACATTAAATGTTTTAGCGATAGTATTATTTTCTTGTATGTAATGTAATACTAATATATTAAAATTGTAAGAAATGTACTGCTATCTAAAGTTTGTTAAATATACGATGATACGCAGGACATTGACATTAATAAAGTGACATTAGGAAATAAAGTACCACGTTGTGTTACGTACATTTTTTGTTTAAAAAATACGGAACTTCATATACGAGATCCATATTTGTATTTGTCAATGTCAATGTCCCGCGAATCAACTTATATTTAACAGACTGTACATTATACCAATGCTAATTAGTCCACACTTGTCTGTCGGTAAGCACACTAGGCTAATCTAGCAGAGTTCATAATTTATAAAACAACACTTAGGTATAGGTGCGTGCCATCGAGATTTGAACCCGTGACATTGTCCATTCAAAACCGCCGTCCCCTGCATAAAACCTTCACTGATCATCATTAATATTACAATTTCACTTATATATTATAGTGGTCACTACTGGATAAAGTATTGACAGTAACCATAGATAAAAGAAACATCATGAATTACTTATATGACTTTATTACAAAACTCTTACAACATAACGATATAAATAATCTAAAGAGCGGTGATACGAAACGAGCAACAGTTATAAAGTTAAAACGCGTCATTTGAAATTAATTTGGAGCTTCAGGAAGATGTCTTTCTCATTTACTCTGTTTAGATGTGAGGCCGATTTCGTATGACCCCGTTAGTGAAGAGTTTGGTTAAATTGGAATGCCCAGCACTGTATTTGTTCATGGTTGGGTAATTTAATCAATGTCAACATTGCCGTCGGCGGTTTCTTGAGCTAGGTACTGTACGTTTTCTACGCGTTCCGGTCTAAAGTTATTTAAATGCTTCCATATGGCGACATTGCTTAACTTATATATTTATAACTTAGGCACTAAAGTTACGGTTTCTTAAATTATGTTCATTTTTTGACTATCCACCCGCCCATTCATTGGTCTCTTGAGTGTCCCGGCTCACCTGAAAAAGATATCATAAAATTATATTGCTGAGTCAATTGACTAAACACATTAACCTAAACTTGAGAGTCGTTTTTATTTTCGGTACTCGTAGTATATCTTCTACTTTGCCAATAACCAGCTAGAATTTGAGTACCGTCTCGTTATATATACAATTGTAAGCACTCAATAAATCAATCTAATAAATCTAGTATTCCATTCAAATCTTGTTCTAATGGCAATGAAATCCATTCGGTTGTAGGGCCACGCAGCAGCCTCGGCTGTTGCACGAATGGGCTGGCTCGTCCGGGTAAGTACCACGACCTCACAGAAGACCGGCGTAAAGTGGAAGTATAATACTTTCGCGTTTCGTCTCGTGAGTGAGGTGGTCAGAGCCCAATTTCCAAAAGATTGTCAACGCATCTGTAGCCCTCGACTGTAGCAGATGTCCATGGGCGGCGGTATTCACTTACATCAGGTGCTGACGGATCTGCAGCAGATGGTTCTGCTCGCTTGGCAACTTTTCACAAAAAAAAATCCAACGGTAAAAAACTAAGACCTGCTATATGCCGTTATGCCTTCTATGTAGTCATTTCTTCAAGCTTCATCGAACAGAATCTAGTCGTGCATGGTGGAAATAATAGTGACCAAATTTGCTTAAACCTTATATTATATTAGTTTATATTGCCTTCTTGATTAGGTATACATATTAAATGAAACTATGATTTTATCGCCTTTTTATTTTGATTAGAAATTCCCGACGTCTCGCACCCTTTCCAGCGTTCATGGTCACGAGACAAAGTTGTTACACGTCTTGATGTCATAGTTAAACCCAGCTACCGTCAACATACACATATATGTGTACAAAATAATTGATATTTCTTAGTCAGCGTTTTTCAATAAGTAAAAATGTTTTGTAATTATTGTTCTGTCGCTAAAACGCTATCTCCTCAATTTATACTTAAATATGAGCGCCCAAGCGTCTAAAGTCAACGATGTCTAAATAAATAAAAAAAACTATTACGAGCTGTCTGCGAGCCGTCAACAGTATTTTCGAACCGTAACCACGGAGCATAAAAAAGATTTTTAACACGAGGGCATTATCATTTGTTGGAGAGCAACGGAGCAATCCGCGCGGCCGCACGGAAATAGTGGACGAAAAATTTTATGATCCCCGCTGCGAATGTCGCTACGGCACGTTATCCGCGGTGCGGTTTCGGTACCGTACCGACTATTTGTGTAGCCGAATGACGAACATCACTCGAACATGACGTGGGATCCAGCAAATATTTAGAAATAGACGTCCAACGGAGGCCGGAATAATATTTCTGTAATTGATGTTGCTTACCGCAATGAAGCGACCGGACTTTGAATCCAGTGCGATCGTCCGGCGTGTTAGGCATCAAACATATTATATACAAATACGAGGTAGATATTATTACACTATCGCGCCGAAACTGAGACACTCAAATTGCTGCAATTGTTTTTATGGATTAATCTGCTATCTCTTTCCGTATCATATTTTCTATTTTGTCTGTCACGTTCACTTATATATTTCATATAATGCGAAACAATTATTTATCCCTTACCGACCATGGAACATTAGTGGCATCACACTAAAGAATACACTTCCGAAACAATTTTTAAAAGCCGCGCAGTATGGAAATGCGTCATCGACATCTTTATTAAAACATCATGGTAGGCATCTCTCTTGAGAGGTAACATTAATCCGCTTTTAAGCTGGTTAATGTAAACTACGTTTAGTCAAAGCCTGGAAGTCGGTGTGACTAAAAACACTTGGAGCATTGTTCACTGCATTAAACATTTTGGCACAGACTAGAATGCAACGAGAATAGCTAGAAGCTGATAAAAAATAGTACTTTATATTATATAAATATAAATTTATACTTTATATTAGTATATTTCTCACCACTAACGCGTTTCGGCGCAAAATAGCACGATATGGCATCAAAGAAGAAACCAATACACAAACAGATCCAGAGACATTTCAATTAGGATATAATCGTGGGTATAACCTAACTGATCAATGATAAGCTTCATTGATTATTTTTCACTGAATTCATGGCGGCGGTGCCATACCCGGGGAAATAGTCGGTTTTCTCATGAAATATGCGGCAACAGTGTACAGAATTAGATCTATCCTTGCGCCCAACATCTCCACAGATACTGGAACACTGTGCTACATTGAATTCGCTATTTTGGAATCACATAATATCATAACGCTCCGTGCATTTAAAAATAATCCGAATTCCCCAATATACAATTCAGAAAAACAAGTTTTCTTTCGATATCAAGAAATTCTTTCACTATCAATATTAAAAGAAATTCTTTAATATCTGTAATTTGACAGATAATGGGATGTGAGAGAGTTTGTAAATTGCCCACTTTAATGCGGCACATCCATGGACGTGGAAATTACATTTCATCATTGTGCAAACATATTTCTTTTAAGTTCATATTTCCTTCAAATTGCCTATTAGTCGCCGCACAGCAATTCGAATTCTGAATACTCAATGAAGAGTTAATTCAGTATACGCCATTTTACTCTTCGATGACTCCGTGGCGCCGTTGCCAAGGTATCGGCTTCGGCGTCGGAAGTCGTGGGTTCGATTCCCACACGGGACAACTATTTGTGCGACCCACAGATAGTTGTTTCGCATCTGGGTGTTTGTCCTCGTGCAATTTATGTTTGTAAAACGTCCTTACAACACAGGATAATGTTATCCTAAAGTGGGGGCAATGTTTTAAAAAAAAAAAAAAAAAAAAACAAAAAAAAATTACCACAAAGTTATACCAAATGACTAATTAATACGATGGTTTTGGTGAGCTGAATTTGACCACATTTATCGTTCGTTTCGTACCGAATCAATCACTTTTTCGTTGAAGTCCAAGAATTTCTTCTGTCTGTCTGCATACCACTTCGCGCCAACGCTGACGATTTCCAGTTTGATTTATAACCGAGGCTTCTCACTTGACTGTCATCTCCAATCGCAACACTTACGAGTTCGCATCGGATATTTGATGCGATTTGGCAGAGTCGACGGTCTTTTTAGCGAATATTGCAATCGGTTCCCGCGCGTTGCACGGTCATTTTATTACGCACGATACATTAATATACATTTCGGAACAATCTGAACACAGCTGTGGTTATATTTAAATGTGAAAATTGTAATTTACGACGCGTCGGCCTTTCCGTCGGAATTCAATGTGGATGTGTTCTACGCAAAAGTAAAATGGCGTATACTGAATTAAAGCCGGTTTCAATATTCTATCTATCTTCGTTCTATCGATTCGATTACTAGCTATGGGTATTTTACATTAGCTCCATAATACAATTACGTTAAAATTGTACCCAAATCTACAGACTTTTGCTTTAAGTCCCGAGACTATTACAGCTACGGCTTGACCGTTATCGACTTCGCTGTTCATAAAAGTAGTTACTATTTTTTTTTAATTTGAAAGCGCCGTAGGAAAATCAAAAGGATTTCTAAGTCGATCAAACGTTCTAAATTACAAAGTGTATGCTGTTGAAAGTGAAATATAGTTCAAAATATTCGAGTACAGGAAACGACTCCACTAAAACAGAAGCGTCAATCGTTTTAACAAATGTTTGCTGAACAATTTCTGTTAATATTAACGCGAAGACTGTACATTTTCAATCCACTATTTTTATCAATTGTTGTATATTTTCTTTTTATATTTGTATTAATCTCCACTGTAAAAGCGGTAGAATTGAGTAAGACTAGAAAAAAAACCTTCCTTAAAAACGCACTTAACGATTTATCGTCCAATTAATAGCAGCTGGATCGTTATTACCGCGCCTATAAAACAACCCGAGTACTCATTAAACGAAAATCGAGACACGTAAAATAACATAGAGCCGATATTTAAATTTCTCCGTGGAAAACGAAACGTACATAGGAATCAATCGATCAAACAGCACTCATTCACTAAACTGCGATTGCTACGATTGCATTTTTATGATATAAGATTTTTTCATTAATCTTTATTAATTTTAACTCGACCAGAAGTATTTTTAAAAAAAACTTATTTGAAAATATTTCTAAAATATAAATTGTTTAGAACTTTTTATATACCACATAGTTATGTGAGTATTCTTGACTAGCTGTTATCCGCGGCTTCACCCGCGCGGCCAGAGGGAATTAACAATGAGTTTTTTAATATACACTACACTGACACTCATTACCTATATTTTGTACAATTCACACGATATCTTTATATATTATAGCCCATGTGTTATTCTGATGCATGTGTTATGCTGAGCTATATTATTGTAAAGTTTCATTGAATTCTAGTTTTTGTTTGAAAGAGTAACAAACATCCATCCACACATACAAACTTTCGCCTTTATAATATTAGTAAGGAAGTAAGGATTATGCCTAAAACATTTGGTCACCGTAATACACTGAACATAGATATTTTTTATAGGATATAATCTACCCAAAAAACACATAAAATTTTCTTTTATGAAATATGTAAAAAGTTTTGATGTTTATGTAAATATTTATTGCGCAAACTAAAAAATCCTATATCTCGGAATAAATTACAATTACATTATGGAATGATCTTAAAGAAATTTTTACGATTCGTATTTCACAATTCGTGCCGGCATTTTAAATTTAGCATTTATGTTATATCAACAAAATATTTTTTACTCTCCGGCACTATTCTAATTATAAATGGAATCACTCTCGATTACAGTGCATTGCCTGTCTATTTTAATCCGAAATCATATTTACTTGTGGTAGTTCATCCCGTTATTTTGATTTAAGCAATTTTAAGGTATTATTTATAACATATAATTGTATACATGACTTTTTTTTTCTAAATAGCTAATTAAGTTAAAATTTTTATGAAAAGGAATTAAACTATTTCGGTATTAAAGTAATTCGATTCGCATCAATAAATCGATATTGAACATCACATTTTATTTAAATATGTTTTTGACCAAAACTGAATGTTAACTAGGATCTAAGGCCTTAGGTTAGTCCAATGCTAAATCACCTATCATTTCGTGAAGAAAATTACAGCTAAAAACTTTAGCAATACCAAAATTGAGTTAACTTTCCGAGTCCAATGTACTCTCAAACCTTGAATGGATAATGGGCAGGGGGCCACACGTTACAACACCTCAGAACATTCCCGAGTAGAGTAGCCAGAGGCTGGCCAGGAGGAGCACCAGGATGAGGTAGGTGGCGATGAGGCTGGTCGTCTCGTGGTTCGGCATCTCTCCGCTGGCGCCGGCCTGTGCACTTGACAAGTTGCTCCAGAAAACTGAGGGGACCGCGAGCTTTCGGGCGACAACCGCCCACGCGACGCCACGCCCCTTTCGCACCAAACATCATCCAAATTTATAAATATGAACGTACAATAATAGAATCATCGCTTGACAAGCGCCTCCTGGAATGGGACATTGCAGCGCCGCCATGGATGACCTGATGGAAGACGACGATAACCAACGGACCTCAATCATTTACAGGAATCGAATATTTTATTCGATTCCTGTAAAACGCTACCCGATTCATCCTTAACAAGACTCAGCAACCGAATCGAAGGGTAACTATTGAGTACTGTCGATACACTGTCCTATTGCGAACTGACGAACAAGTTTATTAGCAACAGATGACGCACATTGTTAAATGATGGTTTTGGAAGCACGAGATTTGCACAAGAGTTCCTCACATAAATTAGGAAGGCTTAAACGTGGTGAAATAGAGTGTAGTCCTCCGAACAAGCCTTTAGCACCGAGCAGACAAACTTACGCGCCCGGCAGACTGCGTCCCCCGTTAGAAGACCGTCGAATAGAACAGCCACAGCAGGAAGAGCAGGATGACCAGGATCATATAAGTCGCGGCCAAGTTAACGGTCTCCGCGTTGATAGCCATGGTTGCAATGTAGCGGAGCGGGCGCGACTGAACGGCCGGGGACCTCACGCGTCCCGGCACGGACTAGCGCGTCACAGGACTGGGCCAGACTCGGCCGAAGAAGGATCCTCCGATATTATATGATCATACAATTGTCCTTTTAGTTCCCAAAATTGGCTCAATTCGGGAATTTACAACGTTATGCTCTCAAATAAAAGTTAATAAATGAGGTGCTTTAGTAACAGTTTGCCACGAGTTTTGGCAAAATTAAAATATCAGTAGAAAGCGCACGAAACTCGGAATAACAAGTTATTCGTAAGATAAAAATATTTGAAAATCATCCATTATATCCCAATTGGCCATTTTATGTAAAACGAAAACAACTGACGAGCAGAAAATAAAAAAAAATCTGCATTACTAGAACAACAAATGATCGAGATGACAACATTGAAGATGATCGCGTTAGATATATTTGACGCGCGAACGGATTTATTGACGCCGCGGGGACTTGTCTTTTTATCTGACAAATACTAGGGGCTATTGAGTTTGACAGCAGTTATGTCGAGTCGCCTAATAGGCCGTCGCGACCAAAATATGATGTTGGAGGCTCCATTAAGCTTTCCAGCAGTTACCTTTAAATCATTAATATCAAATGTTTATCGCAAATATATTTACGCCTAGCATTTTTTTAAATATGATCTAACAAAGTGGTAAGGTGTTTAGCTGATGGCAATTACCGCAGTTTTACACCATCTACGGTCTCACCATATATCGATTACTTAGTATGGCCATGCCTACCTAGGTAGATTACTGCATGAGTTAACTTCATCTAAAGTTACTTACGGCTATTAGAACACCGAATACAACATCCACAGGGCTACCAGCAACAGCAGGAGTATGCAGTAAGTGGCAGCCAGGCTCTTCCCCTCAGAAGCGTGGTCGATCATTTTAATGTAGTCTCAGTAGCTGTTCAGTTGCAACTGAGTGCGATCGGCGCATATGACACGTACAGGGGACAACTTCCAACAACATTCTATTTTCTTTTTGGCCTCGCATTCGGATAAGTCGTGCGTCGCTGCGATCTGTTGTCGGATTTGTTATTTTGTTTTTTTATCTGAACGCTACGGCAATGTCAAGCGGATGTCACGGGAGCGTCCACTGAAATTGCGCGGGGCGAGGCGATAGTGGCAGTTATTGTATGATGCCAGTTTCTGTAGAGGTCGATTGATATGGATTTTCGGTCCGTTGAATCCGCCTCTGTCGATTCGTTTCTGGAGAGTGATAAGCCGCGCTATTTTCGCCCCACTGGAGTATCGGCCGTGAAGATTTTAAACTACAATGCACAGTCTGTGCGTTAACGCAGTTTTTCCAGCAGATTTTCCGATCGCCGAGCTGATTTCAATTCTATTCGTGTTGAAATAGAACACAATGATTATTTGATGTACAAACATTGATGTGGAAGTTAAACATAGTATATTTTGTTGAAGTGTCTTGAAAAAATAGAAGAAACATTGGTAATTTTGCATTAGTAGATAGTATTAAGTATTTATAATGAAAATATGATAGAGTTGTAGAAGCTGCTACAAATCTTTAATAAGGAAAAATACCTCTCATGTTTATGTGTTACTGCTGTTGATTCGGACTAAACCCTTGACTGAATTCCTGGCAACCGTCATCATGTGTCACTCCTCGCTTATAACGATTACAGTAGGCCCACGATTTGTTTCTGGCCTTTCAATGCCATTCTACACTGCCAATACGCGAGAAATGCGTGTAAACATTCGAATTTAGTTGCTTATTGACAGTATCTGAACGCTGCCGGCGAGCGCTACATTAAGCCTTATAATGTATATTATCGGATATTCGCATGATTTTAAGTTTTATTTTAATGTGAAAAGTTGCCAAACGAGCAGACGGTTCACCTGATGGTAAGTGAATACCGCCGCCCATGGACAACTGCTACACCCGAGGGTTACAGAGGCGTTGACAACCTTTTGAGCTCCGGCTACCTCACTCACCAGACAAAACGCGAAAGTATTTGTCATACTTCCACATTACGCTGGTCTTCTGTGAGGTCGTGGTACTTACCCGAACGGGCCCATTCGTGCAACAGCCGAGGCTGCTGCGTGGCCCTACCACCGTTGTGCAACAGCCGAGTCTTATTGCGGTGGCATTTCTACTTCTAAATACACCATTCAATTATTCTTACTCTCTAGCTACATATGCTATAAACTTAAACGGACTAAACACAATGACAAATGTACATATCTGCTTTATAGACTTCTCTAAAACTCTCACATATTATGCTGAAATATCGTTTTTGATAATATTTTCCCAAAGATTCCTTATTATGGCGCACAGTGCCGTGCAAACGTAATTTCCTTTTTTAGCCAAGATAAATATTTATTCATGAAATAACTATTTTCTTTGTTACAAGAAACAAGAAGTGCCTATGTTCGCGAATTTAATTTTACGTTCCACTCGACAGATCCGGAAGTATAATATACGCGTCATGCCTAATCCGTCTATTATAAATATAAATCATATTGTATTCGTTGGTTTCTCCTCTTTCAAGTTGCAACGGAACAAAGAATTAACGTATTTTATTGCATTGAGATCGTTTATGGGTGAACGTGACATAAGCTATTTTTTTAAATAGCTGAATTTCGAACTGCACCGAAAATTTGGCGTTTACGTTCATGTAAACGATAAATTTTCGGTGACTCATGATGATCTTCGAAATCAAAGCTCGGTAAAGAATTGATTTATTATTTAGAACTATATATATTTTTTAATATAGAACTGATTTTTCTCCATGTATATTTTGTACTCGTATATAATGCCCGTGAATAGTACCGACGGACTGCAACGAAATGTTAAGATATTTTTGTGATTTTTCCATTCCCCATAAGTTCATTTGCATTACTTCTTTCGTAGCATTAGTTTTAATCTTGACTAAAGACGTTGGATTTCAAAATTAAATATAGGCGTAATGAGGAAATTATATAAAAATCGAAACCTTGTCCTAACTCATTATTGTCTACGGAACATGTGCACATTTATATTTATAGAAGTGCGAAGTAAATATATTTTCATTTGTTTATTTACGGCACTGTCGCTCTTGGCATCCAAGCTGCATTAATTAGTAACCCAATAATGACTCTCGATTTCATTTGTGGCGGGGCAGAAAATGGCAGGCATCCGGTGTTCTTATGCCAAAACGGAACAGGTATAACGCGCGCACAGCCAGAGAGAAAACAAAAACACAAATGAGCGTCGAAGTGATATAAATAATCGTATGAGTTTTCAGAAGAATTTCTATTTTAAATAAATAAATGATTGGACATTTCTCTCTCGCGCGCTGAGTCGCTGACAGGCCTCGTTTGTTTACTCTGTGTTCTATAAATACTTGAGGAATGCGTTCTGTATTTAAAAAAACAACGTAAAGTCCCTTAACGCTCGCGCATTTCTCTGTTTTCATTGAATAAGAGTTGAGGCAATACGCTGCCACGTGATAAATGCGGTTTTGGGCGGTTGGATGACCTTAAGAATGTTTATTAAAACAAAATGACTATTTGTCGACCTTACTTCTGACCTGATGACTAGGCATTCAGCAACGACGTCTTCGTCTTTGTTTGATATTGTTCTAGTTTTAAGTCTATAGGGCTGTATAGATATTATTTTATTATATAGTATAAAACAAAGTCGACCCGCTGTCTGTCTGTCCATATGTATGCTTAGATCTTTAAAACTACGCAACGGGTCTTGATGCGGTTTTTTTTTACTAAATAGAGTAGATTACGATTAGTTTGTTAGATTCACGAGGAAGGTTTATATGTATGAAGCATTCCACCCGTGTGAAGCTGGGGCGGGTTGCTAGTATTATTATAATATAGCTCATTTTTTATGTTTTTTGTTAAGACTGCAATTTTGGCAATTTTCGGTTGAGGCTCGTTAAGGCTGAGTTAGTTAATTGGCTAGTTAGTTAATCAATTACTGAAAGTAGATGCCTTTCTGGACAGCTCATAAGAGCTCATGTTTTTTTATGATAGTGTTTGCTGTTAGTCCGGCTTGGACAGTACCCTTCAGCTACTCTTTATGTCTCTTTTAGATTAAAATAGAATATACTTTATTGCACACAACAGAATATCTATATAATAATAGGCATCACTGTGGTGGCACCATGTAACAGTGTTCGCTGTTGCATGAATGGGCAGATCCAGGGTAAGTACCACGACCTCACAAAAGACCGGCGTAAAATAGAAGTGTTACAACTTCTGCGTTACGTCCGGTGAGTGAGGTAACCGGGGCCCACTTTATTTAAAAGTTGTGCGTTTACAACCCTACGGGAGTTACAAATGTCCATGCGGTTATCACTTAACATCAGGTGACCCGCCAGCTCATTTGCCACTTTCTCACATAAAAAAAACAAGGAAATACACAGAAATATCATACATGAAACATAATGTACATATAGCCAGCCGGCTTTATTGCTAAGATAACAATTTAGCAAGCAACCTTAACCTTTTTTCCTTTGTTTTTGTTTGCCTCTCACGTAACTATGAATATCTGAAATAAAGACTCAGTTGTCCTCTATTCTCAATGGTCGGAAATATGAGACCTACATTACTTTTAACAATTTTTGTACAAATTTTAAAGTTTTTTATAGTGCTAATCCCTGCACTTAAGATTGAACATTAAAACATGTAGAAAAAGTACGAAAAGATTGTCGCCGCTGTGGGAATCGAACTGACGTCTTCGGCATTCGTCGCTGTGGCTTAGCCACTTTATCAGCCGTTTAGCTCAGTGGCTAGAGCGTCAGGCCGCGAATGCCGAAGACGTGGGTTCGATTCCCACAGCGGCGACAATCTTTTCGTACTTTTTCTACATGCTTTAATTTATGTACATTTAATAAATTTTCCAATACCTTACTCACTACTACAACTTAATCATCGCTAACGGCACACGGCAATGCCATAACCACACTATTTATAAACATCCTATGTTTTCTACTGAAAACCAAGGCAGTTAGAGGCGCCTCATAAGTTCCGGTATGAGTTTTATTTCTATTTATTAATTTAGTCTTAGGTTGAAATTTCATTTAGGGCCATGAACTTGATTAAACTTATTTCTTTTTTTGAATCTATAATTGGCCACACGATTGTGCATGGTAAAACTCAATTGTACTTAACATATTTCATGTGGGCATTATCGAAATAAATCAATACACATTGGTTTTTACTGTGTATATATGGGAGTCTTTTTCTTTAAGTTCATCGACTTATAACAAATAACTAGCATTACCCGGTATACTTTCCAATGCAATGCTGTCTCGTTTTCAAGGCAATTAGTGAGAATATTGCACGATGTGCGCTTGGTGACGTGGAAAAATTAATGAATCTATGTCTGCTTACCCCGTCACGAACTTTAAAAACTATAACTATATAAACTATAAACTGTTTATGAAAACGCAATTATGGTGGCTAACAAGACAGAATTACAACTGCTCAAATCTTTAATCTATGATATTTTATTCGAATTCATTATAAGTTCTAAGCTAACGTTTTATACGTTTTGCTTTAAAACATACAACAGATTTCCATTGTAAACCAAATTAACAATGCTTGACCATAATATATTGGTTACCAAAGACATAGCATCTCCATATTTGTATTAGACCTGTGTATGTGTGTGGGTTGACGTCAGGTATGCGGCCGGTCATAAAAAAACAGACAAGTGCGAGTCGGACTCAAATCGATCTATAAAACGGCTGCATTATCTATAAAAAAACCATGTCTGTTGTATGGGAGCCCCACTTAAATATTTTATTTTATTCTTTCTTTTAGTATTTGTTATATATATATAGCGGCAACAGAAATACAACATCTGTGAAAATTTCAACTGTAACTATCACGGACCATAAGACACAGCCTGGTGACAGGCGGAATAGACAGACAGACGGGCTTAGTTATAGGGATAAGGGCAGGAGGATGATGATAAAATTTTACTCAAAATTACTTACAAGCATTAACTAAAGTTACACTGGCTCGTGAACTATTTTGTAAGCCAGGGTCATTGAAACCGCGAAATAGGTTAACCCGTACAAAATCTTTTGAGTAAATAAATGCACGGACTACATTAGACCCAAAACGATGGCCACCGGTACCAACAGCTGAAATTCTCTCTATTTTTATCTCCCCGTATTACTTCTGCTTATGAAAGTCCAGTGAAACAATTTATCGCGTAAACCCTCGTAAAATACAGATCAAACGCGATTGTGTCTGCCCTCTTAAAATTCAGGCCGGCGCGTCATTGGAGCCCGCCACGGTTTCGGCATTTGGGTGAAAAGCCTGGCTGGTAACAGGCAGCAGTGTTAAGTGAAGTTGCTGGTAACAAACAACATTTAATTTTTAGACCGCGACGCGTATTTAAAGGGAATCCAATAATTCTTATGCCTATGAAAAAAAAGACAAAATCTTAACCCGAATTATACATGATACTATTGCTTGTGACGTTAACTACAAAGCTCCTAAGAAATATCAACTCATTAAAAAGTAATTATCTTTTTTATTACTTACGAGTATCATTGTGACGGTATATTATTTTTTTAAATTAATTATTCATAAGAATGAATGTATAAGGAGGAATTTTCTTTTCGGCGATTTCAATTGAAAACAATTGATGTAATTGATGCGTAGTAATAATGGAGCTTCGTGATAACCATAAAATTTTAAATTTTAATTCGTTTAAAATGTCTCACTTCTGCGTCATATACTCGTAATAAAATGAAGAAGTGCTTCCTGAAATTTATATTCGCTCGCCAACGTCAGTAAATGTGTCGAGTTGCGGTCG
Source organism: Iphiclides podalirius (assembly GCA_933534255.1). Classification (NCBI taxonomy): domain Eukaryota; kingdom Metazoa; phylum Arthropoda; class Insecta; order Lepidoptera; family Papilionidae; genus Iphiclides; species Iphiclides podalirius. The sequence goes on along the minus strand of OW152816.1, from coordinate 1,181,716 downwards.
AACAGTGAAATAGGCCGTTTTGTTACATTGCTCGTGTCTAAACGGTGTACTTAAAAAAATAAACTATTAACCCATATTCGCAATATACATATTTTTTCATACCTTACTGTCTGCCGTGTCGTGCCGAGTCGTGATAGCTCAGTGTCCGGGCGCTCGCCTTTAATTCATAATACTCGAGCAACTTGAGTTCGATCCCGGTGCCGGCACCAATGAAGTTTTTAACTTTAAGTGCTGTCTTATCACGTGCTCCGCGGTGAAGGAAAACATCGTGAGGAAACCTACATATTTTCGAAATAATAACAAAAAAATATATATTTCGAAGATATGTGAAGTCCGCCAATCCTCAGTGGGGCCGCGTGGTGGACTATGCCCTGATACCCTCTATATAGAGGAGGCCTTTGCCCAGCGGTGGGACATGTATAGGTTGTTACTTTACTGTCTGCCACTAGGCAATACAATAATGCAAGCTCGCGGGCTTTAACAATTTCACCACCATCGTTGTAACATTATAGTTTTAAGAATAATACTTATAAACCACGCAACTCCTTTGGTAGGGCCACGCAAGTCTTCAATGTTGCACGAATGGGCAGGGTCGTCCAGGGAAATACCACGACCTCACAGAAGACCGGCGTAAAGTGGAATTGTTATACTTCTGCATTTCGTCTGGTGAGGTGAGAAACCTGAGTTCAAATCTCGGTGCCGGCACCAATGAAATTATTAATTACAGTTTTAAGTTCTGATAAATCAGCAAGCCAAGCAGTTTGCCAAGCAATGAGACATATATCGTCTGTTACTGTATTTTCTTGTGTACGGATTTTGTTATTCTGTGACGATGGCAGCGATTTCTAGTTCTACTTTACTATTAGGTGTAATTTGTGCTCATGGTTAAATAAATTAAGTTTTTTATGACCAATAACAAATTGATTCAAATTCCTGTTAAAGATTATAAGGATAGTGTTGTAAATACTACTTAATAATACATAATAGACTTTATTGTTTTATGATACTAATGTTAAAGGAATATTTAATGTAGGTTAGATTGGACGTGGCATCGTGTAAACGTAAAATATAAATGTATGATGTAGCGAGAACACAGTTTTAGTTATTATGAAATACGACTAGGCAGCACCGGATAAACTTGGCAAACAAATTTAAATGAAATATTTTTTTATTAGTTTCCTCACGATGTTTTATTCCGCCGCCGAGCACGTGATAAGTCAGCACTTTAAATTGCGCTATTCAATATAATTATATGATATATATCAAATTCGATTTCATTTTCATTTTATGTAATTCAATATAATAGACGTCAAAATACAGTTCATTGGTGCCGGCCCCGGGAGATGAACTCTTATGTTAAACCTCAGGTTGCTTATGTTAAGCCTGGACAGTCACGGCACCTATAAAGGATTTACTAAATCCATTAACAACACGAAATGTCCTTTAAAATTTAGATAAACAATGAAATTATGAAATAAACTTTTGCATAGGGATGTAGAATTGCAATGCAGTTATCCGAAGTACAACCATAAAAACCCACAAATTGGTAATGGCCCGGCCATATGACTGGTAGAAGCGATAATTGTTAGGAAAAAACGTTCTCGAATCTGCTTCGTTTTGGTCATCGTAATGTAGAACCTCCCACTAGATGGAGCGACAACTTGTGCAAATATATGGATGCAAGTGGCTCGAGATCATTCTTCGTGGCAGTCTTTGGGGGAGCGGGGAGGGCCTATGTCCAGTAGTGGCCTAAAACAGGCAGAAATTATGATTATGATGATGCAAGGTTGTTTTATAAATTCTAAAATAAAATACAGTCTTCGATATATCCCTGGAAAATCTCCAAATTTTCACAGACTCGAACGATTTTAATTTTAAATGATGAGTGCACGATGAAAACTTTTAAACGGGGATGCCAAAATTTAACATCAAATGTTTTCTGTTTAGTAGATTATTTATAGCCAGCGTGATAGTGATATACATTCGAGGTACCTATATATGTATGTGTTGAATAATACTATACATAAATCTTGAATTATTTTATTGAATATAACCACAATAAAATGTCAACGCTGCTATTTATATTTGTGAATGTAATATAACGCCTTATTAAAACTGAAAGCAATGATTTCTCTGCGTGTTACGTACCCGTCATGTAGCTGAAAGTATCAGGATGACCAATTAACACAGAAACAATTTGGATTTAGCAACGTTAACCCTTTAATTTGATACATTTTTTATTCTGTTGTTCATTTTTACGTGGGTATGTGCAAATGTTTGCGCGTTTGTATGCATGATTGTAAATTGTGAAACCTGTCCGTTTTAAGAAGTCATTAAAGTACCGCTTGATTGTTGAATAATTAATAATAATTCATCATCATCATCATCATCATTTCAGCCTGTTTGAGTCCACTGCTGAACATAGGCCTCCCCCATAGACTGCCACGAAGTACGATCCTGAGCCACCTGCATCCATCGACTTCCCGCACATTTGCACAGGTCGTCACTCCATCTAGTGGGGGGGTCGTCCCACACTGCGATGGCCAGTACGAGGCTGCCACTCGAGAACCTTTCTTCCCCAACGGTTATCGGTTCTACGAGCTATATGGCCGGCCCATCGCCACTTCAGCTTGCTAATCCTCTGAGCTATGTCGGTCACCTTAGTTCTACTGCGGATGTCTTCGTTACGAACTCTATCACGCAGAGAAATACCGAGCATAGCCCGCTCCATAGCTCGTTGAGCGACTTTGAGCTTCCTCATACGGCCAGCAGTGAAGGACCATGTCTCGGTTCCGTAGGTCATCACTGGCAACACACATTGATTGAAGACTTTAGTCTTCAAACATTGAGGTATATTCGACGAGAAGATTTGCCGCAGTTTCCCGAACGCTGCCCATCCGAGTTGGATTCGCCGATTGACCTCTGCGTCGAAGTTGGACTTACCTAGCCGGACTAACTGCCCTAGGTAAAAGTACTCGTCAACAACTTCGAGCTCAGTGCTCCCAACAACAACCGGTGTAGGCGTGACATGGACATTAGACATGATCTTCGTCTTGTCCATGTTCATCTTAAGGCCTACCCGTTGGGAGACACTGTTGAGGTCATTGAGCATAGCATCCAGGTCCTCCAGCGATTCTGCCATGATGACTATATCGTCGGCAAATCGAAGGTGGGTGATGTATTCGCCATTGATGTTAATACCTCGTCATTTCCAGTCCAGAAGCTTGAAAACATCTTCCAACGCAGCGGTGAAGAGTTTCGGGGATATGACATCACCCTGTCTTACACCCTTCTGCAGTTGGATAGGTTTTGTACTACTGGACTGTACTTGGACGGACATCGTAGCCTTGTTATACAAAACACCGCAGCACTTCGATATACCGACAGTCAATTTGGCACCGCTGAAGAGCTTGGAGTACCGCCCAAATTTCGACAGAATCGAAGGCTTTCTCATAGTCCACATACGCTAGGCACAAAGGCAGATTATACTCTTCGGTCTTCTGTATAATCTGCCGCAAGGTGTGTATGTGGTCTATGGTACTGAAGCCTTTTCGGAATCCGGCTTGTTCGGGAGGCTGGAAGTCGTCGAGTCTGGAAGCGAGACGATTCAAGATGACTCTTGAGAACAGCACATAGACGCGGCTCAGAAGGGATATCGGTCTATAGTTCTTCAAGAGAGCGTTATCGCCTTTCTTAAAGAACAACACCACCACACTTCTGCTCCACGCCTCTGGTGTAGTGCCACCCTGAAGGACGGAATTAAAGAGCCTCTGAAGGACTACAAGTACCGGTTCTCCACCCGATTTCAGAAGCTCTGCTGTAATTCCGTCCTCTCCCGATGCTTTGCCATTCTTAAGATGGTCAAGAGCCATTCTAATCTCGCTCAAACTGACGTCCGGGATATTCTCGGAATAGTGTCGGATAAGCTTTGCTCTTGGGTCGTTACTCACACACGTGTGTGGCTCCAACGACGATGTGTACAGCTGTCCATAGAACCTCTCAATCTTACTCAAAACCTCTGGTCTACTGGAGATGATAGCCCAGCTGTCAGTCTTCAACTTAGTCAGTTGGCTTTGTCCGATAGACAGATCTCTGGCGAGACTTTTGAGCCTAGGTTCCGCTCTATAGCACCCTCAATACGAGCTGTATTGAAGTTGCGTAAGTCTCGCCGCATGTATTTGGAGATCTGCCTATTAAGCCGCCTGTAGTCTGACATGTCAGTTGAAGACTGCAGTCGCATCTCACGTCTTTTTCCCAAGAGGCTAAGAGTGTGATCGGAGAGTTTTTTGCGTTCTATTTGTGCGGCGGGCCTTATAAAATTTAAGGCCCACGGCATGGACAGTTTCCACGAGCTTAGCGTTAATATCGTCCACAGAGCTGCAATTTTCTAGGCATTGGAAGCGATTATGTAGCTCGAGCTGAAAGCTTTCGGAGTTCTGGATATGGGCACGAGATGGTCGGAGTGTGGACTTCATTAGACGAGATCTTTCCAGCCTGATGTTAATATTCAATGTGCCTCTCACCATTCGGTGATCACTGCCGGTCTTCACCCTTGTGATCACAGAGACATCATTGAATATTTGCCGTTTGTTCGTCATAATGAAGTCTTTCTCGTTTTTTACGGAACCATCGGGGCTAATCCAGGTCCACTTCCTGTGGGGCTGCTTTTTGAAGAAGGAGTTCATCATAAAGAGTCCCTCCTTCTCCATGATGTCAGCCAGCTGCTGCCCCCTTGGGTTCCGTTGCCCTATTCCAAAACTACCTACTCTCAGCTCATCGTCTTTCCTTTTGCCTAGTTTTGCGTTGAAGTCTCCCATTAACACCATGTATTGAGTTTTGGAGGAATGTATGGCTCGTGATATATCCTCATACATTGCCTCCACCTCATCATCGGGATGTGTCGACGTTGGTGCGTAAACCTGTATGACCTTCAGCGAATACCGATTGGATATTCTGAGTATAAGGTACGCAACCCTCGACGACACACTCTCGATTTTAACAACGTTGTTAATGAGAGACTTGTGGACGATAAATCCGACACCTCCTTGGGACAGTTGGTCGCCCTCCCGGTGGTAAAACAGGTTGCCGGATTCGATGATTATCCTGTCCTCCCCCTGTCTTCGGACTTCAGATAATCCTATTATATCCCAGGGCAGCCTGTTCATCTCTTCTTCCAGCTCTGTAATCTTCTCGTCAGTCCTCAATGTTCTTGCGTTGTATGTTGCCAGGTCCAGTCGCCGTCGTTGGTAGCCGAATTCTAGCCGGGGATTCTTAGCACCCCCTACCCTGCCGTTACCATGACCGCTACCGTAGCCAGGAATAGCAGGGCTGCCGGGGACTGGGGGCCGCACATTTTGGACTTCTATCATGTAGAGGGGGGATTTGCCATAGTTGCCACGCCTGGCAAGCGGGTTGGCAACCGCAGTTCCTCCAGACTCCTTGCACCTATAACGCTGCTGCCCGTTATTGGTCTGGCTATTTAGGGTCTGGAGAGTCAAGATGGTTATCCCGCCATCTATCGGTGGCCACCAGATGTTTGTGGCTTGTCCCTTAGTCGCCTCTTACGACACCCACGGGATGAGATGGGGTGGCTTATTCTTACGCCGGCACCACACGGCACTCACGGCAATAATAATTATTATTTTAAAAATCTAAAAGTTTATTTTAGTTTGGTTTTCCAAGCCAAAGGTCAAACCTCCTTAAGATCCTCCTCCATTGGATTGTGTCGTGACTCGTAGATTTGGCTTCGAACTATCCACCGTTAATATGAGTCGTGGAGATGCATCACAATGGACGGTCAACTACGTTGATCTTCCGAGTCGCGACCACGCGAACTTCTACCAAAAAAGCTGTCAAAGTAGCCGGATTAACAGTACAATAACAAAATGAAATTAAAAATTTAGAAGCCGACAACACTTGATCTGTCATTTTTATCCGTCAAATTTGACATGAGATGGAAAAATAGGTACATTGTTTTGAAAATTTTGTCAAGTCTGTGCTAAAGTGTGATATAGATTTAGTCATAAGTCGTGACAAGAGTACATTTACCATAGCGGTGTTATCACATGATTATAATGTGAAAATATTAAAACAGTGCATAATTGTTTGATGGGCGATAGGCAGAGGACTTTACGGGCTGAAGATATGGCCACAACGAGCACTGCGGTTACCACCGTACCGTCGCAATTACAAGAGGTAATGACTAGTTACAAACACAACGTTATCATTATCTTAGATGAGTTAATACTTCGTCAAATGCAAGCGTTCAAGTTTAGATAACCGGTATACGCATTAAGCGTCTGTCGTTTGCAACACCGTTAGCTTCGTAATAAACCATGAACTTCATTAATCAGACCTTCGTTTTGAATGTGTCCAAGCCTTGTATTTGTATTTTTAAATCATTGGGACCAATTTTAAGACAAAGTTATTCCACCAAAGCGGCAGGACTACTAGATGATATAAGAGTACTTGATCTAACGCGAGTTATCGCCGGTCCATTTTGCACTATGACACTAGGTGACTTGGGAGCTAATGTTATAAAAGTAGAAAGCCTGGACGGAGACGAGGCCAGAAAGTGGGGACCACCTTTCATCAATGGAACCCAAGATTCTTTCTACTTTATGTCAGTGAACAGAAATAAAAAGAGTATTTGTGTTGACCTTAAGTCTATTGAGGGTAAGTGTAACTTTCCCATACAATTTTTTAAATTTTTACATATTTGTTTATATTATATATATATATATATTAACATGTTCTGTAATTTTGAAATTTCTCACATTGGTGTGTTTTGTAGGTAAAAATGTAATTTATGATTTGGCTAGAAAATGTGATGTTGTTGTTGAAAACTTTCTCCCTGGCAAACTTGACCAACTCGGTGTGGGGTATGAAAAATTAAGTAAAATAAACTCCAAAATTATATACTGCGCAATCACCGGATTTGGTCCTACTGGGCCGTATGCTAAAAAACCTGGGTAAGTAAAATGTAATTTTGTGGAAATTATCAAAAAAATAAAAAAATGCAATATAAAAGTTCTCCATTCCGCATGATTCTGATCATCTGTTACCAATCGTGATATCCATAGTAATGAGACATACTATGATTTATTCTCCATACTAATTATTGCATTCCGGATAATTGGAATGAATATTTGATAATTACAATATTTATATTTACTATTTTTCTCCAAGTGGTTCTATCACAATTAAAAAAAAATTGGAAAACATTAATTTTTTGTTGTTCTTATACATTTGTTCACTATATAATTCTTAGTAGTAATCAGTGAAATTGCCTTTTTTTTCATTGACTTCAGAATAGAAACAGAATAGAAATAATGTAATTGTAAAATCATTCTGTTTGTTATAAAAAAGTGTAGGGGTAGTTTGTTAGTTTGTTTGAGATAAATAAATGTTGCACTTGTATAAATTGTAAACTAAACTAATTCCTTGCTCTTAGACTAATTGAAAAATTCAGTTATATTTCTATATCATTTAAGATGAGATGTTTCTAAGTGAAAAATGAAAGTGCAGCTGTTAGAGAAATCTACCAATTTAACTAGCACTTTATCAGCACTTATTCATTAGTGTGAAAATTTCAGTATTGAATATTTATAAGAAAGATTAAAAACATTTAATATTATTACTGTCCGCTGTTCTGAGCATGTGACCAGCGATTGTTATATATTAGTTGACATAGATTACTCTCCGAATTTAACCTTATATATTCTTGCCTTTAGATATGATGTCATTGCCGCTGCAATGGGCGGATTGCTTAATGCTACCGGTGAGAGAAACGGCAGCCCCGTGAAGCCCGCTGTAGCCATCACTGACCTAACGACAGGTCTACACGCGTTCGGTGCGATAATGACCGCCCTGTATCACCGAAGCAAAACGGGCAGGGGGCAGAGGATCGACTGCAACCTGCTCTCGACGCAAATCTCGAGCATGATCAACGTCGCCAACATATACCTGAACTGCGGCACGGAGCCCCAGCGCTGGGGCACGGCCCACGCGAACATCGTGCCGTACCAAGCGTTCAGGACCAGAGACGGTGAGATAGTAATCGGTACGGGATCGAACGCCCAATTCGCTCAGCTTTGCAAGTACCTCGGCAGGGAGGGTTTGATAGACGATGAGAGATTCAAGGACAACTCGGCGAGGGTGAGGAACCGGGAGGAGCTGGTCGAGATCATCGGCGCGATCGTCGCGGAGAAAACGAAGAAGGAATGGGCGGAGATCTTCAGGGACGCCCCGTTCCCCAACGGGCCGATCAACACGATGAGGGAGGTGTTCGAAGACGAACACGTGAGGGCGATAGGGCTGGTGGAAGAGCTGCCGCATCCAGACGCCGGCACGGTTAAGGTGGTAGGGCCGCCGACGCTGTACAGCGCTGGCGGGAACGAAGCCAGGTCCGCCCCCCCCACGTTGGGGCAGCACACGAAAGACGTGTTGGCAAACGTCCTGGGCTACCACGAGGAGAAAATAAACGGTCTATTCAAAATAAGGTCGTGCGATAATTTATGGGAAATTACTCAAATTGCAGTGTTGTTATGTGCTCGCTTTGTGTTGATAATTGTTACTAAACAGTTTATCTGTTAGAGATAAAAACGACTGTTATCTCGGTAAGCAAACATCAAAAGGAATGAAACTCTTTATTTATTTAACGCTACTTGTTTGTTTTATTTCTTTTTTTAAATATTTTCTTGTATTTACGCGATACGCATTATAAATGAAAGTAATTTTTTTACAAATTTATCGCGTTTATTTTTAATTTTAATTCCCGCCGTTTCGAACCCTTTACAGCGTTCATGGTCACGGGACAAAATCAAAAATAAACGCGATAAATCCGTAAAAATTAGTTTCTTTATTTTTATTATCTTCGCCTTTTTATTTTAACCAGATATTGTCAAGTAACATAAAGCGTTTATGTTATAAGCAATAAAAACAACCCAATAGGTATCGTTGTTTCCGTTTAACGACATATAACAGATCTTAAGGAATATAAACAAACACTTAATAAAAGTGGTAGGTGACCCTACAGTCACAACAGTCTTCTCTGTTGCACAAATGGACAGGTCCGTCCGGGTAAGTACCACGACCTCACAAAAGACCTGCGTAAAGTAGAAGTGTTTCACTTCTGCGTTTCGTCTGGTGAGTGAGAAAGCCGGGGTCCACTTTATTTAAAGGTGGCAACACATTTTTTTTTTTTTTTTTTTTTTATGCGAAAAGTTGTCAAACGAGCAGACGGTTCACCTGATGTTAAGTGAATACCGTCGCCCATGGACATCTGCCACACCAGAGGGTTACAGATGCGTTGACAACCTTTTGAAAATTGGGCAATTGGGCATTTGCAACCCTAAGGGTGTTGCAAATGTCCATGGGCGGCGGTTAACACAACATCAGGGAACCGCCAGCTCGTTTTCCACTTTCTCACATAAAAAAAAAAGATAAAGTTCAATATTATATAAATTTTAGTAAAAATAAAAGAACTCAATAAATTAAAGAAATAACACCATGTACAACCATCATCTGGAATCCTATACTGTATGTATACTGTAGTGAAAAATAAAAACATATTATTATGTCGTGTAGGCAGAAACAATTATTGATGATGATTATTTACCTTGATTATGATTATTTACCTTGTCCTACCCAAGTAGTGTCTGTCACAGGACAAACAACTCGAGCAAAAAGCGGCATACTTGCATCGCGTTGGCTGACCCGGTCAATGACCCTACCTGTCCCTACCGCCCGCCACCGGTGCCTTGGAGAGACCTAATAATAAATAATAGACAACTACCGAGTAATTGAATGCATTTTTTTGCAATCACTAATTACGGTATTCGGCTGTAACATATTTGTTTTATAAAAATACTCTGCAAATTATATAAGGGCTTCATAAACTTTACAATTATAAAAGTAATTAATTGTGGCGACTGTGATTAAGATGAGTGATTTGTACCGACTACTTAAGTACTTCTTGATTGATCTTGTCTTCATTCATCGAGGTCTTTAAATATACACTGAAGAGCATCTCTGGGACCTACTTTAAGAGTAACTAGATAAACAGTTTATATCCATCAGTATCTATGCAGTTTATAATCATCAACGTGGATGTTGCTTTGCTATAAAAGCAACGTAGATCAGCTTTGTAACTTGAGCGCTTGGGCGCGTTGGCCGGAAGGAGCAGATCTGACTGCTGGCAGTGGCGAAACATTTTTCTACCATCTAGATATTTTAAATAGAATAGCAACAATGATTTTATCATGCTACGTTTGAGCCGTGATAGCTCGGTGTCCGGGCGCTCGCCTTTAATTACATTTACTCGAGCAACCTGAGTTCGGTCAGCCGATCCCCGGTGCCAGCATCAATGAAATTGTTGATTTTAAGTGCTGAATTATCACGTGCTCGACGGTGAAGGCAGGCGTCGTGAGGAAACCTGCATATTTTCGAAATAATAATAAAAACAAATATGTGAAGTCCGCCAATACGCAGTGGAGTCGCGTGGTGGACTATGCCCTATATTTACAGAGGAGGCCTTTGCCCAGCAGTGGAACGTTTATAGGTTGTTACTTCTACGTTTTTAGGGTCCCCTGGAACCAGCGGCCGTAATCACGCTGCGGCCGACGCGCGCCAAAGCACGCAAGAAGGTCGTGTGGACGGAGGACACCGTGGACAATGAAAACATGAACAAGAAGAAGTCAAAATGTGAGTAGACTCTTTAAAATGTCACTAATACTTCTTAAACTTAACGCAATCTTGAGGTGACTATACACGGCAAACCTACAAGTATAGAATGGCAAGTGTCGAAAGACGAAGAAAATTGTGTGCACAGTTATACTTTTGTGATGTAAAGTCATTAACTTAATATTAAATCGATTTGAATAAATCAGACCACATAGATAATATTAATGACACATTTATTGTTTTTCGAAGCATTATACCTTCACTATTTACACATTTTTGTTCGTTGGACTGGTCTTCAGTAGGACGTCTTCAATTGCATCGCGGAATGCATTCACCGCACATGGTGATTATGAAGCTTGCTCGAAATATGTTTTCAGTTTTGTAGACCCAATAAAGAAAAAGATAATCCATTTAAGACGAAGTTGCCATCACTAATAAACGCCAATCTTTAGACCATCAATATTAAACTTTTAGTGCTGTCCTTTGCACTTGAGATGTAAGAAAATGTCTATATAAAACTGTCGCAAATCTTTCGCCGTATCAACCCCGCGCCGTCCGGGGTCGAGCTTTGAAACTTCTCCGACCCATTCCACACCGTCCGAGGCGTCCGTCGGCTTTCGCAGGCTGCTGCATATACGAGAAGCCGCGCCGCTTCGACGAGTCCGATTCGGAGAGTAGCGAGGACGAGTGCGAGCACTGCTTCGGCCACGTGGAGCAGCGGCGGCACAAGCGACACGCCGCTGAGACCATCACCGAGCTCCAGGTGAGAGATCCACCCTCAGCGTCAGGGCCAGATTTAGAGGTCTGGAGGCCTCGGGGCAGCAAAGGAGTGGAGGCCCCTTGGCCCCAAATTACTTTCTATTGATTATAAATGAAACTAATTTTACGGATTTATCGCGTTTATTTTTAATTTTAATTCCCGACGTTTCGAACCCTTTACAGCGTTCATGATCACGGGACAGACTTACTATTGATTTCTGTGTACAAAGTACTGCGGGTAAAAGGAAAACGCGAAAAAAAATAAAGAAAAGAAAAGTTTTTTTTTCTTTTTTGACACATTTGTACACAACATTTTCTAGTCCCAAACTAAGCAAAGCTTGTACTATGGGTACTAGAAAACTGATAAACATACTTTTCTTTTGTAAATAAATACATATTATACATATAGAAACACCCAGACACTAGAAAAACACCATGTTCATCACACAATATTTTTCCAGTAGTGGCGATCGAACCCACACCCTCTGGCGCAGGAGGCAGGTACACTACCCACTACGCCATTCGGGTCGCCCAAGTTGTTTACTATTGTTTACTAGTCAGGATTTGATTTTTTTTCCGTATATCTATTATGGGGGCCCTCCCCTAAATCCGGTCATGCTCAGCTTCCCATCCCGTTCACCGGCCCCGTCCCTCCGCGAATTCGGTAGCAAGCCGCCGCCAGACACGCTGCATGGTTATACTATTACACCAGGCGGCTCTATTAAGGGCATATAACAAGTGCAGTGCCGGATTAGCCATGTAGCAAGAGTAGCAAGGCATGGCTATAAGGCCCTGCGCTTAAGAGGGCCCCGCATATTTAAACCCACTCATCTCCACGTGTGCCTTAATTATTTGTGTGAAATTTATGAAGTAAAGAGTATTGAATTGTTTTTTTACCACTTTATACTTAAGAACCCATAGCGGATGAAGGGCCGTTTGAAAGAATTAGGTACGGGCCCCGCGCTTGCTTAGTCCGGCACTGAACCTTGAATGCCGGCTGATAAGTAAGCCGTGGAAGGAACCGCTGTTTGGTTGTTTGTTGCGTCAGCCGGGTCGATCAACGGTTATTGTTTATGTCAAAAGTTGTCGAGCTAGCAGACGGTTCACCTGATGTTGAGTGATCACCGCCACTCATGAACATCCACAAATCCTGAGGCATTGCAGATGCGTTGACCACCATTGAAATAAGTCAGCTGCTTGTTTGCCGTTTGAGTTTTCGTGTTTGTTGTGGATTGGATAACCACCACTGAAGAAATATTGTCTGATAAACATAGTGTTTTTCCAATGTCTGGGTGTTTATATGTGTACTCGTATAATATTATTTATTTAAAGAAAAACTATGTTTATCAGTTATCTAGTACCCATAGTACAAGCGTTGCTTAATTTTTGGACTAGAAAACGTTGAGGAAAGGTGTCCCGAAATATATCTCATTTATAAAATATATTTATTTATAAAATATATTTATGTAAAAAAAATGACAAAAAAGAGGATACCTACGGAGTTTCTTTCGCCTGTTTCTTCTCCGTTAGAGGAACCTCATTACGAAACGGTGGTAGATTTAAAAAATGACTATCCATAAATGAAATGTATATTTCTTATTTCGATAAATAAATGATTTGAATTTGAATTTGAATTTTAATTTCAGTTATCAAATCTATTTTGTAAAAGGATAAGTTTGATTGCTTTTTGTTAAAAGAATATGTTTTTATTTTTAATTTATTTTGTACTTGTTACTCGTCGCTCCCATAACTGACATAGCATTCTCAGAACACTATAAAGTGAGACCTTGAACTTAGGACTTAAAGTACTTTGATCTTTTCAAAGCATTTGAAAAAATATGCACACAAGTGTGCATATTTTTATACACAATATACATTCTTCATTTTATGTTCCAGGAAGCCTCGGAGACTACAGCAGAAATAACGCTACGGGCGAATGAAGAAACCACGGAGGAACCCCCCACCCCGCCCTCTCCCCCCACACCGCCCTCCACTTAAACTATGGCTGCTCTAACATAATATGTAAACATTCTGTCTCAATTGCTCCATAGGAGTTGTGAAAAACATTTCCTAGAAATAATAACTTAATTAAGCTAAATGAACCACTTCTAGTTTATCCTGCATTGTTAAAAATTAAATATATTTACAGATTGTAATATGTTCTGTATCTATAATCTTGGACAGAACAATAATATGTTATTAAATGTTTTAGTATAAAATAAGCAATAAACATGAGAATACATTCACAAGCAACATACCTGAAACTAAATTAGCATTACCACCTTTTAACTGGAGTCTCTAACATAAGTTCTTTATTATAATAATTACAGACTAGTTAAAAGGTGTTAATGATTTTAATGTAATCAATGCTTATACTAACCATAATATAACTGGAGAAAAATATTATTATGTTATATAATATTATTAATTTTCTGACAATAATTTTAATATAATAGATTTCTTATATTTTTCAATAATACAAGAGGTCTGTAAAATTATAAAATATTTCATTGTTTACTTAAACAATATTTTAAAAGAAGTATCATAGGATTGGCACAAATGTATAAAATTAAAACAATGTATTGGTAAATATGTAGTAAGGAAAATGTTTTATCAGTTGTTTAACTTGAATATTTTTCAATTTGATATGAAATTAGACTTGTAATTTAAAAAACTTAAATAAGCCTCTATAATGAGGTTATTTAATACTTAATGTCATCCCAATTTATATCTTACTGATCCTTATCTAACCTAGTTTTCTGTATATTAATAATTATAACTAAACATTCAACAAATGCTACAAGTATTATTCTGAGAGTAAAATATTTACGTGTAGTGTCTCTAAGCATATTTAATTAATAAAGAGTTAAAATGTTCATATGAAAACGTAAAAGTAAGGTATTAGCAATATACTAATGAAGAAGATTCTTGATATTTTATGATTGTTGATGAAATTAAAAACTACATTCGAAACGAAAATATCTTCTTTGCCTCAATAAAGCCCTTTTCTAACTATGTAAGATTTATTGAGTTTTGCCTTAGGTTGTTTTGAGTTAAAATCGGTTTATATGTATTTGAATTTAACTAGACATGAATAAGAGTTAATGTTCGCATCATTGCAATGAAAGCTTGTAAGATTTCGGCGGCTGCCTATGTTTCTTTTCACAACAATTAGAACCTTTTAGAAAAACCACAGCAACCTTTTAGAAATTAACAACTATTATTTAACTTACTCAAATAATCGTATGAGATGCTCAAATTTAATAAAATTCGTGAGCGGTCTTCCATTATGGAGTGAAGTGGTTCAAGTGGATCCAAGATATATAACGACAGAATCGACTATTTATACAAAATTCTGAGGTACACTTGAGCGATTTATTCTTTGAACATTTGTCCGTCTTATTGTGGTTGCTAAAAAAGTTTAAACTTACCCAAATATCACGGTATTTCCGATAATTTTTCTAAACATACCTACGCTGTACGATGCCTGAGAGTTGTAATAAAGTTGTAATAAATATAATATGATAAGAGTTTAAGATCAGGCTGAGGTAGTGTTAAATAACGAGAAATTCGTTGTTTTTGTATCCCCGCAAAATGAGTATGTTCTTAACAGTTTTCTTTACACTAAGAATGAAATTAATGAAAAGAAACATATTGCAGATTTAAAAACAAGTTGACTTTATCCCTAAGCAATCGATAGAGTAAAATCTACAATTATTATTATACATAACATGCAATAAATATGTAAATCACATACAATACATATAATTTATAATTAACGAGACAATTTTGCATACCATACATACTATCTATCGTCATCCTTTTTATCACCCAATAAATTTATACAGTTTATAGTATTTATTGTAATGTTCAAATAAAAGAAAAAAAACAATGTCTATTGTTTATTTAGCTAGGCCTACACACAACTAAACCTTTGTTTTAACTGAAACTCGCTCAACGAGTTGGTCATTTTAGTTTAATAGTAGATAATAAATGCTTTTTAAAATAACAGGTTGCCAATGTTGCTCAAATATGATTCATTTTTCATGGTGAAGGCAAAACCAGGACAAATCCATCCATAAATCTGTTTTTTTTTAAATAATTTAGGCAAATTTTATGTAAGTGATTAATGACGAACTTTTTTTCATTAATATGTGACAATCTAAGCAAACATAAGTAAAAAAAAATTTAAATGCAATATTTAATCATTATTAAATTAAAGTTGATGAGATTCCGTCAATTAACACAAGGAATCACTTCAATTTTACCTCTATGGAAATTGAATGTTGTTTATAGTTAAACTGAATGGTTATTCATCTAATAATATGCATCTTATAACAAACCAAACAAAGGTATATAAAGATGATTATTTAAGTTTAATAACAAAAATTACTTGACACAATAAGTGATTTTTCATGTGCTAAATATATGATCCTGTGTAAATCAAATAAGCTTGTTTTGCATATTTCATTTTAACAGTTTTGAAAAAATTACAAGTGTTATAAAAGTGACAAACAAGTGTTATAAACGAAATAATTCTATAATTTTGTGTATTCTTTAGTAATGAGATGATTAATTTTAATATATGGAGCAAAAACTGAATAAACAATTACAACAAAATAATATTTATCGAAATAAGTCTGTACTAAATAAAATGCAATATATTTTTGTAAACACAATTTTTATTAACTTTTAAATAGTATACAATGTTACACAGGAAATGTAAAAAGAAAACGGAAAGCCTTCAAAAATTTTCGTTCATTTGATATTCTAGCAGAATAAAGATGTATATTTACGACAGTGTGGCTTAAAGAACTATTTCATTAAAAAAAAACTCAAACATATCCAGATGTCGTACATATTCAATCAAACGGTATACCGTGACAATGAAGTGCAGCGAGGTGGGGTGTACAAAATTAAATCTAAATGCCAGTTAATAATTTTGATGACTCCGTGGCGCAGTTGCCAAAGTATTGGCTTCGGCGTCGGGGGTCGTGGGTTTGATTCCCACACGGGACAACTATTTGTGTGACCCACAGATAGCTGTTTCGCATCTGGGTGTTTGACCTCGTGAAATTTGTGTTTGTAAAACGTCCTTACAACATAGGTAAATGTTATCCTAGAGTAAGTGCAATGTTTTTAAAAAAAATAAATATATTTCATAATTTATGTTAAAAGGTCAACTGCTATAGACATATCTAGATATATTAGCGGACCCAACAGACGTAGTCTGTACACACGACTTAAATCCGACAATTTATAAATAAAAAAAGTTGAAGTTACTAGCGGACCGAACAGATGTCGTTCCCTACACACGTATAGAAGAATTATATATATAAAGATAGAGGTTTTTGTGTATGAAATTCGTAACAATCTTCACTAGGTAATAATATATTAGAGAAATCAATTAGTCTAGATTCTCAGATGAACTCTAGTATTAGTATTAGTAGTTATTAGTACAACGATAGATGGCGCTGATCAATACACTCCAATACTAAGCTCGCTCAGGTACTTTATATATTATTAAGAACATCTTCGTAACTGATGGACACCACAAGTCTTAAGGATTTAGTACTGGTGAATGTTTATCAGTCTTGTAGCCCTATATATCTCCACTAAGTACTGTAATTTAGAAGCTCTAACTACTATGGCTGGTGGTGGCCCTGCTGGCAAATGAGAGTGAAAACGTATATAAGATGAATATATTGTTTTTTCATTATCCTTAAATAGAGAAATCATTTACATACCCCACAGTCTCGAACCCACAACCACATAATGAGAACTAAGCCACCACTGCCTTAATTATAAATATTTTATAACATTTCATCTAATTTATAAATGCTCCTTAATGTAAACTTTCCATTTTAATACTTTGTGGTGTAAAAATTATCTCATAACTCTATAGGCTAAACAATACAGTAACATGATTTATAAAGGATACATGTAATAAACATTTATGTGTTATATTTTAATCTGTCGTTTTCCCATCACCTCCGTAACTTCCTGAAAGCAAAAAGGGTCAAGTATAAATAACCTAGTTGTTCTATCTGAAATCACAGATGGATACCACTGTCATAATTTTTTAATCTATGTGAAACCATGTTCATTTGTATCATGTTTGAATCAGGTAAACGCAAATTATTAATTATATGAGAAGGTAGTGGTAAACGAGCTGGAGGTTCACCTGATGTTAAGTGATAATCGTCGCCAAAAGTATATCACATCCACTTCACGCCGGATTTCTGTGATGTAATGGCACTTCCCCAGACAGACCTGCCCATTTATTCGCTGTTTTTCCACATGAAATTTATGTATATAAATCATTCTTACAACACAAGATAATTTTATCCTACAGTAAGGAGCTGTGTTTTCGAAAGGAAGACTACAATAGATCTTTTAGATCACAGTGACTACCCAACCCGTTCCGCACAAAATAAAATAATAATAATGTATTTTATTTCTCCTCAAAATATATGACAAGATGATACAATATTATGTTGTACAGTCGATACAGCTTCAGTAAAAAAATTAATAAAGTAATTGTATAGAGCTGGTGTCTATTATAGATGTATTACTGTATTACAGATCACCACTTGGTGACATGAGGACCTCCTCACGCCATGGAATCAAGTTAAGCATAGTTAACAACGATTAAAGAACTGGCTATGTAAATATAAATGAAAGTTTATAAGTATTGTCCAGGTGTAAGGAGATAGAATAAAAAAAGATAAATATGTGCGTGAGAGTGTGTGTGTTTTGTTTAGGCACATTAATATGAGGGTTCAAATTTGTAATGTTAGTGAACATGGTGAAAATTTGATAAATAAGAAAAAGTCAAACATACTATAACAGTAAAACACAAGCAGCCATACCTGTTGAGCGGCTTCTCCTTGTAAGTGACCGCTTTCCTGGGCCGGCGCGTTCGGCCCTCCGTTCTCTCGGTGCTGCTATCGCTGTCGCGGGCGTCACTCTCGCATGCGTCGCGACGGCTCATGCGATCTCGCCGACTGCCGGTGCTGGTGTCACGCGTGTCGCGCTCCGTGTCACGCGTGTCGCGCTCCGTGTCACGCGTGTCGCGATCGGTGACGCGCGTGTCGCGATCCGTGACGCGCGTGCCGCTCGTGTCGCGGCCGCTTGCCGCCTTCGACGTGCCGCTCGGCTCGCCGGACCCACACGGCGCGCTTTTCGTTTCTCTGCAGGGCATTTACAGATAAACTTTAACCCAGCGCAGCTCTCGCTCGGGCCAAGAAATTTCATGTTCCGATGCAGATTTGTTAATCAAACGGAATCGCAATATATTAAAAAAATATTAAACACCCATTCTCTCACCAAATGAAGTAGAATCACATACACATAAATGGTACATATGTGTATGAAATATGTGCGTTAGACTGAAGCACTTATTATCGCATAGATATTGTTGAAAAAGATCGCTTACGAGACTATGACTCGGGCGTCTGTCGCGCCGTTGGGGCTGGGCGCGTCGAAGCGCATCAGCCTCCTCGGCGACCGGTCCTTCCTGCAGGGCTCTCGCGGTGACCTGTCCGGCAGCGACGGGCTGGACCCACCGGCTGGGGAGGGCTCTCGTATCGCCCTCTTGGGGGGCGACGTGTTCGGAATCGCCCTATTTGGGGGCGAAGTGGTCCGCATCGCCCTGTTGGGGGGCGACGTGTCCCGCATCGCCCTCTTGGGGGGCGACGCGTCCCCACTCCCTTCCTCGTTCTCCTCCAATCTCAACTTCGCCACCATCACTTTGAGCACACGCCCGCCGGTGCTGGAACCGATTACCGCACTTAAACGTGAGCTCACTACGAGCCCCATGGCCAGACAGTGGTCAGACAGACAGTGGTTTGTCTATGTCCTCCAATTAGAATCAACTTGGTAAGAGTAATATAATAATTAGAACCACCTTATAGTGGTAGGGCCACGCAGCAGCCTCGGCTGCTGCACGAATGGGCAGGCCCGTCCGGGTAAGTACCACAACCTCACAGAAGACCAGCGTAAAGTGGAAGTATGACAAATACTTTCGCGTTTCGTCTGGTGAGTGAGGTAGCCGGAGCCCAATTTTCCACAGGTTGTCAACGCATCTGCAACCCTCGGGTGTAGCAGATGTCTATGGGCAGCGGTATTCACTTAGCATCAGGATAACCGTCTGCTCGTTTGGCAACTTTTCACATAAAAAAAAACTGGTATTAGCAAGGAGGCTGCGTGATTATTGCTGATATGTTGAATTTTATATCGCATTCAATGAAACTAATTGACCTGACTGTGTGCAAGTAAATGTTTACCAAAGAGAGATATCCTATTTTGAAGAATAATGGAATAATAATGAGAACAATTCAGTATACTACGCTATCTTAGTTTGAAGCAAATAGTCAATTGATTGCATTACATATTGTGGAGTGTATATACCTCAAGATGTAAGTTTTTTTTTAATATTTCGAGCATAAATAGAACGTGAAAGTGGAAGTGAGACATTAGGGGGGGGTCAATGAATAACTTGCACCTGTTGGGTCGCGGCGAGTAGTGGGGCGTGGCGGGGCCGGGGGCGGGGGCGGGGGCGGGGGCGGGGGGCGACGAGGTGCGCTTGCGGCGGCGCACCGTCGGGGAGAACTCGCACCCCACGCCCGCCACAGCCACCGCCAGCCGCGAGCCCTGCACAGCAATGCCATGTTTAGGTTCAGTTCATGATAACCCCATGTTAAGTGATATGTTGCCACCACATAATAAAGTGTACGTCGGCTACCACGCTAAGTAACTATTTAGTGTTTAAACTAAAAGTTTCAGGACACATTTGTTTTACGCAACTTTTTCTAGTCCCAAAATAAGCAATGTTTGTACTATAGGTACTAGACAACTAATAAACATACTTTTCTTTTATGTAAATAAATGCATATTATAAGTATATAAACACCGAGACTCTGGAAAAAACCCATGTTCATCAATATTTTTCCAGGTGGGGATCGAACCCCCACACTTTGGCGCAAGATGCAGGGTCACTACCCGCTACGCCAATCGGGTTGTAATGTATATGAAGTTTCTATAATTTATTAATATAGGTATATTTATATTTTATTTATTAGTTTTCATTATCATTTCAGTGTACACCATTACTCGTTACCCTCACAGTACCGGGTACTACTGTTTTTATTGTCTCCTTTTTCTAGGTTGTTTCTATTGTACAGATTTGTATTATTTGTTGTTGATTATTCAATATCAGTAGTAGTGTACAATAAAGTTATCATTCATTCATTCATTCATTCATTCATTCACACTCACCGAACGAAACGCATAAGTGTTACTTCCACTTCACGCCGGACTTCCTTGAAGTCGCACCCCGGACGGGCCTGCCCATTCGTGCAACACCGGAATCTGCCACATCTAATCAATCTACCACAGTTAATCAATCCCCGCGCGAGAGACGAACCATTGGCTCTCAAAGTCATATGTGTGCCTTTGTTTTTCACGCTTCATAGCTTGAGCGTGTCTATTTTTTTACGATAAAGGTGTAAGTCACTCCTTATTCAGTGTGCACAAATGTACGAGTATTTTATCATTTTTGTTTCCTTTAAAATTATTAAACAAATGAGTGACCACCCATTTCTAACTTTCAAATATTTCTTTTAATATTTTAAGTATTGTTGCCACAACTGTGGGATATTATTATATTGTGTATTATAGGTGTTTCTAATACACAAAGTTCACAACCAGAATGGGAAAAATTATTATTGGGTGATTGAACATCTCTGTAAATATAATATTTGAATATACTCATTGAGGTACACATTAAATGTACAGTTACATGGAAATGTAAACTTTCGCAACCACACAATCCATTTAAATAAAAGATCTTATTACTAAAACCTATTCATCCACATGTACCATCTACTGGTGGTTAAGTTTAACACAACGGTCTCTACTGCCAGTGAAAGTCGTGGTATTCTTCCAGTGTTAAAATTTCAGTCCCCACGGAGAACTTAAGAATTATAACACTGTTAGACGCTAGGCTCGATTCCACAATCAATAACATCTAACGTTTGGACTGAAGTGGTGGTACGCTAGCCTCTCCGTTCTACCTCGTAAGGGTTCAAGACGTGCGTTTTGTACCTGTGTTTCTACTGCTGGTGAAGCGGTGCTTGGGTGCCCACTCTCCTGCAGTTCCGTTGTGGAGTCTGGTTCCAAGTTGACGAGAAATTTTTCTCTCCTCGGCTGGATAGATGTGTTTAAATTTATTTATTTGTATGTATCCGGTTAAAGTTGAAATAAATATAAAATTGAAATAAATACAATAATTCTATTATTTATTTGAGTATGGATGCATATAACATGAATACAATGAACTATAATGAGCTAGCGGACCCTACATACGTTATCCTGTACACACGACTTATATCCAACAACTTATGAATAAAAAAAAAATGTAGTGATAAATGCGGTAGTGTATAAAATCAGTCCAGCCGTTTAGATATACATAAGTTACAAGAAATAAGAAACATATGAAGATATACATTTGTATATGTCCCACTGCTGAGCATAGGCCTCTTCTGTGCAGAGGATATTCCACAACGGGACCCCACTGAAGATTGACTTCACATATACAGCGTGTCTTTACAATGGCGACAATAAATGAACACACATATAGGGTATTACTTTTTAAAATTGTATTAAACATTTACATTCTTTAAACATCAATATTTCCAGAGTTATTAAATTTTCCAAAACAAAGAATTTTAGAACACCCTTACGTATAAAACTGTTACGTAAAGTTCATTTGTAAAGGTCACAAAGCATATGATTGGGTTGAATGAATTTAAAAGAGACAAAACATACTGTTAGAAGGAGAGGCCTTTAACGACGCTGTGGCAACGAATGAAAAAGTTTCTGAATGTATGAATCAGTCAGTTGTAGTTGTATAGGACGTTACAAATTTTGTTTCTTTTTTACTTAATTAGTTTGTTTGAAAAATATTTTTTTTTAATTATGGATTTTTTAACGTTAATATTTTTTTATGATTATTGGCAAGTAGCGTTAGACGTTCATTTGTTGTCGCGATGGTAACGACACGCTGTATTTGAATTTTTTTTAGTTGTTATGTATTTAGAAAATTTGCAGGTTTCATCACGATGTTTTCCTTCACCGCCTAACACGTGATAAGTCAACACTTAAAATTAACAATTTCATAGGCCCCGGCTCCGGGGATTGAACTAAGGTTGCTCGAGTATATTGAATTAAAGGCGAGCGCCGAGACAAATGAGCTATCACGGCTCAAAATACGCTAATTGTAAGTGAAATATGATGACAGAATTTAAACATCTAAACACTGTAAACCTACATGAGACAAAAAAGGTTTAAAATGAATGGAAGTAAAACAATATAACTATTTAAATACCTGCGTATTTTGTATATCCAACAGCCAGCTTGGACCTTCCAATGGGTTTTCTGATCTTGTCCTGAAAATAATGCCAATTTTATTAAAAAAACATCAAAAGTTTCTCCATCTTTTGCAATAACTGAATTTTCTTAGTAACACTTGTTTTAAAAAGAACATAACGTAATATACCTTGGAACAGATGGAGGTGTTTGTTCCTCATCTTCTGGCTCCAAGTCTTCGGTAACTGCTTCAAGTCTCCTTCTGTTAAGCCATGAAATTAAATATTGATCGCCAATTAAATTTTCAGTATCATCATTATCATTTTAAATTCAAATATTATGAAAGATTAATTCAAATAGAAAAAAAATTAACACAGAATTATTATGTAGATTTATTAGAATAATGTATGTGTTACTATATAATGAGAATATATAAAATGCACCATAGAGTTACATCAGTGATTATATGATATAAAATTTAAATAATTTATGGTTCTTTCAATAATTTCATGCATTTTGTATATGTTTATCTATGGATAATTCACATTAATACTTAACAACTTACGAGTTCTCGAACTCGTCAATATCAGACATGTTTTGCGACTCATCAATAACATGTTCACTGCTATCTGGAAAGTAAAAGGTCACCCATAAGTATTATTTATATCTTCAATTAATCATAGGTTTATTTACGGGAGTGTATTGTATGCTTTAACGTCATTCTTTAAATTTTGAGATGACCACAATTGTCTACTATGTCTATCAAAGTTAAAGTTAAAGGCAAGGCTACATATCTTTTTTAAATTTATCTGCCTGTATAAAAATGTTGTCGTTGTTCAATTGAATCATTTAAAAAAAAACATGAAGCATCAGCATGGCTAATCAACATTTTTAATTTATTATGGATGACAATACACACCATCTAGGCCAAGGTCTTCAGTGCTATCATCTCTATTATTTGAACCTGCATCAGTTTCCATGTTGCGAAGTGTTTCTGTTGCATCTATCCTTGTCAATGGTATGTATAAATCTGCAAAACATCAGTATGAGAAATGGTTTAGAAAATGACTAACAAATTATTAATATTATGTTATGTAGGATGCAAGCACCTTGTAACATATGGATAGGCACAGCCCGCTCAGTAACATTACGGGTTTGTTGATTTGGGCTTCTGTTTAGAGTACCTGAAATGGATAAAACAGGATATCATACTGTTACAGGAAGATAAAAAAATATTGTGTAAAATTTTCTGGACTGTGGGAAATTATTGCAAAATTTCCATATGTGCAATTCCATTCCATAATGTTAAAAAAAGTCTCAAAGTTCATATACATTAGGAATGTGTCATTGAATAAAACTCACCAAGTCTACACAACACAACTATTACATAAAGACAACTTTTTTTTTTATTTACATGATATTAATAAATTACAGTTATAGTTATTACATAATCAGCAATAATTGCTAAACAATTTGTTACGCCTAAAATATAGTCAATTTATTGCAACATTAACATTTTCCAATTTTCACTGTGTCAACAAATTTATTTGCCGATTTACATGTATTTATAAATTGTGATATTGGAAGCTATATTTCAATTAATGCTTGTTTATGCATATAATATGCAGTGGTTTTATTCCAATGCTAAAGGGAAAGTGAAACTTACGTGTGCTTCTATTATAGACCAAGGTTCTGCTAAGCGATACCACCGGCTGAATTGATTGGCCACCAATCAACATCGGTGGAACTCTATTCACTTTCTCTGACGCAGGAGTGCCGCTGATAGAGCTCCAGCGTGGCGAAGCAGCATCCAACTCTTGTCTGTCCCTCATGTAAGCTTTTGCGAGGTCCATTGTCCGAGCAACAGCGCTTGAGGCTTGTACCAAGTGGGTAAGTGCCTCCTGGCTGGCAGCCTGTAAAGCTGCATCTAGCTGACGCACCTGCGCCGCTCCGCCACTTCTTATCCTCTATTGAAGTTCATGTAAATATAATATACAGTACCCGGAGGACCGAGCTTTGCTCGGTTTTTTTTTTTTTGGTAAATTCGTGTGTTTTGGAAATTACATTTAGATACAAATTACTGAGTAATGAAATATGCATAATCTTTTTCGATCTTACCGACGTAATAATAAGAAAATATGAACTGATGTTTTTCACAAAAGAAAGAACTAAAAAAAAAAGGGAAAATTAAAAATAAAGAAAGCAATGATCTGGAATTAAAAACCAATAAAGGTGTAATTTTTAAGCACGGACACTCCTATCATATACCTTATAAATAATTAATAAATTTATTTAGTTTAATGTAATAATGTTAGTTTAAACTGATATTTCCAATTCATTAAAAAGTACATAAATAATGATTTCTCCAATCTAAAATACTCAACCATTGTATTAAATTTTGTAAGTTCAAAATGGCATTATTAGAAAGGATTCTAAAAGTGCACTTTTTTGCGATAGCATTTATTAAATATGTATAGAAAAAGAACTCTCAATTATCCAAATGATATATAAAGGAACTTACACTTAGCTTTAATCTAAGTTCATTAATTTCTTTCATAAGCTCCAGTTTTTCATTTTCTCGTTGCGCGGCGGTCATCTTCCAATACTGTACTTTTTGTACCAATTCATTATTTGTCTCTTTAAGGACTTTAATTTCATCTTCAAGATCAGACATACTGTAATGTTAGGTATTCAAAAACTTATAGTTAAGTAAGCATAAACTGAGATTTTCTTATAACTCACTTTAAATTATTAAGAAATATTACATGTACTAGGCCGATTCCCATTTTTAAACTGTTTGACTTTATGAGATTTTGAGTGTTTGGTCAGTTTGACGTTTGAGAACTTGACAAGCTGACATTTCTCAAACAATCAATCGACATTTCATTATGTTGTTATTGGTAGTATGTTTCATGATAATATATATATATATATAGACTATAAATGTTTTCTGTATTTACAAATAATTAAAGTCTTTTTATATACCCATGTGGTGCTTGCTGTTAGCTCGATGGCTTTGACAGCTTAGTTGGAAGAGGTCCGTAAGTAAACGCCTTCCACTCCATTTCATATCCATGATCCCTATTAACGAAAGGTGGACAATTACACGGCTTGGATGGCCATAGTGGGACCTATTCTGAGGAAGTAATAATGTACTTCAAGGGTGGTTTGATGAGAGTTTGATTAGGTTTTGATCATAACAAAGTATCGGAAAGACGAATTAAAACGTCTATATGATGTGACCGAGGTGTTAAACATGCCGGGCATCACAATAGAGGCCTGGCATGGTAAAGGCGGTCCCGCACAATGCCACCGCTGTCAGGGGTTCGGGCATGCGTCTGCCAACTGCTACCGACCCCTGCGCTGCGTGCGCTGCGCTGGCGCACACATATCGGCCGAATGTCCGCGCAAGAGCGAACCTCCGAAGTGCGCCAACTGCGCAAAAGCGCACGCAGCAAATAATAGGCGTTGTGCGGTACTACAACGGGTGGCCAAGAGTCGTGGCATCAAGTTGTCACCACCACTGCCACCTCCTCCTCCACAGATATCTTCTACAACTTAATAATCAACTTACTTCTACTCAGCAATATGTAGGTACGATCTATGTATTTACAATTTAAAATAATAACGTTCGTAATAGAGCCGCGTTAGTCTCCGGCCGGCTACACAATTTAACTAACGCTAAAAGTAAAATGCCCTTAAGGCAGGCTTATTATATAAGACCTGCGTACGACCTATTATGTCCTACGCATGCATGATCTTCACCCACACGCACCCTACCCGCTTGTACAAGCTGCAAGTAGTACAAAATAAGTTCATCCGCTGTGCAACCGGTGCGCAGTGGTATCAACGCAACGTCGATCTGCACAGCGATTGCAGACTCCTGACGATTCGCGAATATTTTAAAGACCTGACTAAACGGTTCTTCGATAGAGCCGAACATCATCCCAACCCTCTGGTGGTAAGCGCAGCAAATTACCAACCCGACACAAACGCGAACGTCAACAAGCGTCGCCCGCGAAACGTCCTCATCGACCCGGTCGAGGAAGGGGACTTAGATACGCCGGACCCACCGCCGGGGGTCCCGCCGGATAACACTACACCCACAGCTAGTGTACCAACAAACACAATAGTTCGCCCTCGCCTCCGAGCACGGCGAGATCAACACAACGCGTACACAAGGTACACCCACGTTCCAGGGCGGTTCTCACCGCCCCCAGCCACCGATTAGCTAAAAACATAGTCGACGGCCATCGGGGTCTCGGTCCGCACCGCAACTTCGATGGCCCTTAGATGACATGTCGTAGTTAAACGCACGCATGAGCACATGCGCGGCCCTACCCACAGCGGAGGGCCCAAACCCGTGGGTTCTGGCTAGCCCACCGGTTCTGCGTCAGATGAAGCTTTAATAGTCTCGGGACTGAAAGCAAAAACATCAGTTAATACAAGATACACAATTTAAAAGTCAGTCAAATTATTACGATAATATTATGTAGTTACATTTATTATTAGTTTTGGTGTCGGTGTCAGCCAAGGTAGGATTGTAACTACATACATATTCATAGGTGAGATGTGCTTGTGTCACCTGATGGCATACGTAAAGCTAGTACAAACTCTTGGTGACTTATACCTATAGGACCCATTTTATGTTGCAATTATACATGTTATCGTTATGTCACCAACGTTCGTATCTTTATATTTATATGTCTATATGTGAATATATTTGTATGTTTTAGTTATACTTTCTTTATGTATGTTTTTAAGAAGTTATTATAACGTGTACGTATATGTTGATTCAACTACTACAATTTATCACCATATCCCAGGTTGAAAAAACGAGAACGCCGAAAGGTATTTAGTTCTTCTTTTGTGATCCTTATTAGAGTAATTGCAATATAGAACTGTAGGTACAGTATGACTGAGTTTTGTATGTACGAGTATATGCATGTAAGGGATATGTATGTGTGTGTCAACGTTGAGTAATTAGAGGCGGCTGCGCCCGCCGATTAAGTTTACCTATTAGTCGCGAATAAATACAGTTAGAGTGACCACGTAGTCATTTCCTTTATGTTTAACCTTTCCCACATAAATATATTTCCCTATTCCTAAAAGAACAAATAAAGGCAAATGTAAATAACTTGGTAGAATGTATGAAGGTGTTGGCATTCTGTACTTAGATATTAGATATATAAAAATGATTGGCTTAAAGGTCTTGTTACTAGGCCATAAAATCTTTATTAAAAAAAACATAAAAATGACAAGTTGACAAGGGAAAAACTGACAACTAAAGTCAAAAATCAAAAACGCATGTGTTAAAAATACGACGCCTCTATTTAGGTTATTTTTGCAACAACTGTTTTATTAAACAATGTCGTTTCGCGGAAGAGGAGGTGGAGGTGGCCGTGGTGGATTTGGAGGCCGCGGTGGAGGTCGTGGAGGTTTCGGCGGTGGCCGAGGTCGTGGCGGAGGCGGCGGCGGCGGTTACAGGCAACAAGATTTTGGTCCACCTGAATCGGTGATACCGCTTGGACATTACGGATGGACTGTTCAAGACGACTTAGTTTGTAAAGTGGATATTGAAGATGTGCCTTACTTTAACGCGCCGATTTACTTAGAAAACAAAGAACAGATCGGTAAAATCGATGAAATTTTTGGTAATTTGCGAGATTACTACGTGTCAGTGAAACTAGGAGATAACATAAAAGCGAAGAGTTTTAAAGATGGCCAGCAGTTTTTTATTGACCCAGCGAAACTATTGCCTTTGAAGAGGTTCCTTCCACAACCCCCGGGAGCGAAAAGAGGCGTCGGCCGTGGAGGCCCGCGGGGAGGTCGTGGTGGAGGTTTCAATCGGGGTGGTGGCGGTCGTGGCGGTGGCTTCAACAGAGGGGGCGGCGGCCGCGGTGGCGGTTTCAACAGGGGAGGTGGTGGCTTCGGCCGCGGCGGTGGTGGCGGTGGATTCGGTCGTGGTGGTGGCGGAGGGGGCGGTGGTAGAGGAGGTGGTTTCCGCGGCGGTCGCGGCAGATACTGAACTACTGAAGACAAAGTGTTAATTTTTAGTTATAAACAAACTCCAGTTTCTTCATAAAGTGGCTAATTGACCATCAATGTCTTCGTAAAAGTGACTAATTAACAATAAGTTTCATGAATATGCTGGTTGTTACTCTACTAGAACCATTCAAAACTTAGTATCAGTATAATAAAGTTGTGTTTGTTGCTGTTTGCAGAATACGATTTATGAATGACAAGCATGTGAATTGTATATTGGTATATATTTTTATAGGGCCTGAAGATAAAAATTGTCAAATATACTAACAATATCTTAATTTTAAGTCAATACATTTGGACTTGTTATATAACTAAAAGGTATTATGTATACCTAAATATACACAGCAAGCAAAATGTGAAATGCTTTAGCATTATGACTGTATCTATAAAGAATTATTGTAACATTAAATAATATTTTGGAATGGTCTCTTTAAATTTTTTTACCTTTATTTTCTATTTTTGTCAGTGGCCTTATAACCCAAACAATTTTTGTTATGTAAAAAGTATTTAGACAAAAACTTGTACCTTACAGTTTTCTATTAAGACTTATGCTGGCTTTCATGAATGACTTATTCTACCATCATGACATGTTAAAAATAAATTAGACTGTCAATTACTGAACTTTGTTTTTCACTTAAAGGTACATAAAATGGAAAACAAATTTGTTATAAAATGTATTTTTATCTCCTTAACTACTTAATATTTGTAAACCATTTTAATAAGCCCATTGTATATTTTGTGTTACACAATCCTTTCATATTTATTTTTTTCATGGTATAAAACAAATACAAATTAACCATCCTATCCCAAGCAGTTCTATGCATAACCAAAGATGACACTTATGAAGTCATTTCATTCATGTTCTTGATTTGTTAAAGATTTTTTTCTGATAACATTACTATAAATACTAAAAACATCATTACAACATCCACTTTAAAATAAACCATGTTACGAATATTTATTCTAGATTATCTAATTCACTTTTACTTGCACTAGGTATATAATTAAATGCAAGTGCTCTTCCTCTATGGTTGAAGGTGTAGAAAGATGGCAGGTTGCGCTGTGTTTCCCAGCGAATGTTGTTAAGTTCTGCAGCAGCTGGTATTTCACGTAAATTACCAGCTACATTTAGCACGCCCCACATCACAGCAAATAAGCTTAAAACTGCCTGTACAACAATCTGGAAACAAAAAATATCATAAATTATTTTGATAATAATAAATTTAGGATAAAATATACGAGTGATAGCCTGCTACTCACGTCCAGAGGTAAAGTTGTAAACTCTTGGGAGGTAATCCTTAAGTAGGAACGATCTGTTAAAAAAAGTGCATAGTTTCATTTAAAATTGTGAATTAGTGTAAACAAAAAGCATATCATTAAAGTAACTTCACTATTTAATATAAGTAGTAGATATTAAAAGTAACTTACGCTGCGCTGCTGAAAAGGCGGAGTGAAATAATGATATGAAACCAACTATTACAATAATCTTGTGTAAAGACGCCATCTTAATATAAAACGATTATGGAATTAATACTGGCAGTAGTAACAGTTTTAACTATCAATAATAACATCAGACAAAATGAAATAAATAAGCAATCGGGTTCCGAGTTGTACTACAATTGTAATTCCAATTCAATTTGATTTTGTCGCTGATAGTTTGACATTGACAATTATGTGTCATTCTTAAGGATTTGACAGCTGGCATACAATAAATTTTTTTTTTGTAAATATAACGTGTATTCATACAACAGATTGGAGAAAATACTTGTGTTTTATATTTCGTGATAAATACCTAGTCTTACAGCGGATACGTATTCACAGAGTGTAAAATTGAACATGCTCAATTTAAATCGTGGTGAAATTCAGTGAACTTCGGAAAATTAATCAATTCGCAGCGAATAGCCGAATGATAGTGACGAAGTTTCATTTCGCCGTGGCGCATTTAGATACCGAGTGTACGAAGGAGGTCGAAGATATTATCACACATCCTCCCGAGTTGCAACCATACACAACTTTAAAAAGCGCAATCATATCTAGATTCTCCGATTCCTTCGAGGAGAAGGTGCGGCGCTTACTAGAAAAGGAACAGTTAGGTGACCGCAAGCCATCTTCGTTCATGCGACACTTGAAGAGTCTGGCTGGGCAATCGTTCCCCGCTGACTTGCTGCGATCAATTTGGGCCAATCGGCTTCCCCGGCAGGTTCAAATTGTGTTGGCCGCACAGAAGATCCAGGACTTGACGGAGTTGGTGGAGATGGCCGACCAGTTGGTGGAGTTGACCGAGAGGCCTACCACCGTGAGCCAGGTTTCGGCGCATCATACCTTTGAGCCCACTCTCGCGTCAATGCAGCGGCAGATCGAGGAATTGACGCGAACAGTCTCAGCGCTCAGAACAAACACCCATGAACGATCTGGGAGCTCACGCGTTAATCAAAAGCGGAGCCGCTCTCGATCGCGCTCACGCCCACGTAATCAGAAGCTTTGCTGGTACCACGATCGTTTCGGCAACAAAGCAAGCAAATGCATACCAGGATGCAGCTGGACCATTGAAGGAGCTACCAAACCTTTAAACTAAGGGAGCGGTCGGACGTGGCAAGTACCGACCGCGCACAGTCCAGCAAACGCCTTTTTATTACCGATCAAAATACCAAAATTAATTTTTTGATAGATACCGGACATTTGTTGTTTTCCACGAAAACTTATAAAAGGACGTTTCTCAAATACAGGACTTACTCTCAATGCGGCAGATGGCAGCTCCATTAAAACTTACGGCACAGTTAATCTGAACCTCAATTTAGGACTGCGCCGTGAATTTCGCTGGGAGTTTATATGTGCTGACGTGGATGTCCCAATTATCGGTTCGGATTTCCTAGCTTTCTTCCACCTCCTACCCGACTGCCGTAGCGGCACACTGCGCGATGAGCTTACAAACTTATCCGCATATTGTTTTAACCGCAATATAATGCAGCCAAGTATTAGGACCGTAAAAAAACCGTCTCGCGATTCCCTGTTCAGTCAACTCCTTTTAGTCTTTCCGGAAGTGACGCGCCCACCTACAGCTGACCGTCAAATAAAACACAGCACTGTTCACTATATAACGACAACTAGTGGGCCACCTGTCACGTCGCGTCCTCGTCGACTAGCACCCAACAAGCTAAAAATTGCTGAGAAGGAATTTAATGACATGGTGTCGGCGGGTACTGCTCGCCCATCTAAAAGCCCCTGGTCGTCACCACTGCATTTAGCACCCAAAAAGGATGGCATGTGGCGTCCTTGCGGTGACTACAGGCTCTTAAACGCTCGGACAGTTCCCGATCGGTACCCTGTGCGTCATATAGGAGACTTCAGTCATAATCTGGCTGGTTCTACTATATTTAGCACATTAGATCTAGTAAAGGCCTACCAGCAGATTCCGGTAGCTGGTCCAGATGTTTGCAAAACGGCCATAATAACGCCATTTGGTCTTTCCAAGTTTCCCTATATGTCATTTGGGTTACGCAACGCTGGCCAAACCTTCCAGCGTTTCATCGATGAGATCTTGCGCGGACTAGACTTCGCTTTTCCCTACATTGACGATATTTTGGTATTCTCACGGGATGCTGAAGAGCACGCCAAACACCTGCGCATAATCCTGCAAAGACTGGTGGACTATGGCGTCGTTGTCAATGTGGATAAGTGCGTATTGGGGACATGTGAGGTAATCTTCCTAGGTTATAAGATAACCAAGGATGGTATCTGCGCACCTGAAGAGAAGATCGCTGCTCTCCGCGAGTTATCGCTTCCCAAAACAGCTCAAGGTTTGAAACGCTTCCTGGGGATGGTAAATTATTACCACCAATTTCTTCCCAAAGCCGCCAAGCTCCAAGCTCCACTTGTGGATTTTTTAACAGTCAGCAACCTAAAAGGTTCAAAAGCTATGCCCTGGACAGCAGACTTGGAGCGTGCTTTCTACGACTGTCGCGACAGTCTCTCAGAGGCCACCATGCACTCATGTCGGCGCTGCCTTACAGCAAAGGTCTGATCAAGGCTGGCAGCCGTTGGCATTCTTTAGCAAAAAGCTAACACTGAGCCAAAGTACATGGCCCGCGTATTACCGCGAACTTCTCGCAGTGTACGCGGCCGTACAGCATTTCTGGCATATACTAGAGGCACAACACGCGACAATCTACACGGACCACAAGCCGCTTCTTTATGCTTTCGTCCAACGCCGTGAAAAATTGCCCCCTGCTCAACTTAACCAACTTACGTTTATTTCCCAGTTTACAACTGATATCAAACATGTGAAGGGGGAAGACAACATCGTTGCTGACACAATGTCCCGCATTGAGGCTATCACGCTCGATGACGATTTCGCAGCCCTGGCAAAAGCTCAGCAGACGGACGACGAACTTAAAACCGTAAAGGTCCATTCTTCTTTACAGTTAGAGCCAACCCTCATACCTGGATCCAACATTTCCGTTTTGTGTGATGTGTCAACAGGCAAACCTAGACCCTTTTTGCCAAAACAATATCGGCGAGCCGTCTTCGATCGCCTACATGGTCTCAGCCACCCCGGCGCACGCGCTTCCGCGCGCCTCATTAGCGACCGCTATGTTTGGCCAGGCATTTCTAAAGACTGCCGCTCCTGGGCATGCGAGTGTCTCGCCTGCCAGAGCAGCAAGGTAACGCGCCATGTCGTTTCACCGCTTGGCAACATTAGCACACCTTCAGGCAGATTCCGTCATGTTCACCTGGACATTATTGGACCGATGCCTTTTTCAAACGGATTCACTTATTGCCTAACAGCAGTAGACCGTTTCTCACGCTGGCCCGAAGTTTGGCCCATGTCGTCGATAACCGCAGTAGAAGTCTCTGATCAATTCACCCATGGCTGGATCGCTCGCTTTGGTGCACCGATCACTGTTACAACGGACCAGAGAAGTCAATTTGAATCCCAACTTTTCAACAGACTAATGGATTTAGGAGCCACAAAACGCGTTCGTACTACGAGCTATCATCCCCAAGCTAATGGGATGATAGAGCGTTTCCACCGCCATTTAAAGGCCGCTTTAATGTGTCACAAGAGTTCTTGGTACCATGCCCTACCTTTCGTTCTTCTCGGAATCAGGGCGGCACTAAAAAATGACATCAAAACGTCAGCTGCAGAAGTTTTGTATGGGGAACCGCTACGCCTACCAGGCGAGTTCCTGGTGGCTAGCAATTCCCCTCAGACCGTGGACGATGATTTTATTGCACAGTTGCGAAAACGGATGGCAGAACTTCGCCCCGTTCCACCATCACGTCACACGAATTCTAAAACTTTCGTTTTCAAGGACTTACCTGATGCCACTCACGTGTTCCTCCGCGAAGATTCCGTTCGACGCCCTTTACAGCCACCTTATACAGGCCCCTACAGAGTGTTGAAGAGATCTGAAAAGACACTTACCTTAGACATTTCTGGCCGAAGATCTGAGGTTAGCATCGACAGAACAAAACCTGCGTATATTGCACCTGACCCAAACGGCAATCCGTCCCCTAACAACTTGGCACCGGAGCCCCCAGTCCTTCCGACTCTTTCACCTCCTATGAGCCAAACGGCCGTGCCCATTAAAACGCCCGCACAGCCTGTAACAACCCGGTCAGGTCGCAAAGTTAAATTTAAAGATATTTTAGATTTATAAGTACTAGTTTTTAATACGTTATTTTTGTTAAAGCAGAGTTTTTTCAATTTTAAGTTTCCAATGTTTATTTTTTCGTTGTATAAATTAAAATTCCATTAGTTAAAAATTATCCTAAATAATGTTGCTTGTACTTTTATAGTAACAGTCTATAATTATTTGATTGTTACATTTTGTACTTGTTTTGCCTTCAATGTGTACTTATTTTTCTCCGTAGGGGGGTGATGTGGCGACTCATTTGCTACTGTGTAGCACCGCTCTTATCTTTTACACCCTGTACTCTCATCGGTCTATCATTACCCTATTATTGACAAATTTCTATAGCAACGAGTGACAATAAAAGATTATGTTTTTCTCAACACGGCTTGTTCTTTGTACTGCATCTTAATTATTCCCTCCTGCCGGCTCCCAAAAGTGTAAAGCATTTTTTGTTAGTGCACTGGTTTTAAGTAAGGTAGAACTAGTTTGACTATTGGTAGCACTGTGTGTAAAGTAGCGGACTCAGGACCAGTAAAAACTTGATGGCATTGGCAACACTGGACAATGGACCGAATTCGTATAGCCAGGCCCAGCGGTGTCAGTTGCTGTCGTTGCCGAATGCCGATCTTTATTTTGAACTTTTATGTTCTCGAAAAGTATATACTTTTAAAAAATGCAACGTAATGTAAAATTAGAAGAATTTGAAATTGAAACGAAGCCTTCACGATCAAGTGAAAGGGGGAAAGTTCGAAATTTCATTTATGATGGGAATACTGGCGCATTTTTGGGAAGAACCCCGGAAAGTTGGGGTGAGTGTATATTGTTTACTTTTTTAGTTTCGTTCCATAGTTTTAGATTTTTTTTAAATAGTCCATCCAATACCTTATGTGCAAATAAAATAGTATTTTGTGCAGAACTTTATACCTAAATTCTATTCAGGGCGTGGCTGTTTTCAAGAAAATCTTAAAGAATTTGCTTTATTACTTGTTGAGAGCATGTGCAAAAATAATTTCCTTTCACTATAAAGGTTCATTGGTTTAAAGACAGAAATTCCCATTACCAGTTATCCCCCATTGTCAATTCTTTTTCTAAAGCATGCAAGTTTCTTGCATTCTGTCCGTAGTGGCATTCAGTAACCCTTTGATATTTTAATTGAAATAATTTGTTTAAAACAATAAATGTACATATCAATTCAAGTGTGATTTTTTTGTTAAGTTACAATTAAATAAATTATTTCAATCAAAATGCATTTTTAAAGAAATGACTCTTGCTAATGAGTCTATTGTTCGAAATTGCTTTCAATTATTATAAGTAACAAATTCACATTATAGAAACTTTTCATTGCACCTCAAGTCTTAATTATTTTCTACTTGAAGCATTTAAGACCTTCAAAAACAACTGGCAAAAATCATTTGATTATATTTTTTTTACACACATTTTGTTAATTGAGCGTTTTATTCTAATAGGCAAGCCTTAGAATGCTACTGAATTAAACAGTATAATGACATAATTAGGTTAAACGGAGGTCGTGTTAATAGATAACTGTAATAGTTAGCTCTGCCAATAATCCTATTAAAGCATTTGTACTTAGTCAATGTGTAAAAGTAAAAAGGTGAAATTGCAATTGTAGTATTTATTTCATTTTGTCTGTTTGTTAATATTGATATAAATGGGCTTAGCTTTCCATTGACTTCCTGTGAAATGTTGGTTGATATTTTTTTACAGAGAGGTCACATTATTATAAGCACACATAAAGTTTCAACACGCGGAGACGCATAGTTTTTGAGAAAAATAATATTTAAAATGAATTATTTTTGCAATATTTATGTCAATCCTTTTTCTTTTTCTCACACCACATCTCATAACACTACATACAGGATTGTTACAAATTGATTTTATTTAATGTCAAACACCAAAATAACACTAAACACTTAAAAAAAAATATTTTCCGTCTTTAACTATTTACTGACATTATTTATTTTTCCCCTGTAGTCTTCAAATAAAATATAACTTATTTTATTTGAAGACTACATATTTGTACAGGGTTACTATTAACAATAGTTTGTTTCACCCTTCCTTAGGGGGGAATCCCCTACCCTAATGGGGCTACCTCTTGTTTTTTACACATATTATTAATTCTAATCCATAAAATGAGGAAAATTGCCTCAGAATTAAAAATTAAAAAAAAAAAAATCCTTTTAATGGAGTAATACCCCTCCTCTGCTCTCTCCCAATCTTCTCCCATCCCTCAAAAGTGTCATATTTTGTCATAGTATCACTCCTGTCGAATTTTAGCCAACTAAATTGTGCACTTATATGCTCCTATCAATCTGAGCTCATGATAATATTTGCTGTTAAATACCGGCAGAGGGAGACTTTAATCTAAGACTGATTCCAGGCAAAATCATCATATTCTACATAGTATTCTACGCGTCGCTCGTGGCGCTGTTCGCCATCTGCATGGTGACCTTCCACCAGCAGTTCATCAACCCCAGGGTGCCACGGCTCCAACTGGACCGCGGCCTTATAGGCACCAGCCCCGGCCTGGGCTTCAGGCCGCTGCCCCCCGACGTGAGGAGTACCCTCATCTGGTACAAGGGCACCAGTTACGAGAGCTACAAGTATTGGGAGGACCAGCTCAAGGAGTTTCTCTCGGGTGAGCAAACACGGTATCTTTCCGCTGCACATTCCCCAAATGCGTAGGCGTCTTCAAGGCAAGAATGAATAGGTTTTACTGAGCTTTGTTTAAAGGTGGCAACGCTCCTGCAACCACGGCGTTGCCAATGTTTATGGGCGGCGGTTGACACTTAACATCAGGTGAACCGCCGGCTCGCAATAATTATCTTGCATATGTTGAAATAAGATAAAGTCTTAATTCCATGAGATACATGATAAAAAAACACGTCCAATGAATATTCTAATAATATATTTTAATTTTAATAAATGAAATAATAATAGTTAATTAAATTAGTGTACCTTTACAAATTGAAAGAGAGTTGACAGAAAATTAGAGGATTTACGATAAAACAACAACGCGAAAATCATACTTTAACTAAAACCATTATAAATAAATGTTTTTTTTTTTATGTAATCGATATATTTTATCTCATATTTAGAATAGTAAGATCTAATATATGGACTCGTTTCGATGAAAATTATTCGATTAGGTAATCTTCTGTTTTCAAAGTGCGTTGCTAACGCACTGGATGACGTGCTGTAAGATGGAAATCTTTTATTACGTCCCACAAAAAGGATGTAATAAACAAATAGCATGTAATTTTCAAGCTGGTAATAATCAAATACAATATAATAGCTGCCTGTAAAGACAGAAAAGGAAACAAATTAATGTTTTAATTCGACAATTTTGAGGACTCCGTGGCGCAGTGGCCAATGTATTGGCTTCCGCGTCGGGGATCGTGGGTTCGATTCCCACACGGGACCAACTATTTGTGTGACCCACAAATAATTGTTTCGCATCTGGGTGTTTGTTCACGTGAAACCTATGTTTGTAAAACGTCCTTACAGCACAGGATAATGTTATCCTAAGGTAAGGGCAATGTTTTTTAAAAAAAAAAAATCATGTTCCTACATTTTATTGAAGCTATGAACTTTTAGAATATTATTGCTCCGGCGATGAGTTCTTTTTTTCCGAATAACTGTGAATAAGTTTTCCTACGATATGACTGCTGTTTTTTTTTAATTGCCTTCAATTTTATAGCTCTTATTTAGAATCGAAATGTGTGTACGCGTAAATTATAATTATTATAATTTCTATATTATATTTGGCATATATAGTCTGTCGGGGACTACCTGTATGGTAGTCCCCGACAGACTATATATTTGTAATTAAGTTAAAATTAAACACTCTGTAGCTCATATACCAATCCAATCCGGGCCATTTGAATACATTTGGGCGAACCGTTTGGCTCAAATGTCAAAGCCATACCAAGTTTGAGGGCACAATCTTTACGCAACATTACACAAACGTCTACATGACGAAAGATAATAAATAGTTTTTTTTTATCTCAAGGGCTTGGGATCCACATTTATGAATATTAATTCACTTCGCCAATTTAGCGATAAAATTCCGTTGAACAGCTAAAGTTGTTTTACTTGGATCTTTATTTCTAGTAATGTTTCACGGTAAAACGGTTCCGTGACATTATGAGATCACCGATCTATAGGCTTGCTATATCGAAGTAGCCCCCTCTGGATTTGTCACGGTGTACTTTTTGAAAGAAACCCTGAGAAGTAAAGAAAGCGATATGGTACTTTTTGAAAGAAACCCTGAACGGAAGAAAACCTTTACGGTGGTAGGGCCACACAGCAGCCTCGGCTGTTGCACGAATGGGCAGGCTCGTCCGCGTAAGTACCACGACCTCACGGAATACCGGCGTAAAGTGGAAGTATAATAGTGAGGTGGCCGGAGCTCAATTTTCAAAGGGCTGTCAATGTATCTGCAACCCTCGGGTGCAGCGGATGTCTATGGGCGGCGGTATTCACTTAACATCAGCTGAACCGACTGCTCGCTTGACAACTTTTCACATAAAAAAAACCCTGTGTTTATAATTGGGGGCGCAGTGTACAAGATGAAGGGCCAGACCGCGGGCGCGGGGCAGAACATCTTCAACTGCGACTTCAGGAATCCGCCTCCCCCCGGCAAGGTGTGCGACGTGGACATCCGCGGCTGGGAGCCCTGCATCGAGGAGAACCACTTCTCGTTCCACAAGTCCTCGCCCTGCATCTTCCTCAAGCTCAACAGGTATAGCCTTTGTTATGATACTTCAGACCGTCCCAACCACTACATTAGATTTGACAAACCTCAATTCCGCAAGCCCACCAGCACTGCTAGATACCATAAGTTATATAAATAATTGACGGTAGCCCAGATTCGGTCTGATATTGGGACGTGAAACATCTATCTATCCCGAGACCATCAACGCTTAAAAGTATTAAAATGTCGGGAACTGAAAATCAAATTAATGGATATGGAAGAGTTTGCGTTACCGAATCGTTAACACGCTTTCATTAGCTTCAACTAATTCTTCTATCCGCTTCAGACGTTTCAATAATTTGGAACTGCACATATATAAAGAGCTGAAGGTCTATACTATATAAATAAATATCGCAATATGACATTCAGAGTAAATAGTTTGTACGGGATTAGTCTTATTAAGTTTATTTTAAAATTACCGACATTTCAAATACTTATAGCATTCACGGTCATAGGATGAACTTTAATGTAATGTATTCCGGTAGTTTTAAGCAACCATCATCATAATTTTAGCCAGTTTAAGCCCACTGCTGGATATAGGCCTCACGCACAGCAATATAAAAAACGTAATTATTATAACATTTATATGTGAAACTTGCTTTTATTAAAGTGAATTGAAGTCTGTTTTTACGCGTGGTTAATGTAGCTCTTTATCAGAGAAAATATTAACAAAATCATACAAAGAATAAAAAGTTATTCATCTCAAAAAAATGAGCAAGAGCCCATGGCAATAATAATAGCTATAAAAATAATTGTTAATTTAATCTATCCAGCAAATAAGAAACGTTACGTGTATTTGAAAAATTAAAAAACATACCAGATTTTGATTACACGTTAAAACTTTTTCCAATAATACTTCTAGGTTGGATAGATAACGTTTCAGATAAGCGTTACTTTGACTTGTGCTGACATCGATAAAAATGTTGTTTCCGCCTGTCATTAGCGGAGTTTGTGAAAGCGAAAAGTGAAAAGTGATCACCAAACTAAATGTACTAAATTGATCAATTTTCAAAGGAAAGCCATAGAATATAATTATATTGTAATAATAATATACAAAAATTAACAACTAAAATTAAATTTAGGCATAGAAGTTTCAAACAACTCGGTTTGTAACAGCAAATCATAGGTATGTTTACTTATTTTGATTCCTTTTTTAGGGTTCCGTACCTAAAGAACGGAAACGGGACCCTATTACTAAGAACCCGCTGTCTGTCTGTCCGTCTGTCAACAGGCTGTATCTCGTGAACCTTGATAACCTCTGGCGAGCCGATACAGTAACGTTTGCTTACAATGTTCACCGAGCCGTTATGCGTGTTTCGTGACGGGCGGTGATCTCAATTATGTTGGGATGCCATAGTCGTGTACTAATCTCAGCTGTGCTGCATTTTATCTATTTACTCGAATCGGTTTACGCAACGTCCGACAGCACGTCATTCTATGGGATCTGTTTACGCGACATAGTTTGGCGACTGGATTGTATCCAACGTTGGACATCCATAGATGGCAACAGTAAATAACCGGGAGTAAGTGAGCTATGTGTGGTTTAAAAGCCGGGCATCCCCGTCATCGATTATGTCTTTTACGCCGAAAATAGTCTGAAAATACTTTCAGCAGGACTACTGCGTAGATCGGTCCTATGATAGTCGTGAATTTAATGACGCTCATTTTTAGTGTAGGGTAGGGCGAAAATAACATCTTCAGAATTCTATTCTTCCGAAAGACGTTATATGGCAAAGTTCGTAAATTTAGATGGGCGGAATTACAAATAAACAAGTGCGAGTCGGACTTGCGCACGAAGCGTTCCGTACCATATCTATAAAAACTGCATAAAATTTCTGTTGTATGGGAGCCCCCTTAAATACTTTTTTCATCTTATTCTGTTTTTTAGTATATTTTTTTTGTAGCGAAAACAGAAATACGTCATCATTTGTGAGTGTGACAATTTCAACTGTCTAACTATCACGGTTCATGACATACAGATTGGTAACAGACGGACAGACAGAAAGACAGAAGGCTGAGTAATAGGGTCCCGTTTTACCCTTAATGGTTTTTTCTTTTAAGTTTCCTGGGCGTTGTGTTTTTACCCACTAAAAGTCAAAACATTTTAGTGGCTGACATGCACGGTATACCTTAGTCCTATTTTATAAGCCTTAGACTACATGGCTGTCGTCTTTTGTTCCAAGTGAGGTTAACGAATCGCTCATACTAACTTCGCTCTACCGTATTAAACCGGGAAGTCTTCACCGAGCATACGTTGTCCTAAGCGAAAGGCCCGTTTGTCGCCTTTCAATGAGACACTAATACATTTGTGTTAGCCGCTAGGCCTCAAACTTCTCTATGTAATTGTAACCGTGTGTAATTTCTAACCAAGGTTGTGTATTGCGTGGCAGGATCTACGGCTGGAGGCCGGAGTTCTTCAACGACACGCAACACCTGCCGCAGGAGATGCCAGTCGAGTTGCAGATGCAGATCAAAAACATCACCGAGTACAACCGGGACTATGTGAGTCGACTAAAGGATGTTGCAACCAAGCCAGAGCCATACATAACTCTAGTCAAGAGATTCTGATCAAATTGTATCCTGTTCGGAACTGCTGTTGCTGTTTCCTACAACATTGAACCTAGAGGTTGAGTAGTTTTTTTTTATGTGAGAAGATGGCAAGCGAGCTGATGGTTCGCCTGATGTTAAGGGATAACCGCCGCCCATGGACATTTGCAACACCCGTAGGGTTGGATATGCGTTGCCACGGCCAAGGCCATCACGCACCAGATGAAACGCAGAAGTATTCTCACTTCACGGCGGTCTTTTGTGTATGTTCTGTCCTACCGGTTCTTGCATTAATGCCCGGTTCCTATATTCATCGAACGGCCGTTAGTTACATAGCTTCGTAAGTTTCATAACGACTTAGATAAAAGGCGTGTACGTCCAGTTTCTATATTAACAAACCGAGGCGTTTTGCATACGAGCCGTTGCGTTAACTACGGAAAGTGAGTTACTAGCGTTCCTTTAATCTACAAGTCGTTATGGAAGTCACGAAGCTATGTAACTAACGGCCGTACGTTGAATTTGGGAACCGGGCATAAGATAAGTACTGAGGGCTTACCAAAGATGGAGCTCCCGGTAGGAAATACTGAATTATTTCCCATCTCGAATGTGTATTTTGTGTTGTCCACTTGCAGGCCAACATGGTGTGGGTGTCGTGCCAGGGCGAGACGCCTGCGGACAAGGAGAACGTGGGCGTGGTGCGCTACCTGCCCTACCCGGGATTCCCCGGCTACTTCTACCCGTACCAGAACGCGGAGGGCTACCTCAGCCCCCTCGTGGCGGTCCATTTGGTGCGGCCCAAGAGTGAGTAAACGCCCGCACGTGTTAATTGTACAGTTATTGCTTAGTGATGTTTGTGGATGTTTTTTTTTTATGTGAAAAGTTGCCAAACGAGCAGATGGTTCACCCGATGGTGAGTGAATACCGCCGCCCATGGACATCTGCCACACCCGAGGGTTAAAGATGTGTCGACAACCTTTTGAAAATTGGGCTCCGTCTACCTCACTCAACAGACGAAACGCGAAAGTATTTGTCATACTTCCACTTTACGCTGGTCTTCTGTGAGGTCGTGGTACTTACCCGGACGGGCCTGCCCATTCGTGCAACAGCCGAGGCTGCTGCGTGGCCCTACCACCG
Source organism: Iphiclides podalirius (assembly GCA_933534255.1). Classification (NCBI taxonomy): domain Eukaryota; kingdom Metazoa; phylum Arthropoda; class Insecta; order Lepidoptera; family Papilionidae; genus Iphiclides; species Iphiclides podalirius. The sequence continues at coordinate 1,138,768 of OW152816.1, read as the reverse complement.
TAGTGCACTTTGGTTACCTCATTCAACAAGTTTAATATTTGTGTCAATATGCAATTCCATGATAGCTCAGTGTCCGACCGCTAGACTTTAATTCAATACACTTGAGCAACCTGAGTTCGATCCCTGGTGCCAGCACCAATTATTGATTTTAAGTGCCGACTTATATGCTCAATCGGTGAAGAAAAGCATCGTAAAGATACAAAACAAAAAATGTTTTCGAAATAATAACAGAAAAAAATATTTCGAAAATATGTGAAGTCCGCCAATCCGCAGCGGGGCCGCGTGGCGGACTATGCCCTAATACCCTCTTTACAGAGGAGGCCTTTGCCCAACAATGGGACAATTATTGGCTACTTTACTTAATGTAATTTTCAATAGCCAGTAGTTTTCAAGGTGCAACCTCTCAACATTTATTCCTGAATGCCGTTACTTTTGTTACAGCCGGGATAGTCATTAACATTGAATGCCGCGCTTGGGCCAAGAACATAAAGTACGATCGCAGGGAGAAGCTAGGAGTCGTGCATTTCGAGGTGATGATTGAGTAAAGCTCTCCTGTTTAGTCTCCCAGAAATACTGTATAAACGAACATTGACATACAAAAGGCTGAAATCGCTTAAGTTAGATTGTCACCACTAGCAACAACCACTACATAAGGCTGAACAACAGTGAGACAAGACATTAATAACAATATAGACATAACTACAGTCTAGTTAAATTAAATGACCAGTTGCCCGATTCTCCATAATCTACATGAAACAGGTGTAGCTAAATTTCTTAAATATTTATCATTAATATATTGTACTCCAGACTTTTTGATATCATTGCACATTATTTATAAATATGTTTGAACATTATATATATAAAATATATATAATGTTCAAACAATGCTCACTATAGTTTTTAGTGAAGTTATCATGATACATTGTGATCAGTGCAGTTTCAATTTGTGTTTTGTCTATGCCTTTATTGAGTGATAGCCTTTACATGTGTTACTATATTGCATTTTTGACGCATTTTATATAAGGCATACTACTATTATAGAAGATATTAAACATTTTAGACAAAAAGGTAAGTGTGGCCATTTTCGTAAAATATGTACAGAAACAAAGCAAGCAAATGTACATGTCCATACTAATGAATTATTGTAATTTCAATAGGAGTACTCCTATTGTAATTACAATAATCTCGATTTAATTTGTACATATGAGACAACGGTTGGAAAAATTCTACATGGAAAGCATCTACCAATTTTGAGATACTTCCATAAGTAATTGTTTTTCTTATTTAATAAAAATGCTCATTATAGTGTTTTAGTGAAGTTACGATGATAGAAAGTGATCGGGGCAAAGTTTCAATTTGTCTATGGTTAAATTGAGTGATAACCTTTACATGTATTACTATATTCCGTTTATTATATTGCTTTTCTGTCATTGGGAGCTTAAATGAAAATAAATCGTAAAAAGTTTTATAAGCTTTTTGGAAATGTCTTTTGATAACTTGACCTTGTATGTGAGTCAAATTGACCGTCATTAAATTAACGATTTTAATATGCATATCTTTTTTCTATGAGATAGCAATAATATTCATACCATATAAAAATTAAAAGTAACAACTTGACAAGATGCAATTAATGTCTTAAATTCTATTGTTGTTTTTTAAATGGTGGTTCGATTAAACATCAATTTATTCTTATAAAATTAATCAATAGGTTTTGTTAACCAATGTTCCGAATTGTAAAGTACTTATGTTTGTAATGTCATTTGTATCAATCTCAATTTATTTTTGTGTAGTTTCATATGTAAACTTTGCCGTTGCTGGTTCTAGAAATTCACTCTTACTGTAAGTTGTTGGTAGAAGAGAAGAGATCACGTTTCATTTTAGTGCAGTTATATGTCTGTACTCTCATCACTCAATGTACAGAAGGATTTGATCTTATATCAGACTCATTTACAGTGGCTTGTATACTGAATCTCGGGCTAAAGGTTCTTATATTTGTTTTAAAGTAACATAACTAGTAAGTGCATGTGTAAGAAGTGTATTTTTATTATAAGAAGAATCTTCAACAAATCTCAAAAGGTTCCGTCCAAAGCTAGTAACGAAGTGCCTTTTAATTTAAGCTTATAGAGAATACCTTAATATTGTAAGTTTAAGACCATTCCATATAATTCCATTTCCCAATATAGTGAACTTGCTTACACAATTTTTTACTGACCAATCTCTATAATGTGAACCTTCGATTATTAAGGCTTCTAAGGAAGTGTTCTGCTTCAAATCCATTTTTGCGCATTCCAAACATGTTAAAATTTCTGCAATTGTCTTTAAAATTTTCGTATATTTATGTGAAGTAATGTAATTTAATTATTTTCAAAGTAAAATAATAACCTTTGGAATGTGTTTCGCTTTCTGAAGGTTGTGTTCCGTTATTTTAACAATGCTTTGTTCCAAACAAAAAATCTCCTCTGAATAAAACAATTACAAATTTTATTAAATATATCAAATTAAAATATTATATCAATGTCAAGATCGAATGTGAAAATATATTTGCATTGGTGCTCTCCTTATGCGTGATGGATGTAACAGATCTGATACGATAAGACCATATTCATAATTATTATTGTATTAAAACTGCCACCGCATGGAATATTTTGCTGAAGTTGAAAAGATTATTATAAACTAACTCCCGCTTGTCATAGATAGTCTGTGTAGCATTGTGACCGGGTGAAATATTTTTAACTTTTACCATGTTTCCTTTTTGCTTTTTAAGATGTTTTTTTTTTAATATTGCTTTTGATGGAATTCAGTAAATGGTTTTCAGTAAATTTCTAAAAGGCATTCTTTTGACTCTTTAACTGCCTATGTGGCCAATGTAATTATGAAGTAAGTTAGAATAAATATATGATACACTTATTATTACGATAGAATAATTTTCATGTTATATTTAATATCTGATAATGATGGCTGTTTGTACTAGTAGTACTAGTACTGGTCTAAATAAAACAGCTTTCCCATTTAAGTGACCTTTATGAATCCTAAGCATAACACCAAGATCCAAGCGTTTTATCGTGTGATCCATTTAACATTTGTTGTTTTGAATATGAAAGTGCATCTTTTTATTTTATATTGTATATATATATAATGTACTTTTGTTTTTACATTAGGGCCCTGCAATTTTGTTGTAAAAGATTCATTTCATGTTTATCTAAGACTGAATTTTTTAAACGTTTGACGCAGCATCTCTTTTATCATTAAAAATATAGTTTTTGTTTTCATTTATATGTTCTTTTTAATAAGGCATGAAAATGCTATTTTTTTATTTTTTTATTCATATTGTAATATGTAGGACCAATGTATTTCATTTATTTTTTCTGTATATTTGTGTATTTTTTTGTGTTCATGAGAGTTAAGTATCCATCCAGTGCAGTTGATGTGTTTGTAATTTTTTTGCATTGACATATCCTAAGGAAATCCGTCCATTGGAAACATTCCCAAATCATAGAAAAGTTGACCATAACATGTGCCTGAATACTGTATAAGATTGACTGGTATTAATCAAATAAAATTATGATTTATAAATTGCATTTTATTTCACCTCAATGTAGGCGACATGTCATAATTAACGCACACATGAGTACATGCGCGGCCCTACCCACTGAGGAGGGTGGGTAAAGATGGGTTTTTGATAGACTAAGGACCCAAGCTTTAATATTCTAAGGACTGAAAGCTTAACATCAGTTATACATACAGAAAAATCATCTTATTTACATTATATGTTTTTGCACTTATGGTAGGGATTTTTATAGGAACAGAATTATTAGCCACCGTATTTATATTTTTCATTCTTAACAGTGCTTATCCGCAGTTGCTAAGTTATTGGCTTCAGCGCCGGCGGTCGTGGGTTCGATTCCCCTTTCGAGCAAGTATTTGTGTGAAACACGGATAATTGTTCCGGATCTTTGCGTTTATACTCAACGAGGGGTGACATAGACTTTATTTTGACATGCAACACAGCAAGAACATTGGAAATAAATGACATGAAAATAACAAATTGTTTCATTTTTAAACAAAACATCGTTTCAAAAAATACAAATTAAAATAGAAAAATAAGTGTAAGTACACAAAGTTACAAATGTAAAAGAGACCTTTGGGGGAAAAAATTGTACGTAATGCGGCGGTCGTGAAAATCATAGCTAAAAACACTTGTGCCGCCGACCCCACCTAGGTGGGATAAAGGCACCAGGCCATAATACTAATCCCGTGCTTCTGAACGTAAATTATTGTGATACTAGGGTGGGAATGGGGACAGAAAAATTACTGTAGTTGGTTTTATTTGACTTAAAAGGGATTTAAGACCATCACTCATGACACCGTGTTTCTATCCTTTCCCATTATATGATCTCAATCGAGCGCTAGATTGATTATCTTCGTGGGCAGTGGGTGGGCTGTTGATTGTATTAATAGTTGGTGTAACATATTTGCTGGTGTCCCTCAAGGCGGTTTTTTATTTATTTTCTTTTCTTTTATTTTCATTTTTATATTAATCCCATTACCCGAAAACATCTATGTCGGTTGACACAAACCTTGAACATATTAAACGTTGGTAGGATAGATTTCGTCAGTCTGTTATTGCGGCGAAGTGTCAAATCATTGTGTAATGCTCAAGGACGTGCTTTACATGCGATTATGTGTGATGGAGCTTTCATTGATCTTGGCCACATCATTACGTTAAGGATCTCGGATTTTACATTTAACAGCCTTAGTTGGCAAGATCACGCAAATTATGTATCTTGTATTTTGTATTAACTGATGTTTTTGCTTTCAGTCCCGAGACTATTAAAGCTTCATCTGACGCAGAACCGATGGGCTAGCCAGAACCCACAGGTTTGGGCCCTCCGCTGTGGGTAGGGCCACGCATGTGCTCATGCGTGCGTTTAACTATGGTGTGTCATCTAAGGGCCATCGAGGTCGTGGTTCGGACCGAAACCCCGATGGCCGTCGACTGTGCAATTAGCTAATCGGTGGCTGGGGGCGGTGAGAACCGCCCCGGAACGCGGGTGTACCTTGTGTACGCGTTGTGTTGATCTCGCCGTGCTCGGAGGCGAACTTGTGTGCGTGTTAGTTATCAATGATCGCGCGTAAAATAAATGAGTTGCCCATAAATCACACACTTTTTGAGATAAGTTCAAATGAATGTAATTAGTTAATTACGAGTGATTTGAAATATTTATAATTTTTGTATAACATTATTTACGTCTAGAATTTAATAAAAAAAAATGGACACACTTAGAAAAGCTTTATGTGTTACGGATATGTAGTAGTCTGCTTATTGAAAGGTGGCAAGGCTGTAAACTTCGGGTGTTGTAAATGTCTGTGGGCGGCGGTCACTTAACGTCAGGTGATACGCCAGCGCGCTTGTCATCTTACATTAAAAAGAGCCTACCAATTCAGCAGCGCCGTAGTTTTCACCCGCTACCCATTATTCTTGATTCCGTCTTCATGTCTCATCCTCCTACCTATTTACGCCCTACGAAAAACTACAGTTTCTGTGTACTAATCCTGACAGAGCCCTTCGCTCTCCAAAAAAACCTTTTACTTCAGTGTCCTCCCTAATTTTGTTTCGTTTCCTGTCCAATCTATTCTTCTCTGGAATGCACTTCCTTTCGAAATTATGAGGCTAGCGATAGTTATGTGTTTAAGATCAAAGTACGGAAACTATTTCTACATAAGTTGACAGATCAATCATTCAATCAACATCAATGACTAGTTTTTATTTTAATGTGTTTTGTGTACATACTATATTATATTTACGTACATCTGTAAATATGTATTTGGTGTAGTATAGTCGTATTTATTATAAAATGTTTGTATTTATAATTGTAGGCATCAATATATTTGTTATACTTGTTTTGTTTTAATGAAACGAAAATAAAATCACATTAGTAATAATACTTACTTCGCAGCGACCGGCATGTAGCATCATTCTTGGTCTATAGTCTTATATAGGCTTGGTATAGTCTTGCTGATAGGCTTTACGAAAAGAGATAAAATTGTGTATTTTTGTTTATATTAGGACATTTATGTAATAAAATGTTGAAGGCTGCTTGATACTAGTGAAATGAGTAGTGTGTATTTTATCCATACTTCCAATAAGGGCCCGGTGGTTGCAATATAGGTTTTTAAGGGGATAAGTTGCCAAGCGAGCAGACGGTTCACATGATGTTAAGTGAATACCGCCGCCCATGGACATCTGCTACAGCCGAGGGTACCACATGCGTTGACAACCTTTTGAAAATTGGGCTCTGGCCACCTCACTCACCAGACGAAACGCGAAAGTGTTATACTTCCACTTTACGCCGGTCTTCTGTGAGGTCGTGGTACTTACCCGGGCGAGCCTGCCCATTCGTGGAACAGCCGAGGCTGCTGCGTGGCCCTACCACCGTAAATCGATCATGACTGATGAATATATTGAAATGTCTTATTCAAAGTAATTAATTTACACACACATGGATATAGCTACCCTACCGTTTGTTAATACTTCATAGTATCAGCCTCGCCCTTGAACTAGAAAGAATTCCGTGGCTGTTTAAAAACGATCAATTTATGCGATTGGTAGCAATAAGTCGATTCAACATTGAGCCGCTTGTTAATATAAAACAAAGCACGAACTGTTTACTTTAACCACCTAATAATAACTGTTTGCTTTAACGCCAGCGTGCGAATTCACAAATTGAACGTGTAAATTTGTATAGCTCCACACGGTTCCCTCTGTTTTTGTACCGTTTAACTTTGTTTAAACAAGAATTGACGACGGAACCCAACACGACGCTCGCTAGATTTGTACCAATTAGAAATGCCAACAGGCGATCGTGTGCTCAACACTTTATTAATATATTACCTAGTAACAATGGCGGCCTCGCGCGAGGTAAACTATTAACTGTTTTTACATATCGCTACCGAGAGACTGTCGTTATTATTTTATGAATAATTATTACTTGTTTTTGCTTGCATATTTACTTAATCTGTCACATATAAGTTGATGGAATTCGACATGTTGACTGTACCTGTGCTTGGATTGGCAGTCATAAAGATAATAAACAATAACCTTATACGTGCGGCAACTGTAACTCTGTAATCTTCATCATTTCGCGCAGGGGTCTTTAGTTCAAAATAATTTAAGAGATTAGAAAAATCATTTTTAACCACGGTTTCATCGACGTCCAACACAAATAATATTTTCATGAAAAGATAAAATTGTAAGTTTACCTTTTGCGTCGCTTAGAGATATTTAAAGTAGTTTATTGTGATTTTTAGGGTTCCGCGCCAAAAGGGCAAAACGGGACACTATTACTTTCGCTGTCTGTCAATCTGTCTCTCTGTCTCTGTACGTCTGTCACCAGGCTGCATCTCGTAAATCGTGACAGTTAAAATTTTCACAGATGATGTTATTTATTTAAGATTTCTTTTGCCGCTATAACAACAAATACTAAAAAAATAAAAAAAAAATATTTAAGTGGGTCTCCCATACAAAAAAAAAACATGATTTTTTTTGCCGTTTTTATAGATGGTACGGAACCCTTCGCGCCGAGTCAGATGACCGGTTTTTTAAAAACATCAATTTCTCGTTGTTTTCTATGTTGACATACCCTACTAAAACACTTTCTGCCTGCCTCTTATTTATTGTTTAAAAGGCTTAAAGTCCCAATTAAGTTTATGTTTAAGCAATTGTAGTGAATTTTGGAAGGTTTAATTTATCGGTGTCTCTAGTCCCATACTAACTTACTACGGTCGAAAACTCTAAAAAACATACAAAAAGTGAATGGCATTTATGGGTATGATTTTCGCAAAAAAACACCAATTCCTTTCAAGCAGGATCCGCAAAGCTGTTGAAATACAGGAAAATCCTAATTTAGTTAAAGGTAGGCGGAGTAATTACAAGACAAGAACCCTGTAATTTATAAATAAAATTCAAGCACACTAGCAATGTAAGAGATGGATACTGTGAGGTCATTGCGTATAGATGAAATGATAGAACAAAATAAATAATCAAAAAGTTGATGGTAACTTGACTTACCTATGAATGACCAATGATGGATTTGATTGCCACCTCCTACTCGCTGTAAAGCCGAAAAGTTAAGTGAAGTAGGAAAATGGTAACTCATCATGGCTGTTTGATTTATTAAAACTCTTACGGAATATCGTCTACGAGAAGGGGCGAAGGGCGAAAGGCGCTACTGCTAAAAATTTCCCACCAAGTTTTGCCGCACCAATAGGGAAGTACTGGGCCTATAGGATAATCCGCTCTTGACTATGACAACAGCATATAAAAGAACTTTATCCGTTCTGCGACTATAGATATTGTATTTTAAACTATTTGAACGCGACACAATCCGAAAACACTTTTAATTTACGAAATCATTATTTTAACTTTATCAAAAACTTTCTGAAAAATAACGTAGATTCGCCATCATCCAGTATAATCGACAGGGCCTTACCATTTTCTTTTACGAAGCATTTGAAAACGAAGTTAAATCAATTCTAATTTCAATCAAATCTGGATTCGTTTTCAAACATCTATAAATCACAAACATCTATAAATTGGGTATGGCAGTTTTGGACAACGGAAATGACTGAAACCTTCCAGACCAAACTGATTTTTGCTTCAACTCATTCAATGCGTGAATCGAATCTATGATCGCTTAATGTCAATTGAGATGACCGTTGATGCAAGACTCAAGTACATGCACAATTGTTTTAAAATTAAATTTTGACATAACAATCGCTATGAAAACCTGTCATTATATAGTAAAATAAGCCCTGTTGAAGATTGATGTATACATCACACATTTTGTGTGGAAGGGGTTGGGTTATAAGTTGTTTTACGGTGAGAGGGCCACGCAACATTATTATCGCTTTTGTAAATGTACTTTATAAGCACAGACATTTGTAATGATTATTAAAAATCTGTAAGCTGCACGAATGGGCAGGTCCGCCCAGGTAAGTACCATGACCTCACAGAAGACCGGCGTAAAGTAGAAGTGTTACACTTCTGCGTTTCGTCTGGTAAGTGAGGTAGCCGGCGCCCATTTTATTTAAAAGTGGCAACGCATTTGCAGCCCTATGTGTGTTGCAATTCTCCATGGGCGGCAGTTATCACTTAACATCAGGTGAACCGCCAACTCGTTTGCCACTTTCTCATATAAAAAAAGTACCAACGATGCGACCTATAAAATCTATTGTACTCTTCCTGTTTATCTGATTACTCTTGTCTGATTACTCACTCTTCCCTATAACATTATCCTGTGTTGTAAGTTGTAAGGACGATTTACATACCTAAATTTCACGTGGACAAATACCCAGATCCGAAACAATTATTTGTGGGTCACACAAATAGTTGTCTCGTGTGTGAATCGAACCCACGACCTTAGCGCAGTTAATACGTTGGCATCCGCGCCTTCAGGTGCTATTAAGTAAGCAGTGTGAAAAGTTAGCAATTCATTTCGCTAGATGAAAGCTTATTGCAATCCAGAGACTTCAGTAAGGCTTTTTCTACGTTACAAGGACCTGATAACTGCATCAGGAGTGGATATAAAATTAAAAGGGTCAGAACCAAGTATTTTCAAAGGCGCAATTAGGACACAAAAAGAAGTAAGTTTCCTTTGACTATGTACTTTTAGTTTCTATGATAAATTAGTATTAGTCTTTAATTATTCATTGCTTTATATTAAAAAAAATGTTTTATTTAATTAAGTTGTACTTTTCATAAGAAACGTGCGTATTGTATAAGTAAAACTGTTATATTATTAATTGTTTACGTATTTTCCAGCATTCCATAATCCATTTTGATTTTAACTTCCGACGTTTCTAAACTTTACAAGGCTCCATGAGTACGTGGCTATGATTGTGGCTGTGTATGGCTATATGCACTTAAATAGAGAATAGAACGAGTTACGATTTAAGCCTTCGTTTATTATTCAGTAATGATGCTCGTCTAATTTGTACAATTGATCGATCAATTCTACGAGGAGTGACGCTCTATTGTTCTCGCGATAATGTGTCGATGCTAGCAAAGGAATTGTTTTGCATTGGAATATAATGTTTTAGCTTACTAGTCAAAATTCTCTTTTTACCTATTATTATTCTCAATTGATTTATCGCATCATTATCTACTGTATATTCGTATGTATCAAAACATGTTTTGTAGAGTTTGCATTGTTTTTAGTTAGTTGGTAAATTCTCCTCTTTACAGTTTATTATGCTTTCATAAATAGTACCGAGGTCAGTAGTATAGCTATTATTGGTATTGAATTACATATTGTTTTGTTAACGGTTAAGATATTAAACATCTTAAAGCATAATTTATTTCAAATTTCAAGTCTCATACAACTCATTCTAGTTTCTTATTTTTGGCTCTTGTAATGTATTAGCACAGTAAAAAAGACACAGTTTTAAACGATTTAGTACAGAATATAAAAAACATTGAAGAGCTTCACTATCACTACATAGTATAAAACAAAGTCGTCCCGCTGTCTGTCTTTCTGTCCCTATGTATGCTTAGATCTTTAAAACTACGCAACGGTATTGATGCGGTTTCTACTAGATAGAGTGATTCAAGAGGAAGGTTTTTATGTATAAAACATTGCACCCGTGCGAAGCCGGGGTGGGTCACTAGTACAATATAAGTACCATGTTCTACCAACGGTGGTAGGGCCACGCAGCAGCGTCGGCTGTTGCACGAATGGGCAGGCTCGTCCGAGTAAGTACCACGACGTAACAGAAGATCGGCGTAAAGTGAGGTAGCCGGAGCCCAATTTCAAAAGGTTGTCAACGCATCTGCAACCCTCGGGTTTAGCGAATGTCCATCGGCGGCGGTATTCACTTAACATCATGTGAACCGTCTGCTCGCTTGGCAACTTTTCACATAAAAAAAAGTGAATCGGTTGCAAAGGTATGAACTGTAATAATTCTTATAATTTTTTTGTATATAATACGTGTCTGATACACGTTCATCATAGTTAGGGAATAATGACGTGTTTGTACAATTATTAAAAATACTTGCATCGAACCTCTGCATTACTTACAGGGTAGGATTTTATACTATAATTATAGTATTTGTACTATAATTTCATGCTTCGTACTATATACTATCCATACCTAAGGATAGTACAGAAAAAAACTATAATTTTGTTAATTTACTTAAATGACCAATATAACATTAAAAAAGGTTCATTGGCTTTTAATAACGTTGTAAAGTTACGATGTGTCAATGTAATTGTCAATTATTACCACGAATTATAAACAATGTTTATCAATGAACTATTTACGGGGACTTCCCGTTAAACATACTTTTTCTTTCGATATTTCGCTTGTTGAAGAGTAACTTTGCATATTGCAGAAGTAGGTAACAGACTTCATAAATGTCTAATAGTATGACTACTACTAAAATTAAAATAAGAAATAAACATAATTAAAAAAATATTTTATTGTCTAGTGGCGCTATCAAAAATTGTAAAAAATTGGGAATTGTATTGATTTTATTTCTACTGAGGATATATTAATATGATTAAAATGTAAGGATGAAACTAATATGAACTTGGAAAAGGAATAAATTATTGCATGTTAAAATCAAAATTTAAAAAATACTTTATTACAAATACTATCCTTTTACATTTTTTGTACTACCTTTTTCATCATACCTAAATCCAACCCTGATACGAACAAAGCCGCGCTACACTGTGCAGTGTGCACGCTACTTTGCGACGCGACGTCACACACGTGCGTCCGCCAGCGTACGTCGTTTTGAGTTTGCGTACGCGCAGTTGTGCGGAAGAACTCGGGTTGTGTGGTCGTTGTATGGCGCGTTTTTATCGATGCTTCACGTGATTCGAAATTAGCATATTGTTTGAAATCGTCGCTAATTTAAATCAAAATGGCCAGTAAATCCAACGGCGTGGAAGGATCCGAGTGGGCCCGGGCCCCACCGCCAACTGGTACCTGTATGGGCAGAGTAGCCAAGATCTTCTATGACCCCAGCGACGGAAGCATTTTAGGGAGGACGCCAAAACGATGGGGTGAGGTTTTTCTGTTGAATTTTGATTTTTACACACAAATTGCGTTGAGGTACGCCGTAGGTCGCTGACCTACTATTTGAAAATAAATTAAAGTGTTAATATTGCCATTAACCATTGAAATGTATTATAATACTTATATTTTAGTGAATTGATTTATTTTGATTAATAAATTTTAAATAATACATATGAGATTGTATTCGAAATGAAATAGCTGTGACCCTATTCAAAAATATAAGACTGTAAATTTTAATGTGCCAAGTGCATTGATATTGCTTTTTATAGGACGGTTATGAAATTGCTGATATTAGGAAGAATTCAGACATTTGCCTTATTCCCAATCTTTCAAACAAACTATAAATTTTTGAAAGTTAAATTATTACACGATTACGACGAAGCGTTGTTGGCAAGATGCCGCCAGAACAACGAACGACAATTTTGTGATTTTAATTAATATTGTAAAGCACGCTGCATCCTATATTAATAATTAAAAAAAATCTAAGCCTTAAATGAAAATACGCAATACTAACCAATAAATTTTAAGAGATTGTTTACAAAATGTTTTTTCATGTTGAGAATTGCAAGGGTAACACTTTCAGGAGTAGATTAAATTTCGCCGACTCAGTTATGTTACGCTCCGCATGAATGCGTCCGTACTGTAATCATCACATGAATGAACATGCGCATTTTATAATTACTTTTTTATTATTCTGATTGTTATTCTCCTATAAATGGAGATGTAAATTTAGTTTTAAATGGCTTAGCTAAGTGAGTCCATTCGTTTTTATAATAGCTTTCTGTCCCGCCTTCGACCAGGGTCAGGAATAAGATTAATAATGTAAAAGAAACATTTTTCAGATCAATGCCAGATTAACTATTATATTCGTGATGGCGATATCGTAATATCGATAGCGTAAAACGAATATTTGTTACATATAAACGAATATCCATATGGATATTCGTTTGTTTTAATTAATACCTTTCGGTGTCGTTACCGTATTTTTTGGTGTGGCTAACACTGCGTCTAAAATCGAATATTGTATGTAAGTTGTAAGTTGTAATATGTGATTGTTAGAACACTCTGTGTAGCTGTGGCAACCAACGATTGAAATGTAGACGAGTGATTTGAGGTCTGCTGTTCCGGCATACTGGAATTCCCTGTGGTATACTAGAATTTGAATCTCTTACGTGGAATATAAGAACTTATTTGTATGCTTTTGTATTATTTTTAATGTTATTTATTATGTATTCCTTATTTGTATATATAATTAAGTAATATATATATTTGTATATACATATATCATATATTTATTCTCCTTCATAACTTAACATTTTGTCACCAGCCCAGGTAAGAGGTTGTATGGTAGATAAAGGAGTTAAGTGCGTCCTTTGTTACCTTTTTTATTTTAGTTTGATAACTAATCCTAAATAAAAAAGTGTGTGTACATAGTACATGTACACGCGTTAGAAGTTATACTTATATAAATATCGTGAATACAGTTGTCAGTTCTCACGCAAACATACGTAGTTTAGCTAACTTCAGGGTGTCGGTTTTTCGTGACGGTGTGCGCGAGCATCATAAAATTTACTTTCATCATTTTTCCCTAAAGCCCCAAAAGAAGTATAAGTCCCAATATTTTGCGTACGGTAGATGGCTCGATCGGTTTGCACGTAGATGGTAGGCTTACAGGTAGAGTGGAATACTTTTTTTGAGTAAATATTAAGTACACTGGTTATTAAAGGTAGTAAAAACTACATTGTGTCAAAATAAAGTACGATTTATGTTACTTTATTATTTTGCTTTATAAAATATTTTATTAAACTTTTAATAAATAACCGTCACTGCTGCCGCACATCATTTTTATAGTCTACGTTAAGGTCGATCTACCTAAATAAATAATGCATTTTTATCAGATTCAGAGAAGCTTTGTTTCTTTCGTTTTGCTATTCAAAACAGAAAAAGTTGACGTGATGGGAATCGGCAAATAATTAAAAAATTTGAAAAATTATCAACAATCTTAACGAATATTTGCTGTCAGCAGACAATGCCGCAAAAACTATAGAATATATACATACCTATTAATCCAGGTGCTAAGAACAGCACAATAAATATTTGTACGCTCGTCTAGAGCAAAAAACATGCGATACTTAATTTTATGACATAACATCACGTTGCATTTTGTACAACCATGTTTTTTACAAATAAAAAGTTTATTATTATTATTATTTACTAGCTGACTCGGCAAACGTTGTTTTGCCATATAAATTATCACACCTGAGTCTGAATTTTCGGAACGTCCCCATAAAATGTTGTAAGTAGGAACAGTTTCTATGGGAAAATAAAATCGTTGCTTTTCGATTTTCCATGCAATTTATATAATTTCTCATCGTTTAAACCTTCCCTGGACTGGCACAAATATTTCAAAATCAAAATAAGCCAAATTAGTCCATCCGTTCTCGAGTTTTAGCGAGACTAACGAACAGCAATTCATTTTTATATATATAAGATTATTTACCTATACCATTATATAATTTGTTTAATATAGAAATTTCTCCAGAAAAATAAAGTTTTTGCAGTTTTTATGTTTATAAAATTATGAAATTTGACATTGCTTTTTTAATTTATGTTGTTAAGTGTAATTTTAAGGCTATGCTACTAATAACCAATGGAAAGTTTATACTACCAACCTTGTATGTTATGTAAATTGAATTTCATAGAAATTAAGTATTTGCGTCATTTTCTTAACTCCGGGCGCGTTAACAAAATATCATTGGTCCTCATAAAGTATATAGTACTATTACTCGAAATAACGTACAATATAGGGTTGCGGTACCCGTACCTTACAATAAAGTACAGTTGGCAACCCTAGTCCCGGCGTCGCGCGCCTTGAGATGGATTCGCGGGAAAGCGGGATATTACATACATGGATAATTGTTCGGAATGTAAGTATTAGTACGTGTTTTTGTGCACGTAAAACGAGTTTAGGGAATATCTAATAACCTCTTTCAATTACGAGAAGATTATAAAAGTATTTTTACAAAACTAGTTAGCGGATTCCATCGCGGTTGTTCGGTGTCGTATTTCTTTCCGATTTTGGAATCGGGTCCTTCTTTTCCCCAACGTTCCATGTGAGTACGTTATGATGATAAAATAAGTAGCAGTGCTCACAAACAGTAGGTGGTACGCGATAATAACAAACTTCTAAATACTTTTCTAAGTGCACGGACTCCGGAAGTGTTGCGGAATGTATGTAGTTCGGCGGTTGTTCAGCTGAAATTTTAATCAAGGCCAAGGGAACGTCGTCGGTGGGCGAGGCTACACGTCATACCTTTTTACAGATTCGCTTCGGATGGTCTGGTTTAAATATAACCGTTTACTTTCGTAATAATCCTACAGTGGAGTTCCGTCGAAATATTACAGTGTAACTCAGTCGAAATACGCCCTAATTCCTATATTAATCTATCTAACTGCTAGTCGGTGTTAAAATTTGACAACCCTATTTGAATATACAATACATGGCAAAAATATGACAAACTTAGACATTATATATATGGACTATCGATATATTCACTCAAATCAAAACTGTTGATTTCAAATCTCATAATTTTAAGTAATTTAATGTGAACTTAAGCATTCTTTTCAAGGTCAAAATTTCTTTATTCAACATAGGCTTATTTTAAGCTCTTATTGAAGGTCAAAAGCTACCATGGTTCACTAAAATAGACCTGCCAGAGAAGAACCGGCAGGAAACTGCGGTCTAGTTCTCTTTTTTATATTTACGGTATAAAATCAGCAGCAGCCAGGGTTCTTGCAAGTGCAGAGCAAGAGTCATTTCTACACATACTTGTCCTCGATGTATTCTTGGACATTATAATAGGCCCTTGCTATTAGGGTAGCTTTTACAAATTGTTTGAAATTAATATACTTATTTAATATTGCCTATCTATTTCAATTTTGATTTTTTTATTGATTTTTTTTTAGTACTTTCAGAGATTACCAGTTAAACGCTAAGAAATAAACTATGAACGATTTTTTTTTCAAAAATAAAATATATTCATGTTGTACATGTTGACTTAAGAAATAAGGTCTCCTGCTTGAATCATAGCGGCCCAAACTGTTTTAATTTTTCGCAAAACCCCTATAGTCTGCAAATTTTTTCATGGCTAGTTTCGAACCTATGAACTTTTTTTCTATATGACAAGGTGGCAAGCGAGCTGGCGATTCACCTGATGTTAAGTGATAGTAGGGTTGCAGATGCCTTGCCACCTTTCAATAAAGTGGGCTCCGGCTATCTCACTCACCAGACGAAACGCAGGACTACAACACTTCAACTTCACGCCGGTCTTCTGTGAGGTGGTACTCCCCCGGACAGACCTGCCCATTCGTGCAACAGCGATGACTGTTGCGTGGCCCTACCTCAGTTCATGCCACGAACCACGGTCCTGGTCGACCACCATCCATCGACTTCCCGCACACTTGGCCTTATCATGTATCTGAACCCTTAAAAGATCATTACTCACGCACTGCCTGTTTTAGTTAGACCTAATAGCGCTTTACAAGTCAATTAGGGCGTGAAAGCTTGTATGTGTATCTTAAAAATACAATCCGATGCTGGGTGACTCGTTAATGACTACGATAATACCAAGGTCACTGCCCCAAACCTGTCAGTCTTTCAAACTACATGTTTACACTTTCTTGATAAACAGCGAGTGCAACAGTGTGATGGTTTCGATTATTAATTCGTGACCCCTCTTCGCCTATGACATTAATCAGTTATAGTTTTAATTATAATTATAATTAACAACTTATCGAACGCTGTAATAAGAGATGATTGTCTCTTTTAATTTATGTTCTTATTTATTGGCATATTTTACGAGATGGAGTGACCTGTGCAAAAAGTCGATGGGAGCAGGCAATCTGTGGGGGAGGCATTTGTTCAGCAGTGGACTCAAACAGCTCGAAATGATATTTTGCTGTAATTGTTTTATTTAATTGTAAATTTATTGTAGAGACAAAAACTTTCGACGCCTCGCGATTCGAACCAAAATCAAAACCAAACCATTCGAACGTATTTAAAATCTTTTTTTACGTAACTGTTTTAATCTGCATAAATTTTATACAAAGTAAAGTAATATAACAGCCTATAAATCTTCCACTGCTGGGAAAAGGACTCCTCTATACAGATGGTATAAGGGCATATCGCACCATGCGGCCGCACTGCGGATTTGCAGACTGCTTCTTTAGATAACTTTGAAATATTTTATTTCTGTTACTGTTTCGAAAATATACGGTTTTCCTCACGATGTTTTCCTTCATCGCTTATCTTTATAACTCTTCTGTACGTGTGTGTCACTGAACTCCTCCTAAACGGCTGGACTGATTTTAATGAATATTTGTGTGTGTCTTCATGTCGATTCGAGAATGGTTTAGATTTACAATTCGTTCCACATTTTTTTTTAATTTTTTTTTCATTTATAAGTTTTCGCATTTCAGTCGTGTTTACAGGACAACTTCTGTCGGGTGCGCTAGTCTTCTATATGTTTAACACGCGAATTTTCACACGAAAATCCGAATATTTGCAATCGCGTCCATATGCTGCGCAGCCGATGGGAGCCCACATTACGCTACAATGTGACATAGCCCGGATGGTAGCCGCAATAAAGATATAATTTACGACCGTACACAACCACAGCAATGGTTGCATTGTCTTCACGTGCGTATTTTATAGTTTTTTTGTTTAGAAATTGCGACCAACTGTACTCTTAGGACAACAGTCTTTTTATCCTTTTACTTCGGCACTTAGGTAGAAAATAATTACCGTAGCGAGAATACAGTAAGACTCGTAAGAAATATAAATAAAAAAAAAAACCGGACAAGTGCGAGTCGGTCTCGCGCACGAAGGTTTCCGAACGGAAAAAAAGGCATGTCTGTTGTATTGGAGCCCCACTTAAATATTTTTTTATTCTGTGCTTTTTTATATGCTTATTTATTATGTGGTTTTTAATGGTGCATGTGTCAAAGTATAAGTAGAAAATGGCTGACCTGATGATAAGCCATCTCCATCCTTGGACCCACAGAGCGTTAAACTAAACATCTGAGCAAAATCGACACGGCTGAATGCTCTGATAGCATAATGGCGTCTGTGACCTTTTTTGTCTGCTATTATGTGCCGTGTTTAGGGTTGGGGATATTCTGAGATGTTCCGTACCCAAAAGGTAAAACGCGACCCTATTACTAAGACTCCGCTGTCTGTCTGTCGGTCCGCCTGTCACCATCTGCATCTCATGAACAGTGATAGTTAGACAGTTGAAATTTTCACAGATGATGTGTTTTTGTTGCCGCTATAACAACAAATTCTAAATAAAACAGAATATAACCAAAAATATTTAAGGGTGCTCCTATACAACAAACGCGAGGCGGTTGCTAGGCAACCGCTAGGTAGTAACCAATTAGTTAATTATAGACAATGGCACGGAACCTTTCGTGCTAGAATCCGACTTGTACTGGCTGGATTTATATATCAAGAAGAGCCCCGCGAAGAGAAAAATGTCTATTTCCTAATTCTTTTCGACATCGAGGCTCGGTAAAGGCTTCCAGCATCGTACACGTGGAAAATGCGAACATCTTGACATTGTATTAAGGCATTCATTTTAACACAAAAGTGTAGTTTCATTGAATCGATCCGTTTGTAATCGGAATACACGCGTCGCGTCGTCTGAATGGAAAATCAATTCATTCGGTCTGAATGCAACTGGACGTGAATGTGGGCCGGCTGAATGGCTATACGAGTCCGGGGCTGACATCTGTGCTCATTCATTCATTCATTGTCAGCTCAAGGGCGCGTGTTTTTTTTTTTAATTCTTTGTACGGAGCGCTTTTATAAAGATAAGCTTGTGGACTGAAGGGTCAACCCTTCTTTTTCATCGTAGAGGGTCCGCTCAATATGTACCTTTTTTAGTAATTTCAAAAGAGGAACGAGGCAGATGTTCGCAAGTGTTCTTCGATTTCATTTAGTCTTTTATAAACCTTACCCCCATATACAGAGGCGGCAAAGAACCGGATGCGGAACAAACATCAAATTTCATCTCAATGTTCAGAATGAATGTTAAAAACAAGTTTTTACTCGCAGATTCCTCCGCTTACAAAATTAGGCCCCCTGTGATTAAGATCTATCCCGAAGGGGATACGCATTAACTGTGATAAAGTAATCTAGGTTACTCTCCACTATTCCTTGAAATTCCTAAAAAATCCCGTTATTTCGCGAATGATGGAAAACAACAAGCATTTCCGAATTCCTAATGTTATTAGGGGTATTCATCAAACTATACCAGATTCATCCCAGTCAGATTTACATATTAAAATCAACATATACCTTATAGTTTATTAATACAATGGTAATACAATCTTAACTATTTTCATCATGAAAACTGTGGTGGTAATCACACGTGCACATAATTTGTGGCGTCTACTTCTTGGAAATACTAATATAGTGTGGCAAGTAGCTGTCAGTATAGATGGCCGTATTGTATCGACTTTTGGCGTCGGATTACGGATATTTCCCTCCAATATGGTCAGCGGATTTGCACACTTCAAATACCATGACACTTACGCCCGGTTTCTGAAACACTGATCATCGTAGAAGTTAACTAATCAGCTGTCAAATGGCTTTTCAAATGACATTTGAGTTGCACCATTAAGAAGGTCATTCTGATCAATTTACCAGGATTCACCTGGATTTGTGCGTGACAACGTCTGTTGTAACCACGACTTAAATCCGACAAGTTATAAATTTAAAAAAAAAATAACCACTAAACCATTTTCGAATCTGAAGTCACTAGAATCGGTCCAGCCGTTTAGGAGGAGTTCAGTGACGTACACATGCACAGAAAAAATATAAATATATAAACAATGTAAATATGTATAAAAAAATACAATACACGATAATGTTATCCTATAGTAGGGGGTTATGTTTTGATTTGCAAATAAAGATTGTGTTAATACACGATGACCGTATATTGAAAATTATCATAATTATTTGTTAATTAAAAACTTGACAGCATCACCAGCTGATATAACTTATCTGCAAAACAATGCACTGTTTTAAATAACTTATAACTGAAGGTTATTCGTATTACAGTAAAGAACAAATAACTTAATCTTAAGCATAATATATAGTGAGGAATATTATAAAAAGGTTATTTATTATCCGATTGCTTGTTTATTTTTATTGACTGTAGATGTCTCATTTTATGTAATGTTCAAAGGAACTAAAAGAAGTGTAAAGGAACTGTTTTAACTAGTTTTTATCTTTGCTTTCTTTGTTTTTCAGTATTTGTTATGTATTTTTAAAGTATTTTCAAATCTTGAGATGAACATGGTAGTGACATTTTAATGAAATCATATGAATTTTTATTGAAGTTATAATCCTTTTTGCATATTTAAATTATTAGAGTAAAATTTTTACGACGCGCACGCACATTGACCCTCAAAAGCAACATGATGCTTGGTTTGCATGCTATGCTTTTTTACAATTACCAATAATTCCAAGTTATTTAAATAAACCGTTATCAATTGCATGTTTTTACAATAAAGAAGTATAACTTCTTATGTGCGTAAATAGGTTATTTTTTCAATTGATTTATTTTTCATATTTAATCTGTTTTTCCTTACTTTTCGACTAGTAATTTTTCCGTTTTAATACAGTCGGAGCCTTTGGTAAACCACTAACTTAAACGATCACACTGAAAATACTTGCTGTAACAGTTTTTCTTTGCCATACTTTAAATTTAAACCAACCAAATTGAACTAATTTCTACGCTATAGGGAGTTTTTCTTTAGTACTATGACGTTATAAAGAGTACACTAATACCTAATAATTGCTAAAGCCACATTTATTTATAAATTTTAAGGCGAATATAACAGTTATTTATGTGTACCGATCAAAGCTAAAAAGCAAGCGATAAATTAAAACAATCAATTAAACCTCCCTTTCAGAAAATTCTTTCTTACTTGACAAATAGTTGCGCTACATAACTGTTTACTAAGATAGTTCACCGTCTGTTGATAGTCTGCTCGTTCATTGGCACGGCCCAGAGAGAGTATCTGTGGCAATTAGCTGGCAGGTTTCCGCAGAGTGTGACGCAGCCAACGAGATATACTCGTATTACGACTGGCCAAGACAATATAAATGACATTCTTAAAAATTCGCCAAAAAAACTTTGAGTAAACAAAAACACTCGTGTAATTAAATGTAGAAAGGTTGCTTTGAGTAAACAAAAAATACTCTTGTAATTAAGAATACAAGGAATTATGTTGGGTGTTATACTTTTAGACCATACAAAATTTAATAATATGCTTATACGATAGTTTAAAATGTTATACAACAGTAATAAATTCGTGCGGACGGCGCCGTTATAACATTTTGCCCTGCCGTATAGCCCAGCAAAATATATATTTCACCTACATCTAAGTATATTTTTATGTGAGAAGGTGCCAAGCGAGCTGGCGGGTCACCTGACGTTAAGTGATAACCGCCACCCATGGACATTTGCAACACCCGTAGGGTTGCGCATACGTTGCCACCTTTTAATAAAGTGGGCCCCGGTTACCTCACACACCGGTTGAAACGCAAAAGTGTACCACTTCTACATCACGCTGGTGTTGTGAGATCGCGGTACTACCCCGGACGGACCTGCCCTTTCGTGCAACAGAAGACCGTTGCGTGGCCCTACCACAGGCAATGTACATACTTGTATGAATACTTGATTTATTATACTTCTTTGTACGATTATTGACGATGATTTTTCTCTGACAAGTCGCTCAAAATGTTTCCTTCATGCAGGCTATGTTGATGCAGTAATTGTATCGTCTATTTATGGAGAGCGCACTGCATGATTCCTTCATTACTTCTCACTCCAATAAATGGAACGTCATTGCAGTGCATTGCAGCGTGATTTGTTAGACAACGGCCCCCTGTCGGGTAATTTAAGTTAGTCACTGGAGCATTCTTATAAAAGAAGAAGAATTTTGCCATGTGATAACCTTTTTTTAAATAAATTTATATTAGGTTGGGGAAAAACTCTTTTCGCAAATAGTATGTATGTACTTATAATATCATCTCTTTGGATATACCAAAATCAAAAATATGTTTATTCACATAGACGCTTGCGCGTTCTTATGAATTATTAAAAATTTTTACATAAAAATTAATACGTTCGTATGTTACCACCGGTTCCGAAAGCAGTTTCTGTTGAGAAGAAACCGGCAAGAAACTCAACAGTTGCTCTTTTTTAAAACGATTAGTTTACAATATAATAGAACAAGTATGTCAATTTAGCCTACGTACATTAACCCCACACATTGGCGTCGTCAAGATATTCTGCAATGGTATAATATGCCTTAGCCATAAGTTCGCGTTTAAATTCAAAATTATATATATATATATATATATATATATATATATATATATATATATAATTATATATAATACCATTTGTATCCGGCTGGTTTTGGTATCATTAAAAAGTTTAAATTTTGAAAAAGATAATTCCAAATTCAAATTAGGAAAATCTGTGATTTTCATTTGTTTTCCTTACTGTTAAGATGAGTGATTCTAATGAAAAAATTCAATACATTTTAAAATTTTACTACAAAAAAGGTAAAAATGCAACGCAAGCCGCGTAAAAAAATTGTGGTATTTATGGATCTAGTGCAGCGTCTTTGGGAGTAGCACAAATTTGGTTTAAGCGTTTTCAATCCGGAAATTTTAATGTCAAAAGATGAACCTCGCTCTGGGCGCCCTGTTACGGATAAAATGGATGCCATTTTTGGAAAAGTGGAGCAAGATCGGCATATCAGTAGTTTCGATGTAGCTGAAGAATTGGGAATTGATCACAAAACAGTTTTGGCGCATTTGAAAAAAGCTGGGTACACAAAAAATCTCGATATCTGGGTACCTCATGAGCTCATTGAAAGAAACCTAATGGACCGTGTACTCATTTGTGATTCTTTATTACGATGTAATGAAACCGAACCATTTTTTAAAAACCTGATAGCTGATGATGAAAAGTGGATCACGTACGACAAGAACGTGCGAAATGATCGTGGTCAAAGTCTGGTCAGGCTTCACAGACTGGCAAAACCCGGGTTATCTCGCAACAAGGTAATGCTGTGTGTATGGTGGGATTGGAAGGGCATTATTCATTATGAGCTGTTACCGCCAGGCAGAACCATTGATTCTGAACTCTACTGCGAACAACTAATGAGAATAAAGCAAGAAGTTGAGAGAAAGAGGCCGAAATTAATCAACAGAAGGGGTGTGGTTTTTCATCATGATAACGCTAGACCTCACACATCTTTAGCCACTCAGCAAAAATTAAGAGAGTTTGACTGGGAGGTGTTAATGCATCCGCCGTACAGTCCTGACCTTGCACCTTCAGATTTCTACTTGTTTTGATCTCTTCAGAATTCTTTAAGCAGTGCCAGGTTAACATCACGAGAGGACTGCCAAAACCACTTGTCGCGGTTTCTTGATCAGAAACCCCAGAATTTCTATAGCAATGGGATCATGTCCCTACCTACAAGATGGCAGAAAGTTATCGAACAAAATGGTGCCTACATACTTTAGTTAAATGTGAATAAACTTTATTAAAAAATGTTTTGAATTTTCATATAAAATGCGAAGAAACTTTTTCCCTGACCTATTACAATGTATCTTTCATATTTGGTCACGGAAAACTTGAGTTCATAAAAAATTAAGATAAAAATATTATGTAATAAAGGAACTGTTGAATAGGGACAGTTACATACCTGCTTTTGATAACTTATATGATACTAGCTGACTCTGCAAATGTTGTTTTTGCCATATAAATTATTTTTAGGGAATTTGTCAATTTGAACACTCATTTAGAAAAAGTTTTCGGAACGCACGCATGAAGTGTTTGACAGGTTACACAGACATAGATGACAAGTTCATAGGCACAGTTTGTATGGGAAAATAAAATTGTTGCTATTTCGATTTTGCATGCAATTTTTCCATAATTTCCCATCGTTTAATCCTTCCCTGGACTGCCACAAATATTTAAAAAAAAATTGCCAAAATTGTCCATACAAATATAAATGCGAAAGTAACTCTGTCCGTCTGTCTCGCTTTCACTCCAAAACTACTGAACCGATTTAAATGTATTGCTATTTTTAATTGGAAAAAAGTAATGTAAAGTGTTGCTAGATATTTATTTAAGAGCTTCAACGCGAGTAATGCCGCGGGCGAAAAGCAAGTTTTAAAATATAGATATTTCAAGATTTACTTTCTTAATAATTCTTAAGTTTAGTAGTAGCTTAAACTTTTTAGACAACAAATTATTTATTAATCATAGAAACGTTATTCTTTTGTCGCTTTTTATAAAATTAATAAAATATTTTTGAATTTTATTACTTATCGTCTATCGCATTAAAAATACGTATTTATGTATGTACCGTAGTAATTTATATGTATGTAGTATGTTTGTATGTATGTAACGGTATCTTCGAACCTGATTTTGGCTCACTTCTAAACGTCGAATTAAATTGAAATTTTGCACACTTATGGTGCATGACAATGCAGTAATTTAAATAGTTTGTCCCATTATCGTGATCAGGACCTACAGGATTAGTGATTTTACAAATCTTTTTGTTGGTTTTTATAGTTCTTTTTGTCTTTGAGCCGGTAGCAATTAAAAATGTTTTTTCATGCAATGCAGAATCAAAAAAATAGAAAATTGTTTTTCTTTTTAATTGTTAGTTTTTTTTAACTATTATTTAATGCTTTAGTAGATAACCGAACTAAAAGTGGAAATAATTTTCAATACATTGTAAAAAAGCGTGGAGTGCGTTTTAAGATATTTCCGTAATGACTCTCCTTTCACCTAAATTTGTCATTAAAATATTATACCAATTGACTCTAAGCATCCCACGCTTATTCATTAACAAATTATTTTCTTCCGTTTAGTTCGGTTTTCTAGAAAAGCGGGCTTTATAGTCTTTTTAAACTATTACTTATAATATTAAGGTAGTTAGATTTGTCATATATTGGGTCGTTTTAGGCGGGCGTTTGCCTGAATTACTCCGACCGTCGCGTCGTCCGTAATGGCGAAGATTTAATACGTATCATAAAAAAACAATTTATTTGCACTAAGGACGTAGAAATGCGTCCGAATTCTATTTTAGGCGCGGCCACAGCGGATTTAGACGGCGCTTTCGTCACGCGTACCGCCGCCGACTCCGTCGTTTTGATCTCTGAACCCATACATATAAGGCATCAATTTGAACGCGACAGTTTCGCGAGCGTTTGCTCTTCTCCGTCATAGGTACAGGCCCGGGGCCGCATTTGACGTAGATTTGGCGTATTTGGTATAGAACGCGGTTTTGGTTTAGAACTTTTTTTGTTAAGCCTATACGGATTAGTTCCAACTTTTACTTAATTAGGTATTTATGACAAATTACTTTTGTCAGTAATTGGTACTTCGTATTACTTATAATAATTTCGTATGAAATGTTTTTGTATTCGCTGCATCGTCACAACATTCATCTGTAGACACAGTAGCTAGTAAGTCACGTTTGCTTGTTTGTTTCTTCTAAACTGGATCACTTAGAAGCGTGAACATTGCTGGTGACCGGCGATAATCAGATAAATATAAGAAATAAATATTAATGTCTGCGTGTTTTAATACTTAAGTATAGAGAACTAACTTTCCCGGCAAACGTTGTTTTGCCATATAAATTACTTGTAGGTAATGTAGGAAAATGTTTGGGGTGGACCACCCTTAATATTTAGGGGGTGAAAAATAGATGTTGTCCGATTCTCCACCCTGGCCGAGATGCAAACAAAATTTCACGAAAATCAGTTGATCCATTTCGGAGGAGTTCAATTACAAACACCGTGACACAAGAATTTAATATATAAGATTTACCAATACACACAAATAAACAATCATATTAAAATTACCTCTTTATAATGTCAGATAAATGTTTCGTCATCACGATCGTAATTTCAGCCTATTTTAATCCACTGTCGAACACAGGGCTCCCCCACAGACTGGCACGAAGCAATAGAATGTACATTTTCTATTATTAACTTTGTTGTCTGTGAACTGTTTCGTACACCATAACTACGATCTCTTCATTTCCGTCCGCCCTTCGTGGAATACGTAAAGATGTACGTATCTCTTTATTATTATACATATATGTTATATCGAATTTAAACAGACCGTAATTTAGAGCGCACCAACGTTTGAATTTATAGGGTTCTGTAGCTAACTTAGTAAAAACGAATTCTAAAGATTTTGCCCTCTCAGTAATTCTATTACCATCGTATTTCCTGAGAGGAGGTTGGTAAGATAAGAGGTTGTTTATGAAAATTACCTTTTCCAGTGTACCTAAAAATTAAGTTTTTAAGCAACAATTTGAATGTTTTCAATGCAGTCAAAAGATACGTCCCTTTATAACATATTTTATCTAACATTCAAACAAACAAATCCATCGAATACTATCGTGGTATACGACAGGTTTCGATGCCTGCCTTTAACTAAAATATAAACTTGGAACAAAGCATAAACTGTGTCATAAAACTGTGTGTTAGTGTTCTAATAAGAGAAACTAAACGATGGCTAAAGCACATCAGATTTTGTTGGTTTTGTGGTCTGGCCAATCTAGGTAGCTACCAGGCTTGGCATAGAGTTCAACCTCGAAGTGGTTAGCAAAACCTGCAAGAACTCTGTATTGTGGCTGTTCGTCAGCGGTAGTCTTCTCACGATTAGGCGAACCGCTTAATCAGATTTCATCCTTTTGCAAATTTTAATTCCTATACTAAACCTCCCATAGTGTGAGATATTTTGCTTTCAGTTCATAGACTATTAAAACTTCATCGGACGCAAAACTCGAGGGCTGGCCAGACCCCACGAGTTTGATACCGGGTCTCGCTTTGGGTAGGGCCGCGCATGTGCTCTAATGTGCGTTATTTATATGGTTGAGTGTCACCCACGAGCCATTGAGGTTTTGTATGGACCATGACTCCGATGTCTGTATGAGTAGAACCGTCCTGAAACGCTAGTGTACCTTATGTACGTGTTTGTTTTTCCGCTATGTCCTTTGCCGAGGACGAACTAATAGATTATGTTTGTGGTAGGGCCATGCAACAGTCTTCGCTGTTGCACGAATGGGCAAGTCCGTCCGGGTAAGTGCCACGACCTCACACCAGACTAAAAAAGTGAACTTTCCGCTTGTATTCATTTATTGTTTTTGTTTTGCAGGTATTGCCCTCGTCTTCTACTCGGTGTTCTACGCAGTTCTGGCGCTGCTCTTCGCCGCCTGCATGGGCGGGCTGTTCCTGACCCTCGATGAGAACAAACCCTCCTTCATACTGGAGAGCTCCCTCATAGGTACATGATCATGACTCATGTATAATCATGACTGTCATTACATCTCCCTTTTAACACAGCAAACATACAAATGACTCCGTGGCGCAGATGCCAAGGTATTGGTTTCGGCGTCGGGGGTCGTGGGTTCGATTCCCAACAACTATTTGTGCGACCCACATATAGTTGTTTCGCATCTGGTTTTGTCCACGTGCAATTTATGTTTGTAAAACGTCCTTACAATACGGAATAATGTTATCCTAAAATGAGGGCAATGTTTTAAAAAAAATAAAGAAAAAAAGTAAACAGGCCGGCGGTTCACCTGATGTTAAGTGATAACCGCAAACCATGGACATACACCCGCAGGGATGCAGATGCGTTTCCACATTTTACTCCGCGGTCTTGTTAACTTCTTGTTTTTATCTTTGATTATACAAATTTATTTAGGTATAAAATCAATCAGGGCACTTGCGAGTGTAGAGCAAGAGTCATTTCACGACCCGAATGGCGTAGTGGGTAGTGTACCTGCCTCCTGTGCCAGAGGGTGTGGGTTCGATCCCCACTACTGGAAAAATATTGTGTGATGAACATAGTGTTTTTCTAGTGTCTGGGTGTTTATATATGTATAATATGTATTTATTTACAAAAGAAAAGTATGTTTAAGTATGTTTATCAGTTTTCTAGTACCCATAATACAAGCTTTGCTTCGTTTGGGACTAGAGAACGTTGTGTAAAAATATTTATTTATTTATTTATTTATTTCCACAAATCCTTGTCCTCAATGTATTCTTGGACATTATAATAGGCCCTTGCCATTAGGGTGGCCTGTACAAAATGTTTGAGATTCTTTATACTTAGGCGTTAGTGGATGTCACCTATTTTATTATAAATGTAAATGTATGTAACAAGTTTCACGTAACATATATCCTTCCAACCATCCAAAGTCCCCTCTCTGATGACCCTTAATGCGAACCGTTTTTATGGTAGTCCTATATCATTCTGAAACAACGTCAAAGTTAATTTATTAATGTTTGACGTTAATGCGCCGTTTCCGCCATTTCCGCGTAAAAGGACGCCATTAATCCGTACCATACATTATAACTGGCACAACAATTGCGCTCGAATTGAGGTTTAGTGAAAAGGTCAGGTTGCATCAGAGGTACTTTATTCAGTGCGGGGTTCCAGCGGGTGCTGCTCTTCATTGCCCTCATTTGTTGCACGGCGGTACTTCTGATTGTATGTGATTCTTCTGATATGTTATGAATCTATTCAGGACTATCGTGAAGAAAACTTCGAACGTACCCTAAATCGATGGCTCCTACGTAAAGGGGCGATACTGCTGCGTACGCCCTTTTCCAATTATTAGCGCAATTTAACAAAAAAAAAAAAAAAAAAATTTTTTTTTTCTTAAATCCAAAAAAAAAATTTAGGCAAATAGGCGTATGTGCACAAATTAGTCGCGTATAAAGCCCCATGGAACGATCGGTCCATGTACGATGTAGAGTCATCGCGTCGGAGATGCCATTACAAGAGCCCAAAAAATAATAGATAAAATCATAAATAAACAGTATAGCACTGATTTAAGCCTCATAACTAAAATAATGACATGGAATGTCCAGGTAAGACACAGTTATATATTTTCTCATTACATTACATTAGCGAGTTAAAGATTTTATTTCATTACCACGAAATTCATTTTTATAACTATTAATTGACTGAAAACCTCGTATAGAGGTGTAAAATACCATCTGCCTTTTTACGTAGTTCGGTTTTCGTTATATAGTAAGCGCCTTTTTGTCAGGGTTAAATACCGGTATATGCTGGTTATTCGTAATAATAAACATCAAGGTTCATTCTATGTTTTAAAAACTGAGCCACTATTAGGGCCACGCAACAATCTTCGCTGTGGCAAGAATGTGCAGGTTCGCCCGCGGAAGTACCCACAATCTCTCTGAAGAGCGGCGTAAAGTGGGAGTATTATACTGCGTTTCGTCTGCTGAGTGAGGAACCGGAACACAGTTTTAAAAGGTCGCAACGCATCTGTAACCTATGGGTGTTACAAATGTCCACGGGCGAAGTTATCACTTAACATCAGGTGTACAGTTACCTCACTTGTCAACTTATTATATAAAAAAAACAAATTAAAATCCAAAATTATCGCTCTCGCTTTTTAAACGTCTTCAACAACGATAGCTCACGTCGCAAAAGACAATTAATTCTGACTCCAATTACCCAATTTATGGCCATGAAAATGTTTAACATACCCGTTACGTCAGGTCAAAGTTAATAAAAAACTAAAGAGAACATACAATAGAACGCTAAAAAGACATAAGAACACTATTGTATGCTCTTTTTAGTCTGTTTTCTGGTCTCTGTCTCTGTGTTTTGTCGCTAAGTTTTTTTAAATCCATATCAAATCTGAGGGTGCTTATGTCGCATGGATACGGTTTTTGTGGCACCATTCCTGGGCTTTGGCTTCTGGAAATACCTGTCTTCACAAACGTCTTGACAACGCATTACAACTTTTCTGTAGTAATGTTGTTCAGTATGTCAACCTGTGTACATCAAACCCACCTTGGGTTTGATGTACACAGGTTTGCCAACTATTGGGAAAAGTAACGTATTACATTTTTCAAGTAGAAAAATATTAAGAATTGTTCAAAATTATGTGTATTTATTATTTACTTCTTCACGTGGAGTCTTATTTTTGTGTGTTTCTAGCACACTCACAGTTTTTCATTATCCTTAAGAGAGTATTTTCACATACTTTTATGCAAAAGTATACTTGGCAACCCTAGATGTATATCCTCGCAGGTTTGTATTGCCATTTTTTGTTACAGGTGCCAACCCGGGAGTGGCTTTCAGGCCGATGCCCGCCGACGGCGTTCTCGTCGAGGTAACCAATAACAGGACCAGTGAATCCTACGTCAGGCAGCTTCGAGAGTTCTTGGCTCGTAAGTTTGGTCCATTTATTACCTATACAAAAAGGTGTCATCAAAATACAGTCCAACTTTTCCAACTCCTCCGTTTTCCAACTGATTTTCTTTTTTATCAGTAGCTGTTACGCGCTAGCTCTCTTTACCGTCTTTAACAGCCAGCAACCCTTTTTTGCCGTCAGATATATAAATAATAAATGTACGTTATGAACGTATAAATGTATCAAAATCATACCTGTTTACATGCGGCCAAGCGCGCAACGGCAACCGTTATTTTTCAGAGTCTTTATGTATATTGAAGTGGACACTTTTTGATAGGCAACCTGGTAAATATAATATTCTCCTAATCATAAATATACATAAACATTTGGATTTTGGCAAATACTCGATGAGTGTAGTAATTCTGCAGCCGGATCTTAGACCATCAGTCCGTTTGTTTGATAAATCTAGGTGCACGGTCAAAAAAATCAAACCCAACTTGGCAGCATCGATGTGTTCTTAGACTAGCAACATTACATAAAGTTTTATATTATCTGTTCCGCAGCGTATAGTAATGACTCGTGGTTCACCGCGAAGTCGGGTTGCACGGAGGAGGATAACTACGGCTTCCCGAGTTCACCCTGCTTCTTCATCAAGCTGAATAAGGTACCTGGTCGGTGGACAGTGGAGTCCGGTTAAAGAAAGAACGAAAGAGGAAATAAAGAGAGAAAATAAATTTATTTACAATAAAAAGGACGCACATAACAAAAACTTAATTTAACATAAAATAAAAAAAAATAAAAATTTTACTAATACATACTACAGTAAAACAACAAATCAACACAAATATAATCGCTGCAAAATAAAACGAACGAAAAATTAATAAGATGTTAAACATAAATAATAAAAAAAATTTGCACTTATCATCAGTAAATTAGGTCAGCAGCTCAGCATTATGCTGTGCCTGAAGTCAAAATCCCAACCAGCACTGATTTTCAGAAAGAAATCTAGACAATTCTCGTATTATTCGAACGTAGATAGATGTCAAAATTTTCGCACCGTGAGGTCATCGGCCTCTTAGCTTAGTTTGTAAAGCGTCTGGACGCGAAACCAAAAGACGTAGGTTCCGCAGCGCCAAAAGTTTCTACAAATATTTACATATAGACAGTTCTCTTTCAAATGTGAAAACACATGATACAGAAAGAGATAGCAGACTAATCAATTACAAAAATTGCCGTAATTTGAGTGCCTCACTTTCGAATATAGTGTCACATCTACCTGTATGTAAGTATGAATGTACGGCATTTTTAAACATGATTTCGCCACCACTTTGAACAATCCGATTTGAATCAAACTTTGCACACTCGTCAAAGACTCATTTAATTTAAATATTTTTTCCCATTATCCTGAGCAGGTCCATTAGGATTAGGTATTTTCCAAATCCGATAACTGCTAGTGTCTTACACTTAGCAGAACTAAAAAATAGAAAATATAATTCTTACTAATGGAATACCTTAAAAAAAATAAATAAAACACGTTTTTGTATATAACCAAACTAAAAAGAAGAAAATAAAAAGTGTTATTAACAAAAAAAAATGTTGCAGAACAGCGTGGTGTGCTTTAATATTATAACAATTTATTTTCTACTTTTTTTTCTTGTAACGCACACTGTTCATAATTTAAATTTATTGAAAACTGGGTCGACTATCTACAAATCTTTTTTTTAACTATTGTTTTGTATAATATCATTGAAGAAAGGTTTATCTCCTTGGGATACACAGATCTACGGCTGGATTCCTGACCTATACGACGTCAGCGATCTGCCTTCGGACATGGGCAGTGATCTCGTCGAGTATATAAACAGTTTGCAGCCTCCTGAGGTAATAGTGCAGGCGCCATTTTGACAAGCAAAAAATATAAATTATTCTCTTCAATGCAAATGATCTTTGGCTTCGGGGAAGACGCACAAAAAGAGTAATACGAACTAGTGCTGCCATCTATTTTCAGTATATTGGTATGACGGTTTCTATACATACAGATAAATAAAATTGGAGTGTCTGTTTGCAATATTAAAATAACCGCTCTTTACTAAATACATATGGATGTATACACGGTACTTATACCAAAATAACATTTTTATAATTTTTGTCTGTCTGTATGTTTGTTCCGGCTAATCTCTGAAACGGCTGGACCGATTTTGACGGGACTTTCACAGGCTGATAACCGATGTCATAAGGAGTAACTTAGGCTACTTTTATTTTAGAAATTTTATTGATTTTAAATTGCACGCGGGCGAAGTCGCGGGGCACAGCTAGTATAAAATATAAACGAAAGGTTATTTTCATTTGTATATGTTCTGCTTAGATGTTGCTAATATTAATTCACTTGACAAAACACTTATCGAACGCTTTTTGGTGACATACGATTTATTCGATTTTTGTTGATTATTAAATTGTGATCAAAATTCAGGTTAATTTCAATTGAGTGAATGTGGAAATAATCAACTTGATCCAGTTTCGGTTTTGCATTCGAATTACATCCTGCAATAAACCACAAGAAGCTCCAATACCCGTCCTTTGTCTCAATAATTTTAATTTGCTATAAATTTAATGTAAAACTACCAACCACTTTTGGAACCGTGATAGCTCATTGTCCGGGCGTCCGCTTTTAATTCAATTTACAAACTGATATCAATCCTCGGTCCCGGCACCGATGAAATTGTTAATTATCACTGCTCAGCTGTAAAGGAAAACGTCGCGAGGAAACCTGGGTATTTCGTCGTATCAACAAAATATTTCGAAGATATGTGCAGTCCGCCAATCCGCATTGGGGTCCCGTGGTGGACTGTGCCCTAGTACCCTCTACGGAAAAGGCCTCCGCGCAGCCGTGAGCCCTTTGCGGAGTGCAGGCGCCGAGGGACACGTTGCATCTCGGAGTGTCGGTGCGCGTCGTACAAATGTGCCTCGATCGCAGCGCGAGCAGATCTGGGTGTCGTGCTGGGCCGAAGCGGCGGGCAGCGGCAGCGTGGAGTACCCCTGGGGCGCTGGCCTGCCGGCGCGGTTCTTCCCCTACGTCAACGAGAGGGGCTACCGGGCGCCGCTGCTGCCTATCAGGGTCACGCCGAACGGTGAGCGAGACAAAGACTACTCTACCCAATCGGGGTAGAAAGAGACGGCTGATGACGCTATCCCATTTTCACCGAGCTTTTTTAGTTTCCCACGTCGACCCAACGAAAGCGGTGACCGCTGCTGTCGGTCAGGGTCACACCAGACGGTGGGCAAGTGGCTACTAGGAGCAAAACTAGGACTTCCACGTAGGCCCAATCGGGGTAGAAAGAGATAGCTAATAATGCTATCCTATTTTCACCGAGCTTATTTAGTGACGTTAACGTTTTATTGATTGAGCCTTGTCGCTGTACCGCGATCGGCTTGGGCAACGATTTTTACAGATAATCAGCGCACTTCCTTTTTATGCGCGTGGGATTACGACCCACGACCCTCGGATCATGAGAGGATTACTCAAATGACAAATTCTATAGCACACTTTATTTCCACTGGAGTGGTGAACATGTCTTGCCCTTTATTGTATCAGTGGTAAGGCAATGTACATTTTGCTGTTGCACGAATGGGCAGGTCCGTCCGGGGAACTACCACGACCTTACAGAAGACCACAGAAGTGTTATACTTCTACGTTTCGTCTGTCGGCTGAGGTAGCCGAGGCCCTCTTTATTAAAAGGTAGAACGAATCTGGAAACCTACGGGTGTTGCAAAAATCCATGGGCTGCGGTTATCACTTCTCACAAAAAAAGTGGAAAACAAGCAAAAATTTATTTTATTTATTTTATTTTATTCCATTTTAAAAATTTATTTTATTCCATATAATATATTCAATTCAATAATTATAATGAATTTCTTGTAGTGAGCAATTCAACGATAGCAATAAGGTGTCGGGCGTGGGCAAAGAACATAAGGTACAACAAGAGCCTGAAGGAGCCGTCTGGATATGCGCGAATTCTGCTGCAAGTCAACGATTTTGACGCCTGAATGTCCAACAACTAAAAATGGAAATTCAAATAATTTTTTAAATGTATCCATCTAGATAGAGATTTCAAAAATTTTAATGTGTTTTATATTGCAGTCCATTGTACCTACCAATATATTTATTTCATTAACTATATATAACAGGATGCCAGGTCTTAAGATCTTTGACTATAGGTAATTATAAAAAAAGTAAAAAAAAATATACTCACACCCGTGACATGCGTTACAAGAAAATAATGGGGCGGGAAAGCTACCCTTACATAATTAGCACGTATTTAACGCTAAAATAATATGAGAACTTATATTTTACATTACCATGTACACTACATAAAACAATTAAGTGTTAAGTGGAAGTGGTTACCAAGTATCTTTGTCTCTAAATAATAGCCACGTTTCTTCGCTTAAACTAAGGCTTTATTACATACCTAGTTATTTATTCGCTTGATCAAATCTATGACATCACGTACTAATTTTTCAATTGATTTTTAGGGTTGTCGAGAGAGAAGAACTGTATGGATACATCGATTTTTATAAAAATATTCAATATCGGCCTCGATATATCGATTTATCGAGAGCGATATTAAATATTGAATATTGCCGGATTCGAATTTGAAAAATGTCATGTTTGATTCATTTGATTTCAATAATGTATATTTTATATCGGATCCAAATATATCGGCTTAAAATATCAGTATTTAAAATAAAAAAATCAATATATCGATATATCGATATTTTTTCGACATCCCTACAGCTTTTCGGCGGCCTTATCACAAAATGTTCAATTAAAATAGTGTTTAAAATTCCGCAGGTATTAAATTTCAGTGCAATAAAATTTCT
The DNA here is from genome assembly GCA_933534255.1 of Iphiclides podalirius. Taxonomy (NCBI): domain Eukaryota; kingdom Metazoa; phylum Arthropoda; class Insecta; order Lepidoptera; family Papilionidae; genus Iphiclides; species Iphiclides podalirius. Next base: position 1,103,524 of record OW152816.1, on the reverse strand, counting down.
CGTAGTGCAACAAAGAAAAGATAATTTATCTTGATTTTACATTTTAATTGCCTAAATTTTAACACGGTATGTTTGAGTTTGAACAATTATTGTGACCCACCTAATTATTTACATTTCAGTTAGGTTAGTTGAATTTGATTGACGCTTTTGGCGGGACAAATTTCGCCATGTTAGTCTTTAAAATGTTCTTAAATTATTTTGTAATTTATGAGTGATTTGTGTACTTATGTTGCGTTTTGAAATATGAAATATAATGGAGGTTGAAGAAAATATTTCTATCACGTACAGTGCAAAAACTGTTTAGTTATAATTAGTAAGTACAGTTCTATTTTATGTTTTTTCTCATTTGATTTCAAATAGACGAATACTTTGAGCGAATGAAAACATCGGCATAATTATTTTAAATTCACGTAACTATTATGTTCCGTTCAATAATAATCTTATTAGCTTTTCCGTTAAAATTGTGAGGTTTTTTTTATGAAATTATTACACTACAAGTGTGCAATCGGTAATAATCACATTATGTTTTGTGTAAAAGCATTAAGAAACTCGTCTTTATGAAATACAACGGTTACACGATAGGCACAATAGGTTATTTAAGGTTACATAATATGTTCATTTTAAGCTTCGACCTACTAATTCTATGATGTACTTACCTATTTTGGTATGACCTATTTAAATAAAAGATTTACCCTCGGTTTCTGAAACACTGACGCCCGGTTTCTGAAACACTTATCTTCGTAGATGTCAACTAATCACGTGGCTTTTCATATTTCATTTTAGGTGCCAAAAGGATGGCTAAACTCTATATATATATATATATATACATATACAAGAATTTTTCGTTTAAAGGCTAAGATTTGACAACTCAAATGAAAATCCATTTGCTGCTGACAGATGATTTCAGCTTTGAGTCTTGGCTGAACTTTAACCACCAAAGTGTAATGATACCAATATTTATTATTTGTGGATAATTTTATTATTTTTTTTAATTTTAAAGATTTGCTATGCCGATGTTGTAGTGACGTTTTATTTATAGTCTAATATCGTTTCTAAATAATTCTTGCGCCAATACACATGCATTTCTCTTTTACAATAATCCTTATTTTGCTTAAACTGTACTATGATTGTTCAAATTTTTCTTTAAGTTAATTTTATTAGTTTTTGAAATAAAATAAAATGCATACATTTTTTTGAGTTTAAAACCTTCAGAAATATACTTTAAAGTAATTGCTTTTAAATACATAAACATGTTTTAACTCGAATATTTTATATTACCGTATAGTAGTAGATAGATTAAAAAGTGCATTGCATTTTGTTGCGAGTAATGTTAAAAACTGTCATGTGCTCCCTTGTGTTTATTACTAGCTTTAATGGAATTTATAATTTATTTGTAATTGTAATATTGTCGACCATTTCCTGATAATTGTACAAATTAAACAATACGAATGTACCTATTAGATTAGATTTAAAATGTTGTAACTACATTGTACTGTTGTTAATTGTATAGTGTTTTTATTTTAAATAAACCGTTTTCATTCCTTACGACTATGGTAAGATAAATATTCAGATAGAAGGTCAGCTGTTCGTTCCTCCAGTTCATGTAAAAGTAACAGCCTATACATGTCCCAATGTTGGGAAAAATCCTCCTCTGTTCAGAAGACATCAGGGATAGTCGATAAAACATGCTCGTTTCCTCACGATGTTTTCCTTCACCGCTGAGCACGTGATCAGTCAGCACTTAAAATTAACAATTTCGTTGGTGCCGGCACCGGGGATCGAACTCAGGTTGCTCGAGTATTTAAAGGCGAGCGTGATGCTCGATGAGATGTGGTCAACTAAGGGTAAGTAGTCGGCCTTTTTGGAGTTAGATTAACTGCCTTTAGTCTTCTGACTATCTAGCCACTATTCGTCGCATTTCTCCGAGCCGCTGTTGGACTTATTCGCCAAAGAAGGTGCGATTTCTGAGCGAAATACGATGGTTCATTCCTCTCTGTACTTTCTTCCAACGAATCCGCGCCATTGGCCGTGTTGTCCCTTTAAAAAAACACTGCTTAATCAATTTTGAAACTTCGAAACACACTAAATTCAGACCAAAACTTCATTACTGTGAAGTGTCATCATTTTTTCGTATAATGAAACAATTGAAAATGTTGATTAACTTTTTCCACACATTATCATATATCTGGAAATAACTGACTTCTCTTAATAAATTAAATCTAATAATTAAGACTATACTAACAATATATGTTAATGATTATATTTATGTTTCAAAAATGCCACAAACAATTACATTTTGAACTCTCTATGACATATATTCACTATTACAATTACGGAAAAATTAAGATTAGGCGTTGGTGGAAACTTATACAGCCGAAACTATTATAGATAAAAATAAACATATGCAGCACCATCTAGCGTAATAAAGTTCTATTTATATTGATGTTTGGTGTAGTCTATTCGAAAATGCTAGTAAAATACCCGTAAAAATATTCCTAAAAGAATTACCTGCTAAAAATTTACAGGATAAGTTTTTTCTTACTAAATTTAGGAATAATACTAAGTTGGCATCACTTTGGTTATAGCTACCAGTCCCCTTGTATCGCTGATAAACTGGACATTGCAGACTAGCTCATGCAATACCCCTGACAAATCCATCAATACCAGATAACATCTGTTTACATTTTTTAGAAGGCAAAGCATACGGGGTTAATAATTTAAAAATAAAATTATAATTCAGGACTCATTTATTTATTTAAAGACATAATCCGAGTAACATAGAAAAATCGTGGTATCTCCCAAAGCTGTTTTTATTGATCGCTTTTATAAATGCACTTTATAAGTATAGACATTTGTAATGATTATTCAAAATCTGTAAGCTGCACGAATGGACAGGTCCGTCTGGGGAAGTACCGCGACCTAACAGAAGGCCGGCGTGAAGTGGAAGTGTTACACTTTTGCGTTTTGTCTGGTGAGTGAGGTAGCCGGGGCCCACTCTATTATAAGGGTATAACCCTGTGGGTGTTGCAAGTGTCAATGGGCGGCGGTTATCACTTTAAATCAGGTGAACCGCCTGCTAGCTTGCCACTTGACAAAAAACATGTATTGGTAAAGCCATTTTTATACGCGATAAGGGCGAGCTTGAGTGCTTTGTAGCGCCAGCTATAAGAATGCAGTAATGAAAGAATAAAATTTATTTACAGCATGGCACATCGTCTTAATAAAGTTTTACGAGTTGGTGGAGAAAATACAAAGTACTAAAAAAACCTGTTTTTTTTTGAAGTGCAATTTTTTCGTTGTCACAAAAGTTTTATGTCAAATTTCAGAGGGAATTTAAAACTTATTAATTTCTTGTTTTTACACGAATGTTATACACATTTATAGAAAGGAAAGGAAAATTTGTAGAAAAGTAATCTAACCCATGTCTTCGGCATTCGCGGCCTGACGCTTTAGCCACTAAGTTAAACGGCTGATTGGCACACCAGCGTTCATGGTCAGTGACCATTGGTCACGTTCTTTCCCGTGTCCAATGTATCATTTAATGGGGTGTAAAGAATTTATGTAATTTCTTTTATGGATTAACTTATTGGTCTGTGCATGCTCAGTACCGCAGTCATACATTTTAAGACATTACTCGTACTTTAAAATATGTAGAAAAAGTGCGAAAAGATTGTCGCCGCTGTGGGAATCAAACCCACGTCTCCGGCATTCGCGGCCTGACGCTCTAGTCACTGAGCTAAACGGCTGATTGCCACACCGACGAAAACCTTAACGTATTCTTCTACGTTGTTTTCTTAGCATTTGAAGCAATGCTTAGCGCCATCTATTGTTATATCCTTTCCAGCATACAAACAATTTCAATCTTATGTGCAGAGATAAGCACTATAAACAATTTAAATTTCTAAAAAAGCAATGGCGACATCTCTCGTTCGAATTATCGTTGTAAAACGATATTCGAAATTGTTTGTATGCTGGAAAGGATATAACAATAGATGGCGCCAAGCATTGCTTCAAATGCTAAGAAAACAATGTAGAAGAATACGTTAAGGTTTTCGTCAGTGTGGCAATCAGCCGTTTAGCTCAGTGACTAGAGCGTCAGGCCGTGAATGCCGGAGACGTGGGTTCGATTCCCACAGCGGCGACAATCTTTTCGCACTTTTTCTACATATTTTAAAGTTCAATCTTAAGTGCATAGATTAGCACTATAAAAAACTTTAAAATTACTCGTATAGTTAATTTTCGTCAATACCGTATCGACAAACAAGTTAAATTGGCGTTTCAATCATGAAATTAGATGAGGAATTGGTGAAGTTATGGCGTACCGAAAAAAAAAAACACCGTTGTAAAATAATAAATAGAGATAAATCATCTGCAACTTACCGTAGTTTTACTAATCAATTTTATATATTTTAAGAACAGTATTCAAATCGACCCGTTGTTTTTGCGGTAGTCTATTCCGGCGTAATAACTAATGATTCTTGTTCAGCGAACTCCTTTGCTCAGCGGTGGCAGTTTCATAAACTGATACTCGCCATAGAGTATAATATATTCGGTTGCCGTTTACCTTTTATTCTTTGTTTTGACGTCGAAAGCAGTTTTATCCTCCGGATTCGCGCTAGGAATAATTTCAATTGATGAACGTGGGGTCGATTGCCACAATTTCGTCTACAACGTTTACATTTTATAAAAATTTTTAATGCGCCTTACGTTATGAATCCGCAAAGACGCGTTCTGCGATAACTCGGTGCCAGCTCGAGGGTAGATCCGCCCAGCGAGCTGGTGTTGGGCGGGTGGAAGCGGGCGAGTCGGCGCTCGCCGGGTGGGGCGGGCGGCGCGCCGGTTCCCTCTGGATTTCGTCGGATGCCGACCTCGGCCAAAGACTGCGGGCGCAGACCGGAATGCGCCGCGGGGCGGCTTCTTGGACTGCTCTTTAAAAGGGCGCTTTATAATAAATAGACCAATTGTTTAGATGAGCCTCTGTGTCTGTCGTCTATCCAGGGATTTTATATTATAAAACATATCTTACTTACTGATGCAGAATTTTAGGTTATTTTGATAGATATGTATTTAGCTATTTATTTATCCATACTTTATTGTAATTGCTTTATACAACGATTGCAAATAGCGAACTTAATGCCTATACGCATTCTCACCCAGTCATCCTGGGGTGTGGAGATGAATTGTGGTAGGTGCATTACTTATATTATATATTAATTATTGACAATATGTATTATATACACACATACGTACATGTTATATATATATACTATATAGGACAATGGATGAACCCAAAGGTCGAAGCGTAAGCGCCTCTCAGAGGCAAGGTTGAGTTGGGCGCAGAACGGAGCGCGTCGCCTCCGGCCGCGTCTTCGACTTTCAGCTAGCAAGGGGCGCAGCGTCAGTCCAGCGGTGAGCAGCGGGCAGGATGGGCGCGGACAGAGCGAACGGCGTGGTGAACTACTGCCGCCGCCCCCCCCAGCGGCCCTTCCTGCAGAAGATCCGCTACGCGATCTGGAACCCCGAAGAGAGGACCTTCCTCGGCCGCACCGGCAGGAGATGGGGTGAGGCGACCACGGTCACTTTCACAATCGCTTGTTCGTTTTTTTTTGTGCAATGTTTTTGCCTCAAATTAAATATTGCGTTATTTAAGCATTTATTATTATTCAGGTTTTAAATAATTTGAAGCCAAAGTCAATAGGAAAATATTTTACTAGTTTTAAGCACGTGACAATTTTATGAATTTCAAAATCTATGGCCGGTTCGAAAAATTAGAACTGTTCAAGAAAGAAAACTGAGTGAAAAAGTGCCCTGATTCCAACGGTGCTTTATTCTATTTACAAAAGCAATTTAAAATTTATCGAATTTCAACAAAGTTTAAAGAAATTTGAGGTAGTAAAATTAAACTGAACAATTTTACTACCTTAATTTTCTTAAATCAGTAAAAAAATGACATTAAGACGTATAACAACTTAGTCTGTCCCATGACCGTGAACGCTGGAAAGGGTTCGAAACGTCGGGAATTTAAATCAAAATAAAAAACGCGATAAAATCCGTAAAGTAGTTTCATTTAATAAGTAAAAAAATCGTTCTGTTGTCAATTGAAGGTACCAATTATTTATCACGCTCACGTTGATAATTTACCATCTCAAAATTCTAAATAATTGGCATCTCAAGTCCTTTTCTTATTACTGTAAATGAAACCGATTGAAGAAATACTTTCAATAACCGTTAAGTATTTCTTATAGTAGGTATTTAGTTTTTGTTACAACTAAATCTGTGGTTTGTAGCTCTACTACTTAAGTTGTTTTTAACCGACTTTACGGACTGAGGAGGTTCTCTGTTCGACCTTTTTTGTCTTATTTTTTTAAAAGACAAAGTGGTCTTTTAATGCCGAGGTCTGTTTAAAGAGGGACCATTGAATTTAACCGATTCAATTAACTTAAAAAGGAGGAAGTTCTATGTTCGACTGTATGTATTTTTTTTTGAAATAGACAAAGTGGTCTTTGAAAGCACGGTTCTGTTGAAACACGGAGGATTTATTTAACGTATTCATTATGTTAGTAGCGATTATTAAGTTTTTGGATTCGTGCAGGGTCTAACAAGCTTGGAGAAACAGTAACTCAGACTCTACCCAATGAGGTTTACCACAGTCTACGAACAGGAAGGAGGAATGACCCTAATGACAGGAAAATATTTCAGTAAAAGCTTCTAACATCTACCAGTCGTTAGGCAAAAAGAAAAGTTGACATTCCCAGATGGTTGAATCAACGCGTGTTCGTATTCTTTTAGATAATTTACAGTTGCTAAAAAATATAACGATGCAAAGGATACAGTTTACCCTATTAAGTTTACGTGACGTTGTCTTAGTACAGTGACTTACATATTTCAATTCTTTAAGACACTGAAATCCTTTAAAACCCTTCCAAATAATTTTTATTCTCTTTGAGTACCAAGGTAGAGCTCATAATAACATTTTTGTATAAGGTTTTACCTCCCTTATATGTTGGCATCTTTCACAATTTTTTTTGCTAAGATTTGAACCTATGGCCGCTAGACAATACTAGCAGCCATACGCATTACCATCCCTTCGCTCAACGGACCGAGCTCTTGCATTCGTTGCGTTGATTTTTATCTTTTTATATATCAGAAGAAAACCTTCAGCATCTGACTTTGATATAGAGCGATTTATGTGTATATATATGGGGCGCTTTGCCGGTAATAGTTTTATTAAACTGCCCGATGACGTCATCAGCCGAAATTCGCACACGCAAGGCGCATGACGAATGGTAAACATTCGCTCTGAGCGCAAAATCTGCTTCTTTACTATATACTACGCTTGGCTGATTTAAAAGAAACAACTAATCTGAACAAAAAACGAATGTAGCGTTCATAAAGTTAGAACCATTGTTAATGTGGCAGTTATGTTGGCGCCGTGCCTTAGCGAGAATTCGGGTTCGTCGTGACGTCTGTCGAACAGAAACGTACTGAAAATCTTCCATCAACGGTGTAATCAGATTAAAGGTAACCTATATGTTAAATTCAGAAGTGTGCATAATGGCGTCTCCGCTGTGTGGACGATTTTTTGAGACTATCATAACTTAGATTAAGGCTTTAGATATTCCGAAAACCCTGCTTCATAACGAGACAGTTTTTATTCGGACTAAAGTCTGTGTTAAGTGTGTGCTGTCTATGTAAGAATAAGTAACACATTTGACTGTTCGTTTGACTGCTAAATAGAGACTTAAGAATTGATTTAAGGATTATGCCTGCTCCATTTCATTTAAAAAAAATTAAAAGGTTTGATCTTTTTTTTACCAAGCACCTGCCTCTTTTTATAGGATGTGACAGTACTTTTTTAAATTAAATTTAGGCTATATTAGAACAAAATACGTTCAGACACGCGTTTTCATGAACTTGCAACTTAATATGTCAGATCCTAACTTAGTGTTTCAAATAAGCGTTTCAATTTTTTTTGAATTCATTCTATAATACATAAACTGGATATTACAACGTCATTGTTATTTCTGCGGACTTCTGAACTCGGTATGTGTTAAGTTACTTCTATTAATTAAGTTACATAAATATACTGTTTGTGGTTAGAGTTATCTGTTGCGACCTTGTTTCTGTTATTGTGTTTCGTTGAGAAACCATCAATTGCTCTTGAACCAAGTTTCCTGAACGAATAGCATAGCTAAGTATCTTCGTAGCTGTGTAGGTAACCTATTGTAAAGGTTGCCTATCTATTCCTATTTTTTGTGAGACTGTTCTCTACTTACTAAATAAATTGATAAACGACAAACATAAGCGCTCAACGCTCCCGGCCAACATGATAAGTAGTTAATTTTGACGCACAAATAGTCGCACAATCCATATATAAATAAGTAAAGAAAAAACAGTTTTAGTAATGTATTTGTAAGTGGAATTTCTCTTTTTCATTTAGTAGCCATTGATGAGCCTCGATAACGAGGTTTTCGATAACGACAACCTTCTTTTCTTCTTAACCCCCTTTAACGTAAAGTCAAAGCGCTTTCTATTTCGACGTAGAGTCGAAATGAAAATATATTGTATGTTTTCATCTAACTTTCCGTACATAAGTTACTGTAAATTAAAAAAAAATAAGGTAATTTTTTGTGCTGTCTCACGCTCTACTATTATGTTGTTGTAGTGTAGTGTACAGTTAAAGGCAGTAATCGAAATAAATATGGAGCAAAACTGTCAACTGTATTTGCAAGACTAATTAGAGCAAATTGAAAGCTTATTCGATGCTGGCTCTAAAACATATGATAATTAAAGAACAAGTATATTATATATACTACAAGATACAAACACGAATACAAGCGTTTCTGTTATAAAAATGGTATCAGAGAAAGCTATTGTTTAAGTGGTTGAGCCTTGCCATCATAAAAAACACAAACACAAATGAAATTTACGTCATTGATTGTTGCATATAAGACATCCGCAAATCTAGACTCTGTCATTGGGAACCAAACGAGTCACCAAATAATGAAAGTCCGTTGTCTCTACACTAGACTGCTGCTGTCAAAACTAACGCTTAGAACAATGTATTAGTGTAAAATTTACGACAATTCTGTCACAGTGACAAATAAACTGCTCAGTAAAACCTTTTCGTACTTTTTCTACAATAAAATTTTAATGTTCAATATTAAGTGCAAAGATTAGCACTATAAACAATTTAAATGTCTAAAAGCTGCTTAGTGCTTTAGTATCAACCCGCATGATGGTTTTTTACTTTACTTTTTTGCTTTACTTTTCCTATTTTTATGTGAGATGATGGCAAACAAGCCAGCGGGTTATCTCATATTAAGTGTGATATCACACCGATGGACATTTGCAACATCCATAGTGTTTCCGATGCGTTGCCACCTTTTAATAAAGTGGGCTTCGGTTACCTCACTCACCGGAAGAAACGCAGAAGTTTAACAACTCCATTTCGCACCGGGCTTCCGCATAGTTCTTCCCCGAACCTACCCGTTTTTGCAACAGCGAACAGTGTCGCACCGCTCTCCCGTGTGGTTCTTCCCGGACCTGCCCATTCGTGCAACAGCGAACAGTGTCGCGTGCTTACCACAGCCAAGCGAAGAATCGAGAGGATGTACTTCCGGGATGCCGTTGATGTTACAGGCATGGTGGGATTTAGCTTGAGCGAAATCCTAATTAGAAAACGATCCTTTTAATGACATCGCACAGCAATGCAACACGTGGTTTCAAAGCGGTTCCCTGCGCATGCAAGCACACGTTAAAGGAATTTCATATTTTACGATCTGTAAGTAGACGCCACGTATCGAATGATTCACGCCCCGAATCCGCCGAGACTGTTTTAGAATTTAACCCGATCGTAATTTACCGTGAGATTTCAAATAAGCATCGTTTGCGAATAAATCGTGTGCGAATTCAGGCGGACTGAATCGATGGTTCACTTAGCCCGGGCAATGGTGTAATAAGTTTGAGTTATGTAGATATATTGTTACAAGTATTGTATCTTCTTCTATGTCTATATATTAATACGGGAAGTAAAAAATTTGTATCCGTTTTTACGAAAATTGCGCGGACAGATAAGTATGAAATTTTCCACACTTATAGTTTATATAGAGGAGTGCAGAGTGCTAATATACTTTTTTTAATTATGCATAAAACTACATTAAATTATTAAAAAATCAATAAAACACAGTACCATGTTTAATTAATTATGGTTGAATTTCGACCATTGGGCGACTAATAGTATTATTAAATAGAAAGTACTAACAAAAGGTCGCATTTGTATGTTAAGGGTAGTCTCAAATATTATTATTATCTCCGAATTTTTCACTAATTCAAAGCAACGCCGTCCCCGAATAACATAAGCTGTTCATCGCTGAAATTACTGAAAGTTAAAATAAAACTAAAAGGTCACTAAAGCGTCAGAGCGAATCCCGAAGACGTGGATTCGATTCTCACGGCGTCGAAAAACTTTTCGCACTTTTTTCTACAAATTTTAATGTTCAATCTTAATTGCAGATATTAGCACTATAAAAACTTTAATTACAAAAGATTGGAGATTGTTACTTGATCAGAATTTAAAGTTTAAAACAACAAATTTAAAATAAGATTAATAAAAAAGGTTAGAAAGTAAAATCGATTTCAAAATTTAACGTGGCAATCACCAACGTTTGTGTCACTTTTTAAAGTCATCTAAAGCTACTTTTTTGAATTTCCATTCACTTCTTCGGAAATAATATATAATTTTCATGTAGGTAGATACATGCGCAGTAACGCACAATGATGTAGTCAGAACTGATTAATTGTTCCATTTTTGAGTGATGATTTTAACCACGTGTTCCGTTTAAAAAAAAAGACGCGATGACAGCTTGCTAGATGTGAAAAAAGAATCTATTTCAAAACCATGCAACTCAGGCAATGCGTAATAGACCCGTTACGACCGTTATGATCATACACAAACCATACATATAACTGTTACACCTAAAAATATATTACTACCCACATTTCCGCTTTACAGCGCTTATGAAGTATTACTTAATAATAAGAGCTACTTAATTTTGCGGCCAGAAAGTGCAAATATGATGGCCTCGCCACAAATTGCCGAACGGCCGGTTCCCGACGGTGGTACCAACAGAAATAGCGATTTCTGCGCGTAAAACCGGTCATGGTCTGTTTACACGCGCCACATAAACTATGGTATACGCTTATATTTGCATCTAAAAGTGCGTCTCGTTGTCCTATTAATAGTGAAACATTCTTATTCTCATTGTTCGTCGTTTTCCCAGCTCCCATAGTGAATAATTAAGCATATCTTACCGTAGCAGCACCTTCACGACTCTCCATAGAAGATTTTATCGAAGGCAGAGCAAAATAATTGGTGAATATTCAAATACTCCATGCTTCCTCATGCTAACAAGAAACTGAAGACCCATGGAGAATTAATTTACTTTTTAATACGGTTAGAGATACATCAACTATATTAAAGACATGCACTATTCTTTAGTGCAGTTATTCAAATTCAAAATATCTTTATTCAAATAGACGCCGGCGCTTTCTTATGAAACTTCGAAATTTACATAAAAATTGATACACAAGTTCGTAAGATATCACCGGTTCGGAAAGAACTTCCTGTACAGTAAGAAGCTCATCAGTTGGTAAAGCTTGACCGGAGAACAACGGCAGCACAGGAGACCGGTGTGTAGTGAAAGTGTTATAATTTCTTGAAGTCAACATCATTGTAGAACCACAGAAATCTCAACAGGCGTTGTAGATTTCCATAAAGAAGGCAATCAATTAAAATCTCTAGCTGGCTCGTTAGGCGCCTCCTTTTATATAAAAACAGTAACGCACTCACTATGAGTACTCATTTAATTCATTTACAGCCGCACATTCTCACAAAGTCTGAGACGTTAAGTATGATGTTTCATTTAATAAAATTCTTTCAGCTTTTAAATGAAATCCAGACCTAACTTCACAAATGAACGTTAAGTAATAATCAACAACTCCGAGAGACTTACCACTTACTTCGCCGTAATGATAAATAATTAAAAATTCTATTATTAAATCATTAATTTGTAAAATACTAACGTAATTTATATATAATAATCACTTTGAGCAGATTTAACAAGCACCTAACGTATTTCAAATAGTAATTTTTGGCCAAATTGTATGAATGAGAACCTATTTTAATAACAATACAAATATTAGTTTCAAGTATATTCTGAAGTATGTAGCAAAAAATTGTCTCTTAAAGCGCTTAAAGCCCAATGAAGCAAGATTATTATCAAGCCAGACCCAATTAAAACTCCAAAGTGTCGTCACACAATTACAGCTGTGGAGGACTGGACAAATATGAGGAATGGTCGAGTACCTATTTGATCGCCCTGCAAACGTTTGTCGATTGAATTGCCTTCGTTCCTCGGCGATAAGTGACAGACGTGTTTGCGACTTGTCACTTATTGCTACGTTTATTGTTCTCTAACACGCGCCGTCCTATGTCGCATTTGATACGTACGTATAATTTAACGAACACACCTTCTTCCTTTGGTAGGTTAGTTTTTTAAGTAATCCTGTAATGTTTATTATATGATATTGTTATATGTCGAATTAAGCAGGTATTTTGTTGCATAATTGAATATTTGATGTGTATCATTGTTTTAGAATATTTGATCTTTATTATTGTTTTACGTTTATAATTGTGTAACCAAGTAAAAACTAGTGGTAAAAATCAGACTTCTTCCTTCATCACTATTTATTTAAATTTTGATTGAATGTATTATGATGGTTTTTCAGCGCGTTTTGATCATCACAGAAAGTTAATCTCGTTTTTGACAATTAAATACGCTGTTTTGATATTCTATGATAATAAGATTGGGATTTTCGTCAGCCGGAATATAGATGCAATATTTTCCAGTCATATAAAATATTTAACATCAAGCTATAAAGTTTTTAACTTTTCAGTTACAGTATTAGGACCTATTACGTACGGACCAACACCGGGTGCACTTTACATATTGAACTTCGAACCCGAACCCCGCTCTCGTGAGCCAATCTCGCGTCCCACCCACCAATCCATTGCCGCCAATTCCCATAAAACCAACGTAATCGCCCGGCGTCCATTGCGAACTTCGTCTACGTCAAACCGTAAACCCGCTGAAATAGAGAATCGCCTCGGTAACCCGGTTTTATGCGAGTTATAAAAATGGGAGCAGTAACGTCTTTCGCTGGACGTACGTAGAATCGTCTAAGGTCATACGCAGGGCCGGATCTATCGCCTGTTCTGCGATTGATTATCTGTGGAAGGAACACGTTGTGTAATTTAAATGTAACATTGACCCGCGCATCACTTGTGACCAGCTCATCACTTGTCTCGTCAGTTTAATTGTATCTGTTGGAATATAGACAAGTGATGCCTACGCCTCCGTGAGCTTATTCTTAAATGTTTGATGACTCTACTATGGCTTCCTGAGTTGTAATCGGGCAAATTGTTTAATAGCAATTATTGTTGTTAGGATCTTATTAGCGTTAGGTGTAGTTGCTAAGTTATTTATCGGCACCGTGGTTTTGCGGGTTCGATTCCCGTTCGTGCCAAATATTTGTCACATTAAGATTTGGATTTAGATTCGATTTGGATCCACTAGCCAGAAGTACGTTTTCTCAATACGATAAAACCTACAATACAGAAATATCCTACATTACACATACCCTACATTAACGGTAATTTTATAAATGAAATTCTACTGACACCCCGCTAGACTTCGGCTTTTTCGATTGCAGTCCCGAAAGTAATTCGTTATTCCTCTGCAACACGTAGCAGATCATTTGACTGGGATTTGAACAGGTCAACACCAACCGCGGCTTCTCGGCAACAGCTGGCTACGCACATGTACACATATAGATAAAGATCAAGTGCACAAGTTGTTTGTTTGTCCAAGGCGGGGGCGACCTCCCTCGCCGCGCCCAGGGCGAGGCCTAATGGAGGGCCGTAATGAAATCCACTGCGCCCTCTTTAACGCCAACCTTCAGCGCCCGCACATCCAATTACCCTTCGCGGAAATGAATTCTCGCAATTTCTCTACAATCGATAATGTTCTATGCGATCGATGCGTTCGCGTGTCTATTGAAGACATAAAACGTTTAGAACACTACAACATCGGTGGTCTGGGTACGTATTAAAAATACAATAATATAGTGTTCACGTAAATCTTTATGTATATAAATATTTTGTGCGTGTTTATGTTACACACGCACAAAATATTTATGATATCCTCCTCCTAAACGGCTGGACCGGTGTTAATAAAAATTTATTTCATTAACCGGTCACCTTTTTTGTGTGTTCGAGTATTAGGGAATAGGTAGGTAGGAGGAGAATGTTTTAGATTCGCAAATTTATTCGGTAAAGTTTGAAATTTTCCCATTTAAGGCGTGTGTACACGACAACGTCTGTCGGGTCCGCTACTATAATACACTTTACGGACTTGATCGTATTCAATAATTTTAAATTCCCCATCCTTTTTAAAATTACAAAGCACTGTTGTCACGAGGCATACTGAGATGTTTAACCTCTGTAATTATTGAAAAATTAATAATACAAAATATTAAACTTTTTTATTTTTACGGTTTTTTCAAAATTACTCTTTAATTAGTAGCATGACTCGGCGCAGTTGTTCAGCAATAGGCTTTGACGCCGAAGGTCTTGCGTTAGATTGCCATACGGGAAAATTGTTTGTGCTCGCCACAGATAATTGTTCCGGATCTGGGCGTGTTTCCAAGAGGGGTTGACGTCAGGCAGGCCGTAAAAAACATGACCAAAACCACTTACGTGTTGTGTGGCTCTGGCTTTCTTTTAGATTAATCTGTTGTGCCGACCTTACTTAGGTTGGGATAAGGTCAGGAAATGTCATTATGAGAGTTAGTTAAGCACTACGACTGTTATAGTACATTATATTTTTTTAAATAAAACTAGCCAGTGCTATAATTGGCTATAAGATAAGTAAAACCGGCCAAGTGGGATTCGGACTCGCGCATGGGGTTCCCTAGCATTATCTATAAAAACGGCAAAAATCATGTCTCTTGTATGGCAGTTCCACTTAAAAAAATTTTTATTCCGGTTTTTAGTATTTGTTGTTAAGCCGGCAACAGAAATACTGATGAACTAAATTTTCACAAAATCATATGTGAAAATTTAAACTGTGTAACTATCACGGTTTATGAGGTACAGCCGTAGAGACAGACAGACAGCGGAGTCTTAGTAATAGGGTCCTGTTTTGCCTCTTGGGTACGGAACCCTAAAAATATGTAATCTTTCACCTATTATTACACGAAGTAAACAGATTCAGCGGGGTGTTCGTTTCTTTAAGATAGTAATAGTACAAGTGTTGTTTTCTGTATTAAATTTAATTTAGATATTGTATATTGTGTAGTGATATAGATTAGTGTTTAATTTTTCAACGATGTCATAAGGACGTCAACTTATTTAACGTAAACCTTGTTTGAATTCATGTTAACATAGGCAATGTTATTAGATCAAAACTGTAATATTTATTACGAAGGTAATCAAGTAAGTTAGAAGTTCAGGAATCTTAAATGAAATCCGTTTGTGATAAATGTTTTTTAATTCTTTAGTGTTTAATCTATGAACGCTAAAGCATTTAAACATAAACATAAACTTTCTTTCGTCGGTTCCTCTCAGGTCAGTGGCTTTTCTTTTCCGAACCGGGTGGTAGTGTTTTGACAGGCAATAAGTACGAGAGAACGAACTAAACGATAATATAACAATTGTTATTGTCTCCAAAACGAATAATATTTGATTTTTTTTAATTTCTTGGGACATATAATAGTTTTAACTAACATCAATGTCCGCAAAATAATATTAAGTGGAATAAATAAAAAGAGTCAGTCGGCTCCTTGCCTAATTAGCATATTACGATTTAAGTATTAGTGTAACCATTCTTTTAAATCGATTTTGTGGATGATGTGGCGATGATTTGAAATCTAAAGCTGTTGGATCGTGCATATGATATGCAATTCCTTTATTAAATGAAAACACGTCACGACCATCTGAGTTGCTAATGGAGGAAGCAAACTTTAAAATGGTCAACAAAATCGGATCCACTCTTTCCACTTAGCGCATCGATCATTCAGCGTTAACGGGGCAATGTCGGGGTCTGTCTGAAGGCTTACGCGTTAATTCAATCGGTGATTATTGCACTATGGCGTTAATTGTAATAGATAATGTAGCAATTGTCACTTTGCTATATATCTGGGTATCTAAAAATTATATATAGATGGAGTCGGGACAACATGTGAATCGTGTTGGTAGTCGGTCTGGTTAGATTTTCACGACCGGCAGAATGATTATCCATGGATCACATATCGTCGTGACGTCACGTCGTGACGTCACGTCGTAACGTCACGTCGTCATGACACATCCTCACGTCACGTCGTCACGTTTTGTGGTTGGGAACCGAACCCGCGACTCCCGTCGCGGATACCTATGGCTTTGCCACTGAGTTTTATATCACCTTCAATATCAAAACTTATTTATGACCACTGAAACAAAACTTTAAAATCATCAACTTTCTGCTTCATCATTAAAGTGTTAGTAGGATATAACATAGTCTCTATTTATCGATTTTGAGATGGAAGATTTTCATTGATATTTGTGTGTCGTGATTCATCACATTGGTGATGCGCGGCGTTTTCAATCATGTTTTATCACCAAACGGTTTGAAATGATCTTCAACATGATGGTGACTTGAAGCGGCGTTTAAGTCGCTTAGAAAGTAGAGGTTGCCTAGGTCCCACCCAAGACCAATATTGCTCTGTTCATGGATCCTTGAGTGACCTGCGCAAAATAAGACATGCGTCTTAAGCAAGTCTCGTATGAGAATGGTATGAGTCTTGTGTGCATGGCGTTAACGCAATGGCAACGTTAAATGTAACTCAAAACAGTTGTTTTACATCAGTTTGAATTATTTTCGCAAAGATAAAAAGTTGCCGAATCTCTTATTAGTACACATTAAAACCTATATAAGAAGGAAATAAACGTTATTATTAATACTATTATTGAAGAGGATCTCGTATTCTTTGTCTGTGATTAGTATAGACGTTATATTCTAGGTGTGATCGGACTCATATACCTGGTGATGTACATCTGCATCATTATCTTCTTCTCCATCTGCATGTGTGGACTCCTGGCGACCATGGACGATCGCATCCCGTACTTCACTCTCGCTGACTCAATTATTGGTAAGTAAATAATTCCTCTCATTACAATATGAACTATTTTGTTTTGAAGAGATTACAGACCCGCCGCTTACAACATATTGGTATATAAGGACCTCACAGAAGACCGGCGTAAAGTGGAAGTATAATACTTTCGCGTTTCGTCTGGTGAGCGAGGTGGCCGGAGCTCAATTTTCAAAAGGTTGACAACGCATCTGCAACCTGGTGTAGCAGATGTCGATGGGCGGCGGTATTCACTTAACATTAGGTGAACCGTCTGTTCGCTTGGCAACTTTTCACATAAAAAAAATAAGGGCAGGAGGATAATGATGATGGTGATGATTCCAGACCTTACGAGTATTTTTTTTTCACAAATGATATTTTCGGTGTCTTTCAATACAGGTTAATGATATTCTAACAGCAGGAGCATTTTTTTGAAAGAAAGTTAAATCGAAACAAACGAAGAATAGGAATATCGTTATACAGTTTGTTTGTTGTTGTGTAATAATATTTCTCTACATTAAAACTGTCTGTTTCTTCTCACTTATTACCACATACAGGAAAACGTTCAAAATCTACAGGAAAGATATCAAGAAAAGTATATAAAAATTTCAGTCAATGTCGTATTATTTTGGTTGTGGTAATTCGGTTTCTTAATCGAAGGCTTTAACATCGCGGAGCATAATTCCGGTTCCGAAGTATTTATCAGAAGTATTCGAAGTATTTATCAGGACTGTAGTTAGTTGTTTTCGGATTAGGATGTTGGTCTTTCTGGAATAAATAGTGGTAGGGCCACGTAACAGTCTTCGCTATTGCGCGAATGGGCAGGTACGTCCGCGGAAGTACCACGACCACACCGAAGACCGGCCTGAAGTGTAAGTGGTATACTTCTGCATTTCGTCTCGTGATTGATATTAGCCGGAGCCCACTTTATTGAAAGGTCTACGCAGACTACGCATCAGCAACCGTACGGGTGTTGCAAATGTCAATGGGCGGACACAAAAAATAGAACGTGTGCATTTTGAGATGCCTCTGCTGAACAGGATAAGTTTCAAGAGCGGGATAGTGTTAAAGGAATTCCCGAACAAACTGATTACTTTCGATTCGTAACTCTCCAGGGGACAACCCTGGTATGGCGCACAGACCGCTGGTTTACGAGGAGGGCGCTTTGATTTGGTACGACGCGAGCAACGCCACGCAGTACCGCAAGTACGTGGCCAACATCGACGAGTTCCTAGCGCGTGAGTACAGATGGATCTTGGGATATGTAAAATAAAAATAATATAACCGGAAAATTGATCGAGCTTTCATTATTGAGTGCAAGCGATTTATTTGCATTTATCCATTTGAGGTTCTCTCGTTATTCGACTCATTATTGAAGGCCACTAAAATCTTAAGTATCGTTTTGTTCTCATCGTCATCTTTTGAGCCTGTATGGGTCCACTGCTGAACAAAGACCTCACAGACGCCACGAAGTACGATCCTGAGCCACCTGCACCCATCGTACTCTTGTAAAACAATGATATTGCTACACGAAGGCGTATTTTATATTCGGAAGTGAAGTGTTACCCGATTCTGTAGCACCTGATGTATGGAAATGGAAATCGACCTGGAATCATTATAATGATATCTATTAATCTTAAAGTGTATAGTGACAAGGTCCCTAATAAGTAGTAATACAACAAAATTGAAAAATATTGTCAAATATCCGGATTAAAATGAAACGTGGATACCATAATCACATGGATAAAGACCTACGATCTTTATAAATTATATTAGTAAACTAAAATGACAGCCTATATATGTTCCACTGCTGGGCAAAGGCCTCGTCTGTACTAGGCGGTATTAGGACATAGTCCGCTATGCGACTCCACTGCGGATTGGTCGACGTCATAATATATCTTCAAAACATTTTTGTGTTATTATTTCGAAAATATGCAGTTTTCCTCAGCGTTTTCCTTCACCGCTGAGCACGTGATAAGGGATCGAACTTAGGTTGCTCGAGTATATTGAATTAAAGGCGAGCGTCCGGGCAATGAGCTATCGGAGCTCCATTAAATAAATCAATAAAGATTAAATGATAATCATTCAATGACATCCCCCTCGCTCTTTCGGCAGCCTACGAGAACAAAACGCTGCTGGTGACCCGCGGCGAGAACCAGCGAGACTGCGGTGCGGTGAAGCCGCCCAGAGCGGAGGTCTGCGCCTTCAACACCAGCCTCCTCGGCCCCTGCACCAGCGCCAACGGCTACGGCTACCCCGACAGGACGCCCTGCCTCATCATCAAACTCAACAAGGTACACTCGCCCAGAACGGAATGAGTCCGCCCCCTGGCCATGAACGTTGCAAACAGTTCGAAAGACAGACGACAAAAACAAATGCGAGAATCCGTAAACATAGTGTAATTTAGTTAGCAATCAGTTCTAATCTTACTAATATTATAAACGCGAAAGTTTGTATGTATGGATGGATGTTTGTTACTCTTTCACGCAAATACTACTGAATGGATTTCTCTCTTATTAAACTTTACAATAATATACATCAGAATAAGACATAGACTATAATTTATATACATATTTTTATTTATATCTGTCTTTCTGTCTGAATGTTACGCCTTCACGCAGACGTAGTCGCGGGCAGCAGCTAGTTTAATAATATAGATGACGCAAGTCCACGGATACTCCGCGGCGTTTAAAAATCATTCCTCTTTACGTTATCACTACTTAGTATAAAACAAAATCGTCCCGCTGTTTGTCTGTCCCTATGTATGCTTAAGTCTTTAAAACTACACAACGGATCTTGATGTGGAAGGTTTATACGTATAATACATTGCACCCGTGCGAAGCCGGGGCGGGTTGCTATATATAAAATTATTGTGTCACAGTTTTAGTGTCTATACTCCTCCGAAACGGCTTGACAGATTTTGATGAAATTTTATATGTATACTCAGTAGGTACAAGAATAGGTTTATAACTATTTTTTATGCCCCTAAGTAACTGGAGTGCCTCAATTTCGATGCGCTACTGCCATATCTACCACGTATTTGTATATAATATCATTGATATGACTCTGTACGTGTCACTATATGTGTTTATTGTACAAATTAGAATTTTTTTATATTCGATCTAAGACGATCGTCACAATTTCAGATATATGACTGGAGCCCCAATTTCTACGATGACCCGGGCGAGCTGCCGCCTGAGATGCCGCCCGATATAAAGCAATACATCAATTCAACGACCACGCCACAGGAAGTGAGTGAAATTGAAATGTATTCAGTTTAATCAGATGAATTCTTACCGCTTGGCCCAGTGTAATTTACAAAAGTCGGTACATATCTTGTCATGTTTTATGAAGTGAAAGTTTAACTAGATGCAACTTAAGGACGGTACAAATAATGTATGTACATATTGTTTTGAAAACAGCTTTTATGACTCCAAGGTTGTCTGCTATAAGGCTCGTGGTACCAGGTACGGTTAATTATCATCATTATCATTTCAGCCTGTCCTATTCCACTCCCGAACACAGGCTAAAGCTACTAAACTAGTCCAATCCTAATAGCACAGATTGGAATTTGAAAATCAAAAAGATAACAAGACCGTAAAGTTTCATCCCGGGTCTCTCTGGACAGGTCAAGTTAACTCAACCGGTAGTTTTTCGACGTTCAATGAGGGCTTAAAATAATCCTACACTGAATAGAGAAATGTCGGCTCAAGCTATTGGCTTCAGCGTCGGTGGTCGTGGGTTCGACTCCCACGCGGGACGACTATTCGTGTGACCCACAGATAGTTCTTCCGGGTCTGGGTGTTTGTTTCCCGAGGTGGGTCGACGTCAGGCAGGAGGCTGGTCGTAACTATTCACAAGTCGTGCCCCACCCAGGCGGGATAAGGGCAGAAGGATGATGGTGAAGATGACGATGGCCGGCGTTTCAGCGCCGCAAGGTGTGGGTGTCGTGCAAGGGCGAGCGGCCGGCGGACGCGGAGGCGCTGGGCCCCTGAAGTACTGGCCCTACCCGGGCCTGCCCGAGACCTACTTCCCGTACGACAACACCCCGGGCTACCTCAGCCCGCTGGTCGCCGTCCAGCTCCTCGAGCCGACGCGTTAGTCACCCACACAATCAATCAATCAATCAATCAATCAAATATCTTTATTGAAATAGACGCTTGCGCGTTCTTATGAATCGTCAAATTTAACATAAGAAATTATATATTTATATATATATATATATATATATATATATATATATGTGTAGGTTCGGAAAGCAGTTTTTATTGAGAAGAGACCGAAACTCAACAGGCCACGGTATCCGTAACTTTTTCCAAACGCCGCGGATTTACAATATGATAAGAAGTCAAAGACTAAAGACTAAAGGAACAGCCTATCGTGACCACTGCGGGGACGGCGGACCTCTGTACAGAGGATATTGGGCCTTAGTCCGCCACGTGACCCTGCTACGGATTGGCGATCTTCATGTATCTTTGTTTTTGTTATTATTTCGAAAGTAGGCAGGTTTGATGTTTTCCTTCACCGCTGAGCACGTGATAAATCGACACTTAAAATTGTCAACTTCATTTGTGCCGTCACCGGGATCAGAACTCAGGTTTATAGGAGTATATTTTTTTTTAAACTACGCCTTCTCAGAAGACCTGTCCAAGTAGAAGTTTTGGTGTGATAACAGGGGCCTACTGTTTTAAGGGTCGGTATCGCCGTTGCGAATCTCAAGTGTTATAAATACCTGGGTAGCGCTAACCCTTTACATCATAACAATCGCTACTGTTCATATAGAAAAAAAAAACGCGATTCAATACGCGAACAAACCGTTGACACGGTTGGCATAGTGGAAAGTGGACCAGTTTCAAGCTACATTTCTATGAAACCAATGGCATGACTGGAGACGACTCCACGACACACCCGCTACTCATCATATCTACTAATTTCAATTCAAAAGGTTGCCATGACTTTAAAGAATACAGTAAAGGAACACGCCGAACTACGTTAAATGTCAAATAGTAATGAATTTAAGAACAAGCCGCGGATAAATCTAGATGCTCTCCGCGTTTCCAGTCCACCAGATCATCAACATCCGTTGCCGCGCGTGGGCTCGCAACATCCAGTACACCGAGAGCCTCAAGGAGCGTCTGGGATCCACTCACCTGGAGATCATGATCGACTGAGCTCGGACCAATGTCCAGTTCTAATCCGGGTGGGGCTTCAATTATATACTTGGTAACTGTTCATATTCCTGCAATAGTTATATGTGTTTAATCAAACTTGTTCGATTTTACGGGTGGTAGGGCCACGCAGCAGCCTCGGCTGTTGCACGAATGGGCAGGCCCGTCCGGGGAAGTACCACGACCTCACAGAAGACCGGCGTAAAGTGGAAGTATGACAAATACTTTCGCGTTTCGTCTGGTGAGTGAGGTGGCCGGGGTCCAATTTTCAAAAGGTCGTCAACGCATCTGCAACCCTCGGGTGTAGCAGATGTCTGTGGGTGGCGGTATTCACTTAACATCAGGTGAACCGTCTGCTCGCCTGACAAATTTTCATATAAAAAATTATAGATACTCGCACTCTTAAACATTTAACAGCATTTATATACCCGGGATGAAGCCCCAACCCCACTTTATGTCAGTAGCAGCTTAGCCGTATTGTGCCTCGGCGTTTGCACCAACTTTTTGTTAATCAATTCTGACCGCTGAGTTTAGACCTTTCGTTTAGCATCTCAAGATTATGTTGAAGCGGTTCACAAATCTGAAATGCAATCGTTATGATCATAATAAGAGTCGAGATTGGCGGATTTATATCCAGAAACTGTTTCGCCGTTCTTCAATATAATAAATATCAAGGGAACGTGTTATTGAAATTTCTGTTTTTACAATGGTCGCTATAGTTGGCATACCCTATTCCAGAGGCTTCTCGCATGCTGTCAGATATTTCCTGATTGCCAAACGTTCTGAATTTGACTCCACGCGAATTTAGCCGAATAGTTGACCACCTTTTCGGCTAAATTCTAACCACCATCAATTAAACCCACGACCCGTCACACTTATTAAAAAATGTTGACTAAATCGGCTTAAGGAAATTTGGGTTCAAAATTAGTTGCCCTTCGCAAGTTTTGTGTTTTAGAATCAAGTAAGCTTTGAGTTTCTGCGACCGTTTTTTGACGTCTGTCTAAACATCGGGTTGAGTCGAAACTTTAAAGTCAAGATAATTTTCGCCTTAGCTTAAATAGAATATCATAATGTCGCGGTTTTAGCTAAAAACATGCACAGACAAAAATTGTTAATTTAGTTAGTAATTATTCTTCTTACCGATGTGCTTTTATCTAATTAAATGGACGTATACCTTTTGAAGACGAAGCAACGATTGTTGGTAAATAGTGAATGGGAATGGAAAATTATTCAAAACAATATCAACGAGTGACTGGAAACATTTATGTACAGGTTAAACAGCCAAATATACTATTGAAATTAATTATTTTTAGAATTTTTATTATTTATTCTTATATGTACCTACACGATGGTTGAAGTTTGTATGCTTCTTTACTATGTGTATTGGTGTAAATAAATGTGATTAAAATAAATTATATGTTTTTTCCTTCTTGTAACTACTGCCTCCCCTTTTTATCTTTCTTAATAATATAATTGTAATAAAATACAAACAGTAAAGTAAAGTAACAGTGGGACATGTATAGGCTACATGTCCCACTGGTGGGCAAAGGCCTCCTCTACACAGAAGGTATCAGTGCATAGTCCACCACGCGGCCCCACTGCGGATTGGCGGACTTCACATATCTTCGAAATATATTATTTTTTTTATTATTTCGAGAATATGCAGGTTTCCTCACGATGTTTTCCTCACCGCGGAGCACGTGATAAGTCAGCACTTAAAGTTAAAAACTTCATTGGCCGGCACCGGGGATCGAATTCAGGCTGCTCGAGTATATTGAATTAAAGGCGAGCGCCCGGACACTGAGCTATCACGGCTCACAAATACAACAAATTAAATGTAAACCTTTCCAATTTACAGATGTTAATTTAGGGAACAGAAAACATTCAATCTTCTTACTACAAAAAGTTTAGAGTCGGTATTTAGGAATTTAATCAATTTTGAGTTTAAAAAATACGTTTGTAGATTTGTCTTTGTTATCACCATTGGCTTTTCGTTATTTAATGCATAGTACCTGGAGGACCGAGCCGTGCTCGGTTTTTTTTGGTAAATCATGTATTTTGGAACTAAAAAAAATAAAAAATAAAGAAAATGATCCGGTTTAGAAAAAAAAGTAAAAAAAGTAAGTGTAAGTGTGTAAATGATCGTAACCGTGGCCGTGTTTTGGGGCCGCCCGATTACCGACCGAGCTATTATAACATTTTTTTTGCGACGAAGTTTACTGTCATATTCGAATGATATTTTTCATTTCCTGAAAACAGGGATAAATGGACATTTTCTAAAAATGAAACCTAGCTAGATCGATTTTTCGCCCCCGAATCTACGAACATACTAAATTTCATGAAAATCGCTGGAGCCGAAATGAAGTGCTAATTTGACGTCTCAATAATTATAATAATTTTGTTATTTGTATATGAAATGGTCAAGAATAAAGAGTTTTAATTTCTTCCTTCTTACCTGCAAAATCAATCAAAATTCATTGAAATGTAAACGCAGACAAAAATTATATTTCAGTTAATATCTACAACATTTTTATTGTAACAGGAAGTAATCCTATTGAACTAAATTAGCACATATAAATAAACAACTGCAACGATACGTTTATACTTGTGTTAAACAGATCTCTTTGCGCACTCGGGCGAATGATGTGACGTCACCGGTGCCGCGTCACCGTTTACGATGTTTCGTGACGTCTACGACTACGACGTCTCGATTTTCTATTCGATCATAATTTCGATGTGGACGGACCCCATGCCCTCGTGGCGGTCGTACACTATGTTGTGCGCCCACGCGCGGCACTCGATGTTGATCAGCATGCCGGCTGGAAACAAATCGCAAGCTTCATAGGAGAAGGTGGAAAATGAGCGGAACATAGCGTTCGATTACCACTGCCAATTGTTTTGAAGATGAGCCCTAATTACCACTCGCTTCTTGCCAGACGAAAGGCATGATATAAATACTACTTTTTAACCGACTTCGAAGGGAGAAGGTTCTCAATTCGAGTTTTATTATGTTTGTTACCTAACTTTATACTGAGTCAACCAATTTTGATGATTCTTCTCTTATTTGAAAGCTGGTGCTTCCCATGTGGTCCCATATTAATTTCATTGTTATTGGATCTTGGGCTCCGGAGATAATTAAGGAACTCCTGAAAATCAAGTCTGTGGTTCCCCGAACGGTTGGCCCATTTGCAGAAACTGTGTCCTAACACAGTAATTCAAAGAAGTGTAATTAGTTGCTGAAGATAAAAGAAGAAACTGTAACGCGGGAAAGGAAGCGTTAGTTATGATTTTACATGGAGTTTTAAATGAAACCATTAGCCCTGTACAAAATCGTCTTTTGTCAATTAGGGATAATGGAGTTATTATATTAATTTTAGGCTCGCATTTGTCTTGTCGCTCTAAATCGTCCGCTTAAATCGTGGGATAAACTACTCTAAAAATATAGTTGAGCAAAGACGGGTTCTTACTCTTTGGTCTTTGCAGATGAACAGCCACTAAGGGGCTCAGGTATCCCTCCTGGTTTGTGTACGGGAAATAGTAGCCCGGGAATCCCCTGTATGGCAGGTACTGGATGGGCCCGATGTTCTCACGGTCGGCTGGGTTCTCCCCTTGGCAAGACACCCACACCATGTTGAGCTGGAATCACCGCAAGTTTAAATTCACTGTCCACCCGCCGTAGAATTGGTAAATAAGTTAGTATTTTATCTCATGTTTACAAACTTGGTTTGCAGTACCTCTGCCCCTTCGGGTCAAATTTGTAGTTGCTTTTTAACAGACACATTAATAAAGAAAAAGAAGAGATTTTTTTAAAACTACACAGATTCGAAACCCCTCGCGGATTATCCTGAAAGTTGGTGATTGCTGATTTTTATTTGCTTACAAATAAACATTTTTTAACGCTTAAAACGTGGATTAAAATTTTATTGCCATCATTGGTATTAAATGATGTGCAAGTTTTCTCAACGATAACTACTTTCTCTAAATGTTTTTTTTGATATTGCATGTTTGCCACCTTTTTTGTTTTTATACCATACAACTATTTTGATGCACGTTAGCTTATAGTGATTTACAAAATACCTCATTCTGTACTTTCATATGCTAAAAATGATGTTTCAATAAAGATGATGTATTTCCATACTACACGGTGATTGAAAATTGTATGACATATATAAGTGAATGTGCCAGATAATATAGAACGTATGATTAAGAAAAAGACAGCAGTCTATAGAGTTGCAATGTAATTACACCAATTGGTGTAATTTGAGTGCCTCCTTTTCGGTGCTCTCCCTTCGCGCTAGTTCCATATGTACCTCTTATTTATATACAATATCATTGTGTGCAAAGAGTAACACGTGATCGATTCTAGTCATCTCTCTCTTTTGTCTTCGGTGTGGATAAACTTACGTAGTTCTTGTCGTAGGCGGTCATATTCCTGATGTGCTCCTTCAGGTCATCGGGCATCATCTGCGGGAGTGTGTCCGAGCTGTTGTAGAACACCGGCTTCCAGCCGAATATCTTGTTGAGCTTGAGGAAGACGCACGGCGTGGACTTGTGGTACGCGAAGCTGTTGTCCTCGACGCACGGCCCCCACGCGCTGATGTCCACGTCGCACACTTTTCCCGCCGGCGCGGGCAGCTTGAAGTCGCAGTTGTGGATGTTCTGACCGGCGCCCGCTTTCTTCCCGTCGCGTTTGTACACTGAGCACAGGAAAGTTTAGAAAGGTTAACGATTGTGATGATAAACTTAACGCTAATATTGCTTACTTAACGCTTGATCGCCAATACAAGTATACGGAATCACAGCCAATACCTCGATTCTCGTAGTTACTCAAGCCGCCGCACCGCAGGTGATGCCTACTCCTAGTTGAATATGTACGACTAAATAACTAGTAACTAAGTGTTTTTCCATTTTAATCTGTGATTGCAGGGATTTTTGAAATTCAACTCTTTGTTTTATTCATAGTATTACGATGGTTATAGTTATAACAACTTTTAAACAGCTCCTGTAGTTTGTGAATCTATTTTATGGTGTTCAAAGTGAGAAAGACAGTAAATATAATGTACACGGTGCTTATTGAGTGAATATTATTGAAAAAATATTTATTTATTTATTTGCGTGCTATAAATCCCTACATTGTGACGCGTTCTTTGATCTCTGTTATTTTTATCTGTATTTCTTCATCGTTGTTCTCCCGATCGTTCTGTTTAAGACATTTGGCGATAATCATCTGAAACTCGTCATACCATCGCAGTTATAACTTCTGCAACTATAAATAATTAAATGGATATACATATAAAGATTTAGAGAAGTAAAGCAAGAACGACATATATTTTTTTTTCATTTAAACTTCTTATATTGAACGTATAAATAGTTTTAGTACCTGGAGGACTGGAGGTTTTTTTTTGGTAAGTCGTGTGAAATTTACCGTCGTATTCGAGTGATATTTTTCATCCAGATCGATTTTTCGCCCCCGAATCTACGCACATATATATATATACAAGAATTGCTCGTTTAAAGGATAAGTATAGATACTTAACAAAAGTTTAATTAATATGTACATACCTTTCAAAAAGTTCGACAGCTCCCTAACCCAGAACTGATAGCTGCCTGGATCGTTCCCCTTGTACCAGATGACGCTGCTGGCTACCTCCGGTGGCGTGGGTCGGAAGCCGAGTCCCGGGTTGGTGCCTATTATGCTACCCTCCAACTGCCACTTGGGCTGCCGCGCGTCTAGCAGTTGCAAGAAGGTCCACATACATATGGCCACGAGGATCGCCAGAGCGGCGTAGAAGATGAAGTAGAACAGTGATATTTTCGCTGGAAAAGACGGAGAAGGCCGCCTGAATGTAAAACCAATTCAATAGAAGCAATCACCACTATTGAGCGAGGTTCAAAATCTTTTTCCAGTTCAGGTTCGCTGTTGCACGATTGGGCAGGTCTGTCCCAGGAGCTACCACGACCTCACAGAAGGTCGGCGTAAAGTGGAAGTGAAGACTTTGCGTTTCGTCTGGTGTGTGAGGTACACAATATTTCGAAGATATGTGAAGTCCACCAATCCACAGAAGGGCCGCGTGGTGGACTATGGCCCTCTGTACAGAGGATGCTTTGCCCAGCAGTGGGACATATAATATAGGCTGTTACTTTACTTTTTTCAATAGTTTCTCTTGTCTGTCGTTGCTGTTTTGTTCTAGAGTTCTAGTGACCAACGAGTTACACGAAGGGGTAACCCAACGTATCTGGCGCGGTCCGCCTAGTTACAGGATGTCCCAATGAGCTCATTGTGGCAATCCGCCGGCGGCCTGGCTTCCGCCCGGCCACGCTCCCGCCTTGTGACGCGCGTTCGCGGTCACTCGCAAGTGCTTCATTATTGGCCCTGTGTTCACGGCCCTCACGCTAAATGGCAGTTGTGAAGAGATCGAGGGAGCGGGAAACGGCGTAACTCCGTGGCTCAGTTGCCAAGGTATTGGATTCGGAGGTCGTGGGAGCGATTCTCACACGGGGCATATATTTTGTGTGACCCACAGTTAGCTGTTTCGTATCTTGGTGTTTGTCTGCGTATATGTTTGTAAAATTTCCTTACAACACAGGATAATGTTATCCTAAAGTGAGGGCAATGTTATTTTTAAAAAATAAATAAAAACAAACAAACAAAACAATAGTTGGCAAAAACATTGTTAACGTTAAGTTTAGGTTGATTAAGGATGGGAGAAAGAAGGAATTAAAGCAGATAGGTAGCTGGCGGATTCGTTATTGTTCTAGTACGGTTTTGTACGTAGTGTTACGTTATTGTATGTAAGAGTACGTCTCAACGTTTGGCGACCCATTTCTCGTGTGTATGTCTGTAAGTATGACAACTTTATCAGTATGCTCTATAGCCTTAAATGCTTGATGGATTTAAAATGTAAGGTATCGTATATCTAAACATATAAAATTGTAAGTATTGTCGACATACTTCTATCTTTTTACTAATTGTATATTTATGATTGTTTACACGGTACGTACACTAAAAAATCAATTTAATAAAGATGCTTCTGTCCGTCTCCCTGTTTGTTATCTCCGGCTAATCTCGGAAATGGGTGGACCGATTTTAACGAGACCTCTATTGATTTAGGGTGCTGTTATTTCAAAAAGAATAAGAATTTAGTGTATAAAATTAAAGCACATAGAATTGAGGACAATATCCGTTTCCATGGTCCGTTTTACCGGCAAATGGAAGAGTTCTTAGGCACACAAAATTATTTGAGAAAAAAGATAAAAATAGAGTAAAGTTTTTCTTCTATATTATATAATATACTATATTAAATCATTAAATAAAACTATCAGATTAAATCTCAATAAATCGCTTATCAAAAATTAATGTCACGCAGTGTTAGTTGTTACGAATATATCTGCATAATGAACATATTATTCTTCGGTTTACGCAGATGAAATTGCGGGTAGCAACTGCTTACCTATATATGAAAGCATGACGATGATGACGGAATGCCATACGCATTATAGGTAATTTGATTTTAATATTTATAGGGTTTTATGTAGTCTAGTTATTAAATTGTTTCCATTAACGAAAATTTGTCTGATGAGTGAGGTAAACCGACCTAAACCGACTGGTTAATTGCTCCCTCCCTGCATCATTAACCTGCCCTTACCCCATTTAGTTTTTATACGACCCACCGCCGGCGGTAAACAAACACCCAGATCCGGAAAAATTATCTGGGGCTCATAAAAATACTTGTCCCGTGTAGTCAGCGAACCCATGAGCCCCGGGATTACAAGTGACTACTTTGTCAATAAGTAACAAGTAACAAATTTTCGCCAGCGATATTTGAGATCTTCAGAAAGAGAGCTTATTCTTCACTCTAGTAAGTCGCCGTTATATGCAAGAGGAGATAAACATTACTTTGTAATTTCATAGAGGAAAATGTTATTAGCCTAGCACTATTATACTGTTTTGGGTATTTTAGCAGACCATTCTTTCAAGAAACGGGCTTATATCTATAATGCTATACGTATTAAGAAACACAACCTCCTTGTCCGTCGGTCTGTTTAAGCAATAAAAGGTTTTGTTACAATTTTGGTTACCATAGGCAAACAGATCGATAGTTAGCTTATTGTAGATTTTACGTACAGATATTATCCGGCCGCTTAGCAACCGCAATGAATAGAATCGATCACAACTGCAAACACATAATGGAGTCGACGCGCCTCCCTTCACCGGTTCTGTCTGGACTGAACGTGTTTGAGATGATAGATAGATGATAGATGATAGACTAATCATGGAATAGCGGATCCCAGTTGAGGCAACATTGAAGTATAACAATGATTATTCAGCCTGAAAATATGGTACATTACTAGATATTGGTCTATTAGTCTGTTCATCGCTTTGTCTTACTAATATAATCTTAATATATCCAATATTGCATTACACCTACACAGATAGGTTTTCGTAGACATTTAAATAACTGTCATCTCATATAAGCTTGACGTATTGATTCATTCTTTTCATATGTTCAAAAAATATTCACAAAACAATTGTTTCACGGATCACAACTGTGCTTTCACATCACCGGACCTACTGAATAGGAGGAAACGGGGTCTTGATGTAGCCAGTTACGCATATACACTGTGGCCCAAACACCGTTGGCAAAATGAATGAATTTATGTTGATGGAAACATTTAATAAATGTTTGTTTTTCATTCGTTTGGCGTCATAAAAATACCCAGAAGATGTTGATTTCGCATTCAACCTAAAGCTGTGCACTATTATTGCACTAGCGTGTTTATGATTAAGTAATTAAAATTATTCCAGGATAATGAACATTACCGACGTTAGTTGATTGTTTGCTTTTTCTTCGCTGATTAGATGCTACAAAGAACTTGGGAACATTGAACACAGAGCTGTTTTTTTAGGACGTGCATCTACCTACACTTTGTATCAAATGTAATCTACATTTGATACAAAGTGGCAGCTCTGCAGCTCACAGACGATGGTGATAAATTGTCACGGGACTTAGAAAAGTTATTCAACAGTGCAGTATTAGCAACGGAAGAAGTTGATCCAATTATCTCTCGAGGAATTTATCAAGTGTTTATACTACTACATGAATATGAAGTTTTGCACAAATAAGTGATCTTAAAGATCATAAAATAAACTGTCAGTGTTTTTTTTTTAGGATAACGAGCAATTATGGAGTTGCGTTTGTAGACAAAAATATGAAAAAAAATTACTGCTTTAACAGATTCGAAGAACCGCATAGATATCGGAGCTTTTGTTTCGATGTGGATGACACAGAAATCGGAGTAAAGTTCGCAAAGTTCGTAATGTACAGATAGCTGTTCCACATTTACTAAATGAGGCTTTAATGCCGGACCTTTAAAATTTCAATCAATAAATAGTACAATTTCAATTATAAATTAAGGTAATCGCGAATGACACGAATACGAATAAATTACTATCGATTAAAGCAATTTAGGATCGATTTTATTTCAACATTTGATTCGAAGAAAATCTGAAGTTTCGATTGTATAATTAGAGGGACCCGTCAAAGGAAAATAGGTATTTTTAATTTTTCCGGTTATAAATACTAATTAATACATTCTTAAGTCTTTACGTTATTATCATCATTTATCCTTGGGTAACAAAATAATTAACATACTGTAA
Source organism: Iphiclides podalirius (assembly GCA_933534255.1). Classification (NCBI taxonomy): domain Eukaryota; kingdom Metazoa; phylum Arthropoda; class Insecta; order Lepidoptera; family Papilionidae; genus Iphiclides; species Iphiclides podalirius. Next base: position 1,071,472 of record OW152816.1, on the reverse strand, counting down.
AACCTATGAACGAAATATATAACAATAAAGCTAGCATGTTAGCACGTAAACATTCATGTGACTATTTTTAACAAAATAATTTTAATTCTTTTGTGGTAATGTATTGAGTTTTACTTCAATCCACTAAATTGTGATTCGCTTGGTATAAAATCTGAATATGTATTCATTCATAACATTCATAACGTTCGAATATACAGTTATTCATGGTCTGTGTGTTTATTTATTTATTTATTTATTCTCTATTGAAACATCTTAAAAAAGGGGGTTACAAAGGGCGGACTTAAACATATTGGCATTCTCTACCAGTCAACCCGGGTCGTGAGGAGAAATCGTGGTAGATTTAATACAGAAATGGGATTACAATATTATGGATTCGTGATAAAATTAAATTCTTAAATCGAAAAACGCAATATATATATAACATCCAATAGGTTTAGTACATCACCGTGTATACTCACACCAGCTGGATGCCGTTCTGCCGCAGAACTGCTTCGTTTTCGGGTTCCAGATGAACCGCTTCGCCTTCTGCCCCGCGGTCAGGGGCGGCTCCTTCTCGCGGTAGTACAAGTTAAATCGCTCCAAACTTGTCAAGTCCGAAGGCCGTTTCTTCACCGTCATGTTCACCGTCACCTGCTTAAAGCTGCAACTGTAGCCCTACCCTTCTCTTTTGGGTCCTGCAAGGGATATGTCGTTAATTCGCTGTGCTGACATACTTTAATGATCAAGTGGCTTTAGTATTTACAGATACTTGCGCACTTATCGCATGGTGCAATAAAAATCTACCAATGATCGGTCCTTGTTATAAAAATGAGGTGGATAGGACGACGTGGATGAGGTTGGAGGTGGCCTTTTTGGGGTTTTTGGATGCTTTACATTCTGTTATCGCCCGGTGTTTGGCGACAGGTTCACCATTTGTCTTTTTTTAGGATTTAAGCTGTGAGAGCTTCTATTTGTTGCTGCATTATAAAGGATTTTATTTTTCATCATACAGCTTACTCCTATTCATTTGAAAAATCCCGATGAAGTTGTTTTCGCTGTGAATCTAGTGTTAATAAGCTTTAGCTTCATAGTTTCATCCAAGTTCTAACATCAATCCCACCTTGAGTTAAAAAGAGAGAAAACTTAGCATATTATGATTGGCTCAATGATACAATCTGAACATTTTGTTCAATTGAGACTTGTTTGAAACACTATTGTATATCAAAGGCGTTGATACCACAGATTCAAAAGCACATGTTTCTTAATACTTTTTCTTGTATGGACACCTTCTCATGAACCATCACAAAACTCTGCGATCTCGGTATTCATTCCTTTTTTATGCGGTTCTTTTTAAAATATAAAATGAGATCGGTGATAATGTTTAACCAAGCCTTGATGCATTTTTACATGATACATCTCCAGTGTCAAGTGTAAAGTGGAGAAATTTCGATTTAACCATGAAATCTTATAATTGTTCAAAGAGCAGATCTATTCACATTATAATCCCTTCTGCTACACCCGAGGGTTACCCTCGGGTGTGGCAAGTGCGTTGACAACCTTCTGAAAATTGGGCTCCGGCTACCTCACTCAGCAGATGAAACGCGAAAGTATTTGTAATACTTCCACTTTACGCCGGTCTTCTGTGAGGTCGTATTACTTACCCGGATGAGCCTGCCCATTCATGTCACAGCTGAGGCTGCTGCGTGGTAACCCACAGTAAAAAAAGATTATGCAGAGATGATGGAAAAAAAAGTAAGCAGTTTCGCGAAAAAGGTTAAGCTTCTTGATCCTGTTATATATATATTCATATCTTACTGTTTCGCGGACTTGGAGCTCTGTTGTTAGCTCACCTGTGGTCCGTTGCGGCTGGAGCGGCAGACCAGAGGAGAGGAAGGAGCGACGCGGGAGTGCGGCGCGCACAGACTGCGCTCGCGCACGCTTGCCTTGCCGCCGAGGTAATAGGACGGCGATATGCCACAGCAAACAATTCTTGCTCCAAATTGATATTTGCATTTAACATGGATGAAATGATGCGGTCGTCTTTGTTTTATATCTAAAACTATAGCTATGTAGAGCTCTAAATAACTGAAATTTCGCAAATGCAACGTGCAAAATGGAGCAAGTGCATGTCTACATGTGTGTTTTAATTTCAAGTGTCGGCAGTCACGCACTATCGAAGCTGATATATTCGAACTTCAGTAACGACGATTAGCGCAATATATGTGTATAATCGGTTTCCGGGCGCAGGGAGTAACGAGCTGGAATGCGAAAGTATCAAGTGTACACATTGTTGTCTGTGATGCCAAATAGCCGACAGTCTAGTTACTGGGACATCTAATAGTGCCTCCATTAGATGTCGCTGTAGCTGTTATTTCAACACACGATCTGAAATCATGGGTTGAAATCATGATTTCAAACCATGACTGGATTCGAATAGTTTCTTAAAGTACTCAGCCATGAACTCAATTTAAAAATATTGCATAAAAACTTGCCGTTGACCATATGTATATTTGTCGTCAAGATGTAAAGCTCATAAATCTGTCTGTGTCCCTTCATTTTTGACTATAAACTTTTATCTCCCGGAAGGAAAAACGTCCCATGACGTAAATTAACGTTCTTGTTGATGTCCATGAAGAAGTCGCTTCTCTGTAAGGAATTACAGGTTGTAGTCGTAGACATACAAGACACAGCCGTGGGGTTGCGGTCGTTTAACAACCGTTAAGGTAAGCCTAGGTTACCACAATTGCTATACGAAATGTATAAATAAACACTTCTACTTGTCGCCATTCTACTCTTTTATACAACAGCAGAACAAGCCTACTTGGAAAGGCTAAAAAAATTATTAGTGCCAAAGCTCTTGCATGACAACGACCATTCGCCCCCTCACTCGAGTGCACTTGGAATAATCCGTCACCTCGCCTGTTCCGTGCCCTTATTTATTAGCGAGCATGATTCGAATTTTGCATTTGCGTATTCCAAATTAAAAGAAGGTTTCTATACGACTGCTGCTTGCACCACATCAGCTTTTAAGTAATAGTAACAGCCATTCGTATATTCGGTTGAATGTAATGTATACGATAGCCTTTTGTGCCCGAAACTTTTCGTATCATATTGGGTTTAAGTCTGAAATATATTACACTTAAATTTGTAGAAAAATGGACGAAAACTTTTTCGGTGCTTTCTTAGGTTTTGACTTGGGTCCTCCGAGGTACGCGATGGTCTAGTCACTGACGTAAGCGGCATACACTCCCAGTGACGAAAATCGCAACGTATTTAACTACTTTTTCATTTCAAAATAAGATTGACATCTTATTTTGAAATTTGCTAAAATTTAAAAAAAAGATGTAACATTTAAATGATATTTTAAGTTTCGTTTTAAGTGCAGAGAATAGCACTATAAAAATAATATCAATTAAATGTATTTCACTTAATTTCTGTTTGTTTCTTGTTTGTTTAGTTTTCTTTACTGTTTTTCTTCTGTGACGCTACAATGCGAGTAATATACCTAACAGTATAATTTAATTTGCATTAAACATCGTAAATAATAATTAAGAGTTGATAAAACATGGTAACATATCATAATTTCTTATATATGGCAGAGCACCAGTTCGGCACCCCGCCTTAAGACCCTCGTTAAGACATACCATTATTTACTGTATACCATTAAATTACGCAAATGCGTCACAAACTAAGAGGAAATTATGCATTAAGGTAACAATTTGCGTTTTATAAGTTGGCTTAACGCACGATTCACACCGAACGGGACGCGTACACGAATCGGAACGAAAATGCATTCCAGCACTCTGCGGTTCTAATATGGAATAGGAAAAATCAAGTTAGATAACCACCCCCTTTTTTGGGTAATAAAGGTATCACAGGGGACCCATTAGCCCTCTATGAGCGTCAGGAAAATACATAGTGATGCAATTTGAGCCTATATTATTTCAAAATCAAGCAGTATGAAATTAGATACGGAACAGACAAATCAATTATTTCAGTTAAAACGAAAGCTTTTAACTGAAATAATTGATTTGTCTGTTCGCGATCCGCTTGATGTGAATCGTACATATCGCGTGACGGTTAACAGAGTCCATCGTCGCATTACTCTCGGAAAGTAGCGTTAAGGCCCATTTACACGATGCCATTTTCTTGTACATGCAAGAGCAATAATTGAATGCAATAAATTGCGCGCAATAATTGGTTAGACCATTTGTTGTTTAGACCATGCAACTTATTTATTGCTTCAATTTAATTGTATACAACAGACAAGAAACTGGCACCGTGTAAATGGGCCTTTATATTATATTACAGACTCGTTGAAAGATTGCCTGGGATTACGCACAGTTAAAACGGAAACAAAAATTGAATTGTATTGAATGAAACTACCAATTTTACGGATTTTATCGCGTTTTAATTTTGATTTTTAATTCCCGTAATGTACGCGTAAAATCAAGAAAAAAAAAAGCTCTTAAGGACTGCCGACAGAAGTGAAAACATAGACCTTTCACCATAAACATTTTAGATACACAAATTTTCTGTCGGGTCCTGATTCTTCCTCTGTCATGTTCATCTTTTCGGGCAATAGGAGCTGGTATGTAAGCTGCCCTTTTAATTTAATGTAATCTGTATAATATATTTTATATTTTCAAATATGTCGGTATGCCATTAAGTAAACAAATAAATAGGGTTGACGTTTTCATTAAAAAATTTCGGTTAAAAATTCTTACAAAGAACGTACAATAGTGCCATCTAGTGACAATTTGTTTAAATGTAAGTTAGCGATAACGATAAGGAAGCGGAGAATCGAATTTTGTTGTTATTTTTTAAATAAGATACCTTTAATTGATAGTTACATATTTACACAACATTATAATACAAGTCGGTGATTGATCACGGTACTGTGCAAAAATTTCACACGGGGCAACTAGTTAAGTTAGGGACTCGATAAAGTTGTGTAAAAATATGTCCTGAACTATATATTTATTTATTTATCTTACTATAGTCTTAATACTCGTTTCACTAGTCTGTCGGTTGCTAGTTCCATTTGACTTCGAGCCGTGAACATAGCGTTGCTCGGCGGTCAGCATTCGAAGGAAGTGACCGCGACGTCAATCGACCGCTTCCGCTCCTTGGGAAGGACTTAATGTCTATATGACGGGGACGTGATATATAGCTGAATAGCTACATGTTCAGTGGGTAGACAGAACGTATGAGGATTAGGAGACCTTTGGATTCCTTAAATGATTTTTAAAATTTTAAGCTTCTGATGATAACTATAACGGTGTATTAAAACGTATAGCCTTAGAGTTGTCTCGTCCGTTTACCCTATACAAGTTCCTCACCGCACATTCTGGTTATTACCTGACTGCCGAAGGAGAGTAATGTTTTCCGAACGGATATATGTAATAGGTTGGAGGTATTTTCATACTTTGTATGTGGTAAGTGGTAGTGGTAGTAAAGCTTACTGGTTTTAGAACCATTGAATACATGACATCTTTATAAAGAAAACAAAACAATGAGTGACTCTAACAAGTGAGAAGACAACAAAAAAGGGAAAAATGGGATGCAACTGCGAAAAAAAATGTTGGTTCAAGCGTTTTCAGACGGAGAATTTTAATGTCAAAAATGTAGCTCGCTCTGGTCACCATGCTACGGATAAAGTCGATGCAATTTCTGAAAAAGTCGACATATTTGCAGTTACGACGTAGCTGATTGACCCAAAAACAATTTTGACCCATTTGAAAAATTGAAAAAGTCTGATCATACAAAAAAGCTGGATATAGAGTTGCCACTGGGCTGACTGAAAGCAACCTAATGAATCGTGCACTCATTTGCGATTCTGCGTTTGAGCGCAATGAGAACGGTGAGTGAGGGCCCAATTTAGTAAAAGGTGGCAACGTATCTGAAACCTTACGGGTGTTGTAAATGTCCATGGGTGAAGAATATCACTTGCAACCTTTTCACATTAAAAAAAATACTAATAAGTGATTCGGCGTCCAACCTTCATAACGTACTCTAAATCAAATAATAAATAATATATTCATCGAAATAAGAAACATGCATTTCATCTATTAATGGTATTTTTTTTAAATCTACCACCGTTTCGTATTGAGGTTCCTCTAACGGAGAAGAAACAGGCGTTACATCTCACACGAAACACCTCATAGACCCAGTCTAGGATCTAATATCTTCGTTCTGCGGGATGTACCGGAGACCACATGCCGTTGGCGCTATTTAAAGGGTACATAATTGCCAAATACATAGCTGTAATAAACTTTTAGAGTGGTGTATTAATCGTATGATGTTTCTCACTTAATCTATATTCAAACATGTAGAAAAAGTTGTTTTAATGTTCAATCTTAAGTGCAGAGATTAGCACTATAAAAAACTTTAAGGCGCTGTATGCAGTGAATTTTTAACTATTTCGGTGGTGAAGTATGAGAAAGCGGAGTAGGGGTAACGCCGTTTAGCGGCGCGCAGCGCGCGAGTTTCGTCGACGCGCCGCTAGACCATTCAATACTTAGTGCGTAGTGATGGGCCGTAGGACACTATCGATAGTATCATGGAAGGCTTTCGAAAATGTACACAGATGATCCCTATAATATCTTTTATAGACCATGATTGCACTTTTTGTATCTTAAGGTCAAATAAATTAATAAAGGCAAATGACATTTCTTACAACAAAACAATAAATAAACGAATAATTATTTATTTTCATTTAAGTTTAATTACGCAATTTTATAGTCTCCACGGCAGAAATTACGAATACGACTTTTTTGTTACATATTTTCTTAAACTTTATATCTTTAATTTATCCTTTAAATGTGAAAGACTTACTACGTTATATTAATTCCTCAATGAAATTATATTTAAAAAATTATCGATAAAATTCCTTATATCGATGAACGACAACAATTATAACTGGAATCGAAATATTGTTCCCTTCCGCAGACATCGTGTAGCCTATTGGTCCGAGCGTCATGGTTGATACATCTTTTTCCAATTTTAATTTGTTAATCAATTTATTATTTTGTTGTTATTTGATAGAATGTGGAAAATACAAAAATTATAAAACAATTATTTTTCGTGTTCGTAAAAGAATAGTTTTCGTTTTAGGGTGAAAAATTAAATATTTTAATAAAACAAATTAAAAAAAATATACAATATAAGACGTTAAAAATTTTAAATAATGAAAACTTGGTTTATTATCTGATAGATTGTTCTCCAACTGTTGCGTTCTACGTTCAACAAATGCAATAATATTTCGTTGTAATTATTTATAAAAATAAAAAATCAACAAAAATTAAATGGTAAATTAAAAAAAAATACCTACAAAAAGAAAATCACCAAAAAATATAACAAAGAAAAATGTAGGGATTTGAACCCAATCCCTATAGAATGATGGTCCTTTACACAGTGTAACCAACTGTTCAAAAATAATACTCCTAAAACAATTCGAAAACCGACAAAAATTTATCAAATTCAAAATTTAAAATCAGGATTTTTTTATATTATAGGAAAAAGACAAAATAATTATCGGATAAAATAAACCATGGTCAAGAACATCAAATATAACATAATTCATTTGAAAGGAATATGTTAAGAATAAAATCATAACAATATTAAAAAAAAATTATTAGAATACATAAAATATTCATACCAGACACATAGGCCTTGGCCTGACGTCATCCAAAGCAGCACGGCACTGAATTTTTTTTAAATAAGTGTGTAGTTTTTTCGAAAATGTGAATAAAATTTAACTCCTAAAAAATATTCCTATAAAAATGTACCTCCCCATAAAATTCCATTCCATATTTTTTATTCCTAAATTTCGGAAGAAAATTCCTAAGTTGCCATCCCTGCCTTTACACTGTATAGGACTGATAAACTTATCAATGACAAGATAAGATATTTAAATTACGCTTTAGTTGTTAATTCATACAAATAATTAAAAATACGAAATATGTGAATATGTAATTTTTAGTTTCGTGTTTTCGAAAGATCTAATAAAATTATAACCCTCAATAATAAATAAATACGGAACATATTTCTTAACGGTGAGCGGAAGACGAGCGGCATACATCCATCTAGCAAGGCGCCTCAGCGCTCTCTGTTCAACGTGTGGAGTTGGAAGAGAGCCGAAACAACGTTAGAGGTAGTTAGTTAGAGGTAGTTTCATGATTTTTTTCTATCGAGAATATGTTTTGGAAACAATGTTCCCTTAGAAAGTACGATCAAGATTAACATATATTTTTTTTGCTGCTATAAAATGTGTAGATTATGCTAAAAAATCTTTTGAAAAACCTATTTTTACTGCATACAGCGCCTTAAAATCTATATTCATTAGAAATTTTTTATTACTTTCCTATTGATTTAGCTATATTATTATTATAGGTTATTAGCTAATATTAATGCTAGTAGCATAGTACTCGTAACGTACGTAATCTAACCTAACCTATTAACTATTGGGAAAAGGATAGGTTATTATGTGTTTATGAAGATGAGTCATTATTGACAACACTACTTCCGCTACTCGTGATAGTGATACCCCAAAATCCAATTAAGCATTGTCCTGGTATCGGAAAATAATGACGATTCTTTTGTATTTACAGGAAATAATGATTTTTAGAGTGAATAGACTTATTCGTTGAAAAAATTTAACTTTAATATAATTAAGTTTTGTACGTGTTTCAATGATATTATCATGGCGTTTGCGTAGTGCCTACAAATAATCCAAGGTGAAATATATCGCAGTAATAAATGCAATAAAGTTCAGTTTTTAATATTTTTCGTGAAAATCTAGCCTGGCTGCTATTCCTGATGCCGACGTTTTATTTACAGCACGTAATCTGAATCGTAATCATGTACAATATCTGTGCACACATGGTACTTTAGGTTCGTAGTATGTAGGTCGATAATCGATATGGATTCCAATGAAACCACTCGCTGACATTAATTAAATGCATTTTAACACTTCGTCATCACGCGATCGGATGACTGGCCGAATGTAACACGAGGCAATTTACTTTAAATTAAAAAGCGCTCATCGGAATTGGGCCGCGGCCTCCTGGTCAGTTAATCTCGCGCTTCCCCGAACGCATCCGAACGGGACAGATAATAAATCGCGCTTCGACGACGCCCGACGCGATGGTCCTTTGATAAGTTTCGCTGAAAAACAACGAGAGGCCGGTGGGTACGCTTTACGCGTCAATCAAACGGGCCTGCATGGCGCCGCCGATGCGCGGTTCGATTTTCGAACGGCGCGAAGCGAAGAGCCTAAGGGTCATTGACCGCATCGCAATATATTTTTTATAGGTAGTTTCATACATTTCAGCGTGATTTTTGGTTATCATTTAGAATAAGTTACAACAGCAGTTTTAATGTATTCCAAAAAAATCAGCAGTATAATAGATTTGAGTATGATGAGCAGTATAATAGAATAGACATTGAGTATAATAGATTTAATATTTTGTAGGTATAGATTTAAATCCTTTAAAATGTTAAAGTTTTGAACGTGACCCATATAAAAATGGTTGCAATAATTTTCTACGATGACTTCATTAAGATTCTCTTTTCTCATTTTCTGTCTAATGCTTTTCTTCTCCCGAGGGTGTTCTGCCCCTTCCTCCCCGGGTTTTCGACGAAGCTGTCAGACAATGATTTTCATTAATATAGATGACGCATGTACATACTGTGTGACGTTTAAAATTATTCCGCTTTACATTATATGACATATATAAGTGAATGTGACAGATGATATAGAACGAAAAGAGATCGCAGTTTATAGGATTACAATATAATTACACCAATTGCTGCAACGATTCGAGAGCGTCACTTTCGGTTCCTATACTATCTACCTCTATCTACCTCTTAACTAATGTATAAAATTCTTGTGTCACAGTTTTAGTGTTTATACTCCTCCGAAAAGGCTTGACAGATTTTTATGAAATTTTATATGCATATTCGGTAGGTATGAGAACATTTTTTTATTTTTATGTTTTCTACCCTAAAAAAAATTTACATGGCAAAACAACGTTTGCCGGGTAGTTGGTACATAATATCATTGCTGTCAGCGCCACAAACGGTCAAACACGAAATAATCTTTTCGTAGCCTATGCAAGCGTTCTTTTCGCCAGCGAATTGCGCACTGTGAGCCCACGTAGCGGGTCTCTGTCGAGGTGTGTGACAGCCGGCACGGGCCGACTCCTCGATCATCGTTCGACCGTGACGATCGGAGGCAGGGCTGCGCACACACTTTTAAATGGAAAATCTGTTAGGATTAACGGTGGCAGGGCCACGCAGCAGCCTCGGCTGTTGCACGAACGGGCAGGCCCGTTCGGGTAAGTACCACGACCTCACAGAAGACTGGCGTAAAGTGGAAGTATAATAAATACTTTCGCGTTTCGTCTGGTGAGTGAGGTAGTCGGAGCCCAATTTTCAAAAGGTTGTCAACGCATCTGTAACCCACGGGTGTATCAGATGTCCATGGGCGACGGTATTCACTTAACATCAGGTGACCCGTATGCTCGTTTGGCAACTTTTCGCATAAAAGAAAAAAGAAAAAAATACAAATATTGTATCGCCGAGTCAGTGGCAGATTTGTAGTCTTGGCCGCCCTAGGCCTTCTGCCATGTTATTACATTCCATTAAGTTCCAGCCGCCCCTTTCTCAGCCCATCTTGTTATCATCAGTGAATTTTTTGTCACGATTGGCCGCCCGTAACATGTGGCCGCCCTAGGCCCGGGCCTATTGGGCCTTAGGGCAAATCCGCCACTGCGCCGAGTACATGTGTATACTACTGTATTGTTGTATAAAGCTAACCTAATTCGGGAAAACGATATCAGTGTATCATTTTATGTATTATCGTTTCTTTCTTTTTTCATAATTTATGTCTGTAATAGGGTAGATGTTTTCAAAAATGCGCTTGTTTTAATTTTTTTACCTTTTAGTTTTTTCGGCTGGATATTGATTGAACTTTTGATAAAATCCATTGAAATTTGATTTACAAAAGAAATTATTTTTAAATGTTTCAGATGCGACTTTCATGATGGAAGAGAAAGGATGAATATTGTCCTCTTCATCTAATTATCAAACGACCCATTTAATACTTGACCTTTTACTTTTTACTAAGTTTAATTAAAATTTTTCCAATTTAGTTTAACCGCTTAAATAATCACTACCTTTGTCATTACAGAAATAGCGCATTTTGAAAATAAATTGTGCGAAATTAATTAATTTGAAAATAAATTATATTAGGGCATATCGAAAATTTACATTTCTCAAATAGTTGTATCGTTTAATTTCGTTTTAGCGCGGTTTTTATTTAAGATGTTTCATTTTAAATTCTAATAATAATTTTAATACACGTTGTCAATTTGTGACAGCCCTCCTCACCAAGAAAGCTTTCTGCGGTATAAAAGCGTGTCCTTGGGGAGCTTTCCAACAAACCATCGGGGAACTTTACCGAGCTGCAATATGGAAGGACACCTCAAGATGGCGACATTCGTAAGTTATTTCTAATTAAATTTCTATTTATTTTAAATACTGCGGCCATGTTTTTCTCAGCAGAAAAATGATTTTAAATTGTTTTGTAGTTTAGGGCTCTGTGTGAAAAAGTATACTAGATAATTATACTTAATATAAATAGAATCATAGTTAAAATCGTGATTCAATTTTGTAGTTCTAGTTCTGCATTTTTTTTCTATTTTTTCTTTATGTGATCCGATATCTTTATTGTACGTTTTAAATTACCTTCGGTGGATATAGGTTTGTATAGACACACATCTAAAGAGAAAGCATACAAGAGTATTATCCAACAATGTAGGTAAAAGAAGTTGAGTTTTTTGGCAATCAGTCGTTTAGAATCCGGAAGACGTGCGATTCCCGCAGTGACTAGAAAAAAATCGTCCTTCTCCTACAGGTTGTGATGTTCCAACTTAAGTGCAGAGATTAGCTTTTCAAAGCTTTTCTTTTTGTTAAGGATACTTTATTGTGAAAGCAATTAATATTTAATTTTTGATAGAGGTTAAGAAACCTAAGAGCTGTGATAGCTCAGTGTCTGGACGCTCACCCTTTAAATCGATTTACTCGAGCAACCTGAGTTCGATCCACGGTGCGAGCACAAATAAAATAATTAATGTAAAGTGCTGACTTATCACTATCACGGGCTCAGCGGTGAAGGAAAACATCGTGTGGAAACCTGTATATTTTCGAAACAATAACCCTAATGAAGTTTTGTTCTCAACTGCAAGTACTTCTTAATTTTTCCTCATCATATTAGCAATAGCAAGCATAGCGGTCTCGGTACCATGTTTATATGAAAATGTTTTAGGATAAAGTGCTTGCAGACAGTGAGAAATGCTAGTATTGCTTTCAGATTTCCCTCATCACCGCATTGTGTGGTGCATCATCAGCCGCCACGAGGGAGGAGCGAACAGGCTCACTGCTCTCCGAAAAGATCCTGGGCGGCGTGATAGACATCGTCCACAGCCACAAGAACAAGCCCACTCCCCAGCCGCAGGTGGTGTACCAACAGGCCCAGCAGTACCCGCAGCAGTACCCACAATACCAGCAGTGGAACGGCCCCGGATACCAGGGCAGCAGCTACTCCCAGTACCAGGGCCAGAGCCAGTACGGGTACGCGCCGCAAAACGGCCACCAAAGTGTCGGCTATCCTCAAAACGGGGGCTCCTACTCCGGCCAAGCGTATCCCGCAAGCCAGGGCTTCAGCAACCAGGGCACCAGCCAAGGGCAGTACCAGACAGGTTACCAGCCCCCTAACGGACCGTACCAGCAGACACAGTCGACGCAATTTCAGCAGGGCCAGTACGCGGGGTCCACCGGCCAGTACTACGGTCAGGGTTCGCAGGCCTCCCTGGCACCTGGTGCTGGGCAAGGCGGAGCCCAGGGCTTCCAGGTCACCGGCGGCGGCCAGGCCGGCAGCGGACCTGGGCCGGCGTGCGTCTGCCAAGCCTGGACTAAGCCCCAACACGATCCGCTTCACGACAGCCCCACTTCCGAGAAGATGGAGAAGATACACGAGAAAGCAGAATAAGTTTGAGAATCCCAGCTGCTATAGAAAATTATTGAAATATTATTGATATAAGAGGGGCTTTATTTATTCGTACTTAATTTAAATATACTAGAAATGAATAGGTATTTATTTCATTTTTAGCTATGAGCAAACGGCTCTAAGCTTTTGTGAAATATCCGGTCAATTGTGCATGTTTTCTGGGCTTTATGATCTTAAATAAAAAATTAAAAAATGTTCCTTTCCATATTTATTTCATATTCTTACTAGCTTTATCTGCGATTTCGTCCGCTTGAATCTTGAAACGGAATCAAATGAAATAAAACTGGTTTTTGCATAAACAGTTGTAAAAACACAGGTTTTTCTTAATTACGTATTGATTTAAGGTTAGTAAGAAATACAATCTACACTCTCTGGAAAGTTTTCCTTTTAATTTTAATTTTTTTTAAATTAATAAAATTTTTTATTTCATTCATTTTTTAATTATTATTTTTGCATAAAATAAAATAAAATGACATGAAAGCGGTGGCAATGTGGCATAGTTTGAACAAAACAGAACACTATCTATAACGATGTATCCTTTTCTAACGCTATCGTATTGGACGTATTTTTTAACGGTAAGTGAAATAAATTAGTAAATAAATAAAAGGTCTACCAAATTATTAGACCTAACTGAGCCTCGTCCGGAAAAACAAACGAATATACAAAATTTTCTGTGCTTAGGTTTCCAGAACGTTCATGTTTTTTTCAATTTTAAAGGTCACCTGTCGTTAAGTGAGGTATGCCACCCTAGCGCAGTCACCACCAAAGATATGTAAGTAAAGTAAGAGTAAGGCAAAGGCCTCCTCTGTACTGAGGGAGTTAGAGAATACCACCACGCGACTAAACTTCAAATACTGCGAAAAATATTTCTTTTGTTATTTGTTCGTATATATACTACAGGTTCCTCCACGATGTTTCACCCATGAGTACGTTATATAACGATAAGAGTGTAGGCCTCCGATAGCCTCAGTCAATAGACGAAACGCATAAGTACATATATATGTTACTTGATGCCTACCTTCTGAAAGACCATGGTGCTTTACCTCGATAGAACTGGCACGTTTTATCAGCAGGTTCTGATATCGTATGTGACATCTATGTTACTCTAACAAAGTTAAACGTTCTTCTATACTCACAATAATTCAATTTAATTTATGCTTCGTTACACAACCTATTCGGGTAACAAGTCAAAATTATATTATCTTATCCTTTAAACAAGCAATTCTTGTATATATATATATATATATATATATATATATCTGACTTCATTGATCGGTTTCATTTTTAGAAAATGTCGTTTTATCCCAATTTTCAGGGAATGAAAAATATTATTCGAATACGACGGTAAATTTCACCGAAAAAAAATGTTATAATAGCTCGGTCGGTAATCGGGCGGCCGCTAACATACAGCCACGAAACAGAAGGCCGTGGTTCGTATCACGATCATTTACACACTTATTTTTTTACTTTTTTTTTTCGATTCCAGATCATTGCTTTCTTTATCTTTTATTTTTTGTCGATTTGTTATTTTGTTATTTTTTTCCCTTTTTTTTAAGTTCTTTCTTTTGTGAAAAACATCAGTTCATATTTTCTTATTATTACGTCGGTAAGATCGAAAAATATTACGCATATTTCATTACTCAGTAATTTGTATCTAAATGTAATTTCCAAAACACACGATTTACCAAAAAAAGAACAAACCGAACAAAGCTCGGTCCTCCGGGTACTAAAGGTTTATAAAAGATGGCGCCTCGACTCTGGTAGGGAGCAGCTTTTGATGTTACACTAATCTTTGCAGAAGACGAGGAATTGACGTCATATACCTTTGCGTTTCGTCTGGCAAGTATCAAGTCACATAACCCATAAACGGGCCCACTCAGGTTTGAAGAGCTAAGCCCAGCTTTAACCGCTAGTAAGCGCACAAATTGAAGAGCTTTTAGCTTAACAATGCTTTAAAGTACTAGTAGCTTATGTTAGTTCCATCTTCCGCTTTGGTTGAAAGACGAGAAAGCTTATCTTACTTTATCAATCTACTAGTCATTGGGCTTAGAATATCAAATAATTATTTATTCAAAGGCATTACGGACAGCAATAAAATTCATAATAAATAATTATAACAGGAATTGAACTTGAAAGGAATAAATAATGCTATTTCTTAATAATTTTACTTGTCTCATTTAAACATGTTGCAATAATTATTAAATTCGAGAAGCATTTTTTGGATATAAAATAAATACGCGTTTCATTCTATTATTGTTCCATAGTCGCAGTTTTATTGCTATTTTTAAATGGCAGGCGCTATTTTATTATATTTGCATTCTTACTATTTTTTTACGTTTTAATCTCGTTAGCGTTTAAATATAGCTGTTTGTCGCATAAAAATATCATAAAAAATAATAATATAATGTAAAAAAAAGTATAAATAATAATAATAAATAGTTTCTCCCGTAATTACGGTATCGCTCTTATAAATAATACGAAAAAACGGTAATATAGAACTTAAAAATAAACTCAAAAAAAATTTATTCATATATCATAAAATCAATTCTTCCCTAGACTTAGAATCAGGCACATTGACCAGATACAGCTTTACCAACTTTTGTTCGAAGCTGCTAACAGAAAATCGTCTCAAATGACCGGCAGTAACGTCGTGCGGAAACGTACTAAATAGCGTTGCAGCCTTAGACGACCAGAATAAAATGGTCCCTGGTTATAATACGCCGCCAAACGGGACGCTCCCGGCGGGGGCTCCAGCGCGCTGGACTTCAGGAAGTAGGTCTGAAAAGTGCGCGCGCCGGCTTACGTAATCGTTACGTAAGGGGCGAGCGGGGGCTGCAGGGGTTGTGCGCGGCCCGAGCGGGGCCGGGGCGAGGGGGCGAGGGGGAGGGGGCCGTCGGACGGGGGCGAAGGCGCCGAGAATCGATTCCCATCCGCAGTCCGGCTCGGCGCTCGAACATGGCAGACAAGAATAAGGTTGCTGAACAATACTACGCCCCACCGCCGGACCTAGGCAAATGGGAGGGCTTCAGGATCTTCCTGTGGAACTCCGAGACGGGCCAGTTCCTCGGCCGCACGGGCTCCAGCTGGGGTGAGTACTCGTACACCTGACAGGGCTCCAACGCTTCGCACCCACCACGGCGGCTGCGGTTTTGGAGGGAAAATTGAGACCGGACAGCCGTAAGAAGATCGATAAAGTCCTCGTCTAAAAGCGCCTTATGTTATTTATATTTCTACTGATATTAATGTAAGTATTCGTTTTACGGGTAAGGCAGATTTTAGTTACGTAACGAGCTGTGAATGTAACGCTTTCGGCAACTATTTTAGTCTTAACCGATTCGCTTACAGTATTTGATGAATGAAAATTGATGTTATTCCTTTTATAAATATGTTATTTCTCTCATCAAATCGTTTCCGCTCGTAGGTCGGCAAATATTAACACAATTTTTAATTCAATTCCTGTTTCATTTGAGGAAGAATCCGAAAATCCGCGTCAAAGGAAAGTACTTTGTACTACATTTAAATTGGGTTTTCAGTGAGAATAATAGTTGGTACTGTTCACCAGATGTTAAGTTACGTGATAATAGCCCTTAGCACATTGCGCGAGAGTCGATATTCGCGTTTCTTTACTTCATCTTTATTCCATTATTATCATATTTCCCATAAGTTAGGTGTCTGCGCCGCGTTACTTACTTATGTAAGTATTCAAGCGCCTTAATTCATATGACTTCCATGTAAGCGTAGTAATCGATATTAATAATTAGAAATTTACGCTACGACATCGTTCTTAAACATTACCGGACGTTAGAAACCTTATAAAAAACTGCTATCACTGAACAAAATTGCTTGAACACAAAGGAGAAGAATACGCGAATTTAAATTATACATTCGGCGCTGTTAACAATGACAAATAAGAATAGACACATATTGCAGCGTTTTAAATATGCCATCATTGCACTGAACAACAATGCGATGTAACAAATACAAAATAATGTCGAATGGCGATCTCAATTATGTACTGAACATACCTACAGCGAAGAGATAAAAAATAATATGAGTTAACACTGCAACAGTCACTGCAACAGATACTATACTAATGGCGATATGAAAATGTAGATTCGACTCTAACTCTATTTCAAATCCCAACAAGAAAATCGGAAAACCATCAAGATTTCCCGCCGTCAGATGCCGCCATATTTGTTGCGATGGTGATGACGAGCGAAACAAAAGACTTCCCATTTCAAAACATCTGTAGGCCATCCGTAATCGGATTACGCAAACGCCTCACAGATAATCGGATATACGTGCATAGATTAAATACTTAAAAATTTTGGCGCTAAACATTTCCAATATGGGGCCGGGTAATGGCGGCGGAACGGCTGCGCGCGCCGCGTCCTTCCAATCGATCCAAGGACGGCCGCGAACGCTCCATATTCGTACTCACCGTAACAACGAAATTGGCACAATAGCTGTGCTTGTCTTTGCCTCTACGTGGCTTATAGTAAAACTAGACAAGTCCCACATTCTTTCGGCTAATTGTTGAGTTATCATTGCTTTCGTCAGATTCGTGATCAGTAATTTTCAGTTGCACGTTAAATTATTATTACATATTACGAAAAGGTAAAGCTCACGAATACATTGTATTTTCGATTACTGGTTAATAGATTTGTGCATTCTATTAGTACTATTGGTATATCAATAAATTAATAATAACGAAATTCTACTATAAATTATGGACATGATGATATAATAAAATCGCAACATTTTTTTACAAATAGTATAGATACTATAAACCGTGGTCTTCCAGGTTGTAAAACATTCTAAAACGTGAGCCACACCCATTTAGACTAAAAGTAAGACTATATAGTTATTCAACAGTAAATTTTATAGTAAAGATTAAACGTAAAAATGTTCATTGAAATAAAAGACGAAGAAACAAGTTTTAGGACTAGTAGTGTAAAAGCGAACTATACACGTAGTATTTTGTGCGGATGCATTTTCCGCAACTGAAATTTCGAATTCGGAACAAAGCTCTGTACAATTAATATAACAACAGGGCGTGTCCGCTGCATCTCTGTATCCGTTCGATACAAGGAACCAATCGAATTATGAATGAATAAATGAATGAATGAATTTATTTTAAACAAACACAGTTACTTATACACAACTAAGGCACAAAACCAAATAGGAACGTACTCATCACGATTTATCGTCCCATCAACTCTTTTTTATGATCAAAGTAACGTACTTCATTGGTATCTTTATTTCTGGCATTTTATCTTCTTTTTTGGGGATACCCCTTTAGTTTTTATTAATTTCTCGTTAAATTATAAACCCTTTTCCTATATGGCGTGTCCACAATGAATAACAGTAATCATCGAAGATTCCTGCTAGTTAGACTAACCTTAAATTGACATTCATTACATTGATACATTGACAAATTTATATGAAAGCATGAAACAACAGCTATTAGTAATTAATAATGTTTGGTAATAGTTTTATAGTTTCCATCAGACGGCATGCGATGGGTTAACTTAACGAGATAAGCTAATTTCCTGCGTATTCATTTTGGAGTCATTTTATGTTGGAATAGCTGGCGCAAATAGATATATAATTGAATATTTTATCTTCAAACTTACAGCTAGTATGCAGAGGTGTAGTATATTTAAATAAAAAGAATATAAAAAAAACGAAGTATTTGAAAAAATCTGTTCTGCCGTTTCTGAAACATTTTTGTTTGGACCCATCTTGTAATTGAATGTCACTGCGTTTTATATTTCCCATACAATACGATATAGGGAATTGTATTTCTTATAAAGTTCCTATAGATTCTATTTTCTACCGTAAAACAAATCCGCAGAATTGTCATAGTCTTTTATGATTTTTTACAACAAACAAAGCACGAGTGTGATAAAATTGTATCTCCTATACAGGGAGGCTTTTCGAAGTGTATCCATTTTTTTAATTAAATTCTAGACATAAATAATATTATATAAAATATGAAAAATATTTTAAAACACTCGTAAGTAATAAATTACATTCATTTGAACTTATTTTAAAAAAGTCCGTGATTTATACGCAACTCATTTATTTACGCGCAATCATTCATAACTCGCACGCACACAAGTTCGTTTGTGTGCGTGAAGAGTAAAATTTAGGTATTTATGAATGATTACCGCGTTGTCAACAAGTTCTGTTTTTAGGGAATAGAATGGCAATTTTTTTAAAAAAAAAAAATTATGTTTTTATATAAACGATTATACTACCGTGTTTGAACCTCCTGTGTAAATTTGGGCACCTCTAAAAAAGTCTCCCTGTATGAATTGACCTTAGTCATATTCATATCATCACGAACGTTTCAAAAAACTTTAAAAAACGTTAAGTAAGCAGCATAATATTAATCTATAAGTTACAACAAACAGCTTTGGTCGGTATTGATTCTCATCAATATAATAAAATTCTAATGCTTTGATATAGATGACATATTTTATGATGTCCTTTATATCAAATCGACAGATTTGTATTGCTTCCATATAGGAAACATTGAGCAACAACAATACATTGTTAGCGAACTAGTTGATTGTGGGGTTACCAACGACTACGGACTTGCCATCAGCTACGATGATAGTCATGCCAATAATTGGGACTTCAAATTTACCCATTTTTAGGGTTACCCAAAGGGTAAAACGGAACTATTACTAAGACTCCGCTGTCTGTCTGTCTGTCTTTCCGCCTATCACCAGGCTGTATTATGAACCGTGATAGTTAGACGGCTGAAATTTTCACAGATGATGCATTTTTTTGCTGCTACAATAAAAAATACTAAAAAAAAAAAACAGAATAAAATTTAAGAGTGACTTCCATACAGGAAAAAAAATTTATCGTTTTTATTGATAACTGTACGCGAGTCCGATTCGCACTTGGCCGGTTCTCGTATTTCCCAATAAGCCTTTGCGTCATTGGGTTTCTACGTCATTTATATTTAACGAGGGTGTCCCCCCCCCCCCCTCGCCCCTAGCACTTAGGGCTGTGCCGCGCACTCGTCGTGACCTATGCCAACCTCGCACCACACGAAATGCAACCCGAAAGGCCGACCCCGTTTCGAGTATTCCAGTTTTATCGCCTAGCTACATCTGGGTTAACGCTAGGTGCTGATGGCCTTTTTTTCTAAGGTAAATCCAATCGTCAGTTCGGATTGCAACATTTTTTCAAATACGCTTTTAATGGTCCCCCGCAATCGAGCGACAAAATTGTTTGACAAAATTGACAAAGTTGAGAAGACGTGGAACAGTTTCCGAAGATATTACACGGTTATGAATTTAACACAATGATATTTTACGTTTATGGAAAATGGATAATAAAAGGAAATAAACAGGTGTAAAGAAACCGCTTCGATGTTTTACTTTTTTTGACATTAAATATGTATATTTTGATATTTTTCTGTGGTATCACGTCCCATAACCGATAATCCGTTAAGTTAGCATGGGTTATCTGTTAAAATTAATTTCCTGACAATTACAGCAAATAAAGATTACTGTGTAGCTGGATTTTTCCAATGAATGTAGTCAACTGACAATTAAAGTTATAATATAAAGATGAAGAAAACAATGGATGTATAAAGACAACAAAATATTTGACCTCACGATAAAAAAACGAAGGATGTCTTAAAAAAAATCACATGAGATACTTTTACTTTTTAAACTTTTTTGTTCTACCTCGGATGAATGGTGTTTGATTTGTTTCACAATCAGAAGTGTCTATAAAATAAGAAATAATGATAATATTAAGTAATTGTTATATTTATGATGATCTTTAGAAACAGACAATCGGCTAATTTCGGTTTCATAGACCTTTATCCGTTTAGCCGTGATAGTTCAGTGTCCGGGCGCTCGCCTCTAATTCAATATACTCGAGCAACCTGAGTTCGATCCCCGGTGCCGGCACCAATGAAATAGTTTTATGTTATATAATTTTATGTGCCGAATTATCACGTGTTCAGCGGTGAAGGAAAACATCGTGAGGAAACCTTTATAGGTACCTTCGAAATAATAATAAAATATATACATATTTCGAACATAATATGTGAAGTCTGCTGATCCGCAGTGGGGCCGCGTGGTGAACTATGCCCTGATACCCTCTGTACAGAGGAGGCCTTTGCCCAGCAGTGGGACAGGTATAGGCTGATACTTTAGACCTTTATCTCATAATCTACCTATGCGACTATTGTTACATACACTACGTATTTAACTTGGGTACATTTTTTTTAAATATTCTTACCTCAGAGCTCCATAAATTTTTATTTCCAATGGTCTCTTTAAAAGAAAACTGAAATATTTTGTTTCTGCTGTTTTTCAGGTGAACCTACTACTAAAAGTATTTTGGTCGGTTCCTTTAGATTTTTTTTATCTCTCTAAACGTCCGCTACCAATATGGCCGCGTCAATTCGCGCGCCGGCGTTAATTACTGTCATAATTATTACGAAACTGGGGCGATAGATATTGTCCTAGATCGATAAGGTCGTATCACAACATTGTTCTAATCTAGTCCTTAATTTATTTGTAGCTGGCGTTCAGAATATGTAAAGGTGGTTAATTTTTTTTTAAATCGTGCCCGAGGTAAACACTTACTTTAAAATCTTAAATGAGATTTGTAAACTGAGGTCCTATTGGTGATGTCGGGATCTAGACTGGACGCATGTTCTCACGTTTTAAATTCAAACAGTTTATACGAAAACAAATGATGTTTGGAATGAAAATATTTAAAAAAAAGTTCTTCGAGTACCCAAACATGACAGGTTGTTAACAGGACCCGTGTGCTGGGCAAAAATGTACGAGAGTGGTATTGTTGTCGTTGCATCGGTTCGACACGTGAAAGATCCTATAAATAGAAACACCTTGGTATCATTCGTTCGAAGGATAGCAATAATAGTTTGTAAAAACCATAACACTGGAGCTGCGCGTGACCTAATTAATACATAGAAACGATACGTGGCTCTTATATTTCTAGTATGAAATGCTTACGTACATGCACTTGAGAACTGTTAATGAATAGGGCAAATGAATATTGATGCGAATTTATTAGGACAGTCCAGTTCTTCTTAAACGTCAACTTCTTAAGTTACTCTTCACGGTCGATGGTGGAGGCTTGGTAGTTTGTGACCAGGCTCTTGGTCTGATTTTTTCGATTCGATCCACCAGACTGCAAATCCCAATAACAGCTAAACTATTTAATTGTAATTAAGTGCTGATTCACCAGGAGTGATCGGTACTTGCTCGTGAAGGAAAGCATTGTGCGGATACCAGCTTGTATGATAATTATATAAAAGATTCGTGAAATTCGTCAATAGCCTCGTGGCGTACTATGTCCTTGTACTCTTTTCTTGCTTTTTTTTTTATCAGGGACTGACTAGCGGCGACTTCTATCCAACGTAAAAGTTGTTGTAGATGTAGCCGTTGGTAACAAACGAAAGTTCTATTATCTTTTGTCATGAACTTGACACTGAAATTAGATATTTTATCAACTAGTAGGACATCACGTAATGTTAACCTTGTACCTCAAATGAGAAGAGCGGATTGGGCATGTAATTATGTTATGCTACAGTTTTTGCGTGAAGTTACGCTCGTTCCGGCATTTAAACTAGACAGAAGACCAGGCCATTTCTTTGGTCTCGGGGGAAAATCTTCACCTTAAATGATAAGGTTATGTTGGGTTCATACCCCCTAAAACTCCCTCGGTGGCCACCTTCTGTACGTTTGGAGGGACTCCGGGATCTCTTACGGAACGCACCGGTGTCCTTCGGTACTGCGCGTGGGCACGCCTCGGAGAAGGATAAAAAAAGTAAAAGTAAAGTAACAGCCTATACATGTCCCACCGCTGGTCCAAGGCCTCCTCTATACAGAGGGTATCAGGGCATAGTCCACCACACGGCCCCACTGCGGATTGTCGGACTTCACATATTTTCGAAATACATTTTTTTGTTATCATTTCGAAAATATGCAGGTTTCCTCACGACGTTTTCCTTCACCGCGGAGCACTTAAAGTTAAAAACTTCATTGGTGCCGGCACCGGGGATCGAACTCAGGTTGCTCGAGTATAGTCAAAGTCAAAGTCAAATATCTCGAGTATACTTATTGAAAGTCAAAAAACTCTACCACCGGTTCGGAAGGTAAGCCACGACCGGCGTAAGAAACTCAGCGTGACATTATTTTTTTTTACTTGCCAAAAAAATTACAAATATGTGTACAATTATTAAACTCCTATTAAACACCACTTGAAAGAGCCTGGAGCGATCAATTCATTTCCAGAGTGTGTTATCATTCAGAGTGAGTATATATTGAATTAAAGGCGAGCGCCCGAACACTGAGCTATCACGGCTCTCGGAGAAGGATAAACCTTCCCCGATTCCCTCATCATCTGGCAACAACTGTCTGTGTCCCATTTTAATCGCCTTTTACGACAGGTAGGGGATACCTCAGAGCCTTAGACTGATCATACTCGGAACCCTAGTTAGTTCCGTATTGTGCTGTCCTATCTCAATGGTTTGTTTCGCTGGGATGCGAGAAACTCGGTCAACGTTCGGTGACCAATTAGCGGCAGAGCCGTTCCCACTTACGAGCAATTATTACGTAGAGCAATGCCGTCTATTGCCATTCGTGGAATGTAAACAATGACGTCTAATTTGAATCGCCTTTTGGGTGTTCTAAAACGGGAAAGAATCCGTAGGATGGCGTAAAAAATATTGAAATTCTAATCTTGAACGAATTCATATGTACAGATATTGCTCAGACTGCTACCAACGAAAAATCTGCCCAAACATTTAACGCAAACTTACTATTATTAACAACTTTGGTGGTCAGGTAATTAATGTTCACATTTTTGTTAGAGCTTATCTGAACTAATAACAGTAGTTAGTAATGCGAGAGTCCATATCAGATAACATAACATCAACAATAATTGGTTTCGAATTCGTCAGTAATATAAATAAATAAAATTACGAGACATATTTTTACACAGCCCTACCTAGTCCCAAACTATGCAAATCTTGTACTATGGGTACTAGGTATTCTTTTGTAAATAAATACACATTATAGATATATAAACACCCAGACACTAGAAAAACACTATGTTCATCACCCAGTTGTGGGGATAGAACCCACACCCTCACGCAGTAGACAGGGTCTCTTCGTTCTGTTCTCTTCAACTACATTTCCATATTAAAGTTTTTCTCTCTTTGATTTGAAGTTGTTCCCTTGGTTCCCGGAACGTAATTTATTTTCAATTTGAGATTTGTTAATATAATAAGTTCAAAAAAATTAGATCGTTTGAACATTGTTAAATGAAACTAAGTGATTTACGCACTTTATCGCGTTTTAATTTTAATTTCCAATTCCCTGGGACAGACTCTCCCTTGTATACATTAACATTAACGCTGGATAGGGTTCGAAACTTCGTCGGGACTTTAAATGTTATATAAAATTTAGTTTAATTTAAAATCAAGTTAGAACGATAATAATATCCGTAAAATTGTAACATCTAACCGTGTACAATATTCGAGCAAAAAAAAAGAAATCAGTCCAGCTCGTTTGTAGTATATATTTATATTTAAATTTCTGTCGGCGTGTCCATACCTAATGAAACATTCAACGGTCTCGGTTATTCTCATGTGATATACATAAGCAATAAACATCTTTGTTCACAGCTAAAATCCTCCTGTTCTACCTCATCTTCTATGCCATCCTCGTGGGGTTCTTCGCCGCTTTGCTGGCGATCTTCTACCAAACGCTGGACTACAAAACGCCCAAGTGGCAAATGGACGGCTCCCTGATCGGCAACAACCCAGGTAATCAATCATACGTGTCTCATTGTAATGATAATGTTCTTTTTATGGAATAATGGGCAAACGGGCAGGTGGCTCACCTGATGGAAGTGATCACCGTCGCCCATGAACATATGCAACAACGGAGTGCTTGCAAATGTTCATGGGGGCATGTTAAACATGTCTCGTTATGTTGTTTTACAACCGACTTCAAAAGGAGGACGTTCTCAATTCGACTGTATTTTTTTTTGTTTGTTATTTTTTGTATTTTTTTTATCTTTTGACTTTATCTTTTGATGAAAATCAATTATAAAATAAATACAGAGCGAGATATATGAAGTCGGTTTGTTTTCGTTAGTAAAAAATGGTTATTGTGTGTTTTATGTGCAAAAACTGGCATGCGAGAAGGCAGTTCACCGATGTAAAGTGATTATCGCCGTCTATTGACTTCTACAACACCAGAAAGCTTGCCGAGTTGTACTTGTGTCATTGAGACCGGTTGAAATGCGAAGAAACAATGTTGATAAAGGACGTTTGATATTTTCTTCGGTGGGGCGATCAGCCGTTTAGCTTAGTGGTAAAA
This sequence comes from Iphiclides podalirius, assembly GCA_933534255.1. Taxonomy (NCBI): domain Eukaryota; kingdom Metazoa; phylum Arthropoda; class Insecta; order Lepidoptera; family Papilionidae; genus Iphiclides; species Iphiclides podalirius. The sequence goes on along the minus strand of OW152816.1, from coordinate 1,046,026 downwards.
GCGTTTGGGCTCGAATCCGGAAGTCGTGGGCTCGATTCACGCAGCGGCGAAAAACTCTTGTCCTTCTTTGTACAAATTTTTTGACTAAAGAGTTTCTCGGCTCTTCTCTGGTCAAGTCCAGTTGAACCGGTGGTATTACAGTTGCAAATCACAACGCAATAAATTTAAGTATAAAAAAACTCAATACTATTTATGAGAAAGAAGAAACAGTAAATAAAAAGATAAAAATCCAGAGAACTGCGACTACGATGAAATTTGCAACATCATTATATACAATCCCAAAAAAAAAAAAGAAATTAAACATAAAAAAGAAATTAAACATGAAAGAGGAAAAATAAACGTAAACATAATCAAACATAAAGTTTTAGAGTTTTGATGAATGACGAGGGATTGTTTACATCACTAGTTAAACTACTAATCACTAATCAAACATTTATAATCTCCAGGTCTTGGCTTCAGACCGATGCCGGACACCGCCAACGTGGAAAGTACCCTGATCTACTACAGGGCCAACGACAAGGGCTCCGTGCTCAAATGGGCCTCCGTCATCGACGAGTTTCTTGAGCGTTAGTTTACAATAACAACTACTAACTTCTTTTTTTCATTTTGTAATTTTAAATGGATTTGTGCAAACATTCTTATTACAGTTTGAAAGTTTATAGTTTATTCTGCAAACACTAATGTAAGACGTTACGTCAAATGTAACTAAACATGAATGCATCTAGCATTCTTGGGACCGTGCTGTACCGATTTATCGTAATTGTTATCATTGGTGAATTAATTACCTTGATAAGAAGGAAGAAAGGAAACAGCGTGTATATTTCCCACTGCTGAGAAAAGCCCTCCACAGGGTGTTAGGGCAGATCCACCACCCAACCTCACTGCGGATTGAAACACTCACATATTTTCGAAATATTTTTTTTCAATAATTTCGAAAATATGCAGGTTTCCTCACGATGGTTTCTTTCATTGTTAAGCACGTGATAAGTCAGCACTTAAAGTTAATAATTACATTGGTGCCAGCACTGGGATTTGAAATCAGATTGAGCTTATTGAATTAAAAGCGAGCCCTTAGCGACTATCGCGGCTCTGATCTTGGTAATATTTATCAATAACTGATAAATATTTTTTTTTCTCAATAATCACTCGTTCTTTCGTACTAAAAGAAATACAGTAAGAGAAGAAAGACACTTAGGCCCAAGGAAACGTATTTATCCTCTTCATAGTAGAAAGAAGAGGATCGCGCGTAGTTGTTAGCCTTGGGGAAATATATTCCCAGCAGCCACAAGAGTCACACATTGTCCCCTGCAGAATACCGCAAGAAGGGCAGCGGCGGCGGCGAGGCTTCGGGCGCTGAGAACCGCGTCCCCTGCACGCCCACTTCTGGGCCGCTGGGCGAGAAGCAGGTGTGCGACGTGCCAGTCGACAACTTCCACCCGTGCACCTCCGCCAACCAGTACAACTACGAGGCGGCCGGGCCCTGCGTGTTCCTCAAGCTCAACAAGGTGCGTTCATAACCAAGATGGGACCGATGGATCCGACAAAAATATATAGTATTTAAGCAAATACTTTCGGAGATTGGTTTAAAACAAACTAAGGCATAAGACACTTGACTTACAAACGGCATCTACTGTAAAGTGTTTCGTACACTTGGGAATTAAAAATAAATTAAATGCTTTTAGTAATAATAATAATGACATATCGATGATAGTTTATTTATTTAAGCTTCATTGCTACACCTTTACTTAAGGGCTAAATGGGCGGATAAACATTTTGGTGTTATTATTCAGAATATCTTTTAATTTGATAGCGCCTGGTATATTTCTATTGTCTCTCAATATGAACTTAAATTTAATAAAATTACTAACACGATTACGTTGGTAATTAGGGAGAAAATAATTCAGAGACATTTTAATTTAATTCAGATTGTTCAGCTTGTAATAAAGACTGCAGATTTTGATGACGTTTATCATCTGGTCGTATTTCGTACTTTGCTGTAATTAACCATTTATCACGACTTCCAGATCTTTAACTGGACCCCTCTGCCATACAACAGCACCGAGGGTCTCCCAGATAAAATGCCTGAAGACCTCAAGCATCACATCAAGACCATTGTGAGTACATTCAAATTTATATTAACGAATATGTTTCGTTTATATTAACGAATATGTTTCGTTAATATAAATTTCCAATCGTCAAATGTTACTATAACAGACAAAGGCTTATTATATTACGTATTGTTTAATACAAACTATCACTCATTGAAACCGTATAGGAGACGATGACAACGCATTTAAAAATAAAAATTTTAAAATTAATTTAATTTATAAATCATTTAGATGCAGAAATTCTCAGACAGACTTAGGTTATTAGATTAGTAAGATTCAAAGTTAAGTGTATAAAAATTTCCAATGAAAATGAAAACTCTTACCACAATTCGGTTCTTACCGGTCGATTGTTCTCATACCTCTTAGTAGATTGGTTATGAAATAAATAATCAACTTCTCAAATAAATTTCGAATCATTCTCTAACAGGAAACATTTCAGCTCGGTTACGACTGGCGCTGTGTATACATGTGCGGTCATACATGTTCCGAAATTGATAATGAATGCCCAAGTGGTTTCGAAGATTCCGAACAGTACGACGGGATTCTCTCTTTCAGGAAGGGAAGCCCGAGGCCAACGTAGTGTGGGTGTCGTGCCAGGGCGAGAACCCCGCCGACGTGGAGAACATGGGTCCGGTGCAGTACATCCCCGGGCGCGGCTTCCCCGCCTTTTACTACCCCTTCACCAACAAGGAGGGCTACCTCAGCCCCCTCGTCGCCGTGCTGTTCGAAAAGCCCAGGAGTAAGTGGATCCCACAAAGCTGTACTGTACCCAAGGGTATTTTGCACAGCTATTTCTAAAGTTAATTTCTGAAGTTTAATAAAGTTAACATTTACATATGAAAATTCTTATAAAGAACGTATGGTAATGCTATCTATTGACAAATTGTGTAAATGAAAGAACGAAGTAGACAACTTTAATCTTAATATAAAGTTACTTACACATTATTATAGTACCATTCGTAATGATCACGGTAGTTAAAGTCATACAGTACCTTGACGCAAAAGATATAAGGTTTTTTTATGTGAATAGTTGCCAAGCCAGCAGACGGTTCACCTGATGTTAAGTAAATACCGTCGCCCATGGACATCTGCTACACCCGAGAGTTCCAGATGCGTTGTCAACTTTTTGTAAATTGGGCTCCGGCCACCTCACTCACCAGACGAAACGCGAAAGTATTATACTTCCACTTTACTCCAGTCTTCTGTGAGGTCGTGGTACTTACCCGGGAGAGCCTGCCCATTCGTACCACAGCGACTGCTGCGTGGCTGTACCACCGTGAATATAATAGTTATAAGTTAATTCTTGAATCGACGGCACCTTGCAGCCGGCGTGCTCATCAACATCGAGTGCAAGGCGTGGGCGAAGAACATCCAGTACGACCGGTACGAGAGGCGCGGCTCCGTTCACTTCGAGCTGATGGTGGACCGCTCCTAAGCGGCGTTTGGCAACTACTGGCTCTGGTGACGGCACACCCGACTGCCGACGAGCCCGCCAGTGGCCGCTTCGCTCTCAACACTCACAAAACTATAGCCATGTTAGGGGCGCTAGGCGTTTGGCAGCCAGCACATTCAAGCCGCGCGTGAACGCCTGGCAGCCCTCCGCTGCCAATCCGGCCAAGCCGTGTTCGACCCGTGCCGGCTGCCGGCTGCCAAGCGCCTCATGCGACAGCCACATAGAAGGCGGTTTATTTATATTCGTTTTAGAATAGCCGGGGGCGCCACTGTTTCCAATTTTTCGTTTACACGCTTTCAGGTTAAATTATTGGGTAATGTTTAATGTGTAATGTTTTCGGGACGGTGAGTCAATAAATATTCAATAGTTGGTTCCAATTTAGCTTTTTCCGTGGTGTTTTATTTCTAAGTCGGCAATTCCTAAATCCCTGTCCTGCTGTTCGAACAAAATCGTTAGCAGCAATGCATAACAAAATGTGTAAAAGGTTAATAGGTTAGCAAATATTTAAGAGAAAATTTATTCCGCTATATAAAATTCAGCACAGGGCACAAAAGATGCTAAATTATTATCAACAAAATTATTAAAGTAATATTTATGATTTATAAATTTCCAGTATAAATATAGCCTTTTTAATATATGAAATTTAGAGTCTAAAAATTTCCATGAACAATAAAAATTTATAAATTTCCTATGGATAACTTCATCTAATTTTGCTTAACTAATAATTTGATTTATTTGTTACGAATTTATTTTACGCTTCCTCTGACCTTAACAAAGACAGGGGGAGATAAAATTTAAAAAGCGTTTCAGTAATACTTTTATCGACCATGTCTAGATCTAAATCCGTTCCATCGATCTTATTTAAATTCGAATTATAGAATAGAATAGAAGATACTTTATTGCACACAAGGAAATACATAGAAAGAAAATACAAAAAAACAAAATAACAAGTAAAATATAGTAACAGCCCCATGGCAAATGTAAATATCTTTAACTCCGACGTAATTCAATTAAAATAAATTGTAACGATAGAGAAAAATTTCTAATGAATTAATCAACAAGCAGAATTCGGCGGTCGCTTATAGTTTTCTAGAAAAAAATATTTAAAACTTGTTATTTTTACTAAGAAATCCACCATTTTATTTATTTGACTTCAAAAACTCGATACACAGTTCTGCCAACATGATAAATATAGGAAGCGGGCGACATCATACTCGTATCGATAGTCCGATTTTTTTAAATTTAATGAGTCACAGAACCGACACAGAGCGAATCCGACTCGGATAGATTAGGTTAGAAGGTTCGAGGTTAGGTTATTTTTTTTATGACCACCAAGAAATACGAGCAGAATTGACATATTGACAACAAAAAAAAATGGCGGATTTCTATAGTAAAAATCACACTATTTCATTATTTATTTTTTCGAAAACTATAAGCGACCGCCGAATTTTGCTTGTTGATAAATTCATTAGTGATTTTTCTCTATCGTTTAAAATTTATTTTAATTGAATTACGCCAGAGTTAAAGTTATTTACATTTACCATAACCTCTGTACGTCTACCACGCGGCGCTACTGCGTTTTTTTATGTGAGAAGGTGGCAAGCGATTGGTTCACGTGATGTTAAGCGACATTTGCACGCCCATGGACATTTGACGCCCATGGACATTTGCGACTCCCGTAGGTTTGCAGATGCGTTGTCATCTTTTAATAAAGAGGTGCTCGGCTATCTCACTCACTAGACGAAACACATTAGTATAAAATTTCCATTTCACTTTCGTCTTCTGTGGGGTCGTAGTACTTACCCGGACAGACCTGCCCATTCGTGCTACAGCCGAAGCTGTTGCATGGCCCACCACAGCTAAGAATTTCCTCACAATGTTTTCCTTAACCGCTGAATACGTTAAGTCGGCACTTAAAGTTGACAATTTCACAAGTGCTCTCGCCTCGGCTTTAGATCAATTCGAGATTCTAATCAAAATACCAATAGATGGCGGTAATATACACAAGTATTACAAGCGTGATTTACATTTTTAGAGATGAACAAATGTAACTGCCATGTCGGTTTCACTTAAAGTGTCATCTCGGGTATTCGTAATTTGAATGATGTCTATATACCCACGGCTTAAATCTTATCCGAAGCAACTAGTCGAGAGTCTTATTCCTTTAATGTTTCTATGTTCTTTGCCATACAGCTAGGCGGATTCAAGTCACAGGAACATTTAAGCTCAGCCTTGCACTGTGTATCTCACCACCACCACCCAACACAGCAGGATCTATTGAAAATTCATTAGGACCGATTATTCGATTATCATTCATTTACGGTGGTAGGGCCACGCAACAGCCTCGGCTATTGCACGAATGGGCAGGCCCGTCCGGGTAAGTACCACGACCTCACAGAAGATCAGCGTAAAGTGGAAGTATGACAAATACTCGCGTGTCGTCTGGTGAGTGAGGTGGCCGGAGCCCAATTTTCAAAAGGTCGTCAGCGCATCTGTAACCCTCGAGTGTGGCAGATGTCCATAGGCGGCGGCATTCACTTAATATCAGGTGAACCATCTGCTCGCTTGACATCTTTTCGCATTAAAAAAAACCGATTACCGCAGGATGAGATCAAGAACCTTATATGGAATCGATGGACCGCTGGTGTTGCCAGATTAAATAATCTCGATGGTCATACTTTCCTCTTAAAACAATATATTATTAATGCATTTTTTTTATTAAATCCAACCAACTTTTACCAATCTTTTTAGATTACTAGTACTTTTTCTTGTTTAATGCCTCATACTCTAATTTTTATGTTTTACAATTTATTAATCATTATATTAAATATATAGGTACTAAGTTCATCTGAATCGATAAAAATCGTATTGGTTCCGAAATTTGCATATTAGTGTCTTTGTTCTGCGAACTATTCGTTACGGGTTTGTAGACACATTAAATATCAAGTCATGTCAAATTCAAAATTTCTTTATTCAATATAGGCTTATTTTAAGCTCTTATTGAACGTCAAAAAAAAACTACCACTGGTTCACTAAACTAGACCTGTCCAGAGAAGAACCGGCAAGAAACGGTTTTATCTTTTTCAAGTTATACTTCTTTTGGCGCGTTAGGGAAAAATAATGAGAGTACATTTATGAGATGCGCGCGCACACCGTCACGAAAAACCGACATCCTGAAGTTAGCTAGATACCTACGTATGTTTGCGTGAGGACTGGCAACTGTAATCACGATAATTATTTTGTGATATTTAAATAAACTTTATTTAACTAGATAATGCTTTATAATAAAACTTTCAACACGACACTAACAGGCAACTAAGGTATAAATACCTTTTTTCTATTATCTTCTTCTTCTCGTTCCTCTCCAATCACTGGAGGTTGGACATCAGCATAGAGAATTTTTCCTTGTCTCTAGCAAGGTGGAACAGCTTGGCAGCACTCGTTACTCCGGTCCACTCCAGAATATTCCGGAGCCAGGACTTTTTCCGACGGCCAACTCCACGGTTACCCGCAATTTTGCCCATCATGATGAGGTGCAATAAATCGTATCTCTCGTGCCTAAAGACATGACCGAGGTAAGCAACTTTTCTGTTCTTTATTATATGCATTAACTTGCGGCTTTGACCTACTTTCTTTAGCACATCTTTATTAGAGACCTTTTGAGTCCAGCTTATAGAAAGCATGCGTCGGTATGTCCACATTTCGAACGCCTCTATGCGTTTTCGAAGGTCTTCTTTAATGGTCCAAGCTTCGCAGCCGTATAGTGCTATGGGCCAGATGTAACATTGAAGCAGTCGTGTACGCAAGGGAATACTGATGTTGCGACTGGAAAGAATTGATCTCATTCTATTAAACGCACCACGGGAGATTTCAATACGACTTTTTATTTCTGTGTCGCTTTCCCAGTCTTCCGTTAACCAAGTCCCTAAATATTTGTATTTGCGCACAACCCCCAACTTCTGCCCAGACACACATATAAGCTAGGACTCAATCTAGTCTGTCTTGAGATGACCATAACCTTTGTCTTTTGTGCATTCATCCTGAGTCCCGCTTTCAAACTACATTCATTCAAACGGTTCACAATTTTCTGAAGATTTTCTATTATAAAAAGGTATAAATACCTTTTTTCTATTATTAGTGTCATTTTTTTCTACAAACGTAGAATAAGGCGAAAGATAAAATTTTTGAAAAGATTTTTTATCTTGTTTTTAATTAAGTACACAATTTATATAAGTACACAAAAGTATTCAAGTATAAAATTAGCAGCAGTCAGGAGACTCGCAAGTCCCGAGCAAGAGTCATTTCCGAACATCCTTGTCCTCAATGTATTCTTCGACATTATTATAGGCACTTTCCATTGGTGTAGCTTTTACAAAATGTTTGAAATTGTTTACACATAATTGTTTGTGGATGTCACCTTTTACAAATGTTAATACACCAACTAACAAACAATTTCCTGATTTTAACTAGTCCAAAGCTCTGTATTTCCAGCGCGTCATAATATTTTTTTTTTATTTATTTATGCTTTATTAAAACTAACCTTAAGAAAAAAAAAGGTAACAAAGGGCGGACTTAATGCTCAAAGGAATTCTCTACCAGTCAACCCAGGACGTAGTGAAAGTTTATGGTAGGCAGGGATGTAAAGATTACAAAATATATTTAATAATATATTTCCCCTTGCGTGAACTGAAACGCTTTTTCTGCACTATCTGGTCTCATGCATCCAGCACGAGGGTTCACTGTCTATTTTCATTCAAGTACAACTGTTAACATACTCAAATTTCTGTAACGGATATGTTTTGCTTCTACTGTGGTGGAAATGGTGTAAGGTCACAAACGCCATTACTGTACTAAACAAATTAACACACCGATCGTTAAATTCCTGGGGTTGCGTGGCCCACATGGGATCGTTATAGAGGGCTATTTCGTCGCTTTGGTCCGAAAAGTATTAAAAAGGAGATTTTTTAGGCTATCCCAATCTTTAGGATACTGTTGGATTTAATGATACGTGCCATAAATTGAGTTAACCACGTAATTTAAAATGACGTTTATTAAGCACAGCTTCAATCGGTGGTAGGGCCGCGCAACAGTCTTTCCTGTTGCATGAATGGGCAGGCACATCCGGGTAAGTACCACGACCTCACAGAATATCTGCGTAAAGTGGAAGTTTAATACTTTCGCGTTTCGTCTGGTGAGTGAGGTGGCCGGAGCCCAATTTTTAAAAGGTTGTCAACGCATCTGAAACCCGCGGGTGTAGCTAATGTCCATGGGCGGCGGTAATCACTTAACATCAGGTGAACCGTCTGCTCGCTTGGCAACTTTTCACATAAAAAAATAACTAACATATTACTAGGATTTCCAGTAATATAAGCAATTTCTTTGGAGGAAGATTGCGGTAAAATATGTGAATTATCATCAAAATCGGGCACTATGCGTAGACCATCAAGACGTTCTCTACATCTGCCCACTTGAAGGATTGAATACCCATTGATTCTATTGAGATTCGTCTAAATCTATGCTAAAACGCCTACTGCTACCTGCGTCTAGCCAACGAGCCGGTCTGGTAGGTGGAGGTTTCGTCTATAACGGTATTTGCAACTTTCAACACCGTAACGGCTGAACTGATATGAATGAAATTTTATATGAAGTAAGCAGGATCATAATTTACTATTTTTTATAGACAACCATGTGACATGCAAGTGCAGTAAACATTATTATTCTCTATATTTCAATTCGTGATTGACGGTAATGGTATCGTCAATAGAGGTAGAAATTGTTTACTATTGGACCTTAAATATAAGGTATTTAGTTCAAGAAAGACTTGCAACATTCCACTTGCTATACATTTCCTATCCAATTTCGAAAAAAAAAATAAAGAAAGAAACGGTTTTTTGAGGAGTTCCCTGGTGTATCTTCGAAATCGAACAGGTTTATTCCCATAAAATTAAAATAGTCTTCAAATATATCCAAAAAAAATGTCCAAAATTGGTTCATAAATTACTATATGTATTACTGTTATAAGGTGATAAACATAAAAAAGGAAAAGATGAGCCTCTCAAGCTCATCTTTTTTGAAGTCGGATAAAAGTAGACGTTCAAGCTCAGCTACCCGTAGAACGGGCAGCTCGCTAGAATTAAATTAATTAATTAAATTAATTCTAGAATAAAATTCAAAATGAAATCAACACCATAAGCTATTGCGCATATTTATAATTAACATTTATTAATACTTAAAGCCGTTCTGCCAAGAGTGCTATAAAAATAAAATAAAACCGTACATATCAAACAAAAAAACATTTTGTTATGAATGAAAAAGATCATCGCATCCGTCTGAGATTTAACGCAGCGAAGTCACAGTTAAGACTCCCCGTCGACAGATTGCGTAAAATCAATGACACACGAAAGAGAACCCCCTACCGAATTGGCGGGGCGAATCTCCGTCGAACACCACTGGCGCCGGGCCGTCGGCGACCTCCGACCGCCCTAGATACGGGACAAAGAACCCCCGGAGTGTTTATCGTTTGTAACTTGAAAACCGCTCAGTTGCCTTACCTGGTGAGGGATCTGTTTTGTCTGATTATAGGACAAAGATAGCCGCTATGATGGACAAGCAACTTGGACGCTAGCAAGATTTACAAAGTACATATTTAAGAGTGTCGTGCCTTTGTTTGCTTAAACATTTCTGACAATTTGGCGTGAGTTCATTTGTATATAAACTTTTTTGATTAATTTTATTTTAGTGTTAGTCTGTGCGCTCTGGACCAAACTTAAAACGTGTTTTTTTGTAGATAAATGGGCAAAAACATACTGCTGTGCCGCATATTATTGTTTTAGGTTCACACTTTGTCGTAGTTTATATAAATAGTATAATTAAAAAAAAAATAAAGAAGCTCCCTTATTTATTAAACGGTTTTATTTAGCTCGACCCGTAGGAAATTTGTTTGTTTATTTGGGTCAAAATTAGAAATTGAAATTTAAGCACCTTCGCGTTGTCAGATTGATCTGTAATTTGGTACACACATTTAATTTAGATGACAATACAATATTGTAGTTTTCAGTGCACATAAAATAAAACCATTTAACTTAAAAGTTTTTAAACGGTTTTATTTAATGTTATGCTTGTTCACGTTATGGGTGTTGTATTTGGGTCTGTGAAATGATCAACGCCGCACAACAGAATTCATTAGTGGACTGCGGCGACGCCATACAGTCTCCGTCTTTACGAGATTCGATGTTTTACTGTCGTTTAAGTGTCTTTCTTACCGAACGCGACGGCCTCAACCTGTTTTCCTTGTTAATGGGGCAGTGAGTAGTGTAGTGTAGCTGCCTCCTGCGCCAGAGGGTGTGGTTTCGTTCCTCACAAATGGAAAAATATTGTGTGATGAACAAAGTGTTTTTCTAGTGTCTGGGTGTTTATATATGTATAATATGTATATATTTACAAAAGAAAATTATGTTTAGGTATGTTTGTCAGTTATCTAGTACCCATAATACAAGTGCTGCTTAGTTTATTAGTACCCACAACGCCATTTGGGTCGTCAAAATATAGGACCGATAATGGAGGTGTTGTAAATCAGGTTAATAACTATCCCTGAAAGGGCCCCCTACGCTTTTGACTTTAAAACCATGAACTCACCCCATGTCAAATATTTTAGAAATCGAATGTGGTATCTTCAACTTTTTTTTTTATTACATATGTGTGACAAAACGAAAAAAATAACCGGATTCAACTGAAAATAACACCTAATAAGTAATACTTACCTGACACTTAATGGATTAAAAGACTGAAAAGGGGCAGATATTAGGATATGAAATTCGCCTTACACTGGCGCTATTGCGCGTCACAGTTATGTAAGCTTAGCTTACTACGTATTAGTTAAATGTTGGCGTAGAGCTACGCGTGGCGCCAAAAAGTCGTCGGTGTGGCGCCGGTTCGTCGTAGCCTCTACGCCCGGTGCTACGCTTCCATTGAGCTTCGGCAATATTACGTATTCGTGTGCTTGCTACGCCAATCTAAGTTCTAATATACATCACATTATTTCTTTACTGATAGCGATAGTTTAAAACGTCGATTGGCTTATAATACCCTTCAAGTTAATGTACAATCTTAAGATTTTATTTGGAAAAAAATGTAGTAGTATATTAAATTTCCATACAATAAGCAAAAATCACTTTCAAGGTATTATCATTGATTGAAATAATTAGATTCTCTCATATATTTATTTATGTTAATTATATATATATATATTTATGTTCATGCATGTTTAAGTAAGTTTATTAAGCACACCATCTCCTACTACTCTGGAAGATAACGCTCTTTAGCGAGAATCAAATAGAAAACGTATTGCGTAATAATAATAGATGAGTAGATAGAAGAATTTCTACCGAGTTTAATTTCATTGACGTTTTTCAAGCTTTCAAAGCACAGTTTTTATAATTATTTATTAATATATATTTATTACTTTGTACAAAGCTGAAAAGTTGTTAAGCATGTCTGCGGAAGTTGACCTCAACAATTCTTATCAAAATAGCAATAACTTATGTGTCCAAATTATGGTACATATATTTTTAATAAAACGAGCCGAAATACGATAACAAGGATATTTTTACGGCCAGTATGTAACATTTTGTAGTACATATTCGCGTAAATATTTACAAGAAGTTATTTCGAAAACTACTTTAGATGTAAAATATTAAACCGATTTTGATTATTGATTTTGACTAAGACCGAACCGATTTAATGTGAAGTAACTTTTAGAAACCCAAGGAACAAATAGTTAAAACTAATTTATTCAATACCTAATTTTATAATTTAACCAATCCGTTTATATTCTTCAATCTTCATATAATACGGTATACTTCTAATAGATAGAGTTCAGCGTATCGCTCTTTCAAAATGACCCGCAGCTCTCATCAAACATCAAGCAAACAAAGAGAAATAAAACGAAATGCATGATATCGTTTCTCTCTTTTGCTAATGTGTTACATAATATCTATCCGGCGATATATTAATACAAAGTTCTCAAAGTGCCGCGCGCCTTATTTCTTGATTCCACGTCCTGTTCCCGCCCCGCCGCCCGGGATACGCTCCCCCCTCCCGCGAACTCGCCAGTCAGTCGTCGGCTTCAGCACCAGCGCCAGCCAGCCACAGTTCGGATTCACCAGCGATGGGCTTCGAGAAGAGAACGGTGAAGATCATGGTGATCGTCCTCGTTCTCCTATTGGTGATCGGTGAGCGAATGAAGAATCCAAAAATTGAATCGAATTTCGAATTTGTTTTTGTTTTCTTTAGTTTTTTGGAACTTACGTCATGTGACACGTCCCTTTTTTCTGAACTTACACACGTCGCTATTTAACTTTTTTATTGAAAAAATTGTCATAAGTGTTCTATACATTTATGACTATTTTTTTAATAAGTCTTGTTCTCTATATTTTTATAAAAGAAAATTGAACATGAACTATAAAAGAAATAGTGCTTACCGTTCGATCAAACAATTACTTGAATTTGCTTGATATTAAATAAGTAATCACGTGATTTTTTTTTCTAACTATTTTGAAAACTGAATATTCCGTAAGTAGCGCGTCTATCATCCTCCAACCACCCACCTTTACCTGCGTACAAAAATAATCACCATATTTCTTAATCACAGAGTTATTTACGTTTTCTTAACGAAACTCCCTTTTTGTACTTTCTTTGACAGCACTTTTAGTATGTGTACTGTAATTCTAAAAGAGATATTTATTTATTGTTAAAAGTCTTATCAACATTATTAAAATATGCATGACAATGTCTACTATTTTTGTTTTCAAAACTGTGACTAAAATAAAATTTACCTATAGATAAAAGTTTTTCGCTATAACTTTTGCTGCGCTTATGTCACTCGCAATGTACAAATAAAGTTTCACTCGAGATTAGGTCCAATCCAGAATGTTTTAATTTGTGTATTCATAGTTCCACCAAAAAAAAAATAGTCATTTATCTCGTTTATTATGTATTTGGAGTTATTCAGTAATGAGTGAACTACTTCATTACACTATATTAGACCTTTTGTTAAATTTTTCTTGTTCTCAAATCTTCCGACGGTTTGTAAAATGTCTTTAATCATGGCGTTGATTCAGAATTTTCATTTAGTGCCATATTAATGTTATTGATATTAGCTTGGACTCCGGACATATATTAAAGAATTCCTCAAAATCAAATAGAAAACATATACTTTAAGTTGGTTGTGCTTTTTTTTATCATAAAAGTTTTTTTTTCGTATTCGCCACAACAAGACAGGATTATTTAATGTCTGGTATATTCGTTTGTTGAAGATGATGTTTGTTAATTGATAATTGTTTCCCAAGGAGGGTTGACGTCAGGCAGAAGGCCGGTCGTAAAAAACATAGTCAAAACACTTACAACATAAATAACATATTGTGCCGACCCCATCTAGGTCAGAAGGATGATGATGATGATTCGTCTGATGACATCTCGTTACGTTGTTGGATTCTTACGTGTGTATATCGTGTTGTGAGTTTCATTTAATAAATTGAATAGAATTCTCAGTCTATGTCCATGTGAAGATTCGCGTAAAAAAAGCTTCTTATTGACATGTTGCTTTCTTTTACAATGGAGATATGAATTTAAGAACTTTTTTTTCGGCAAGTATCCGGGGAATTTGAGTGAAAGTAAGACGAGTAGGCTAATATAAAAAAAAAGTAGACTGTACATGGAAAAATATACAATTTTTTTTCTTTTATGTGAAATGTTGCCAAACGAGCAGACGGTTCACTTGATGTTAAGTGAATACCGCCGCCCATGGACATCTGCTACACTCGAGGGTTTGCAGATGTGTTGACAACCTTATTGGAAATTGGGCTCTGGCTACCTCACTCACCAGACGAAACGCGAAAGTATTATACTTCCACTTTACGCCGGTCTTCTGTGAGTTCGTGTTACTTACCCGGACGAGCCTGCCCATTCGTGCAACAGCCGTGGATGCTGCGTGGCCCTACCACCGTTTGAATTATAAAAGAACTTATGTTAAATGTTACACTGAAATAGACATAAACGGAACAAGCTGATACAAATTGGGCTCTAGGCCAGAATTCGCTAATCCATGGGCTAGATGTACATATTTATGTGATTAGCCAAACTTTCTTGTGATTTTTAGTTACTAGAGTACTATGTACTACTAGCATAGACTCTAAGCTATGCGTTATTTTACATTTTTCTTAATAAACACCGTGTAATTCCCAAAGTATTGTAAGTACTATAATTTTGAATTTTTACTAAATGAAAATTTTCTATTATTTTTTAAGATCAATTCTGTATATTCAATACAATTCTGCTAGACCAACGATAAATGTCTATCCCTAAACCATAGAATACTCTCTTTTGATAAACTTTTATAATGACTTTACTAGTTCCAAAGTTATCTAGAAAAATTTCTATAGAAAAGTGTTGTAAGTTACAGGAAAATAATCTTGCTTTATATCCAACTTGTCTGTGCTATAGATATTTATATGGAGTGACGACCTATGCAAGTGTGACGACCTAAACATGCAGGTGGCTCAGGATAGTGCTTCGTGTCTAGGGTTAAAAGCAAGGTTAAGATTTAATTCATCGACGCGTTTATCGCGCGGCTGCCATTGTCATATGCTCGCGTACAGTTCGCTCCGTAAGTGCATTAAACTGTGAACGTCCTGACTACCTGGTGGCGTCGAACTCAGATGACCTAGCAATCCAATAACGTCTAGGATTAGCGATGGATTTGCGTTCGCTATCGAAGCTCGGGAACATACTACTCACGATAGGAGAGAGGTGGTGGCTAAATAAGCAGTAATTCTTTCCGTCGACAAAATCTGCCGAGAAAATCA
Organism: Iphiclides podalirius; assembly: GCA_933534255.1. NCBI lineage: Eukaryota > Metazoa > Arthropoda > Insecta > Lepidoptera > Papilionidae > Iphiclides > Iphiclides podalirius. The sequence continues at coordinate 1,030,604 of OW152816.1, read as the reverse complement.
GCAGGCAATAAAAAAAATGCTGTCGAAATGATAATATAAAAGAGTTCATCATCACTATGGTTGGTTTAAAAAAAATTAAATGTAAAACCTAAATTGTTAATTTTTGTAGTTAAATGAAAAAAAAAAAAAACTTTCGGCGCTGCGGGATTCGAAGCTGCGCCTTCCGTGTAAATTAAATTTCTTTTTTTTTCAGCCGGACTAATTGGGTTGCTGCTTGGACTGCTTCTTCCACGTCGATACGTTGGTAAGAATCAAGGTGTCCTTATTACTTATATGCATGCGATGCGGTAGCAGTCATTACCTCTTTTTATTCAAGTAGTAGTAAGTAAATCTTGACAATTTATATACGAATTTACAACAAACGGAAATGAATTGAACACTCTAGGCTCTTTCAAGTTGACTTTAATATATTGTAAACATGTTTTACTGTCAAAAACGGTTGTCCTGCTGAGTTTCTTTCGCCGGTTCTTCTCAGGTCATTGGCTTTTCTTTTCCAAACCGGTAGTACTATTTTGACAATCAATAAGTAAGTGTAATGCTCCTATTTTGAATAAAGATATTTGAATTTGCCCCTTTAACCATCTAACTTGTAAATACTACATCGTATTTATACATATGTAAGTGACAAATCTATCTGCCTCTTTGGCCTTCCGAAATGTCCACAGCACTTCTTCTTACACTCAACAGAGCTGGAGGTGTGGCCGCGTTCGGATGAGTATAATCATGAGGAGCCCCTGATCCACTTCCGGGTCAACGACCCCGGCAGCTGGCACCCGTGGTACAAACGTATCTCCGACTTCCTAAGCGGTGAGAAGCCCTGTCGTGTCACGAGATTTTGTTTAATGTATCAAATTAATGAGACCCAGTTGTTTGAGCCACTTCATGGTTCTTCCCCTAAATGTACATTATTGCTAACAAGCTTATGTTGTCGCTCTGTAAAAGGGACGGATGTAAACCATGTGACGGGATATCTGTCAGATTAAATAGGATTGTATGTCGGAACTGGTCGAGGCCGATTTAGTATTTGTTTTCGTAAATCTTTACTTTGTTAGACATTATTTTTAATCTGACACTAACAGGCAGATCAGTGTTTTCATTTATTTGTGTTTTCTTTCCTTCGAATAATTAGATAAATGTTAAATATGTGGAGAGTCTTTCACGTCGTTATTTGCAGGTGTTAGAGTTATATATTGATTAATATCACTATAAATTATGATGGGTGATTTAGAACCTAGACATGCCTATTATATATAAGTCGACAAACTGGTAGATTATTTTGTATATTATAGATTTCAATATTACAATCTAGATGTTCGATCTACTAGTAAATACACCTTCATACGCTTACGTGAAACTTTCTAAAAATAAAACAAAAGAAGTAACTCAACGGTCGTGGCATTTGATATTTACAATTGTTTATGATTGCATTATCATCGATAACGGTAGAGAGAGTGCTCCTTCAGAGTGCTACACCCGAGGGTTACAGATGCGTTGACAACCTTTTGAAAATTGGACACCGGATACCGCACTCACCAGACGAAACGTGAAAGTATTTGTCATAATTCCACTTTACGCCGGTCTTCTGTGAGGTCGCGGTACTTACCCGGACGAGCCTGCCCATTCGTGCAACAGCCATGGCTGCTGCGTGGCCATCGTCTCATCATCATCATCCATTATGACCCCTAAAACACGTGCCTCATACGAGATTCTTTGCCCGCAACAGACTATGAGACCAACGTGCCAGAGGATCCGCCAAGAGCCCCCTGCTCGGTGCAACGTCACGAGCAGCGCGTCCCCAACCCGAACTGCGAGCGCGCCCTCAGCGTGTGGGCGCCGTGCATCGCTGACAACTTCTATGGGTACCGCGACGGGACACCTTGCGTGTTCCTGAGGCTGTCGCACGTTAGTAACGCCGTCTGCGAACAGATAGCGTCGGCATTCCCCAGTAATATTTGTATAGTACATGTATACACGACAAGCATATCTATCACACGCTTGTCGCGCATAGCAACTTCTTCGCGCATCTTTAGTTACCATAAAGTTCTAGTCAAACGTCGCCCAGTCAGATAATAGCTACCGATCGAGCCGAGGTCCGGTTCTCTCGGGCACCCTCGAATCGGAATGCTAAACGCGTGTTGAGTGACTGCCCAAGCCGAGGTCCCCTCTCGGGGACCCTTGAGCCTGATCACTCCATGGAGCGGCCAAAAGCTATGCAATAGCAAATAATTTGGACAGTTAAATGAATTACATAAATTAAACCGATATTTTTTTTCTGTTTTATTGTTGTTTAAACGCAGCACAGCCCTGTTTTTAACATATTTATAATTTGTTGTTTAGATCCACTATTGGGTTCCGGAGCCATACAATTCGTCGATGGCCCTGGCACTCCCACCTGAACTTCCGGATAATATTAAGCAAATAATGGTAGGTTGTCAGTAAACACGAAACGGTTAGTATATTTATTTTATCTGCATTAACCGATGACATTTAAAAAAAATATGGGATAAATTAATGACCAAATGGTAAAAGTGGTGTCTGCATGTTAAACTAGCCAATCGCTAGAGGTCCAGTGATCGATACTTCAGTAAGAGGAACAGTACATTCTTTCAAAATTAACTAAAATCCTATTTTACCTACGTCGGAAAGTGTCGAGTCAACTTGCACGCTGACTCGGCCACTGTTCGACGGTTTACACTACTGTACATACTCACTATATTTGTCTACTGTACTAAACACTTGACAAGTGTAAATCGGGCTTAAGTCTCACGCTCGGTTTCTGAAACTCTGATCATCGTAGAAGTCAATTAAACAGTTTAAAAATCCTTTTGCCAACTCAAATAACATTTGAAAAGCCATTTGACAGCTGATTAGTTGACATCTACGATGATCAGTGTTCCAGAAACCGGGCGTCGATCTATAAGTGTGTATGAATCAGTAGTGTATAATCTGTGGTCGACGCAGTATCAGCGTCCGGCGAGCGTGTTCGGGGACTACGTGTGGGTGTCCTGCGGCGGCGAGTTCGCCGCCGACCAGGAGAACATAGGGCCCCTGCAGTACGTGCCGGCCACGCAGCCGCCCGGCTTCCCAACGGCGCGGCTGCTCACCGCCGACCACGTGCCGCGCGCCGCCCGCTCCCGCCCCGACCCCCTCTCTGGGCCCCTGGTCGCAGTGCTCTTCGAGAACCCGCGCCGTACGTGAATAATTAGTATAAAATACGCAGTCGTGGGTTTGATCCGTTGACCGCACTAGGCCTTAACAAGATTGCCATCCCCCCCACTCGCTGTATATATAGCACGAAAAATTAAATGAAATATATAAATAGGAAAGGAAAATGGCACCTACTCATCATGGCCGCTTCATTGATTACAATTTTTACGGAATATCGCTTACGCAAAGGAGCGAGAGGCGAAAAGCCCAAAAAAAAACCCTTCAAGTTTTGTCGCCCTAGACCCGAGTCTACACTACATGGCATAGAAATCCGCCCCTACCAATACGCTCTGAAAACCTCACGCCTACACAACAATCTCAGCCCTACCATCTCACTCTTTAAATGTTCCTCACCCTGAAAATCGCGCTAGCGATAACTCGCATTAGATATCTCGGCTCAAAAACCTAGGCATTAATATTCCGCTTATTATTTCTAAGAAAAAATAAATTTTATTTTGTTTTAAAACCATTTGCGCCTGCGAAAACGCTCACGTGGGAATGAATTTATCATACTCGAATCTATGTTTAAAAATCTTTATTTTAACGTCTCCCAAACGGAGCTAGGTTGGTCATTGTGTTTTAAGTACATAATAGGGATGTAAAGATATTCTAATTGCTTTCCTACATCTCGTCATTGTGATTAAAACGTGATGTGAATAAACTGCGGTAGGGCCACGCAACAGTCTTCTTTTTCCCAAAATTTCTTGTGTTCGGGTGGAGATTTAATTTCACTTCAAAGCAACGCAGTTGGAAAAGTAACATTTTTACTTTTTATTTTGCATCCCTGTAATTTCAAATTTTCCCCAATAGGTGGCGTCTTAATCAACGTGGAATGCCGCATTTGGACACGCGACATTATTTACGACCGCTCCAGTCGTGTGGGACGAGCCCGCTTTGAACTTAAGATTGAATAAAAAAGTCATCATTTTGTTGATTTTGTGCTTTATATAACGATTCCTTATTTAGCTCTAGTCATTAACAAATTATTTTATGCATAGTTTTCAAGAACATAAACATTCATGTAAACACTATATAGGCGTATTATGTCATTTAATAAAATTTAAGGTAATAGCAGTCGTAGCAGATAAATTGTTGGTTCAAGATCGTTTTAAAGGTCTTTTAATTCATATAACTTTTACCCATATTTGCCAATGTAACTACTCTGCCAACTTCATTGGTGCTGACTAATATTAATATATTACAACAAAACGCATTCCGTAAGTACTCTAAATATTTATATTTGGATTGTTTAAAAATGTTTTACAGTACAATAAGGTATTTAAAAAAATCTTAATTCAAGCACGTTACTAGGGTTTAGAATATTAGTACGTTTAATATATTAAAATGTGTTCAACGCTTGGTTTCTGAAACACTGATCATCGTAGTAATTAACTAATAGGCTTTCAAATGTCATTTAAGTTTCCAATAGGATGGCTTCGGCGTCGTGGGTTCGATTCCCACACGGGACAACTATTTGTGTGACCCACAGATAGTTGTTTCGCATCTGGGTGTTTGTCCAAGTGAAATTTATGTTTGTAAAACGTCCTTACAACACAGGATAATGTTATCCTAAAGTAAGGGCAATGTTTAAAAAAAAATAGGATGGTTAAACTCTCTGAATCTTCTCTGAATTCTTCAGATCATCTATTCAATCATTTTGAAGATTGTGATGAATTCAGACAGTTCAAACATCCTATTGGCAACTTAAATGACATTTGAAAGCTGATTACTTAATTTCTACTTAGTTTCGGGAACCGGGCGTAAGTCTTCGTGTGGTTTCTGATTTGTGAGAACATATGTCTGTTATGATGTCTAATTAATTATTATCTATGTGTTAGCTAATAATGTACATGATTTCTTCAATTACAAATTATTGTTAAATAAATATTTAAATAAAATGTTTACTACAATTATTTCTCACAAATTGTTATGTTATATACATGGACTAGTAAAATACGTTAACTTATTAGTCCGTGATTAAATAAATTAAATTTAACTCTTTTTAACGTTTCTCCAAGAGTTTATCAAGGAACTCACTCACTAATAATAGTAAAACAAATATTAAATTTAAAACCGCAAAATCCCTCTATTTATTTTTATTATTATTTTGAATAATTAAAAGCTTATAAGCTTGAAATTGAAATAGTTTTTACATTTACTACCTACGTATTTGTAACGCTTCGTAACTAGAATAAAAGATAACGTAGTTTTTACGTTACACTTATTTTCACTCGATATTTAATTAAAGACGAGAATAGATTGCGTGGAGATAAACTTTTAGATATGGGGGAATGGGGATTCCCCTGGAGTTTTCAGTAACCAGACGTATGATGCCAAAAAAAAAAGTTTTATTTGACTGAATGAGATTCGTTTTATGCAGTACATGATGAAATATTTACAATATCGTAATGTGCAATACGGTGCAATTCAATGCTAATACGGTGATATATAAACACAGTAATACATTATTACCTTGATGGTAGCTAAAAACCATATTACAGTACATCTATAGTAATTACCGTGGTCATGGAGACACTGACATCACTGACTATATTTAAAACATACCATCGAAAAAAGGAATTCATTTCACTTTTTTTTTATTTTTTTAAATTATTTTTGATTTACGGTGGTAGGGCCACGCGGCAGCCTCGGCTGTTGCACGAATGGGCAGGCTCGTTCGGGTAAGTACCACGACCTCACAGAAGACCAGCGTAAAGTGGAAGTATGAGAAATACTTTCGCATTTCGTCTGGTGAGTGAGGTAGCCGGAGCCCAATTTTCAAAAGGTTGTCAACGCATCTGTAACCCTCGGGAGTGGCAGATGTCCATGGGTGGCGGTATTCACTTATCATCAGGTGAACCGTCTGCTCGTTTGACAACTTTTCGCATAAAAAAAAAAAAAAAAAGATTAAATTGTAAACAATTCACTTTTAAAATTTATTTCTTGACCTTGTATATACGCAACCTACACAAGTATATGTTTACTCCGTGCTGCCACATGCCATAACAATTTTATAGTATCAATATATAAGAAAGTTTGAATCCTGTAAGAAAATATTTAAAACGTGCCTAATTACTTACTATAATATATAGTGATATTTAATTCATTAATTCTATTGTGATGTAAGTTTTTGTTTGACACAAAAATTTAAGTTATACTTCTTTAGCCGCGTTATGAAAAAATGATGATAGTGAAATTTTAAGATGCGCGCGCTTCACTGTTACACAAAAGTCACACATTTGGAGCTGCCCGCTAAACCGCTTATTATAAATGCAGCATATTCTTAATCATATTCGCCCGTTACAGTTCTCAATAAAGAATGTAGAAGGCGTTTTCATAATTTTATTATTTTTATCCTTTTCCAGTTTTTTTAATTATTTTATTGTTATTAATTCATTGCATGCAATTAAAAACTATTTTAGTGATGACACAGAAGTATAACTTTTCACGCGCGTATATAAGTACACGCACCCATTATCTTTTTTAATTTCTTTTATTATCATAGATACGCTACAATTAACGTTTATTTCATTTATAACGTATTTGTAGTATCAATACGTAAGGTATCTTTCTTTTAAATTTTATAGTTATGACATCGTGTAAGAACATTTTTCTTTAAAACTTGCATATTATTGTTATACATACTTAGATGTAATATAATATTTCAAAATAAATGTTTTGAATTTGGAGGACGAGTTCCTTCTGGACACGCTTTAAGTGTCAGCCTACCTTACCTAGATAATATAGAAGATTCTCTTCGAGGAGGGGCAGCCAGCGTTGGTATGATCAATGTAATCCCACAGCCTACTGATATGGGTCTTAGGATGGGGTTTTATTTAGTACGAGGATGACGTATCTCACTTTTGTCTCCACGAACGCCACGCTTATACGTACGCAATCGCCTCACGTAAATTAAAAAAGAAATATTCCAATATTCCTATTGAATTATAGACAGTTTATAAATAAAATACATTTACTTTGAAATAAGATTTTAAGAATGGCTAAATGGAAATTTATTATTTTCAATTAATAGTGAACTGTAGATTATTTCGACAGTATGGGAAATCGTTTAAAATTATTAAAAAAGTCACTAGTGTTGGGATTTGTATTTTGTAAGGAGTAGCAACACCGGTCAGCTGTCTACTGTCGAGCAATGAATTGATGAACAAAATTGACATTTCTCATTCTGCCGAAAGCATCGGATTATAACAAGTTTTATGTTTGCTGTTCACATCTGAGATTGTCCTTTAATATTCATCGCCTGACGTTTTATATCCTTTAATATTGTCTGCAAAAATGGCTATCCTTAAATTTTGTACGTTCTTAGCGGTTATGTGCTGTTCTATAGTAATAGGTGAGTACCTTTTGAGATGTCGTGTTGCAAGTTCTTTGTTACTTTTATCGCGTTACGTAGACCGTGCCGTTTGGATGTTTTTGCGTTGTCTGCGCAGATTGAAAGCTATTTGTGAATTAGAAGTTAATACGTCTTGATTCGTATCTACCGTCGTTTTGTATTCCAGTTTTTTTTTTTATGCGAAAAGTTGTCAAACGAGCAGACGGTTTACCTGATGTTAAGTAAATACCGCTGCCCATGGACATCTGCCACACCCGAGGGTTATAAATGCGTTGACAACCTTTTGAAAATTGGGCTCCGGCTACGTCACTCACCAGACGAAACGCGAAAGTATTTGTCATACTGTCACTTTACGCTGGTCTTCTGTGAGGTCGTGGTACTTACCCGGACGGGCCTGCCCATTCGTGCAACAGCCGAGGCTGCTGCGTGGACCTACCACCGTAAAGTTGTATAAATTTCATTATTTTGCCGCAGGTCAAGGATATATTACGACACCGGAGCCCGTAACTATTCCTATTTCAAAAGATATATGGGCTACGTTATCGTCGTCATCTAAGCCGGATTCTTCTAGTTCGCCAACCCCTGAGACGACATCTACCACTGCCACTTCCACTACCACTACTACTACTACAACTCCCCCTCCCACCACAACTCCCCCTCCCACCACGGCCCCAACTACCACAGAGCCAACAACAACGGTTACACCCTCTCCTGAGCCTAAACCCACCCCCTCACCAGGACCAGTTCCAGCCCCAACACAGGGCACATGGTACTACACTGACAAGAGCAGCAATGTTACCTGCATCCTGGTGCAGTTTGCCGCCCAGCTGAATGTGACATATCCCTCCAATTACAGTAAGTTTGTCATTTTTATCTAAACTGATTCTAGACCATTCATTATTAAAATGAAAAAAAAAAAAAAAAATAAAAGGTGTTGCTAATGTCCATGTGCAGTGATTATAACTTAACATCAGGTGAACCGCTTGCCACCTTCTCACATAAAAAAAATGTTATGTAAACTGTAGTGCATTTTGCAAGAAGGAAAAGGAAAAAAGTTAGGCATAGTCTTGTCGGAAAATAGGATGTCTGATGCAGGTGTAGTAGTAGTCTTGCAAATATTAAATAACTTTTAACACATTAAATTATTGTGAAAGTTGAACCAGCAGCACTTTGTCTGTTTTTAAACAACTTACCAAAAGGAGTTTCGTGGAGTTTCTTCATTTGGTTTTTTATGTTTGTTTTCATCAGAATCCTGTCATTTATAAAAGGATTGCAAGTTTTGTTTTGTTTTATGGGGGTCCCATTTTAATTTTATTCAACTCAGGGTTGTAAAGATAACCCAGGGAGCTTCTGAAGTGTATGTAATAAAAATGTTATAATTATATTTTTTTCATGATGTTTATCAAATTAACACCAACCACATTTAGTTTCATTTAATTTATTGATAAATCTAATAGTATCAACTCCAAATAAATTGCTGCAATCACTTTCTTTTATTGGGAAATTACCCACAGCACAATGGCTGACCTTGAAGCTTTAACCCATTTTTTAGAACTTGCTTACAATAGAATGATTGCAACAATATGAAATTTCAAACAATACTTTACCTGCTTCTTTTACTTTGTTACATTGAAGTTTATTTAACGCATAAAACTATAATCAAAAAGTATTAAGGAAGCATTTATTTGAGTAATAACAGTTACAATGTTTAATGAAAATTTTGACTGCAAGTGGTTAGCAAATATATTTTACATTATCTCAAATTTGGTTCTGCTTTTTCAAATATGAGAGGAATCAAGGATTGTGAAAACTATTTTTAAAATATTTGAAATATAACACAATCAAACCTGAGAGAAGAAAAAACTTGCTTACATTATTTCCTTTTTCTTATGTCTAAGGAAAAAATATTTTCAATGCAAGTTTAGTAGTAATAATAAGTTTTATAACTGAGATAGAAAGTTTTTGATTGCTTTTGAACATTGCTTTAGTTAAATTAAAATAATTCCTAATGTCAGTTCTTTCTACAATTTCCTTATAATGTTAATAAAAATATGTACGAGGTTAATGCTCACATTAAGTGGATTGACAAGGCTTCATTCTACTCGTATAACCTAATTACTATTACAGACAATCACATAGTCTGGCATTTACAACTTTCCTTACCTAGCGTTTCTAATCCTCAGCATTATGTATTTTTTAGCTAAATAACCATTATTTCTATGTTATATTTTTCGTATTTTTTTTAAGATATTGGACATCATAAATACCTTTGCTGCTATTTAATCTTTTTTTATGTAGTTTTATTGTTTTTAGGGTTTTTATTGACCACTTACATGTTGGTCCTATTATGTTTAGCAAAATATTCCCTTCATTATCTTCCTTTTCACAGTATTGCTAATTACATTGTTTCTCATTTTTTAGATTGATTGACTTTTTAACTGTTCTGTTTACAAATGCTTATAAAATCTCCTTCACATTAAAAACAAGGTGAAAAAAAAAAAAAAAGACTGGAAAGTAAAAAATATAAATAGGTATATCAGTATTTATGTTTCCATCAACTGGGGCCACATAATGAGCTCCCAATAGCGCTGGCCTCTTTATTCAAACTAATAGAACTTATATATTATTTTTAGGGTTCCATACCCAAAGGGTAAAATGGGACATTATTACTAAGACTCCGCTCTCTATCTGTCGCCAGGCTGTATCTCATGACTTGTGATATGACAGTTGAAATTTTCGCTGAAGATGTATTTCTGTTGCCACTAAAAAACAGAATAAAAAAGTATTTTAGTGGGGCTCCCATATAACAGACGTGATTTTCTTGCCATTTTTTTTAGGTATGGTATGGTACCCTTTGTGCACCAGTCTGACATGTACTTGGCTGGTTGTACTATACTGTAATTATGTACCTGTGACACTAAACATTACCATACACACTGTGCTATTTTAATTTTCCAATTATATCGTAATAATTGCTTTTTTTACAAGTGATGATAGAAACATTAATTTCTATATTTAGAAAAGAGGCCAGGGATTAACCAATTAGTGTTATTCCAAAACTTTTATCAGTAATTGAAATCTGCTCTGCCACAATATTTTTTTTAAATACCGATTTGTCTCTTCACATGGTTGATCAGATGTTTTTAGGGAGCCGGTTATAAGGAGGCAACATATTGAACATGTGTTGCAAATGTCAATAGTCTGCGGTTATTACTTAATATAAAGGCCCATTTACACAATGCCATTTTCTTGAACATACAAGAGCAATAATTGAATGCAATAAATTGCGCGCAATAATTGTTTAGATCATTTCTTGTTTAGACCATGCAACTCATTTATTGCTTCAATTTAATTGTATACAACAGGCAAGAAACTGGCACCATGTAAATGGGCCTTAAGGCACCTCTAACTCGCTTGCCACCTTATGACATAGAAAAAAACTAATTTCCACCCTTTTATTTTACAATTATTTCAAAGAACATAGTTTTGGGGATCCAAAGCGACATAGATTGACGTCCTTCACCAGTTTTTAAATTTTAGTGACGTTGTTCCACTCCGTGTTTTATTGACGTCAGAACGTAAAGAAAAATGCTATTTAGATATTTTTGTTTGCAGAAAAGTAATGCAGGTTTGCCCAACCACATTCTGATAATGCTGTATGATTTGTTTTTGCAATTTTTTTTTTGATACTGTTTACTCCGCGGGTGATACCGCATTTAATTTGTATTGCTGTTGCACTTTGTGTGCTTTCTCGCTCAACTTACTGGAATGATTGACATGTTAGTCAATAGTAATAGCTCTGTAAAATTTTACTGTGGTCCTAGCACATGAACGGGAGATTGTCCGTCGCAGAAGTACTGTACAGATGACCAGGGTGGCAATCATGGTGCGGTAACTTCAGGGGAACAGCTTGGCCGTTTGGCAACTTTTCACCTAAGAAAATTAGTTGATAGTTTTATTATTTAATTTATATTTTATTCAAAACTGCGCTTTTACCACGCGAATTATATACAGCGTGTCGTTACCACCGCGACAATAAATGAACACACATATAGAGGATAACTTTTTAAAATTGTTTTAAACATATACATTCTTTAAACATCAATATTTACAGAGTTATTAAATTTTCCGAAACAAAGAATTTTAGAACACCCTTACGTATAAAACTGTAACGTAAAGTTCATTTGTAAAGGTCACAAAGCATATGAATGGGCTGAATGAATTTAAAAGAGACAAAACATACTGTTAGAAGGAGAGGCTTGTAATGCGACGCTGTGGTGCGAGTTGTATAGGTTGTTAAAAATTTTGTTTCTTTTTTACTTAATTAGTTTGTTTGAAAAATATATTTTTTTTAATTATGGATTTTGTTTAAGGTTAATATTTTTTTATGATTATTGGCAAGTAGCGTTAGACTTGTGTTCATTTATTGTCGCGATGGTAACGACACGCTGTATAATTTAAATTTGGGAGCCTTTTATTTCGAGAGCAGGAAAAGTGAAGGCCACAATATTGCAATTTATTTGCAACGAAAGCAATTAGTCGCTTTTTGACCGTGAACGATGCGAGTATTTAATATGTAGCAGATAACTTACTGTGCTGGCTGCGACAGTTTAAACTATATTGGGACTCAGAACTGGTTTCATTTGGTATCGTTACGAGGCTGCGACTTGTTTACGCTTAATTTGTGCTAATCGCGTATCTTAGCTCGATTTTGTTGTTTCGACGGGGGGGTGGCCTGTCACTGAGTTCGCGATTGGCGCCTATGATAGTCGCATGTTCTGTTTAATCCTTCGGAATGAATTTAATTTGACTAGTGCTTACCCGCGACTGTGCCTAACTAATTACGAGATGGGTCACCGAAGACCTGTCTATAAATACTTGTCTATGGCAATAAGCGTTTGCAATTTTTCCTACCTTTAAAAAACATTTCGTTCTTTTGAGTTTAGTCGAATATTACGCACCGGTAATAACTCTGTCTGTCTCTGCACTAAAACAGCGTAAACTGTCTCGAATAGTACTAAATATTTTTATTTATTATAGAGTAAGTGAAGAAGGAGACATAAGAACTATGCAAACAAACGTTATGCCTATTATTCTTTAAGAGGTGAATAAAATATTTGTGTCACAATATGGACAGCACGTCGATGTTCACAAAAACATCTTTTATTATAACCATGCATTTCGTTGCATGGCGAGAGCCCTGTAACATTTGGGTCTGAAACGACTCTGTTAAATGTGTCTATCTCTTTCTAAACTGCCATTTATTGTTAGTTAGTAAATACATGTCATGTATATATTGACACGTTCCATTTGTCTGTTGTGTTCATCGGGCACATAGCGTGGCACATAGTGGAAAAGTATAGCCTCTATTAGGACTGGTCTCTATTCTAACTTCGACTAATTTGAATTCACTTTACTTATAGTACCTGGAGGAGTACGGTTTTTTCGTAAATCGTGTATTTTGGATATAAAAAAAATAAAGAAAATGATCTGGTATAGAAAAAAAAGTAAAAAAAATAGGTGTGTAAATGATCGTGATACGAACCGCAGCCGTCTGTTTTGGGGCCGCTCGATTACCGGCCGAGCTATTATAAAATTTTTTTTTGCTGCGTAACCGTCATATTCGGAATGATATTTTTCATTCCCTGGTAACAGGGATAAAAGGAAATTTTCTAAAAATGAAACCTAGCTAGATCGATTTTTCGCCCCCGAATCTACGGACATACTAAATTTCATGAAAATGGCTGGAGCCGTTTCCGAGATTACGATTATATATATATATATATATATATATATATATATATACAAGAATTGCTCGTTTAAAGGATAAGATTATCCTTCCTCTATGCTCGTCTATGGAGTAGTGTGTTTGGATCTTGCTTTCGACTTAGGCTGCTTTTTGTTCCTGCTTGTTATTACCTATCTCTTTGTACCCGTTCTACGGCGAAAGACTTAACCCTGTCTCGCTTGTGACCAGATGAGCTCGTCGGAAACGACGTCTTTTGCGTTCAGGTCGTAAGACCAGCTTGCGTCGATGCCGTTAGCGTGAGTCACAAACTTGTAGCGGTTTGATTATCACCTTCCAAATTGTGCCGTGTCGATTGCCCCTCAGCTCTCTCTGTTCTATCCGATGAAGGCAATTACTTTTAGTTTCGCGCAGTTGATGTGTAACAGTAGTACTGGATCTTCTCTCGGCTACGACCGACCATTTTCCGATGTCGTCGTGATGATCAATTGGTGGTAAAGTAAATTTTCTTGGATTAATAATCGTTCACGTCATTCCAACCTATAAATCGTCTCGATGTCAAACATCCTGTCGATCCATCGCCCCGTTTTCGCTTGAAAGGACAAACCGCCCACGCCAATTCGATATCTGCCTATGACGAACGTTTGCGTTTCAACTTTTCATTCTTTTCGTTCAAGTAGTCTCTCACAGTCTTCAATTCACCCGCCCACCGTCTAGGAACAGCTATTTATGCATCATACAAAGTTTTGGACTTTGGAACCCATAACACGGCGCGCATTGGTGACAAGGTCCACCTAAACCATTGAGCTATTACATACCTACATGCAGTACAAAGTTGGGGAAGGATCTCTCTGTGTCTCTGTTCACCTATTTAGAGTTTGGACGTTAACTTATGTTTTATGCCATTACTTTAGCCGCGACAATCAAGTTCATGACTCATTGTTTTAGGTATTTTGCAGAGCGAGTTAGTGCGCATAATATTATTTGCTAATTAGCTTCCTCGCCCTGACTCTACTCGCATAAATAAATCTAAGTGCCTGCTGATGAGTTTTTCGTACGACAATATAGATAATATAAATACATATTAAATATTTGAATGAATGTAAAGGCTTAAAAATATGGTAGGTGCAACACAACGTTTTGCTTTTCTCATATATTGATTTGACCATATGATGTTTCTAAACTCCATATTGTGACCGATTTTTCAACCGACTTTGAAAGGGCTAAGGTTTTCAATTCGGTTATGTTATGTTTGTTTTATGTCTGTTACCTCGAAACTGCGTCATTTATAAACCGATCTTAAAATTACTTTTGTGTTCGCTTCGATTATCTCATGTCCCAAATGAATTTAAATGGTATCGGACATTGAACTCCGGAGATACATCGAGAAACACCTCGAAATCAAATGGAAGACTTATATTGAGTGAAACATTTGAAGTCGCCTTTGTTTTTTGGTACTAAAGATGCACTAGTCGTAGAAATAACTGAATCGCATCCGCGATTTTAATTGGTGGGACAGTGTTCCCCACTAGCAGGACACTACTATAGGAAATAATGTCTAGTCCCTCTATTTGTTATGAAATATTAAATGAAATAAAATTTGAAAGAATTTCCTAAACGTGCCTAAGCGTAACTATGTCGAATTCGAGTTTCTTTTAAACCCTTTCAGCTCGCTCAGTTTTTCATATTAGTACGACTTTGTAAGGGCCTTTGTATTACTGTAAAAACTGGTGTGTTTTTATATGCATCCAACAAAAACTAGGTAACCAGTACACGTTGGTTATCGCAGGTATTTTCATAATCCAATAACGTGTGGCCATGTCAGTTCTTCCGTCTAGCACTCTGCAAGTCGACAGCTTGTAAACTGGTGTCAGTTTAATTACAAAAAAAAACACGTGTGTGTGGACGTATGTACGTACGTAAGAAGTTGTACTTCGTTAGCGTAACAAAATAAAAATGTTAAAAAATTGTGTGCCCTGAATACATTTTCAGTTCAACTATTTCACCTTCAATCAACTATTTTCTCGCCAGGTTAGCTGGCAGAGAACTCATGGATTGAGTTAAGCTTACGTTTTGTACATTATTTTCATTTTTTTTGTATCTTTGTTTTGTGTATAATAAATATATAAATAAAAAAAATATCCCGTGTGTCAGCAGGGTAGTCTGTTCGTACAAAAAAAGACATTAAATGCAAATGATTACGGTTTAATTAAATAACTTGGAATTATATTTAATTTGTTATTGATTGCCATGAAGTTGTGCCGCTTTTAGGTGTCGCGTATCGTAAAAATTCAATTATTATTTTCCCCAAACGCGTCAAGAGAAGTAAGACATAAGACAGGGGTGTGTGTAAGGTGTAAAAGGCAATAATCAACACGGAGGTTATGCCTTTAGTTTCATTCAGTTAGTATTTAACTATTTCTGTTTCATATTGATTGACATGACGAATATGTCATAGTGAATCTGACTATGATACAGACCGCTGTACAGGTATACATACATACATTGTCGACGGCATGTTTACAAATAGTGTAATACACACAGCGAAGTTATTATCACGTACTGAGCGGTGATGGAAAACATCGCGAGGGAACCTGCATATTTTTTTTTCGAAATAATAACAAATAAAAATATTTCGAAGATATATTCATATTAATGTGAAGTCTACCAACTGGACTATGCCCTAATACCCTCTGTACAGAGGCGTCTGCTCAGCAGTGGGACATATTATATATTATATAGACTACTATAAAGCATTATTAATTGTTAGCATAAACATAGTTCCGCTGATTAGTTCACTATCTGCGGTTGTATCGTTTACACTGGCTTAGGGTAAAACTAAGTCGTGTCATTGTTTAATTTTATTGTATTAAGAGATTTTTTTATGAGAGAATCTGACAGCTGGTTTGGCGGTTCGACTGATCTTCAGTGTATACTACCGCCCATTCCGTTGCGCCCGCCAAGTTGTTGTCGGATTCAAATTGTGTGTACAGGACAAAGTCTGTTGGTCCGATAGTTGTAACACAAATGAACAACAGTTATCTAGTTATTGGCCACGGAGCAGATTCCGCTGTTGCACGAATGACCGACCGGGGAAGTACCAGGGCCTCATAGAAGACCGTGTAGTATAAGTAGGTATTATACTTTTGTGTTTCGTCTGGTGAGGGAGGTTAACGAGGTCCAATTTTCATGTTTCTCTCTGAAAAACCAATAGATTGTTCTCTTTGTCTTTTTTTATTGTCTATTTTTAAAAGTAAGTACCTAAGTACCTACTATTTAACTTGAATCTATGTTTGTTTTTACGAAATAAAAGCAGCATAAAGGACTTCAATTTAAGTAAGTTTGTACAATATTTTTAGACCATGTCAAAACGAAAGTAAAAACGGAAAAGGTAAAGGTTGCCAATTGGCCGTCTATATATATTTATCACTTTATTTCTACTGGCATATTGTGGCATAAATATTGCATTCGTTTAATTGGATTACATAAGTACGATACTGTGCTTACATACTACATATTGTTCAAAATATGACGTATAGGGAGTAATCGTTCTAGAGTAGCAACCTCGCACATGCCACTGCTGTCTCGGAGGACCTCTGAAACGACGCTGAGCATGATCCAATTTGGTTCTATTCTGTCGTCTTCGTTGTCGTTGTAAACACGATCCAAATTACGACGGAATTCTAGAAAAACTAGAACATAGCGACCTCAGTCGCGCCATATCTAGAAACGCGTACCGTCGATTGTTGATAAAGAGTTGAGCGAGCGCATTGTGCCGCGCACAAGCCTCCATTGTTGTCCACTTGCGCGGGTCCAACAGGAGGCGTGGCCGAACAGTGCAATGTGTTGTCACAGTTTGCATTGTGTTTATTTCGATTAGTCCAATGACTTTTGGGTGAGAGAGGTCGCGGTATCGAATCCCGACCGTCGTGCACCGACTTTTGTTGCGTCCGTCGCGTGTCAAACGCACGGTTGACTGTCCTGTTTGAGATATAAAACCGTTTAAAAACTTTTAAGTTAAACGGTTTTATTTTATGCACTGAAAACTACAATATTGTATTGTCATCCAAATTAAATGTGTGTACCAAATTTCAGATCAATCTGACAACGGGAAGGTGCTTAAATTTCAATTTCTAATTTTGACCCGAATAAATAAACAAATTCCGTACGTGTCTAAAGCTAATTAAAACCGTTTAAAAATAAGCTAGGTGCATAGGTTTCTTACCTATCTCTGCCTATACTCTGAAAATGAGCGTATTTTCAATTCCGGCCTTTGATCCTAGCATCATCAACTGAGCTTGTCGTCTTCGGCTTTCAGCCCGAAAGTTGAATTTTTTTGTCCTGGATTCCGAGCTCGTGTGGACGAAGTGAAGTGGACAAATCAGTTAGCCATTACCTTAAAATTCCTCTTTAAACATAACAAGCAATATTTCTGAAATAAAAATTGAAGCAAAAGTAACGCTTTTTTCCTGTTAGAAGAGGTCCAAACAAATATCGCAGATTCACCGAGAAAATTGTAACTGTTACTATTGGACTTGTAAATTACGCCCCATTTACGAACAGTTTGTGGAAGTAGTTAGTAGTACTTCTTATCCTTTCTATTTTATATAGCTGTGTAATTATTTGTCTCGTCCAAACAACTACTTGGCTAACAATCGCAGACTAGTGACGCCGCAATCATTCCTTGTGTTTTCGCATAAAAAGACCCACTTACAAAGCTTATAAAATAAAAGTACAGGACGTTTCTCGATTAGGGGACAGACTGAGTTTATTTATTTTTTAGTTAAAACAGCTTAGTCCGTCACCAGGAGCTCAGGACGCGTGCTGTACCGGCTGCGAAAAATACCAGGAACGCAGGACTAGTGTACGCGCCCGAGATATCATTCGTTCGGGCGCGTCGGCTGAAAAAATACACGGCTAAGCGCGGTGCGTGTCTGTTTGCGCGTCGTATCTGGCGTGCGATAACGTATACAGCACAGCGCATATGCGGCCCTGGTACTACGACAGTACACAAAACTACACGTGGAATGGTTGCGATGTATACGCCAACTATACTGAGTTCTTATTTGCGAAGTTCTTATTCGATATTCTTGTCTCGAATCAACGGGTAAAATTGAACCCTATTGCTAAGACTGCTGTCTGTTTGTCTGTCCGTCTGCTTGTCCGTCCGTCTATCATCAGGCTATATCTCATGAACTCTCATGAGAGTTAGGCAGTTGAAATTTTCACATATGATATATTTCTGTTGCCGTTATAGTAACAAATGCTATAAAACAGAATAAAAAAATATTTAAGTGGGGCTCCCATAAAACAGACACGAGTTTGCTGTTTTTATAGATAATGTTACGGACTACACTTTATTTCCAGCTATAAAACCCTTACTAATTAAACAACAGCATGGTTTTATAAATGGTCGTTCAGCTGAAACAAATTTGAATGAGTTCGTTGACATTCTTCTGGTAGCTATGGACAAGGGACTTCAGGTTGACGCTGTGTATACTGACTATTCCAAGGCATTCGATAAAATTTCCCACTCACTGTTAATACGTAAACTTGAGATCATCGGTATACACGGTGATCTGCAGGTGGCTGACTTCGTACCTTCGAGATAGAACTCAGGCGGTTGCTATTAAGGGTCACATATCAAGTTTTGTTCCTATTACTTCTGGGGTTCCCCAGGGCTCTCATCTCGGACCACTGCTTTTTAACATCTTTATCAACGACGTGATTGATTGTTTCTCTAGCTCTGAGGTACTTTTGTATGCAGATGATACTAAAATATTTAAAGTCATTCATACATATCAGGACTGTGTTAATTTACATAAAGACTTAAACAAACTGTCAGACTACAGTTTACAAAACAAACTATTTTTGAACACTGATAAATGTTGTACGATATCCTTTTCCAGGAAAAAACAGACTACGTCCTTTAATTACTCGTTGTTTAATCACACTTTGAGAAGAGTGTCTGAGGTGAGAGATCTAGGGGTTCAAATTGATAGTGATCTGTCCTTTCTGTCCCAATTCGAAAATATCGCAAAACATGCATATAAGATGCTAGGGTTTGTTCTCAGACAGAGTGTACACTTTAAAAAGCCAGCTACTTTAGTTGTACTTTATAATTCACTTGTGAGGTCTCAGTTGGAGTACGCATCAACCGTGTGGAATCCACATTATTCCTCACATATAAATGTAATAGAAAAGATTCAGTCTACTTTTGTCAGGAGGATGAAACACAAATTTGGTCCTGCTTTTACTTATAAATTAATTTCCCTTGAAAGGCGAAGAGAGTTAAGAGATCAAATGTTTCTTGTAAAATTAATTAAAAAAATTTATTGAATCTCCCTATTTACTTTCAAATATTTCATTTAAGTGTCCCAAAGTGTCCAAAAAAAAAAACCGTTTTACTGTAAGAGTTTGTCGTAAGTATAACAAAAACTTCTATCGTATTGACATTTTTCGAGATAGTATAGAAAAATGTTTTGCCGCAATCAAAATGGAAATAAATATATAATCTGTAAATGTTGTTTTTCAAATAATTTAGGTTTTTAGTTTTGTATTTGTATCTTTTTTTCTTATCTTTAACATTTTTCTTTTTTAAATGTAAATACCGTTAAAATAAGATATTATAATTGTGTTACAATTGCATACTTCTGATGCTAAGTGTATAATAGCTAGTGGTGAAAACTTTATTGGCCCACATATCGGTGTGTATTTTGTACTATTTATTTTATGTAAGTGCTGTTTGTTTTTCTAATCAATAAAAATAAAAATAAAATAAAAACTCTACGTGCGCGAGTCCGACTCGCACTTGGCTGGTTTTTTTATGGGCTGGGATGTTTTTATGTGAGAAGGTGGCAAGCGAGCTGGCGTTTGATCTGATGTTAAGTGATGACCCAGGCCCATGGACATTTGTAACAGCCGTAGGGTTGCAGACGCGTTGCAACCTTTTAACAAAGTTGGCTCGGCTACCTCACTCAACAGACAAATCGCAGAAGTATGACACTTTTTTTTCTTTTAATATGAAAAGTTGTCAAACGAGCAGACGGTTCACCTGAAGTTAAGTGAATACCGCCGCCCATGGACATCTGCCACACCAGGGTTACAGATGCGTTGACAACCTTTTGCAAATTGGGCTCTGCTCACTTACCAGACGAAACGCGAAAGTTTTTGTCATACTTCCACTTTACGCCGGTCTTCTGTGAGTTCGCGGTACATACCCGGACGGACCTATCCATTCGTGTAACGGCCGAGCCCTACCACCGTTAAAATTTAACCCTCGTTATGTCCGTTATACGATATCTTTTAAAATATAAGGCCCACGCAGCGACCTTGTGCAATAGCACGAGACCTGTTTTCCAACTTCTAAAATAAAAATAAATAAAACATATATACCATAACTCATTACAAGTGATGAGAGGAAAAGCGGAATTTTTATCTCTAGCACAAAATCAGCCGCCGGTTGAGCGGACGCGGTTATTTTTATCGATAAAGCTTGAACCTTGTAGTTTTACAAAAAAATACTTGATTTTATTAATTTACAGATGGATTTGGATAATATTAAATGGATCATTTAGAAGACGTTTTTTTTTATATCGATTATATCGATGCAATATTTACGCGCTTCAGTCATATCTTACAGTAGCAAATTATATAATATATAAAATGTGTGCTAGTATGGTGTATTAGTATAGTTTACAAGTGTTAAATGTTTAACCATAATAATAATAAAATATTTATTCACATACACGCTTAACGCTTGCGTGTTCTTATGAAACGTCAAAGTTTTACAAAGAAATTAACACGTTCGTAAGTTACCATGCCATAATGAAACTATATATGGTTTATGTTCAAAGACTTGTGATCAAAAGGACATAAAATTGAGATTTAACTAGGTATTTGAATTTTGGGGTTTCCTGCAGTTTTTGAGAAACAAGTCAATATTAAAAAATTCTATAAATACAAATATGGTACAATGAAGCGTTATGTCCCATATTTTTTCCAATCTTATAGTCACAAACTGCATTCAATTCAATATTTTCTCGTTTTAAATGTTAGTATAGGCACGCACATAGTCCCGACTGTTAGTTAAATTTACACCTGTCTTTGTATCTGTAATGTGGAAAGCATCCATATTCTAATAGGCTATTTAATATTACCTGACGATGATAAAGAGTCGAAGCCAGTCTATGAATAAATATGGATGGTAAATTCCAGATCCAGAGCACTATGTTATGAAAAAAACTTTTCCCTTTGAACAGTTGACGTAATTATTTCACACATTCAAACTTATTGACACACAAAATATGTTGCCAGACTTAATTTCATCGTGTAGTATTGCAACTAGATTTACAAAAAATGTTCTAATGAATATATTATAAAAATAAATAGTTAAAATTTTGCAAATAGTTGTTTAAAGTTGTTATAATTAGAGGCATAAAAGTTGTATTTGAATGGTGAACTATAATTTACAGAGGAGTTGTGGAAAATCCAAGTAAGCTATAAATTTGTGAAATCGTTTTACAAAGATAAAACCGTTTTCCTTTCTGGACCGGTGCATAAATTTGAAATACTAAGGTGAAGTTAGGCGAGGTATAATGAATATTTACAATGGTCACGATTTGTGAAGTCACCAGGCACGTATGATTTCCGAAATGTTCTGATATTTTCTTTGGCCTGTTCCCCAAAATGCTCTAGGGTACTTACTATAAAATGATAAATCCGTGTCGAAGTTGCGTTATTTGCTTCGGCTTCGTCGTAAATTCGATCCTAACACGAGCCAACTATTTGCGTGATCCATAGATAGTCGTTTTGGTGTTTGTCCCCGTGAAATTTATGTATGTAAAACGTCCTTACTAAAGAGAAAAGGTCCTTACTAAAGTGATTACTAGAGAGATGTTATCCTACAGTAATTGGCAATATTTTCGAAAGGAAGACCAAATATATCCTTGTAGCCCGCAGTGGTCTTTGGGACTTACTATTTACCCTTCCACGCCTAATAAAAGTACAACAATCAAACGTTTGAAGACAATTATCGCGAAGTGTGCTTGTCTGATTTGTTTAAACAGTTACAAAATTATGTTAACTGTTAAATACGTGAGCGATACATATTATTTACCAACTTTTCGTTTCCTTGTTGCCGTCCCGATCACGTTCTGAGCGTGGATTCAAAGCTCTGCTGAGATTCCGTATGGAATCATTGGAATCGCGCGTTTTGCATCGACGGCATTTATTCAAGAACATGTGTTATGAGTAATACTCTAATTTTATTATTGGTGTATCTTTCTGCATCCGCCATATTTAGTTAATTTTGTTTAAACTTACATGATTATTATTGATCAAGCGTAAGGCTTGATCATTTATAGTCATATAATATATAGATAAATGTGTAATTTCATCTTAAGTGCAGAGACTAGCACTAAAATTAAACATTAAATTTATTTAATTAAGGTCTATTGTACCCTTCGAACATCATAATCTATTTTGTACGCGGATTGGGTCATGTCTAATGCATAAATTACCGTGTGTCGAAGCATGTCATGCTCGAAATTTTATGAACACATTTCAAGGCAAGAGTGAATAGGTTTTTACTGAGCCAGCGCGCTTACCATCGACGGCAGCACAGCCACTTACCATCAGGTGGGATGGTAGTCAACCGTTGACCTGTTTCGCATAAAAAAACGTGTTAACGATTATCTTCAAAACATAACAATTTTGTATACAACATAATTTGGTTTAAATCAGTCGAGCGTTCATAACTTCCCATTTATATTTTCTAGTCGCACCTTTGAAGAGAAACTACGTTCCTATAGGCTCTTAGATGTGGAGTATTTCGACATCTCACATCGGAGTATTCCGACATCTCACATCGGAGTATTCCGACATCTCACATCGCGTGTGTTTTCAGCGTCCTCGCTTGCCTACGCGGTGGTCAACGTGCCGTCTAACGCGACCGTCGCCGACGGCAGCTGCAACGCCACCGAGCAATGGATCAAGCTATCTTGGCCCGAAAGTGGCGACCACACCATGCTCCTGGTCTTCACCGCCAACTCCACCACCAAGGAGTACGCGCTGAAGAGTCTCAACGTCACCATCGATCCGGCCATCCTGACCAACTCTTGTAAGTAATCGGCATTGCCAACATTTGCTACCCATTGATTGATTCGGTACTGACCAGTCAAAAGAAATTCGGTATATCATAAAACGGGTCATCTCTTCGGGCGTCATGTTTACGTCCCACATGTGTTTATGTCCCACATGAATCATATTCATCACACGGTATTTATCGCCAATGACATGTCAACATGGCCGACCTTGGTGACCTTCAAACGTCCTTTGGTGCATTGGACCTCTAAAATTTCCTATCAGAAGCTAAAAAGCATTTACAAGAAAAGTGGCTCGAGTTAAGTGTTAGGTATTAGTCAATTTTCAAAAGGAAGAGAAGACTAAGTAAGTTGTGAAGTATAGTAATCCATACTAATATTATAAATGTGAAAGTAACTGTCTGTCTTGCTTTTATACCAAAACTACTGAACCGATTTAAATGAAATTACAGAGAGGTACACGGGTAGTCTAGGGCCGAGTTGTAAAGGGTTGAAAGATATTTATTTAAGGGCTTCAACGCGAGCGAAGCCGCGGGCGAAAAGCTAGTATAATATAAAAGTAGTCTCTACGATCCGAACGCTTATTTATGTAACGTCGAGGATCCAGGCACGAAGTGTAGTGTTTGTCGTTGTATTTTGAGTAATCAATAAGTAACTCGAGAGAAAAAATATAACTCTTACGCAATTGCTCGCTTAAGAAATCTGCAAAAAGATTTTTTTTTGCCAAAAATAAAAGCTGAGAAGGAAGTTCATTTCACTTTATGCTCATAAAAGCGAGGTTTTGACGATTGAATGGTTTCCAATCCGTGAAATTCATCAATTTCCCTGTTTATTCTCATTGACACTGCTTCTCATTTCATATTATAAATACTTTTCAACGCAATGTCTATTTTCGTAGTCATAATAAACGATCATGTTTAAAAAATAGCTTTAAAAACAATCATTATCGTAATTACAAGTTCGATAGCTTATCAGCCGTATGGTTTGCCAGCTAGCAATTAAACGATGTAATTTAATAAAAATTTGCCCGTTTAGTTAAAATCGTGAATAAAGTTAATTGTAGAATCATAACGTCTTCATTAAATCGTCAAAAAGTAACAGTAGATTAACCACTGGCCTTTATATTATAACCACTTATTTAGCGTATCGGGAATTCCGATACATCATTTGTGTGTCCTAGTCGTTTAGTTATTGTTTTGGCGACTACGAATGAATAAAGAATTTTGAATTATTATATATTGATTGTATAATAAAAGATCATTCTCTTTTTGCTATAATTTTTTTAATGTATTATCTTATAGGTATCCTTCCCCATGCCAGGTCTGATGGTGATGGATGATACGAAGTCTGTTTGATTTTAAGAATGCGTTAAGATCTTTTTGCCAGATTCACGTATAAAAGATATATTGTGTGTTTGTTGCCTTCTTCACGTCGCTTTTGTCGAACAGATTTGAACGATATTCGAATTGTTTGCATTGGGCTAGTAAATAGTCTGGTTTAGTGTAGAACAGCACAATTTAAACCACCAGCTTTTAAATTTAGAATAGTACCAAGCGACAGAAACCTCAGTTTGGAGATGATGAGATGATGTTTCTTTAACCAATCGCCAGCGACGGGCGATACGTCTTCTGGAAAACAGCGGACTGATATTAACGAATGGGAATTTGCTAGCGCCGATTCGACCGTTGTCGTTGGCGAAATCGGCAAGTTCCGTCATTAAACTATTGACTGACCTCGCCCGGCTCGGTCCGTGAGCGCAGTGCACTTTGCACGAGCGAGGTCAACGTTTTCAGGGGTCCGGAGCGTTTCCAGTGTCAGCCCGAAATCTTTGGGACGGTGTGACCGAGTTATCGTCGCTCAAATGATATCGATGATGACTATATGTAATAATAATAATATTAATACGCCCCAAGCTGTAATGAAGAAGGCGGTGCTCCTCGATACCGCCCGCATCGTCCGCCGGTTCCTCTCCCCTTCACCCTAACCCTCGGCCGTTTGGTCTCCCCTGCCGAGGGCTTCCGTCTGGTTGGGTCCTATTTATATATGTGTTGTATACAATATTTATATCTATGTGTTTATTTTTATCATAATATTTATTTTATATATGACATGTATCTATATGTTTATTTTTTATGTATAAACTCAACCAGACGAGAAAACAAATGAATATCTCCCCCATAATAATAATAGATCTTTATTGGTCTAAAATCAAAAATAATGTAGGTACAAGTAGATTTTAGACTAAAACGTGTGTATACACATATGTGTATAACATGTGTGCGTTTCGCGGCTGGGCTCCGCAGAGTTACAGGCCACGCAACGGTCCCCGCTGTTGCACGAATGGGCAGGTCCGTCCGGGGAGGTACCACAAACTGACAGAAGCCCTGCGTAAATTGGAAGTATTATACTTTTGTGTTTCTGGTGAGTGAGGAGTCTGCAACCCTACGGGTGTTGCAAATGTCGATGGGATGGTTATCACTTAACATCAGGTGAACCGCCAGCATGCTTAACACCTTCTCACATAAAGAAAAGAAAAGACAAACTTTTCCTGTACATTGTTTCGATACGAGTTCAGTAAACAGTATTGTACAGCTGGTTATAAAGACGAAGTTTTTTTGGATGGTACTATATTGAGTGTATCGGATAATTGGATAAGTGATATGTAAATGGAATTGCCTAGAATATGGTTTCGGTCAAAAAGTTTCGGCTAAAAAGTTATATTCCTAATACCAAAGCAAACATGATAACCTAAAAGTCAAAGCTAAAAGTGTACGCGTAAATTTTGAAGCATAATTAGTAAACTCGTTAGCCGAATAGTTATGAATGAATATAGTTATAATGCCACTAATCTTGTCAAGTCTTTTGGCAACAGGAAGATATTATTATCACAACTACTATTAAAAGCGAGGGTTGCCACATCGTGTTAGGTTTTAATTGACAGGAGAAAATCATGCTTATTAATATTATTGTACAAATCGCTTTACGTATTTCGAAACAGGGTTATGTTTTATGTTTTTTGGAGCAACAAGACCGCACGTATACAAACAAGCTATTTGTTTTTTTCTTTATTTTATTCCTGTCAACATTGCGATTTTTTTCCACGGTACGTTTTTTTGACTCGCAAAGTACTTAAACGTTCAGTAGGTACAATCCCTAAACGCAAATTTTAAAGTAACCTAACCATTAAATTAATCCCCCCGTAACCTTGTGTCCGGTCTCGAATCCAAGCATACCTCAAAAATATAGTTAGCAGTTGCAGCTCTGATCAGCTTCGTACCTGATACGCAATATAGGGCTCACGTGGGTCCCGTTCAACATGCACCTTCGCTATATTGCGACCGTGATGTTCAGCCGACTACAAAAAAGGAGGGAGTCCTCAATTCGTTTGTATTTTTTTATGTTTGTTGCCCCAGAACTCCATCATCTGTGAACCGATTTTGGAAATTATATTTTTACTTTTTCTGGTTTTATTTAGCTTCCAATGCGTTCTCATGTTAATTTCATTGGTATTTCGAAAATTAAATCGAACATTTGTAGTGTCCGAGTCATTCGAAGTAGGTTGTTTTCTTTTAAAGAAAAATGTATTGATTTCGTTATACAGAAACCTTGGATAATCTGCGCGGTAGTATTTCGTTAGCGTACTACGCTACATTTTTCTTGATAGGATCATTGAAGCCGCGATAGCTCAGTGTCCTGGTGCTCGATTTTAATTCAATACACTCGAGCATACTGTGTTCGAATCCCGGGGCCGACATCAAGGAAATTGTTAATTTTAAGTTCTCACTTATCACATGCTCAGCGGTGTAGGAAAACACCAAAGCGACAGGACCATCATATTTTCGAAGTAATAACAAAAAATATTTCGAAGATATTTAAAAGTCGACCAATCCGCGAGGTGGACTTTGCCCTAATACCGTTTATACAGAGGAGGCCTTTGCCCAGCAGTGGGGCATTTGTAGGCTGTAACTGTACTGTTCATTTTACTATTGCGTTATCTGCCGTACCCAGCCCTCACCAGCCCCGTGGAGCTGTGGCACGGCGTCGAGTGGCGCGTGCCGTTCGCCACCTCGTACCGCTGCACGCCCGCCACCCAGCTCAACCTGACCGCCGAGGTGACCAGCGTGGCAGGCGCCCTCAGCATATCGCAGCTGCAGGAGGAGGCCTTCAGGACCGCCCACAACGCGAACACCTTCAGCGCTGGTGAGTTTGAATGATGAACCAATTGGCGCAGTGGGTGGTGAACCCGTCCCTTGGCTCTTGCGCCAGAGGGTGTGGGTTCGATCCCCAAAATGTATTGCGTGATGAACATAGTGTTAAGTATTTTTATCAGTTATCTAGTACCCATATTACAAGTGTTGATTAGTTTGGGACTAGAGAAAGTTGTGTAAAATGTGCCCTGAAATATACCGGAGCTCGTAAATATACTTATCACTAAATAATATACTCGCTACTGTGGTAGGGTCACTCAACAGGCATTGGCAGGTCCGTCCGGATAAACCTCACAGAAGACCGGCGTAACGTGGACGTGTTTAGTTCTGCGTTTCGGTGAGTTGGGTAGCCGGGCCCCACTTAAATAAAAGGTGGCCTCTGCAAAGCTACGGGTGTTGCAAATGTCAACGGGCATCGGCTATCGCTTAACATCAGGTGAACCGCTGGCTCGATTGACACTTTCTCACATGAAAAATAAGCAAAACGATTCGGCCAAATTCGTCGTTGCTCTCGTTAAATACGAAAGCCCCGGAGAGCGCGCGGCCTTCGCAGATTACTCGCGACCCTGTCCGCTCACGAGAAGCGCCGGAGTCGGGTTCGACGCCCGGTCAAGGCGGCCCCTTATCACCCGCGCGGCGTATGCCCCTCTCAAGTTCACTTCCTACGAATTGTATACGAATGAGATAGCAAATCGCCTCGAAAGTTCATTATTTTGGCCACGGAATATGTGACACAAGATATTGTGTCACAGTTAATTTAGTAGGGACCACGCAGTCTTTGCTGTTGCAAAAATGGTGAGATTCTTCCGGGTAAGTACCGCGGCCTTGCTGAAGGCTGACGAGAAGTGGAAGCATTGTACTGCGCTTCGTTAACCGAGTGAGATAGCTAGGGCGCACTTTTTAAAAAGGCGGCAATGCATGGAATCCCATGTTACAGATGTCAATGGGCGGCGGGTTATCACTTAACATCAGGTGAACAGCCTGCTCGCTTGTTTCTTTTATGTTACAAATTTCCAAGCGGGCAGGCGGTTCATCTGATGTTAAGTGAATACTGCCGCCCATTGACTTCTGCGACACTCGAGGGTTGCAGATGCGTTTACACTCTTTTGAAAATTGGGCTCCGGCCGCCTCACTCACCAGACGAAACGCGAGATTATTATACTTCCACTTTACGCCGGTCTTCTGTGTGTTCGTGGTACTTACCCGTACGAGCCTGCCCATTCGTGTAACAGCCGAGGCTGCGTGGCCCTACCACAGTCGCTATCTTCTCACATTAAAAAAATTTACAGTTAGGTCTTATGGTGCGAAGCAGACGGCTCAATAGCTGTGTCTACTGCCTGGTGGTGTTTCATGGCAAAATTAAGGGAACAGAAAACCCCGATTACCTCACTCACAAAGCGAACCGCAGAGATGTCATGTCGCTCTGTGAGGCCGTGGTCCTACATCGGAAATGCTCATTCATTTAACAAAGTTGATATTAAAAGTGTCTCAGTGGTTTGCATCGAGGGCGTCAGTAATGATGTACGTAAATTTTATTTCGTAGCAGCTATGTCGCTGGCTAGAATTGAAACGGTCAAAATCAAAAATATATTTATTCACATGGACGCTTGCGCGTTCTTATGAAACGTCAACATCTAATATATAAAATTCACGTGTTTGTAAATGAACTCCTCCGAAACGGCTCGACCGATTTTTGTGAAATGTTGTCCGATTCTTGGCCATATCGGCCAGGGTGGAGAATCGGACAACATCTATTTTCCATCCCACTAAATGTTAAGGGTAGTCCACCCTAAACAGTTTTTCTACCCTACAAACCCTACCCTACAAATTCCCTAGAAATAATTTATATGGCAGAACAACGTTTGCCGGAACAGCTAGTTTTACATAAAAATTAATGCGTTCGTAAGTTACCAGTATCTTTTTGTTGTTATTATGTATATTGGATACGTTATTTATTCATCTGTGTGTACATACTTAAACGATGTAATAAAATAATTTAGTAAGAGAGAAAATGAACAGTTTCCATATTAAGTCTTATCACTCCCCAAATGCGGTAGTCCATGATATTAGAGCCCATCCTCTTATATGTCCTCTACTGTGCACTAAAGATATTTCTTTGTAAGAAAACACGCGAAATCTCGCAAATTCTTTTGGGGCGAACGTTTATCTCCCTATTTATACAAGTCAATATGCTACCAGAATGAAAGTTGACCATACAACAATATTGCAACATTATTTATTTTATAATACTTAAGGTCAAAATTCTGTCTCTATGTAATGAATGCTATGGTGTTTTTTGAATCAAACTTTCTTGATTTGCTTTGTGTTAATTGTTTATCGCTGACGATTGCAATGAACGTGATGACGTCACGATTTTATCTTGCTCGAGCTGAATACTATTATCATTATATATATATATAATCATAACGCGATAAGCCTCGAAATAAAATGTCTATGTTCTTACTCTGCAATACTATGGGGTCAGGTCAGCATTATCGTTTTTTGTCTGTGCCTTGGGACGCGCCAAAATGCTTAGACATTTCACGACGAAAGTTACTGCATTACAAATGTGTCAATGGCGGATATTTAATTAACATACCGTTTATTTGTCTGAATCTCTTCTCTAACTCGTCTTTTAACGTCCAGTCATTACTGATTTAAAGACGACTTTGAGAAAGACTTAAAAGGTAAGGTTATATCGTTTGTAGCCAGGTTGGATAGTAGACAAGCGTTGACCATGTCGAAACAAAATCAAAACCCATCTCGATACGAAATAGCGGGTACCGGTTGGTTGGTACAAAACGTCATGTGTCTAATTAAATTGGTGGAGAAACAAGAGCCTATATAATCAGCTCCGGCTGCGCGAATAGACTAGCCTGATCGGGATAGTACCAAGGCGCCATAAAAGACCGGCGTGAAGTATTTGTTGCCCTTCGACTCGCCATTGAGATACCAGTGGGCTATTCTGTTTGGCGCGCTAGCGACCTTTCCTCAAATCCTGATGCTAGAATTCCCAAGGTTTGCAAGTTCCCGGTCTTTAAAACAAAGTATTACAACAATAACTGAACAGAAAACTGACGAAACGCTTGTACTACGTCCACTTCACGCCGGTATTCTGTGAGGCCGTGTTAGATCCCAAGAGTCTGCCCGTTCGTGCAACGGCCATATGGCGCCCTTATAAAATAGGGTGTCGTCTCTTCCAGGGCGCGAGTGCGGCGGTGGCGACCTGCCGGACGCCGTGCCCATCGCGGTGGGCTGCGCCCTCGGCGGGCTAGTAGTTGTGGTGCTAATCGCGTACCTTGAGGGACGCCGCCGCTCGGCCGCGCGCGGATACCTCTCCATGTGAGTGCCGCCCGAACGTATTCCTTCGTCGAAGTCGAGGCTAGTTCTGGGCTACTTTGCACCTCAGTCTGCCACACCCGTGACGTCACTAGTGCACCCAGAACCCGTCATCGAAGTTGAGGCTTGGTCCAGATCTACTTTGAACCTTACATCATAAATTTATTAAAGTTTGTAGACAAAACGAGACTAAAAGGTTTTCGCCGCTGCTGGAATCGAAACCACGTCTTATGCATTCTCGCCCAGACGCTTTAGCCATGAAGCTAAACGGCAAATCGGCACACCGACGAACATCTCTAATTAAATCAACATTTTTTTTCATATACTTAATGTATGTTCAACTTTGTTATATATAATTTATTATTCTCACTTTCAGGTAAAAACAAGCGGAGCGGGTCCCGTAGTAAATTTAATAATATAGATACGAAATAAAATAACATATATATATGATTCGTTGCATCGTATTCACGTCCGTAAATCGCCGCCATGCCATACGATCTTCGGTTAAAATCGCCTGCACACCGCACCCGTTGATCTCCGATGTTGCCACATACCGCAAATCTCTTCGCAGTCTCGCCTACCACGAAAATCGCTCAATTTCCCTGTAAGAGAGGAAACAATTTCGACGGTGTCAATAACGTTGATAAGTCTTTTGGTATCTGGTAAAAATGTATTTTATTTGTCTTACACTAATTTTAACACACTTACAGAAATGATTTTTTCACGTTTACATCATATTGAATCTTTATGTATTTTATTAATAATCACCTAATGTTTGATATGATTTAAGGTCTTGAAAATTGAAAGAGACTTATCTACGTTTATGATAATGTATACTTTATTATGTCCGTATATAGGAACTATTATGTTTTGCAACGTTTCGGAAAAAAGATTAGACGACGGTTGTAATACTATTAGATTTAATAATTACACTACTAGCTATACCGAATATTGTTTTATCAAATCAAAACACTACAATAAAGATGTTTATTAACGCGAATACAATATATTATATTCAATGAAGTTATTTTTAACGAATTATAGTCTTTATACTTTCCTCCAAGAAAACGTAACGAATTACGTAATGAACCGTCGTCAAGTCTTTGAATGCAACTTCACTCCATTCGGCTATAAACCCTTTATCCCAAAGATAATGATATTTCTACAGTTGATTCAATCTAGCTTGCTTGGGATTCTCTTTATATTTGGAAAATAGTCAGTTTGAATGATTCTCAAGAGAGCAATGTCTAAAATTAATTCATTTTTATAATGATATTTAATGATTCCCCGTAACATCATAATATGTGTCAAAATGAAATTTCAATAATCATTATGTAAGATCCGGGGCAATTGTATTTTGTTTATGAACTAAAGTAGTGATTTTTTTTGGAATTACTGATGAGAAGAAAATGTCCTAAAAATTTTCTATTGTTTTAATTTAATTTAATAGAAATAAACTGAAGAGAATTAATAGTTTTCTCCCGCTCATTTACTAATTATGTAGTAGTTTATTATTGTTTTTTAAAGCATAATTGTGATTTTTTTTTTATTTTACACGTTCTAAGCGATGCCAACGAAACATCACGATGTTTTCGGATCCGAATTTAAATTCAAAAGTGGTGTTAGTTGACACCGAAACAGAGTATATAATAAATCATTGGAATGTGATGTTATCAAATAATTTGAGGATGAGATGTTGAGAGTATTGTCCTATATATATGTATACATATTAATGTATTTTTTTTAATCTGTACCAGTAAACAAACGTTCTGTACGAATTGTTCAATTTTTCTATTAGCATCCAAAAATTGTCATAGAAATTTTGATTTAACTCATCGACATAAAAACATTTAGTAAAACTCATCTGTCCATATTAAAGCTAAGTGTAATTAAAATATAGATATATAGTCAATGTAACGTTGTCCTTCTGTAATAGTCTTAGTTAATTCTGTAAGAATAAAGACTCGCTGGGTTTAAATGATTGCTGTTTTACCTCTACCGATTTACGTTTAAACAAACCGATCGATGCCGAAGAAATCAATACACATATGTTCCAGATGTTTGGTAATTGGTTTGAAAAGAGGAGGTAAGGGTTGGGGGTTTGGGGTTTACTGGGCGCTCTACCGTAAGCCGAAAGTACTATAAATATAGTAAACGCAATATCATGTGAATCTTAAAACTTCAATGGTATGTATAGAACAATCAAGCACTTCCTAAATAACGAAATGCAGCAGTAACGACGTAAGATATTAAGTAAAACACATGATTTTTATTAAAAGCAATACATTTGGAAAACTCGACCTACCCAGGCTACCGATAGAGCGCACGGTAGAAACTTGTGACTGAGTATTCATAAATAAATGTTTTTTTATTGCCACACGCGGCTTTTATTTCCAAATGCTACAATAAATACGCTGTTGCTGCTCTTGTTTTCTTTCACATTCATAACTATTTACAAAACTTACGATAGCTATTTACACAAATTAAAAGCTATTGAACACTATTCATTTCATACACAACACCCGACGAAGTTTTTTTATGCGGCTGATGACAGACGACATTTTTTTTTGTTTTATCATGTTACATTGGTTGTAACTATTCGTCTAAGAAAAACGCGGTAGATCGTTTATTCTATGGTGTATCGTATATCGTTTGTTTGTCTCTTACATAAGAGCTTTGGAATTATATTTTTTTGATAACTTAATAAAAACTTTTTAGTCTGTGGAAAAAAATTCTGATCTAAAAATATTAGCAATAAGGTGACTTTTTGACTGTCGGGTTTCAATATATGTATAAATAACAATCTGCCATCGTTAATTATTAAAGCTGTCTTCTACATTAATATTATACAAAAGTCCCGTTTTTCATGAAACAGGCAACATTCATATTTTATCTGTCAGTTTACATATTTTAAACATAGGAGTGTACAGATAATGAGTAGTATCTTAAATGTCTTTTTACCGAAAAAGTAACCACGAAAAGGTATACAATAAAGTTTCCGGAAATGATCAGAATGGCGCTAATGTAGCACAAGACCTGAACTGTCAACAATTGATAATAACTTGTAGCGAATGTTCTAACAATAATTCTTTTCAATGTAGAACTTTTGCTAACGGCAGCGTACATGGTATTCTGTACCTGAAGGTGCTTCTCGTTATCTCTACACTCCATATTGGGAACAAAACAATATTAGAATACATTCATTGCAAATGAATTAACTCATCCTATTTAAAATTCTTAATCAAAAACACATAAGAAAAAAAATATTTTAGATATAAGGCACATATTTTCCCTTAAGACGAATTAAATTCCCATGGCCATTGGCACTTTGTATATTTATACATTTAAAAAGCATATGAACTTGTAATATTTTCGACATAATTGATGTAGGTATATGGATAATAAAATTAATTGCAACAGAACGATGCTATACATAAACATACACAAACTAACACAAATAAGCTAAGTATATTTACAGCAATAAGTTTTAAGAATACTGAGAATTTTGCTCATGCATTAAGTACTTTATCTATGTACATAATATGAGTATTCAGTGTTGCCATTATTAAGTAATTGGGAAATGAATGTCAGAACTAAAATATTTACATTAATGTAGCCTCTTGTTTAGCCTCGTAGGTATTAGCTATTATAGGTAGTATCTCCTAGTTTATTTTTCATGAAATACGTATTTGACAATAAGCATTGTTTTCATATAGTTGATAATGTTCTGAATTAATATTTAATACCTCTGAAATTAAATATAAGGTTTATATAATAGGTCAATTTATTATGTTGTCTCGAGGCCTTCCACTTGTCTCAATATAAACAATATCTACCACAAAACTGGAGCTAAATTGAAAATTTTACATGTATAATTTATGGCACGGCTTGATTCTTCTACCTATCAATTAAGGCACATTTATTACAGTTCATTCGAATCCTATTTTCCATAAAATGGTTTTAAGTCTATCATTTTTAAAGACAATCGCTTCATTACATGGCTCACTGTGTCACAGTCAATGAGCCTGAATAGAAATGTCCTTCACAGCAAGAAGATAAGAAAGACACTAATAGTATTTTCTAGCAGTTTAGACGAGGGAATTTTACGTCATATCTGTACTCTCCATTGTTCTCTTATTGGCTTGGTAATGCTTCTTAGTGGGTTCTAAACGCACAATCTGCATAAGCGATTGACCACAGTCTGTGAAGCGGAGTCCCGTAGGGTGTCCTCGCTCTCACTGTGCAATGGGACACGAGTCCAGGAGTACGTTGTGCAGGGAGTCCATGTCGCGCCAGTCCCGCGCCTGTCCCGACACGCTCACGTCGCGTATGCACCCCTTGAAATTCTCCCGACCCTCCGACGTGTCCAGAGCGCCCTCTGTAAACACATCAGTTTCGTTTCAGAATGTTTCCTCCACTATGTTCACAGTTTTAATACAGTGCGCGTTAGGTCACGAGATTTTATGCTATTCATTAAGTTACTTGTTCATTCAAGTCCAAATTATTTAGCCTTGTATGCAAACGTTAACAAAATGTCCGTCTGATTATTTTAGATGACGTAATTATGTTCTCCACTAACGCTCAGTTAAGCTATTAACGGATATAATAACAGAGGTTTGTATCCCATTAATGGTTACGTTTATTAGCGAAGAATGCAAAGGTGCAAGTATAGTTTTTGATGACTCCGTGGTGCAGTTGACAAGGTATTGACCTCGGAACCGGGGATCGTGGGTTCGATCCCCGCACGAGACAACTATTTGTGAGACAGACAATTGTTTCGGATCTGGGTGTTTGTCCGACTCACAACACAGGAACATGAAATTCCAAAGTAAGGGCACTGTTAAAAAAAGCCGACGCTGTCTCTGCTACGCCAGTTTCTTCTAAGCAGCCTCGTTTAGCATTTGGCGATCTTAATGAATAAAATCAAAATAGACAAAGTGGACCTGAAGTAAAGAGGTGTGACTACATCAGTTCACGATAGTGGGATGGAGGAGGATTAATGAGGAATGATTGTTAAGGGTTGAGGATGGTTCGACTAACTGTTATCCCGGCTATGTGAAGAGGAGCGGCCAGGTTGTAGTGGGAGGGAGGGGGGATTAATGAGGGTCGTGAACGGTTTCGCTTACCAGGAAGGCCGGCGATGTGCAGCGGGGCGTTGAGCGCGGCGGGCAGCAGCGTGGCAGAGCGCTGCTCGGGCCCCCCGTCGAGGGCCAGCAGCGCGGCCGCCTGCCACACGCGCGCCCGCGCCCGGTGCCACGCGCCGTCGCACAGCGCGCGGCCCCCCGCGCCCCACGACTCCACCCGCGCCGAGCCCACGCTCACCGCCACCTGCGAACGCCCACTCCGTACAAGCGAAACAGCTCTGCATAGCCTGTATGGCGCAGTGGGTGGTGTACCTCCTGCGTCGGAGGGCGTGAGTTCGATCCCTACTACTGGGAAAGTATTGTGTGGTGAACATAGTGGTTTTCTAGTGTCTCGGTGTTTATATAATATGTATTTATTCACAAAAGAAAAGAATTTTTAATTGTGTTTATTCATGATCTAGTAGTGCAAGCGTTGCTTAGTTTGGGACTAGAGAACGTTATTAAAATGTATCCTTAAATATTTATTTCACACAAACATTCCTCAAAACAGAGATGTTAATTTTCGTTTAGGATATAATTCACTTTAACTCTTGGCTTTCCACATTTATGGATTCCAGCGCCATCCATTAGTGTTTTTGGTTAGCGTTTAAGCGGGAACTATCCGAGGCTTGTTTTCTTTAAAAAGAATCGCTGCGCGTCAAATGTTTGACAATCGGTCTTTTAGCTAAAGCAATCCAGAAAACCTGAGTTCGATTCCTACAGCGGCGAGAAACTTTTCATACTTTTCATATCTGGTTAAGCTAAAGTGATACATACAGCGCCATCTCTTAGCTCCAGAACGAAACCCCCCGCCGCCATGAGCACACCGTTGGGCGCTGTGGTTCGGAACTGTAGTTTAAGCTCGACCGACTCCATGTCCTCACTCCACCAGCGACTCGACCACACCGCATGAGCATCACCTGAAAATCGAGCAAAACTGATTGTTTCTTTACCCGATTACCGAAGAAGGGTCAGGTTTTTCAAAATCAACACCAAAAATTTGTCGAATTTCAATATCTATATCACTATATTCGTCTCACAGCCGGTTTCTGAAACACTGCTCATCGTAGATGTCAACTAATCAGCTGTTTTCACTCTCTGAATTGACATGAATAATCTTCTTAACGATCACAATGATCAATTCAAAGAATTTAACCATCCTTTTGGCAACTAAAATGAAATTTGACAGCTGATCAGTTGACATCTACGATGATCCATGGTACAGCAACCGGGCGTCAGTGGAGGAGAAAGTGACAAAGGAAAATTGTTTTATTTTAATATGGTGTCGGTGAAAATTTAATGGAGTAGTAGTTGGTATCTTTGATGCAGCCTGGTTAATGGTCCATTTAAGAATTTATGCTTGTTTACCAATGTAAACAACCATAAATTCTTATTCGTATAAACGAATGTTAATAATACACATTGATAAATGAAACGTGAGATTGCATTGGGTCTCGGAGTTGTCAATTTCGCTGTGAGTTTCAACGAAGCGAATGTGAAATAAAGTTTTCTTTTTCAAAACTAGAACTTGCAAGCAGCGCACGACGTCCGTTAGTAATATGTTTAAATCACTATGTACTTAAAATAAATGTGGGCATTGTTTACTGACTATTTAGGCCCCGTCAGGGATAAAATACGTAACGGCATATATATGGTAAGGAGTTACACTGCAGTATTGGAAAGAAAATATGCTGTTTTTAGTTTTAATACAGCAATTGGAATAATTTTAACATTTACTTCAAATCTTTAAAGCCGGTCTTTGTACTTAAGATGAAACTTAAAATGTGTAAATTTTAAAGTTTATATAGTGCTAATCTCTGCACTTAAGATTGAACATTAAAACATGTAGAAAAAGTACGAAAACATTGTCGCCGCTGTGGGAATCGACCACAGCGGCGACAATGTTTTCGTACTTTTAACCCACTTAAAATGTGTAGATAAATTGTGCAAAAATGTTTCACTGTTGGCAGGATTCGAAACTGCGCTATCCAGAACGCTCTAGCCAATAAGCGAAACGGTCGTTTTCCTCACGAAGCGATAATCTTGACATCTTTTTTTTTACTTTGCTTTCATTGCATTTTTAGCAACGTTTGCCGTCTTGGTGCTTTCCAGTGAACATGCTTCCTCGATTTTTTACAATGTTTGTTAAAAGACTAGACAGAGATTACCTACATATTTTAAGTGTAGAGATTATTACAAAAACTTCAAAAGCTCACTAAGTTCTAAGTTATAGTCCCTCCTGACATCAAGAGGGTTGGAACAGCTACCACGGGCCGGTCGAACACGAGCAGAGATTAGCACAAAAAAACAGCAAACTTGATAAAACAACATCTATAAGTTCGAAGTTATAATCACTACAGATGTCATCAGTACTGGAACAGCTACCGGCCCGTGGTAGCTGTTCCAATTTTGTTGAAAGAAAGAAAGAAACATTTATTTGGCACATAATAACAAAAAGAATACAATAGATGCTGAAAACCAAATACCTATGATTAAAATGAACCAAAATGGTCACCACTCAGCTTCGTATCACAAAGCTGACAACCTTCGCGAATGCTGGTTTTCAGTGGAATCTTGGAGGAAAGAGTGAGACGGCCGTACGTAACGATCGTAAAGAATTAAAATAGGAAGGTATCAGTAGTGACTATGAGTTTGAATTAGCGAGGTGTCGCTTGAAGTTTCGAAGCTCACCGGCGAAGTAGGCGCCGCGC
The DNA here is from genome assembly GCA_933534255.1 of Iphiclides podalirius. Lineage (NCBI taxonomy): Eukaryota > Metazoa > Arthropoda > Insecta > Lepidoptera > Papilionidae > Iphiclides > Iphiclides podalirius. The sequence continues at coordinate 991,813 of OW152816.1, read as the reverse complement.
TCGACGCTGGGGAAGCACTGGCCGAGGCCGCGGTGCGCCTGCGCGTCCCGCACCAGGTCCTCGGCGCGCCCGTTCACCGCCACGCGCCGCACGCACCCCACGAACCCGCCCGAGCGCACCACCTGAGCCCCGCCCGACCACCGTCAACCACCGTCAACCACCGTCTCGCCCTTATCGCGGCTTTAGCGCCCCACCTGCCCCCCCACCCCACGGTCAACCACCGTCTCGCCCTTATGACGGCTTTAGTGCCCCACCTGCCCCCCCACCCCGCGGTCAACCACCGTCTCGCCCTTATCGCGGCTTTAGCGCTTATGACAGCTTTTGTGCACCACCTGCCCCCCCACCCCACGGTCAACCACCGTCTCGCCCTTATGACGGCTTTTGTGCACCACCTGCCCCCCCACCCCGCGGTCAACCACCGTCTCGGTCTTATCACGGCTTTAGTGCCCCACCTGCCCCCCCACCCCGCGGTCAACCACCGTCTCGGCCTTATGACGGCTTTTGTGCACCACCTGCCCCCCCACCCCACGGTCCACCACCGTCTCGGTCTTATGACGGCTTTAGTGCACTACCTGCATACCGCCAGTGCAGTGAATACCGCCGCCCATAATCCCAGGGTTTGCAGGTGCGTTAACAACCTTTTTGGAAATTGGGCTCCGGCTACCTCACTCACCAGACGAGACGCGAAAGTATTTGTCATACTTCCATTTTACGCCGGTCTTCTGTGAGGTCGTGGTACGTACCCGGTCGGGCCTGCCCATTCGTGCAACAGCCGAGGCTGCTGCGTGGCTTTACCACCGTTATGACGGCTTAATACAACAACCCATCGTTGGTCATTGTCTCGGTCTTATGGCCACTTTAATACAACATCTGCGCCGCCGCGATCATTTGCAACTTGGTATTATGACAGCTTTAGCGCCCGCCGCGGTTAACCACTAACTACGGATGCCGCTGTCCGCACGGTTATTCCCTGTCTACACATGCTGCCCCTTAGTGTTATGACGGCTTTTACTCACTGTTAATTACTGCCTACAGATGCTGCTCTCTTTGTATAAGAACCGTTTAATACACCACTTGCTCCCCCCATGGTTAACTGCCTATAGATGCTGCTGTCCTGGTGGTAGGACGGCTTTATTGCAGCACCTGCATCCCCCGTCGTTAATCGCTGTCTTGGTTAATCACGGCTTATGACGGCTTTAATGGAACATCTGCGCCCCCCACGATCACTTACGACCTAGAGATGCTGCTGTCTTTGTATAACACCAAAAGCTTTACCACCTCACCTACGCCACCAACGGTTAACCACGGTTATGACCTTCACTACGCAATGTGCTTTATGTATGGTAACCAGGTTCCAGTTTTTAATGATTGGCATCTGTAATCCATCAGGTGTTTTCGATGTCCATGGGCGGCGGAATTCACTTAACATTAGGCAAACCACGTAGACGTTTTCTCAACATTCATATAAAAAGTTAACAAGGGTCATCACGACCCTTGAGCACGGAATTCAGTCGCGTAGCAACTGTGAGAGCGTGTCATCAAGTAGTTAAATTCAGTGATGCGTTTGCACTCACATTGTTGGGGAGGTGCGGCAGGGCGGCGGGTGCGGGCAGCCCCCCCACGTAGAGCCTGGAGGCGCGGGCGAGGGGCGGAGCCCGAGCCGTGGCCGCGGCGCCCGCGCTCTCCAGCACCAGCCGCGCCCGCCCGATGCGCACCGACACCTGGACGCGTATACGAACCACATGTTAATTGGTGCATTTACACTAAAAAATAATACCGTTGGCCGTTTTCTGGCGGTTCTCTATCTCTCTGCGTGATAGAGTTGGCAACGAATGTATCCGCAATGGGAGAAAGATAAACGACTTAGGTCCGAAGGTTGGTAAGCTGAAGTGGAGATCTGCCGGCCCTAAGGCACGTTTCTACGCGCATTTGTACGTATTGAACTACGTATTGAACCTTTAACCAATGGCAAAGAAAGGTTCTCGAGTGGCAACCTCGTACTGGTCATCACAGGGTAGGACGACCTCCCACTAGATGCAGTGACGACCTGTGCAAATGTGCGGGAAGTCGATGGGTGCAGGTGGCTCAGGATCGTGCTTCGTGGCAGTTTGTCCTATATTCAGCAGTGGACTCAAACATGCTGAAATGATGATGATTATGATTCTCAACAAGTGAATAATTATTCTGTTATTGTGTTCTCGTGAGTGTTTGTCTTCGTGTACTTGTGTTTGTGAATGACCTGTTGTACAATACAGCATTTACATTAATCTACATTAGGAATAATGAAAGAAATCACACGTTCGTTTATATTTTATAGACAACACAGAGATTCATGGACCACTATAGATTTGATAAATCATGACACAAATTAACGTGTATACTTTGTAACTATTTGTGAATTACAAAGATTTTGACCAATTTACGGTCGGCATAAGGCGTGTAATAAAAAGGGATATTGTAGAAGATGCCAAGACCCACAAAGGGTTGTAGCGCCAACGGAAGAACATAAGGTGATGCATATTTGTTAGATTAGGAATTGGTGATTAATTTATTAGTAATATTTTCCCAGTAACGGTTGTACTTTGGTGATTTTGTCACGACCTATGAACATAGATTTCACCCACAGATCTCCAGGTGCCGTCAGCCACGAACGCGGCGAGTGAGAGCTCCCGGCGCCTCCTTCCGCGTACTATCAGTTTCAGCTTCCCCTCCCGGACCATCAGCGCCATGTAATGCTTCGGTTTCGCTTTCGAACCCTGAGGAGTTACGGAGGAGGTTTAAAGACTTTCCTTCTGCTGAGATTATTTTTCTAGAAAGTTACCGGGGTTCCTCACAACGGTGAGCTCTCAAACTCGTAAACAGACTTGTGTAAAATAAATTCTGATGTCAACACAGATTCCTGTTTAAGATGACGTTGACAATATGAAAAAAGAAAACGAAGGAAAACTATTTTTTTTATTCAAGTGTATAAAACACTTAATTTTACGCGTTATGATTAATTTTATTTTATAGCTAGTATCTGCATTCAAGACGAAACTTAAATTGTGATTTTTTTGGTAGAAATATTATCAAAGAATTTCCAAGAATTTATTCACATTTTAGCTGTATTGATGACAGACCCTTCTGTGTGTAAGACTTTTCATCTCCGTACAGTACTTCGGTAGCTTACTACCGGTGGCCGAGAATGTCACCCCAGGGCCTACGAAGTGTGTCAATACGTGTCATGTCTAAGTCGCAGTTGACGTGACGTGTCGTTACCGGGAGCAGTAGGAGCAGGCCGTCCGTCGCGAAGGTGCGGAAGTGGAGCGCCAGCAGGAGTTCCCCCCTCTCGCCCCTCTCCGCCTTGCCCCCGCGACCCCTCTCCCCCTTCGCGGGCAGCTTGAGCGTGGCGTGGCTGCCGGCCGAGTCGCCGAACTTCGCCGCGCCCGCCTCCACGGTGTACGAGGAGCTCTGTCGGTGGGATTGATCGCTGGTTGGGTTCGGCACATCCCTAATGTCCTCATCATGGTTTAGGGGGCGCAGCCCTAGTCCCGGATTAGTATTGAAGTTGCGCTTTAGATAGTGCCGCGTGACGTTCGTTTGGTTTGAGAAAGACTGTTTGGTATAGCCCTAATGTCCTAACCATGGATTAGGGTTTACATTGCGCTTTGGATTGTGCCGCTTGAGGTTCGTTTGGTTTAAGAAGGACTAGCGACCTAACCGGACACGGGTAGCACTAAATTTAAAAAAAAAATCTGTTGATCCGATCGCTATCAAACTCGCAGGATTATCACAATATCAGGCTAATCTGATTGAAGATTGCCTGAGAATTACATCAAAACCGGTCCATAGGTAACATAGGTCGATTTTTGTACACGAAGTCAAATTCAGAAGCAAAATTTATTTAATCAATATAAGCGTGTTTTAGGCCTAAACGTGAAAAAAACTACTACTAAATTAGACCTGTCCTGAGATGAACGCAGCAATCTTCACTGCTGAACGACCCGGCACGTCCATCCGGAGAAGTACCACGATCTCAAGAAGGCCGGCGTGAAGTAGAAGTGTTATATTCCTGCGTTCGTCTGGTGAGTGAGGTAATCGGGGCTAACTTTATTGAAAGTTGGCAACGCACCAGTAACCCTACGGGTGTTGTAAATGTCTATGGATGGCGGTTATCACGCCAGTTGAACTGCCCGCTCGCTTGCCATCTTCTTACATTAAAAAAAAAAACGTTGTAGACTAACAGAGAATGAAACAAGACAGATGTGGCGAACGAACAATTTCGGCAAGATGTTTCGCGATTGGGTTTAGTTCGCGAAGGATGCAAGCAATAGGAAGGATAGACGGCGGTGGGACAAGTTGGCAAGTTCTGAGGAGTGGAGGGCATACCTTCGAGCAGCCGACGGCGTCCGGCTGCGAGTGGAGCGCGCGGGGCTCCGAGGCGTCCTCGTGCGGGTCGCTCTCGGCGCGGCCCAGCTGCGCGCCGCTCCAGTGCACCGCGCCCTCCAGCCCTATCAGCCTGAAACACGCCGCACCTTAACCACAGAAGACCGGAGGAGTCTGACCAATTTTACTTTTTCGACGCACTACTGGATAGAGATCTATATGTTTGTCTCTGTCTAAATCGTATGTGACCGCTGCGCCGACCTATCAGCATGCAAGATGCCAAATCTTAGCCCCAAACGCCGGATCAATAATCTGGCCGGTTTCGCTTGTTCAACAAACTGCTGGATAGAGCTCTACTTTGTTTGTCTCTGGCGAATGCTGCGTCGTCTGGAGACGTTGTAACAAGATAGCCATATCCTAATACATTTTTGAAAGATTTCATGCCTGTGTCAACTCTTCCGCACAAAATCTAGACTTAATGCGGAAGAATTTTAACGTTTACAGCGGTTAGATAGATTTTAATATTTAATGAGAGAGTTTCAATTTGATTTCAGGAGGTCCTTAATATATAATGTCGTCTTTGAGACTTAATTAACTAATTTAATTTAATTGCTTACATTAAGCGTGGCCCGTATAATGCCCAGATTTTTGTATATGAGACTATTTCTTTTTATCCACCAATCTAGACAAACGATGTTTTATTTGTTGGGTGCAACGATTTGAGATATGTATACAATATAATGGGACAATATGTTTAGAAATGTAGAGTGTACGATGTAGGTCTAAATGTCTTAAAAGCATAAATAATCGAGAATTATCCAGAGCAGTAAATATTGTGCGAAAAAGAACAAGAACCAAACAGGAACATAACACTATAGATAAAGTAATTAGAATATTATATGGTAATTATACTGACTCGGAGTCAACGATGAAATCGGCGATCGTGCCCGCAAGTCCAGCGGTGGGCAATGCAGTGGGCGGGGCGTTGGTAGGCCGAAGGGCCCTCGGAGCGCCGCCGAGGAAGAGGCCCCTGGGCCGCGCGGCCAGACCTCCGCCCGCCAGCGCGCCCCCGCCCAGCTTACGCTCATCCGCCCACACCTCTAGCTGGAATACACGCTAGGGGTCAACACTGAACGGTTTGGGTTTTTTGTGTTGGCTGCTCGAACGTTAAATGTCTGTGCAAGTACCACTGTTTACGATTTACGCATTAATATTTACCCAATTCATAATTAAAAAATGTTTCAACGATCTGTGAAGATCCAACCGTGTTCTTATACTCCTACAAAGGAGGCTTTTGACCAGCAGTGGGACATATTTGGGCTGCTATTTTACTTTACTTGTTTACGTAATAAACCTATAAACGATCTACCAACACATTATGGACGAGTTAAAACTTCGCACTTACATTATGGCCGTATTTACGAACGAATTATTGTTAAAACATTCATACTCATCAGGTTATATAATATCTTAAAACATTTTTATGACACAGGTGATAGGATAAAATACTTCAATAGGCCATGTTCGTTCTTCGGTTCTCATTTGGCGCAATATAGATTTTATTTTGTTATAAGAAACTTGTGTTTGTTAAAGTAACGAACTTTGTTTACTTCAAGGCAGTTTTGGCGGCAAGTAAAATATACTGACCAATTCTCTTCCTATTGAGGCAGAGTTTTAGCTATAATGAAATTATTCAGCAGTCAACTTCGGTCAGAAGTCTTTCTATCAAAACCGTAGGGGAGTGATAACTAAAGTCCAAAAAGGCCAAAGTCGCGCTGGGGTAGCGGGCGATACCGTCCATGTGTTCCCGTCCGATGCGACGGAGACAGGTGCAACGTGGGTTTTAAGTGGGAACCCGTTTCTGACTGGGACTCCCATATACCACTGCCACTCCCCCGAACCAGTGGCTAGATCCATAAAGTATTTTTCCCACGGACACAAAGGGGAAGTGATAACTAGAGGATTCGCTCGCGAGCTATTCTTTTGCGCCCGCGAACTATTCTTTTGCACTCGCGAATGATAAATATTACCTGTTTATGGGCTCGCACCAGGCGCACGGTATGCCTTCTGCCGTCGTTGAACTTGGTGCCGTTGAAGCGCATCCTCAGCTCACCCTTGCCCGCAGCGGCGATTACTTCCAGCTCCCCTGAAACGGACATTCGTGGTCAAGGAACCTTCATAAGTAATTGATTTGACTATTTATAAGTGTATCTCATCAGTCCTTGTAACGAAAAAAAAAACGACTAGAGAAAACGAAAAAAAAAAAAGACTATCTTTTGTATTTTTACTAACCAACTTAAATTTTACATATCGCTGAAATCGGTCGAAGTTGTTCTCAGACAATATAATTTGGGGATAAAAACCAATGGTACATGAAACCTAAGTAATGAAACATCTTATGAATATAAAAATCTTATTTTAATGACATTAACGCCCCGTTTAAATTAAGATTCCACGTTTAGGAGTTATTCGGCGCTGTGTTGTGTTGATGGTATAATATAATTTGAATACTTTAAATAAATCGTAACTGGAATGAATTTACATATCTCTTTTGAGGGCTTTATCGTCCGAATTTTTTTTAATCCCCGTTTTTAAGAATATTGGTGTAAAACCATTGCAGTATTTCTGGCGCTGATTAGGTGGAGTGTAATTTAAAAATCATTTTTTTGTAAACAACTACACGAAAAGGATAATCTAAATTATTGTTGACGTGTCTATCAAGGTCGAATAAGGCTAAGCTGAACTACTGTAATAAATTCCAAAATGGATATACAATATTGGCATCTGTATAATACACAAATAACTATTTTTCTAATTTCTGAAACAGCTTTACTCGCTATGCACGGGTTTTTAGGACTAGTGGGTCACAGAGGTCACGATATGTCATATGAGGGGCAACGTTTTAGGGAGTGGCAAGTCACCAGCAACCATGGCGAGCGCCAGGTAGTGGTTGTCGTCGCCGTCGGTGTCGTCGTCCAGGGCGCTGCGAGGCCCGGCCGGGGCGCGGTACAGCAGCAGCGCGGTTCCGGCGCGGCAGCGGAACGACAGGCCGAGCGTCACGCGGCGGCGCAGCGCCGGCGCGGCCAGCTCGATGTAGCCCTCGCCGTCCAGGATCGCCGAGCGCAGCGTCTGGGGAGGCGGCCGCTGCCACTAACTGCCACACGGATGGGCTGCGTTCCGGGTAGTACGAGCTCGTGGAAGACCGGCGGGATGTGGATGTTATACTTTGCGTTTCGTCTGGTGAGTGAGGGACCCTGCAACTCGGGTGTTGGAAATGTCATGGGCGGTTATCACTTAAAAACCATGCTGGTCTGGTTGTTGAATCACAATAATGATCACTGCCTGTGGCAGGGCCAAGCGTCAGTCTACGCTGTTGCACGAACGGGCAGCTCCGTTCGGGAAGTCCCGCAACTTTACGGAAGATCGGCGGGAGGTGGAAGTGTTATACTTATGCGTTTCCTCTGTGGAGTGAGGGGCACACTCTATTAAACGGTGGCGACACATCAGCAACTCTACGGGTGTTGCTCTGTGTTCGCTGGATCATAGTAACATTGGCTGTTTATAGCTAACCTTTCTAGCTAATGTTTTTGTGGACGAGCACTGATGGCTTGTGTTTCGAAAGGAAGAGTAACGACTTGTAGTTCAGTGACTTTTTGACTGTGAGCTTAATGCCTATAGCTTTTAAGATAGAAAACTGTGTCAAGTTATCAAATAATAACATAATTATTCAATTTGTCAAAATTCACTATGGTTATTATGGTAATTTTTGGTTATCTCGACAAATTGAAAAATGCTTCTTTTATTGTCATAATCTTTGTAACAGTACATATTACTCGTAACAAGACTAACTGACACATAGACGTATCTAGTAGTAAGCGCTAACTGAGTCCTTGGAGCGAGGTCGTTAACGTCAAACCATTGGTACTTGGTGCTGGTGACCTCTGGGGACGTTATTGCTGCCAAGGGCCGCGGCTCACCCTGGCGCCGCAGGAGCGCTCGAGGCCGTGGCGGTGCGGCGTGTCCATGAGGTCGTAGCCCTGGCGGTCGACGGCGAGCGCGCCGAGGCAGCCCAGCAGGGGGCGCGCCGCCACGGCCGCCCCCGGGGGCGCGCCGCCCACGAAGAAGCGCGCCCCCGCCTCGGGCAGGGCGGCCGCCTCCTGCACGGGCGGCGTCGGCGAGCCGAGCGTCTCCTCGCCGTTCACGCGCAGGCTGCCTGGGGACAGGCCGCGCTCATGGACCGACGGGCGGTGACTTCTCTTACTCTCTCTTCGCTTCCATCAAAGTTCCAAGCCGCAAAGAGCTTTCCGCTACGGTGGTAGGGCCACGCAGCAGCCTCGGCTGTTGCCGGAATGGGCAGGCTCGCCCGGGTAAGTACCACGACCTCACAGAAAACCGGCTTCAAGTAGAAGTATCTAATATCTAATACTTTCGCGTCTTGTCTAGTGAGTCAGGTAGCCGGATCCCAATTTTCAAAAAGTTGTCAAGGCGACTGCAACCCTCGGGTGTAGCTAATGACCATGGGTGGCGCTATTCACTTAACATCAGGTGAACCGCCTGCTCACTTGGTAACTTTTCACATTAAAAAAAACGTGTTACGAAGGACATATTAGCAGAGCATACGCAGAATTTGATTCTAAATCTGAATCTGGTACGTACTTGTGAACTCATTTTTCTTTCAAAATATTTTTTTTACTTTTTTCAATACAATAACCTATTGACGAGTACTAAAACTTTAAGCTGAACGCATAATTACTAATCCACTTAAACCGGTACAAACAAATAATGTTTGAATTTATATCGTTTTTTCGGAGTTGTCGGGCGGTAGTTGACATTTTAACGAGCTCCGTATTTTTATCTATTTTAATTAGAAACAAGTGTTTTACACAGTGAAAGTTAGACTATCGTGTAAATAAACGTTTGAATTTGTTCTAGAACTAATAGTTTAAAAGTATAGTCATGTATGCAATTCGAATAAGTTAAAATATTCAACGACCAGTTGTGCTGAGGAAGTGACTTTGAAGTGAAATTGGACCCACGCAGTGCGACATATAAAGGATTGCAGTAAAACAATTTGAGTGACATATTTATTATTTAATACAGTAATTGATAATATTCACATACAATTTAAAATATATATAAAACACTCAATAATAACAAGTCTGACTAGTGACATCTAGCAGTGACTTGTCAACATGTCGAAGTGCGGGGGTTGTGGTAAATTTTTGTCGCCGGCAGGTGGTGTTAGTTGCATTAAATGCAAAACTGTTTATCATAAACAATGCGCTTTAACGGACCGGAAAGGCCATGTACTACCGAAGAAATGGACCTGCCCAAATTGCGCGCTAAACATCACACGCCAAAAGAAAACGAATACTCCTTGTGGAGAAACTTCAATCGAAACATCCCCAGTTAGGGACGAAGGTGATGACTTATATCATTCTCCTAAAGATTTTTCTGCGGATATGGGTTTGTCACACTTAATGACCTCAAAAAGTGAAATTAATAAGGATACAGTCATGGCACTGATAAATGAACTACGCTCGTCACGGGCCTCTTTGGATAAAGTAACACAAGAGATGTGCCTATATCGCGAAGAAATGAAACAGTCGAGAAAAGATATAGCATCATGGCAAGACAAATTCTTAGTGTTTTCTAGACAAATACATAATTTAGAAGAGCGCCTGTCGCGTGGAAAGGAAGGTATGCCAGGTTAATGATCTGAAGAACCTTGTTTCACAGCTCTCAGATATGACTGCAATAAGAAGGATCAAGAAACACTGCTTAATGACGTAGTAATAGTTGGTGTTCCAGAAAATAAACAAGAGAACCTTCAGGATATGGTCAGCAAACTATCACATAAGTTGGGGGTTGGTGTCGCGGAAACCGATCTCGTAGATGTGTATAGATCGGGCCGTCTTCGGCAGAGACCTGACACCAAAATCGAACCCATTCGCCCGCGTCCCATCGTTGTGCGCGTGTCGCGGCGAGTGATTAAAGACCGTATTTTGCAAGCAGCTCGAGTAAAGCGCACCATCACCACTGCTCACCTGTCACTGTCAGGATCCCCGGCGCCTATTTATCTCAATGAACGCCTTACTAGGCAAAATCAAAAGGTATTTCAGGCAACTAAGGAGGCAGCGCGACCCACAAATGGAAATACGTATGGTCGCGCAACGGTAATATTCATATTCGCAAGAGTGACGGAGAAGTGGTTTATCGTGTGCATACCGAGGCAGACCTTAGTCGTATCTTCAATATTCCTACAGCGGGAAAGTAATAACTTATCTTTTTGTATACTTAACAGCACAACAGCCGAGTCAAATAAAGTTTTTTATGTTTTTTCTTTTTTTTTTCTCAAGTACTATTCTATAAAAATTAAAAATAGTAAAAATTTTATATTTTAACATTTAAAAGCATTTTTAGTAAAATCATTTATACGGATAACACAAAACAACATCAATTATCATTCTAATAATTTTGTCATTAAATATTATAAATAATAACATCTTCATATCTTTGATATTAATTCATATAAAAACTGTTAAAACCGAACACAATTTTTTTTTTCACCTTATTGATACTTCTTTTAATGACTAAATCACGTAATTTAAAATTGGGGCTACTCAATGTAAGATCTTTAAATACAGGACGAGATGAACTTTTAACAAGTTTTTACAGGTACAAACCCGATTTGCTCGCACTCAATGAGACGTGGATGAGAGAAGGGGAAAACCTCTATGCCCCGGCGATTCCAGGGTATAATGTTCATTTGATACCAAGACCAAAAGGTAAGAGAGGTGGTGGGGTTGGTTATTATGTACGAAATGGATTACCTGTGCGCTATCGCTCGCATCCTACTTCAGCATTAGAACAGTTATGGCTGGAGCTGTCCCTGCTAGGAATGGGGAAAATAGCAATAGGAACAGCGTACCGTCCGGAATCTGGTTTATCAATTGGAAATGCTATAGACGCCTTAAACGAGTCATTAAACGCGTTTAGATATTGCACACATATTATCCTCTTGACAGATTTTAATACGGACCTATTGATGCCTAATAAAAGTTCCGCTTCTCAGCTTATTACATACTTTTCTCATCAAAATCTTCACCAACTTGTACAGGAGGCTACTCGTATAACAGAACACTCTGCTACCTTGATAGATCTTATAGTGACTGATGCACCAGACTTATGTAACAAAATAGAAGTTCACCACAATCCTCAATTAAGTGATCATGCGCTTATACTAGCAGAGTTTACTATTAAAAAGCCAAAAGAAAAACCAACTTATTTGTATAGAAGGCCCATAAAAAATATAGATCTTGATATATTTTCTGAACACGTACGTAACATGCCGTGGACGGAGGTTTGTTACCAAAACGACGTAAATGAAATGGTAAAGTGTTTCAATTATTTTATAACGTTACTTTTTGACATCCATGCACCACTAACACGCTTGAAAGTGGGAGGCAAAGCTTGTCCGTGGATAACAAGCAATACTAAATTTATGACGACATTGAGAGACCGCGCTTATTGCAAGGCACGACATTCAGGCTCCGACGTACATAAGCTATACTACAAGCAATTAAAAAACTATACTGAAGGTGCTCTGAGTAGAGAGAAAACTGTATATTTTAATACATACATTAACAACAACAAAAAAAGCAATCCAAATATAATGTGGAACCACCTCAAACGATCCATGACAATAGGTAACAAAAACTTATTATGCATACCAAACCACCTGAATAATCCAAATGCAATAAATATTTTCTTCATAAAAGCCCCAGGTCCCGCAGTAGCAGATTATGATTACAAAATGTTTTTTCTCAGTAACCATTTTACGCAAAATAAATTTGAACTTAAAACCTGTTCAGAGCAGGAAGTCTGTAAATTACTCTTATCAATCAAAACAGACGCGTCAAGTTATGACTGCATAAATATAAGTATGCTCAAAATGATAATACCCATTATTATTCCAATTTTAACGGGTGTTATAAGTGAATCAATCTGCTCAAGAATATTTCCAGAACCTTCGAAGCTAGCCAAAGTCAGGCCTATTCCGAAAACCTCTTCTGTAAACGAATATAAAGACTTACGTCCGATAAGCATACTACCTGTACTATAGAAAGTATTGGAGAGAGTCATCTGTAAGCAGCTATCTGACTTTTTGGAAAGCGAAAAAATACTTCCGTCAGTGCAGTCAGGCTTCCGCCGGGGCTTTAGCACAGCAACTGCTCTTGCACATGTAACTGATGATATCCTTGCTGCTTGATGGCAACGCGAGTATTTTGGTTATACTTGACTTTTCGGGAGCTTTCGACTGCCTCAATACAGAACTTCTCCTTGCTAAATTGGCATACTACGGTGTCAATGAATCCTCCTTGCAGTGGTTTTCTTCTTTCCTCGTAAGGCGGAAGCAGTTTGTAGAAATGTGCGATGAGAAAGGAGAATTAGTTCAGTCAGAAATATTAACCCTAACGAGGGGCACACCGCAAGGATCAATATTAAGCCCGTTGCTGTTTGTATTGTACACGGCGGACCTTGTTGGCAAGTTAAAGTTCTGTAAAATTCATTTGTACGCTGACGACACCCAAGTGTATTACTCTTTCAAACCACAAGACGCACAAAAAGCCGTGGACGAGATAAACCACGATCTAAATGTTATATCTGACTGGGCTTTCCAAAATGCACTCGTTTTAAACCCGTCCAAATCAAAATACATGATTTTGGGAACTAAGAGGCAGAATGCGAATGGTTATTAAGCAGAAAATTCAGATCGAAATTAATAAGAAGAAATGAGAGAGTGGCAAAAGCGAAAAACTTGGGACTTGTCATGGATAGTCAACTGAGATATATCGAACACATTAACATCAAAATAACGCTTTCTATAAATTAAAATTATTATATAATATCAGAAGACACCTTACAGAGAAAGTCAGGGAAGTACTTGTGGAATCCCTGGTGCTGTCGCAGTTCACGTATTGCGACACGGTGTACGGACCTCGGCTGTATTCGATGACGGCGCGCGCGAATCAGCGTGTCCAAAATGCATGCGCTAGATTCTGCTACAACATCCCACGCCGGGCGCACGTAACCCCGTATCTCAATGAGAAAGGTACTATGAAAATGGCAGCACGCAGGGAATTACATTTTGCCAATATGGTTCGCAAGGTAATGATGCAAAAAAAAGAAACCGGAATACCTGTTCAACAAGTTTACGTTCAAGCAATGCAAACATACCCGCGGCAGTCAGAATAATGCAGTTGAGTTACCGAAATACAAAGGGGCGGGTTTCAAAAGTAGTTTCCGTTTTAGCGCATCGAAGATATGGAATGACTTACCACCACCACTACGAATCAGTGTGTCGAACTATACCTTTACAAAACAACTTAGGCTCTACTTGTTCAATAAGCAAAATTTGTGTTCGGTTCAAAATTAAATACTGATTTTAACTTAATGATTACCTTTTTGTGATTACCTTTTAATTTACAATTTTTTTTTAATTTTCGCATTTTTCACTGTAATTTGATTAAATTTTTTTTGGTTGTTTTTCTTGTATATATATATATATATATATATATATATATATCTTTTTTGTCTTATTGTCCTTGCTGTTCCGTACAGTAGTAATCTTTAGATGCACATTATTGTTATTATCATAGTATTGAGAGCTTACTGAAAAAAATATGCCAACTACCGCTGTCAATCTTAAAATGTAAGTAAATCTAATATGTAGGTAGTAAGTTTTAAGAAGGGATAAGCTGAAAATCAGCACTGAGAAATTCTTAGATATCGCTGAGCTTATTACCTTTTTGCCAAAATGAAATTTATATATTTTTGTGTATTATAGGTTAATTTTATATATTTTTTTTTGTTTGTTTATATTTTTTCTGTATATTTTTCTTTGCTTTTTTTTTGGTTATGGCAAATAAAGAATTATTATTATTATTCTTTTATATTTTTCTAGTTATATCTTGTCAAAATAAAGTATTAAGATTTTTTGGAATTATGGAATGCTCACATTATGTCAAAGTATGTATTTCGTCTACAAAATCACCCTGTATCGTCTACAAATCATACAAGATACTCTTTTGCAGTGTATCGAACGGGGCAGTGTGTATCCGGCGCGTGTTGGTTGGACGGAGGGTACCTTTCTCCAGCTTGTTGGCGGCGAAGACCCGTATGGCCTGAACGTGGGCCGGCCTGCCGTCGCAGTGGCGCCCCCCGGCGGCGATCTCCAGCCGCGAGCGCGCGTACACCACGCGGAACAGCACGCGGCACGAGACCAGCTCCACGGACACCGAGCGGTTCTGGACACGGGATCGGGACGATTGTCGAACTCGATTGGCCCACCGTCACGGGACTCGGCACTACGTGGTACGGCTTACTAGCTTTTTCCTGCCTCGTCTATCGTATACTCGAAATGAAGTCAATTTTTGCCGAATGAAACATATTGTATGCTAATAAATAAATATACATTTCAATCAAATTTGTACAGTCATTTCGTCACTCTATTTACTTATAAATATTTTTATAATAATGACTTTTTGTAAGCAAGTTCCCTGAAAGCACTGAAATAATGTTTATCTGGGATGAAATTCGAATTCCAACAGCTGCATCGATTTGTTTTTATTTTTCAGATATCCCAGGTATTCTAAATGTTTTGGGCTTAAAATTTGGTTATTCGTTGATAGCATTACATATCTATTAAATTACGCGGCACATGTAGTCAATAGGGAACGTAGGATAAATCAAGTAGTGATACCCCAATGTCCAGGCTGTCGCTTTTTACCCGAGCAACCTGAATTCAAATCCCGGTGCCGTCACCAACAAAATTTTCTTGGTGCTGGCACCAAATTAAATTCTAACTCAGCGGTGACGGAAAACATCGTGAGGAAACCTGCATATTTTTGATATAATAACAATATATTTCAAAGACATGCGAAGTCTGCCAACCCGCAGTGCAGGGGCCACATGTGCGGACTGTGCCCTGATACTCTCTGTGGGACATTTCTAAAAAATAGTCTCTTACTTACTTTATAGTCTCTTACTTTAGTTTATGCAATGATTAATATCAAGTGATTATCTCGTCGAAACAGCGGTTAGTGACTGCACACTGGATGATTACTGTCTAAGGTTTGCGGCTGTCTTCAAAGGCATATGTTTAACAGCGACCATTTGAATCCTGAAATGATGAGTTTGCGGAACAGAAACTCACATTCGCCTCATCCAGGGCCATGAAGAGGAGGGCGTCCTCGTCCCTGGTGCGGAAGGTGAACGAGAGGCTGAAGTGTCTGCGGTCGGCGGGGCGCAGGCCAGCCCGCCTCAGCTCCGCGTAGCCAGCGCCGCCGAACCACATCAGCGCTGGCTCGCCGCGGGCCGCCTGGCTGTACCACCTGTTGGATACACCATGGTCATGGACATTTCGATGTGTTCATGACACGCAAGCGACTAATGTACATTTAAGTTAGGGAATAAAATGAATGTTACACAAGCACAAACTTTTTTACTACTGCTGTTCTTAGTGTTTATTGTTATTACACTTTTTATTTTAATTGTTTTTAAATTTTCTGTCCATGCATGACTATTGTGCTATTATAGCCTACCGGCGTCCGTCTTTCCGTCCGAATACAACGTTGGCGTCTTCAAGGCAAGAGTGAATAGGTTCCTACTGAGCTAGCGCGCTTACCGTAAACGGCAGCATCGCCACTTACCATCAGGTGGGATGGCAGTCAAGTGCTGGCCAGTTTTTGAATAAAAAAAAATATATTAGAGGAAACTTGTTTGTACAAATTATTTTTATAGTACTTAATTGGATGTATACTGTTCCAAATAAATAAATAAAAATAAAAGCATAAATCTAACAGCCAAGCATAGATTAAGCCGAAAAAGGCATATTGCCTGAACTTAGCCGTATCCATAAATTAAAAAAAACCAAGACAAGCCTACACAAGATTTATATACAAACAAAGGACCGATTGTGAAGGAACGTTTGATGAGTACTTTGAAGTGTTATAAATAATTCTATTACAATAAAAAAATCTAGTGACTTAAATTTGTAGCTTTTTTAAACTTTGTGACAATTGTTAAAAGTTTAACAGTTTCAAAAATTGTGTACATCAGTGCTTGGGACTTATTAAATCTTAGGGATGGGAATAATTACTGAAGAAAAACGGCGGTGCGAGGAGCGTGCGGCCTAACCTGTGCGTGCAGGCGACGCAGCGCGCGTCCGCCGGCTGTCTCGCAAAGGCCCACAGTCCGTGGGCGCGGTCGTCCGCGTGTAGGGCGTGGACGCAGCCCGGCAGCGGCGCGCCCGGCTCGCCCAGCCACAGAAGGCCCGCGGCCAGCGCGCCACCCGCGTCGCCGCCCGTACCGTTCGCGCTGACCACCGCCGCCTCGCCGGCGCGCTCCACCCGCAGGCGCACCGCGCTCCAGACCCTGGAAGCGGCTAGGGTTGCTAATGCAGCGGCGGGGGCCCGCGTTCGAACACTTCGCCCGAATAACCATTGTTATTTAGCATTTGAAGCAATGCTTGACGCATCCATTGTCATATCCTTTCCTGTATACGAACAATTACGAACATATCGATTCGAACTAGAGATGTCACCATTGCTTCTTATAGTTCAAATCTCTGCACTTAAGATTGAACATTAATCTTTGTAGAAAAAGTACGAAAATATTATCGCCATTGTGCGAGCATCGAGTTCATGTTGACCCATTACATGTCTCCACTGACCTCTCGATTTCTATTCGATACGACAAGTGGTCGGCATCGTCGTGTGTGGGCTGCAAACGCTCCGGGTGGATTACCACCCCTCGCCCGGAGCCCACGTCCCACGTCAGGAGTAGCCTCTCCTTCTCCACGGCGAGCTTCATAAAGCGCTCCGACTCCTGCGAAAACTCTGCGGCTTTCAAACGAGATCTTAAAGCGAAGTGAAAAACGAAAGTTTTGCCATTATAATTTTAGCATTTTGAAGTTACCTACTTCTTTTTACGATGCGCGCGCAAAAATACACTTAAAAATCGACATTATTTTAAAATAAATAACACTTTTTGACATTTACCAAAGTTATTTGAATAAACCATTATGAATTGCATTTAATGTCATCACGCTAGAGAAGTATAACTTCTTACGTGCGTACATAAGTACACACATGTTTTTTTTAATGTGAGAAGGTGCCAAGCCACGTTGCCACCTTTTAATGAAGTGGGTTCCGGCTACCTCAATCATCAGACAAAAGCCAGAAGTGTAACACTTCTACCTCACGCAGGTCTTGCAGGATACCGAGCTCGGTTAGATTACGAGCATACAGGGCCAAGGGATCAGTTGCTTTGCACCGACCTGGTCTTCCAGCATCAGCAGGGTGCCGTTCCTCACGGCGTGGTCGAAGGAGACGGCGAGCGCCAGTCGCGTCACGCTGCCGCCCCCAGACACGTGGAAGGCGCGCGCGCACCCCGCCCCCGCCGCCCCCGCCGCCCCCGCCGCCCCCGCGGGTGACGTCACCGACACCGATATCTGACCATACAATCGAAAGAAAATTATTTATTCGCTAGTAAATTGATGCGAGAAAACCTATTAAGCTGTTTTCAACAAGACATATTATGAGTGGAAATTTTTCAGGTTATAATTTGTTTCTAGACGGCGTATATTGGAAGTAGACAAAACTAAATCTAATAATTAACTAATTTCAAATAGAAATTAAAATTGTTTATAGTGCTAATCTTTGCACTTAAGATTGAACATTAGCACTATAAACAATTTTAATTTCTAAAAAAAAAGCAATGGCGACATTTCTCGTTCGAATTATCGTTGTAAAACGATATTCGAAATTGTTTGTATGCTGGAAAGGATATAACAGTAGATGGCGCCAAGCATTGCTTCAAATGCTAAGAAAACAATGTAGAAGAAGGCGTTAAGGTTTTCGTCGGTGTGGCAATCAGCCGTTTAGCTCAGTGACTAGAGCGCCAGGCCGCGAATGCCGGAGACGTGGGTTCGATTCCCACAACGGCGACAATCTTTTCGCACTTTTTCTACATATTTTAATTTCAAATATTTTGTAAAAGCTACGAGTACACTAATGGAAAGGGCTTATTATAATCGAAAAATATATTGAGGACAAGATTGTTTGGAAATGACTCTTGCTCTGCACGTGCAAGTCCCCTGACTGCTGCTGATTTTATACTTATATAATGATAAGAAAAATAAGAAGACCGCAGAGTTTCTTGCCGGTTCTTCTCTGGACGGGTCTGGTTTAGTGAACCAGTGGTACTATTTCGACGCTCAATGAAACCTTAAAATAAGCGTGTATTGAATAAAGATATTTCGACTTGCCATCTGCTTACATATACATTTGCTACAAGGCCCTACAAAGTGGCCAACGTGCGCCTGTGAAGATATGCCGTGGTGTACTCACCGAGCCGGCGGCGTGGCGGGCCCTGGCGACGCGGTGCCGCAGCGAGCTGAGGGCGGGGTCCAGGGCGGCGGCGGCGGCGGAGTGCTCCCGGGCCCTGGCCGCCGCGGCCGCCGCCAGCGCCTCCGCCACCTCCGCCCCGCGCAGCGTGTTGCCCCGGATCTGCGACACTGGCGGCCCGGGCGCACCGTTCATTCACCTGCATGTTTCTATACGCAACGGGTGTGCAAGGACATACGAAAATCGAGCCTTTGCCGTTCCTTCTCGTCTCGCAGTCGCCCGGTCGTCCTACACAACAGCGGTCTGCGGCATCTTCCCAATTCGACTGCACCAGCATCCGCTTCTAGGGTCTTACCGTGCTCTTACGCAGCACATCTTCCCACCCAATCCGACCGCACCAATCACCCAACCCCGCTCAAAGTGTCTTACCGTGCTCCAACCGTTCACCAACTACCGTTCACCCAATCCGGCTGCACCAATCACCCAACCCCGCTCAAAGGGCCTTACCGTGCTCCTACGCAGCACATGATCCCACCCAATCCGGTTTCTCACCGTGCTCCTGGGCGGCGCCGAGCGCGGTGTCCCCCAGCCGCTGCAGGTCCGCCAGCCGCCGGCGCAGCTGGTAGCGCACCCGCCGCCGCAGCTCGGCCGCCTCGTCGTACAGCGCGCGCGCCGCCACGAACACGCGGTCCGCCTGCGCCCCCGCCGCCGACAGCTGCTCGCGCACTGCACACGAGCGCTTTCTCAACAAGGTCCGACCCCACTCACGTTTTTTTGTAGCTATCTCTCTTTCACGCACACAAACACGCGCGCCCGCTGCTCAAGATCGAACTCAGCTTCTATCTCCCTCTCTGTCTCGCTTACGCGAATACTATGGTAGGACCATGCAAGTGTTCGCTGTTGCGCGAGTGGGCAGGCTCATCCGGGTGAGTACCACGACCTCGCAGGAGACCGGCGTGAAGTTGAAGTGTTGCACTTCTGCGTTTCGTCTGGTGAGTGAGGTAGCCGAGGCCCACTTTATTTATAGGTGGTAACGCATCTGCAACCCTACGGGTGTTCCCAACCCAATGCCCAAGGGCGGCGTTTATCACTTAACATCAGGTGAACCGCCAGCTCGTTTGCCATATTGTCACATGAAAAAAAAAACGTATTTTAATACCGATTATCCTTCTCTATTGCCATTCTACAACATCATAGCCTTTTATTTACTTTTAATTTTGATTCCGAAGCGATGGACTTTCTATATGAATGACCCTTTTTAAAAAATAAATAATATTGTGAAGAGTGCCTTCACGATGTTTACCTTCGCTCCCGTCCCCACTCCCCCCTCCCCCCAAGGCGCGCTCCTTCCAGCCGAGCGCCCGCAGCTCCACGCTCACTACGTCCGTCCCACGGCGGGCTTGCTCCAGCTGTCTTCTCAACTCTTTTAAAAGGAAAATATCGTAAATAATAATATTTTTACGGTGGTAGGGCCACGCAGCAGCCTCGACTGTTGCACAAATGAGCAGGCCCGTTCGGGTAAGGACCACGACCTCACAGAAGGCCAGCGTAAAGTGCCTTTATTAATTTATTTGATTTTTAGATGTATTTTTAATCAATTCCTTTTCCATTTAATTAAAAAAATAATAATAAACAGGAAGAGGATTTTCTAAAATTGTTGATTGCTTTCTCATACTTTATATTTGTTTGTTTATTAATATTCCTATTATAATATAAAAGTAAAATACAATCATGGTCTATAAAATATGTTATAGGGATCATCTGTGTACATTTTCGAAAGCCTTCCATGATACTATCGATAGTGGCCTACGGCCCATCACTACACCCTAGGTTATGAATGGTCTAGCGGCGCGTCGACGAAACTTGCGCGCTGCGCGCCGCCAAGCGGCGTTACCCCTCCTCCGCTTACTCATACTGCACCACTCAAATTGTTAAAAATTCACTGCATACAGCGGCGCCTTAAAAACCTATCTAGCGTAAATAACATTCTCTTACCGCACCAATCCTTTTACTCTAAAAGACATACCATCAGCTCTGGCCAGGACCGCGGCGCCCCTCTCCTTGAGAGCCTCGGAGGCGCGGAGCTCCCTCCGAGCGGTGTGGACGAGCGGGTTGGGGCCGCGCGCCAACACGGCGGCGGCGTCCGCCGCGCTCGTGGCAGCCGTGGCAGCGGTGGCAGCGGCGCGCACGCCCTCTGCCACCTCTGCCCACGCGCGGGCCGCTTGCACGCCGGCCGACGCCACCGCCCTCGTCCCCGCGAAAAGGCTGGACACGGTTAATGATAAAATAAATATGACAGAGTGCATTCGAATATGGTTTTTCCGAAAAAAAAAAAAAAAAAAAAAAAAAAAAAAAAAAAAAAAAAAAAAAAAAAAGGACTATTATCAAAATAGTGCTTTGTGCTTACACTATGCGCTTATTAGTTATCTCGTTAGTTGTTTAAGAATTGCGACAAACGGGATTAAATAATGACTACTTCCACCTCTGAATGATAGGCAAGAAATGCTTCATTATAAAATTGAATTAACTAGTTGTTTTGAATTTGTTTGTCAATTGATATGATTAAATTAATAACTGAAACATTAACGCCCGGTTTCTGAAACACTGATCATCGTAGAATAAATTATAGATAAAGAATAAATTAACTAATCAGCTGTCAAATGACGTTTCAAATGTCATTTGAGTTGCCAAATGGATGGTTAAACTCTTTGAATTGATCATTCTTATCACAGCTGATAGTAACACAGTAACATAAAATAGTAAAAAATAACAGTAAATAAATGCACTACTAACATATTTCAAGTTTTCTATGAATAGTGCATTAACGTATAAAGGTAAACCTTTAATGATTCCAGTGAGGACAAAACAAATAATAATGTCACCTTTTGTACTCCTTGGCCTTGGCCCCCAATTCGGCCGCGTGTTTCTCCACGGCTTCCAAGTACTTCTGCTTGTAGGCCGGCGTTAGGCTGTAGAGTATCCCCTCCTTCTCTTCAGCGGCGTTAGTCAACGCAACCAGCTGGTCCCTGAGGTTGGGGAAGCCCACAGCCAGATTGTGCGTTTGCAGCAGCAGCGATCTCGTTTCATCCGTTATGTTGTTAGTCGATAGGTTTGAGATGTCCTGAAATAGACAAGGAGAGATATCATTTGTCTGTTATCATTTTTAATGTTTTGTTGAAATATGTCGCTAGAAAAGACTCTGAATTAAAGTTATAATAGTTAAGTTATGCTCTTAAACTTGAAATAGCATTTATTTTTCCACTTCACGCTGGTCTTCTGCGAGGTCGTGGACGGACCCACCCATTTGTTATATATACTATTGCGTTATATATAATATTGTTACAGTCTACCACACCACTTTACGAATAAGTTAACTTTACTTGTCATTTCTCGAGAATTATGCTGGCTATATATGCTACATTTAACTGCCATTGAAATATTTATCCTAGAAATAACAATATCAGAAAAGTGTATCTGATTTAGAGATAGGTACATCTTTGTGTTTTTAGTATGGTTCCGCAGCAGTTAACATCATAAAGTAGTGGATTAACGAATAACGAATTGGAATACTCAGAGTTGCTTACTTCCAATACGAGACGACAACGCAATCCGACGTCGCTTATGTGGGCCAGTCGCGGCGTGACCTGCTTCCTCAGTTCGGCTACGGCGTCCCCCGCAGTCCACACCACGTCGGCGAGGCGCGGCAGCTCGTCCGCCTTCCTCTCCCACTCGTCGAGCGACGTCTGCAACTTGCGCAGCCGCTTGTACACGTCCTCTATCCGGTAGTCGTACTCTTGCACCGACGTTGATTGCAGATTTGCCTGCAGGAACAATAGAGGCGATCGATTTAATACAATAATGGGTTTGGATAAATGGAATAACTGGTCCATTCAAGCGATATATTCTGATCTTTCTGTTTTTTTTGCTGATGCGGCTCAATCCCAGTGATTATATTAAAGAAGAAACGGAGTTAGAGAAGGATGTTGTAAACGTGACAATTTGATTTTTGATGATTTTGAGTATGTTTTAAGATGAAAAAAAATGGCGATGGCACATATAGTCTGTTATTAAGTAGGGTGATTATAACATAGTAGTTAGTATAGTGACAGTTATAACGCTGAAAACACTAGTTCAGTACAAGCCTTTCAATTACGGAAAAAGCAAGCTTACCGAGTCGGATACATCCGAAGCTCCGGCCATGTAATCGGACAATACGATCTCCCTGATATTCTTCAGCAGATGTCGCGCCTCTTTGATGGCTCGGTGAGCGCTCAAATGCTTCTCACCCTTGGCGAAATCGTCCAACACAGCCACCTGCTCCCCCAGCAGCCGCCGTTGCTTCAGGACCTCCTCCAACCAGCTCATACTCTCCAGGCTTAGGTACCTAGCTTCCTTTTCCCTTCTCTCTGCTTCCGTTTTCACTCTGTTCGCCATTGTAAAGGTCTCGTGCTCCCTCCCCTCCATGGCGTTGACGGCGTTCTCGATGTTTCTAGACTGTTCTATATCCTTCTTCAGCTCATGGAGGTCGCTGCGCAGCGTGGACGCGTTTTTAGAGTATTCTCTTATTGCAGGAAACGGCTGCGGTATTCGGCTCAGCTCGGTCAAATCGGCGCGAGCGCGCAGCTCGGCGGTGAGGCTTTCCGCCGTGTCCAGTAGCGTTTGTGTGCAGTTGTCGCAAGCTAAAAAATTACAAGTTTTGTGAAATTTATAAATCTAAGGTTCGAAAATTTAACGTAAAACTTAAGAAAGGTTTTAAGGGTATATTTAATGGACATATACATAAGGATGTAGCACGATCTGATGAGGTACTAAAAAGAGTATCAGGACTAATCACATCTTTGATAATCATAGCCATTACCTGTTGTAATTTGCAATAAAATATGATATAATTAATTAATTAATGATTAATTTTATTCGGGAACACCTTTAACACGTTGAACGTAGAGTTAGCAAGCGAGAGTTTTGCCAGTCAACAGAAAGTAACGCATAATCTCAAGTTATGACAATACCAAAATGCATCAGTTCACTATTGAAAATGTATATATTTCCTGTGTCCGTCTAGCAGACTCTTTGCCTTCGTTTCTGGCCAGGAGGCATCTGACTCCCAGTTTACCGAGACGCAGTCCACTCTCTATAACTTGCCCCCTATTGCAAATACAATTCATTAAGGGACGGCGAACATAGCCCTAATGTAAATCAGCGATTCTGAGCTTTTCAAATGGTCGTGCGGTGTGTGTCCACATTTCAGAACACAAAGAAGATAACGAAATCACCGTTCAAAACTTTTATCTTCTGGCAATATTGTTTGGGGGGCAATTTTCATAGATGCTTGAAAAATGTTAATATTTGAGGCATATAACAATATTAAATAATTAACTGCGTTAAGGCCACGCAACAGCTACGGCTGTTGCACGAATGGGCAGGTCCATCCGGGTCCGCGACCTCACAAAAGACCAGAGTGAAATGGAAGTGTTATACTTCTGGCGAGTGAGGTAGCCGGGACCCGCTTAAAGTGGCAACGCATCTGCAACTCTACGGGTGTTTCAAGTGTTAGTCATCGGTGGTTATTACCTACATTAGACGAACCGCCACCTCGCCGGTCACGTTCTCGCATATAATAATAATAAAAAAAATCCCACATACGTTTGCATCCGTCCTCGTCGAGGTAGTGCCTGGGCAGGGCGCAGCGGTGGCACCTGTCGCCGGCCGCGAAGGGCCTGCAGCGGCAGAGGGCGCGCGCGTCGCACCGCCCCGTCAGGGATCCGCGCGGGTCACACGAGCAGGGGGCGCACCCGCCCCCCGCCGCGCGACGGAATCCCGCCGCGCACGACTCGCACGCCGCCCCGCTGTGACCTGCGGGCGGAGCGCCCCTTTCAACGCATGCACGTACTGCACAAGTCTTCAACTGCGACGTGAACGGTTCTGCGCAAGTCTTCTCGCCATTGTAGATTTGGCTATTACTAGCTAGCGTTTCATTTTCTTTTAATACATTGTTTAAATATTTTTTACTATTTAATTAGTGCTATACACAAGTTTGTTATACATTTCAACAAGCTGAACTTTGATTGTTAAACTCTCACTACTTTTATATCTTTTTAGTTCTTATTACTTTTTACTAAACCTATTAAATAACGAGGTGAGCAACTGATCTTAACGCGTTTGTGACTGGTAGGTTTAGTAAGCATAGTTGTAGTAGAACTAAATATTGTAGTTTTTTACTGCAAGCAAATTGAAATATTCATGTAATTGACTGTCAGAGAGTGTCAACCAGCTGAAATTAGAGTACTTTCAAAAAGTCTTTCCTTTTAGTGAGGTGAAGCTGTATATTTGTGTCACCCATATCATAATTATTAATTTCAAATTGTACTAAGTATGGTAGACCACAATAATCACCGTATATCTAAAGATACAATAGATCAATATGTCGTGTTTAGATACATACCTGGCATGCACCTACAGCGCAGCGTGCCCCCTACCAGAGCGCATGTGGAAGCGAAGTTTCTGGAGCGTGTGGGACAAGCGCAGGGCTGGCAACCACCAGCAGCATCTGGAGAGCCGTAGTAGCCAGCGGCGCAGCGTTCGCAGTGCGGCCCATCCGTACCGCTAGTGCAGTTCTAAGAGAGACATTATCTTCATATATCATTCATTATCTTTTTAGGCAAGCTTGTCCCGGGATGCACTACAGCCTAAAAGAAGATGGGAGTGCAGTAGAAGTACACTTTGGCGTTTCTTATTAATTATATAATTCTTATTAAGTAACTACATTAACTGTCTACTCTTAAACTTGGCAACGCTTCAGCAATCTAATAGAATCAATAGATGTCGATGGGTGGTTGATTTATTTTTTAAACGTTTCCCTCATTTTAGGATAACATTATCCTGTGTTGTAATGACCTTTTTACAAACATAAAATTCATGGACAAACACCCAGATGCGAAACAACTATCTGTGGGTAGCACAAATAGTTGTCCCGTGTGGGAATCGAACCCACGACCCCCGACGCCGAAGCCAATACGCAACTGCGCCACGGAGTCATAAACTGTAGTTGTAATCATTTAACGTCAGGTGAGCCGTCTATTCACTTGCCACAATCTCAAGGTTTATTGTATCGAATTGCACCAGTTCATTTTACCTTGAGCGAAGAAAAAATGTCAAATAAATTGGTATGATGCTTCAAGCAAGGATGCGTTTAATGTATATTATTTATCTTCGGATATTCTGGACATCTGGATTCTTGTCGACGGAACGTTTTTAGTGGAATGAATGAAACAGATATAACTTCGGCATCAATTATGCCGAATGACATGCTGCGCTTTGCACGTACCAAGCAGTGCCCAGTGTCGGGGTGGCAGGAGATGGCACGGCCGTTGCAGGCGCACGGGCGTGCCACCGCCTCCACGTTGATGACGATGGTGCCACCGACGTTGTTGGGCCGCACGTCGGCCGGTGGCAGCCAGAAGCCGGCGGCGGCTCGCTGGCAGGAGACATCCGCGTAGCCGCGTGGGCAAGCGCACCGCTCCACGCCCAGCGCTGGGGCGCCGCGGCTCAACCCGGGCACCGCGGTCTCTAGTGACACTTTCAGCACCCTGTGGATTGTGCTCTTCAATTATCTTGATCGTAATTAATGTTTGTAGATAAAACTTTGGAGATTGGTTTTGCAGTAGTATACTCTGTACTTTAAGCTTGGGGTAATCTATTACTGACTTCATTATTATCTAAATCTGTTATTTAAGCTATGTCCTATTCTTATCTGTTGATTACCTTTTGATCTTCTTCTTATCTACCTTCTATCTCTTATCGTGAAATAAAATTCGAAGATATGTGCTAGTGGAAGATTCGCCATTCCACCATTCCATCAGTGGGGCCGCGTGGTCGACTATGCCCTGATACCACCTGTACATAGGAAGGCCTTTCCAGCAGTGGGACACGTATAGGCTGCTAGTTTACGAGCACGACTCACAGCACATGCACGGGGTCCAGGGCGGTGGGGGCCCTCGTGGAGGCGCGCAGCAGCAGCCTGGTGAGCCCCTGCAGCACGAGCATCAGGGCGCCGCGCGACGCCGCGCCCCCGCCGCGCACCCGCCACAGCGACTCGTGCAGCCACACCGCGTGCGACCCGTTCACCGCCGCCACGCGCTGGCACAGAAGGGCAAAGTGTGCTGGGCCATGCAGCAGTCGACCTCACAGAAGACTTGCGTCAGGTGGATATACTTCTGCGTTTCGCCTGGTGTGTAAGGTAGTCGGGGCACACTTAATTCAAAGGCAACGCATCTACAACTTTACAACATTACTCTTTTTTAAGTTGCCCCCTTCAATGTAACTATTGAGACTGCGTCCTGATTCGAATTCTAATGGACTAAACAAATGTCTGGCTTTCAGAAATATCCCGCCACAGTAGCTGTGATTGTTCAGTGTAATCCTTTTTAAATATGGTATAATTGCAGTATCTGGCCATCTTATTTAAATGCGGTAAAGTATAATATATCCAGTAGTAACACTTGCATTGTGGTCAAGGTATGTTTCATAAAAAAGCAACCTGCTTGTCTGAATAGTATTGACATGGAGCGGAGAGTTCTGCCGGTAGTGGTCAGTACTTTAAAGCTTTTTGTGCAGCATCAGGTCAGTTATGTGTTTCCCAAAATTCTCTCTGTACAAAGGAGCTATTCATCTCACTATAGTTCACACAGAATTTAATGATCATACTCTCTTGCAAGCCTGATATATCTTTAACCACTCACCTCGTAATAGTCCAGCACGAGATTCCGCCCGTACAGTCTGACCAGCGGGAACCGGTCCAGGGATCCCGGCGGCAGCTCCTCGCCGCCCTCCTCCTCGACCCTGAACCGGAGCGCGCCGCCGTAAGACATGACGCGGTCCCCGAGGAACAGCTCGCCCAGCTCCACGTACACGGGCACCGGAGGCCAGGGCACGGCTATCGTGGCGTCCGGGAAGTGCGAGTGGACGGCCAGCAGCGAGTTTTGGTCCATCTGGCGGACAAAGTGTGAAACGATATATATTTTTCCTTTCTCTCTTTCTCCTCCTTACTTCTTTCAACTCCTTTTCTAAACCCCTAACGGTCTTCTCTTATTATCCTTAGTCATCATTATTTCAGCCTGTTTGAGTCCACTGCTGAACATAGGCCACCCCACAGACTGCCACGAAGCATGATCCTGAGCCACCTGCATCCATCGACTTCCCGCACATTTGCAGAGGTCGTCACTCCATCTCGTGGGGTTCGTCCTACACTGCGATGGCCAGTACGAATGTATGATCCTTAGTTCATATATTTAAATTGTTTATACAATCGGGTTTAAGGTTAGTCAACAACTTAAAATCAACTTTAGTCAACTACGTATTGTCTACTGATTCCGTAGGTTTTCAGCAGCCCTTTTCTTAGAGTGTATGGTACTGCGAGTACGCCTTTCTCGTGTAATAATTTGTCAGTGGACTATTCGGTAGCTTAGTATATCAGATCCTCTAGCAAGGAATAGAGTTTCAGATTTCAAAAAGAAGCTCACAGAAGACCGACGCGAAGTTGAAGAGTTATACTTCTGCCTTTCGTCTGGTGAGTGACCGGGGCCCACTTCATTTAAAAGCGGCAATGCATTTGCAATCCTACAGGCGGCGTTAATCACTTAACATCAGGCGAACCGCCAGTTCGCTTTCCATATTTTTACATAAAACACTCCTGAATTATATCTTTATCTCCATAATAACTTACATTAGTGATGGCCTCGCCGCGCAGTAGGGTGAGGTGGAGGGGCGCGGGCGCGTGGAGTGCGGCGCGCGTCACCGCCGCCTGAGTGCACTGGGCGCTTCGCCCGAAGCAGAAACAGGCCGTGCACCCTGAGGGGTTGTCCTCAGACAGCCCGAATGTCCCCTCCAAGCAAGCGTCGCATTTGTCGCCCACAACGTTTACCTGGTTATGGACATGGGTTAATTTAGGAGCCGTGATAGCTAATTGTACGGGCGCTCGTTTTCAATTCAATATACAGTGGCTTAATTTAGCTTAATTTGGCTTAATTTAGGAGCCGTGATAGCTAATTGTACGGGCGCTCGTTTTCAATTCAATATACAGTGGCTTAATTTAGCTTAATTTGGCTTAATTTAGGAGCCGTGATAGCTAATTGTACGGGCGCTCGTTTTCAATTCAATATACAGTGGCTTAATTTGGCTTAATTTAGGAGCCGTGATAGCTAATTGTACGGGCGCTCGTTTTCAATTCAATATACAGTGGCTTAATTTAGCTTAATTTGGCTTAATTTAGGAGCCGTGATAGCTAATTGTACGGGCGCTCGTTTTCAATTCAATATACAGTGGCTTAATTTAGCTTAATTTGGCTTAATTTAGGGCCGCCGCCCCCCCCCCCCCCCCCCCCCCCCCCCCCCCCCCCCCCCCCCCCCCCCCCTGATAGCTAATTGTACGGGCGCTCGTTTTCAATTCAATATACTGGAGCAACCTGAATTCGATCCCAGGTGCCGGTACCGATGAAATTGTTAGTTTTTAGCACTGACTATTGAGTGCTCTGAAGTGAAGGAAAATGTCATGAGGAAACTTGCATGTTTCCGAAATAATAACAAAAGATACGTAGTCGGGTCGCGTGGTGCACTGTACCCTAATACCATCTGTACACAAGTAAAGATACTTAATTAAATTGTTAATTGAAGCATGGTTGTTATATCAATTTCATTTCGAAGATGAAATTATATAACGTTAACGATTTAATTTTAAACGAGTTGATTGTGCGAAGAGCGTTTTGTGAAACAGATTGGTCAGAAATAAACAAACTGACAAAACGGTTTCATTGTGTTGTAGTTCAAGTAACTAAATATAAGTGTCTTGTACAATGAATCAATATTATAAATACGTATGAATATAAAACATATCAACGTACTGAATACAGAGACGTTGCAAAACATTCGAAACATTAGCAATCAAAAAATTAAAGTTTAGGTTAAGGTTAATTAAAGATTTTAAAAAATTATATCGTCTTGAATCCTTAGAAGGTAACTTAAAAAATTAACAAGTACTATTGACCGAGGAATCAAAACAAGATTTCAAAAAGGATCTGACGCTGGAAGTGACGTTCATCTACCCATTTTTTCTACGTTTAAGACACGGCGCGCGAATGGTTTTTTTTAACGACCTGCCAATCATATTTTCGAGCGGTAAAAATTAGAATTAAATATTTTTTTTACACTTTGACGCCCACGTTGTGTTTAGCGCAAAAAACGCGGACGTGTTTCGACTGTCAGGAGTGATGTACCAATGTGGCAGTATAA
This sequence comes from Iphiclides podalirius, assembly GCA_933534255.1. Lineage (NCBI taxonomy): Eukaryota > Metazoa > Arthropoda > Insecta > Lepidoptera > Papilionidae > Iphiclides > Iphiclides podalirius. The sequence goes on along the minus strand of OW152816.1, from coordinate 961,755 downwards.
GTCACGCGGCATTACGAACGTCTGATTTGAATGAGAATGAAGTACTCCCTAAGTTTATGATTTGCATTTAAAATCATACAATTTTCTCGTATTTAAACTCCGCAAAGGCACAGGAACATATTACTGTCTGTTACATGAAATCCTACTCAGTTCTTGTTGATCCAACAAAAGATGAAGTCAATTAATCAGGAATTGTTTCTCTACTTAACGTTTCTCGTTCGAGTCATAAGAGTCTACGTTCGGCAATAAACAGCGTTTATATAGTCCACGCATCACAATAAAAAGTAAATAGAAGGTTACAATACTCCTTAAACCTTGATTCGATTGACAATTATCTAATGTCAGAATATGCTCCTCAGGGAAAATCACTTTATCATTCTCTATCAAAGCCCATTGCACATTGCTATCGATGTTATTATATTTGTCGCATGTAACTGCTCAATTCAGGACGTTGCTACAAGTCAAGACAATCGTTACTTATCGACCTACATCATCTAGCATTACTACTATTTATCGACCTACTATCGTCTAATTTCAGAATTGGCTCATCAGGGAAAAGCACTATAGTAAAGTAAAGTAGTAAAGTAACAGCCTATGCATGTCCCACTGCTGGGCAAAGGCCTCCTCTATAGCGAGGGTATCAGGGCATAGTTCACCACGCGGTACCACTGGTTATTGGCGGACTTCACATATCTTCGAAATATTTTTTTTTTATTATTTCGAAAATATGCAGGTTTACTCACGATGTTTTCCTTCACCGAGGAGCACGTGATAAGTGAGCACTTAAAGTTAATAACTTCATTGGTGCTGGCACCGGGGATCGAACTCAGGTTGCTCGAGTATATTAAATTAAAGGTGAGCGCCCGGACACTGAGCTATCACGGCTAAAGCGACTAAAGCGCTATATCACGCTATCAAAGCCATTGCAGATTGCTATCGATGTATATATTATATTTGTTGCATTTAACCGATCAGTTTAGGACGTTCTACAGGTCAAGATAAGCGTGACTTATCGGCCTACTATCGTCTAATGTCAGAATTGACTTATCAGGGAAGATCATGTTATCACACTACCTATCAAAAACGTTGCAGATTGCCATCGATGTCATTATTTTGCAGCATGCAACTGGTCCAATCAAGATGTTGCTTTTGTTCACAAAGTTACTTATCGACCTATCCATGCTAGTGAAGCGCAGAAGTTCAGCCGCGTACGTACCTTGCACGGGCACCGCCCCGAGTCGTCGCAGGGGCAGACGCCCTCGCGGCAGCCCCTCGTCCCTGCGCTAACGCACCCACAAGGGCGGCACCTCGGCCCGAAGTGGCCGGGGGAGCATCTGTCACAGTTCCTGCCACTCCAGCCAAGCCGGCAGCCGCACTGCCCCGACACCGGGTCGCATGTCGCTGCAATGAGGCGTTCTCTGGTCGTTCTTCTAAATATATGCGCTTTTGGAAAGCGGACATGTTATTAGCCCTACACTATTGTCACACGGGATCACGTGTTTATTGGTGGAAGCTTAGTAAAGTTATCAATACCATTATTTATACAATAAATGCACGATTACTCGTACGGTCTGGTAAATAATTTAAATACTCAGATGTAGTTTAGTCAGTGATATTGTCAAATTGACAACATTCCTCCGAATCATCATATCACACCCAAGGTCTTATTTATTCAGATTTTTGAATGTTTGATGCGAATCTAATTTCAATAACTACCACTTACAGGACAGAGCTCCAGGTCCACAGGTGCACGGTAGGCAGCCGTGCGCACGGCCCCAGTAGCCCTTGGCGCATTGGGAGCATCCCGGGCCACGCGTCCGGGCTGGGCAAACGCATCGTCCGTTCGCCGACGAGCATACCTTGCCTTCCGCACACGCAGGACATGCTACCAGCAAACAGAAGTACAATAAAAGCAGAGCTTGGCACCGCCGCCTTTTCAAAGAGTAATAGCACGCTTCAATAGCTTCAATATTATCTTAATAAATGAGCTTACAATGAACGCATTATGCGGTTTCTTTGTGAAATTTATCGTTGACTTTTAATATTTGTGATTAATTTTATTTTCGAGTCTACTCAGTTTCCAGTTCTTGTACTCTAAATGAATCTCGCAATGTCTTTTATATAGATAAAGGGACAAAAACTTTCGGCGCTGCGGGGTTCGAAACCGCGTCTTCCGGTTTCGTACCCCGACGCTTTACCAACAAAGCTAAGCGGATAATCTCACGGTGAGATTTTTCTTAAATCTGACCATCATTTTGCGATTTAACGTCCGATGGAATAACGAAATCCTTATAAAGTCACAACAGTCTATCTGTTGGTCATAGTTACAGTTAGTTATTATTTAGTTGTCTTTCTCTAGTTCATAACTGTCTTCCTTTAGTTTTAAGTTTAACTGTGGTAGGGTCGCGGAACAGTGTTCACTGTTGCACGAATAGTTAGGTCCGTCTGGTAAGTACCAGAATCTCACAGAAAACCGGCGTGAACTTAAAGTTTCATACTTCTGCGTTTCATCTGGTGAGTGAGGTAGCCGGGGCCCACTTTATTATAAGGCAACGCATCTGCAAATCTAAGGGTGTTGCAAATGTCCCTGAGCGGCGGTTATCACTTAACATCACGTGAACCACCAGCTCGCTTGCCACCTTCCCACATAAAACAAAACAAAACCGAATCCTTATAAATTCACCCCAGTCTCTATCTGTCGGTCACAGTAACAGATAGCTATTATTAAGCTGTCTTCCTTTACTTGGGGGTACTTTCTGAGGGGTGTGGAATTACGTGTGCAACTCACGCAAGCACCCCGCCGGGCCGAAGCCGTAGTAGCCGGGCAGGCAGCGGTCGCAGCGGGCGCCGCCCACGCCGAGGGCGCACGCGCACGCGCCCGTGGCAGGCTCGCACGCCGCCGCGCCAGCGCCGCACTCGCACCGCCTGCACCCGCCGCGCTCCAGGCCCCAGTAGCCCTCCTGCAACAGCGACTACTTGCTCAACCTTCGTTCTGTACCAAACCACGCATAGGAAGGTTGGGAGGAATCGCGGAATTAAGGTGGTAGCCCACTGTCTTAAGTAGGCACATAGAACCCATTGGTTTAAAGTTATCTGTTTTGATATGCCTATGAATACTAAAACAATTAATGCTTTGCTGTTGGAACAGACGTGAGGTCGTGTTCAAACTATTTCAATTATAAATTACTAACGCCCGGTTTCTGAAACACTGATCATCGTAGCTGTCAACTAATCAGCTGTCAAATGGCTTTTTAAATGTCATTTGAGTGGCCAAAAGGATGGGTAAACTCTTTGAATTGATCATTCTGATCATTAAGAAGATCATTCTGGTCAATTCATAGAGTTTAACCATATTTTGGCGACTAAAATGAAATGTGAAAAGCCATTTGACATCTACGATGATCAGTGTTTCGGCAACCGGGCATAAGTCTCTCTACATTACCTCTTTATATTTCTGGTAGGAATGTGATACTGGCTATTATAGAACTTTCATGCTCGTTCAAAGCCAAGAATTATAAAATACATATTTAATCTTGGGCAAATCAATATACAAGACAATAAGGTCAACTTTGGATGGATTCATTGAAAATAATCGCGGGCCCTTGTAACATGAATTTATGTGACAATTGGAGCGTCAACAAAGCGTGTGGGGCCAAGCCGCCCACCGCACACCGATCAATCTCAGTTGCTGTCACGCCACATTGTGTTAACTGTAATTCATATCCTTTTGATTGCCGACCCGGGAAAGAGTTAAGTGCAAGAGAGCTTGCCGCGAATCGGCTACTTGTCAAAGGCAATGTTTGTCTAACACCGGTTGTTTATTGTAGTGTAACAAATCACATTTATACAGCCTTTTTTGTATGTACATTACATGTGGAACATAAGCCTTACTAATAAAGATCTATCCAGAGACAAAACTGGCTAAGAAAAAGTCGCATGAACGAAATGTCTTCTCTCAAATATTACCACCTTAGTATCGTCTTCGTCGACGAAGGAAACTGCAATGAACATACCATCAGGTGGGATGGCAGTCAAGTGCTGGCCAGCTTTGAAAAAAAAAAAGTACTATTACATTCACATTTCGTCTGGTGAGTGAGGTAGCCGGGGCCTCCTTTTATTTAAAGGTTGTTATCGCAACTGAAACTCCTTAGGTGTTGCCGATGTCCACCCGTTCACCTTCAAAACACCAATACACCACGTATAAGAGAGCCACATCTGCCGCCCGGTTATCTCTCACCGCTCCCAGCCCATAAATAACATATTCGTCGTCGCTGATGTCAGATCACTTAAAGGCCCGTAGGCCCCTCGACTTCGGCACTCATAAGGCACGCACGTCATTGTGAGTTTTCATATGTTTTCATTCCAAATTACGTACAGTGACGGCAGACGTAAAATGTTCTTTGTCCCCACAAAAAACGTGTATGCATTCGTAAAGGGTGGAATTATAGGTACAGTAAAGGACAACCGAGTCTAAAGATTGGAGAAGAGCCAAGTTGGCTATCAACGGAGCACAAAGTCTAAATATGCCTGTCAAAATATAATTGCTACAGAGGTGAAGATCCACATTTACCGAAGGACAGTTAAATTTATGCCGTATTTAATTTACAAGTCCTTCCTACAATTGCTTCATTAAATCATTTCTATGTAACGTAAATTATCACTTTTTCATTGTATCTTTTCTGATGGTATACATCTACAATTGCATACACATTTCATGAGATCTTATGTAGTACGATGAATCCGTGAGATTAGAAAAAAATACATAATGACCACCCAAGGGGAATGTTTCCTTCCCGCTCCGTGAAACGGTTCTCCGGCGACTTTCTCAGGAATGTCTCGTTGACATTTCCCCGGTTATAAAGCACGATGCGGCCCTAACGGCGCGCGATTTACGGCGGGCGCGTGTAATTGTTGATAATTGGCGGCCGTCTCTCCCGCCTGGTGTTACACTGCTTTCGTCGCCATTTTGGATGCCATTTTGGACGCCATTCTGTGCGCTATTTCGGATTACGTCGCGGAAAGTGCGGCACCACTTCGAACGCGAATTAGGCGTTCGAGGCGTGTCGCAGTTGTGCGTCGTAAATCTAGATTTCTGGCATTCAACTAAGCCGATGACACAATGACGAATGTCTCTGGTTTCCCGTTAAATTATTTGTCAGTAATATACTATAATGGGAACAACTAGGCTTGCATCGCGTACATGTAATAAAATGAGACTTGTATAACTTGTATCTTACTTTTGTATACTTACTACGGTATTGAGACTGGCGAGACGGGTATCTATCTCGATTTACTCTATAAAATGAAACTACAATGTTGGTTTCATATGGCACATCTGATGCGATGTCCACCTAGCCAATTAGTATGAGTCTCCTGTTGTGGGTTTGATCCGACACGGGATATTTGTGTACCCAATAAACTGTCGCCTTAGACGGGGTTGCGTCCGTCCGTTCAAAATTAACCTGCTGGATCGTCGCTGCAAAAGAGAAAGAAATAAGAGAGAAAAAAATTTACCCAATAAACTGTTGCTTTAGCTGGGGTTGTGCCTATCCGTTCAAAATTAACCTGAAAGAGATAAAAGAGAAAAAAGAAAGAGACGGATACCTCACAGGTGTCGCAGGCGCGGCCGGTGACGTGGGGCTTGCAGCGGCACTGCCCCGTCCGGATGTCGCACGCGTTGCTCTCCGAACCCAGGGACGAGCAGTTGCAGCCTGAAGTAGACCGAATATAAACAAGGGAAACACGGAAAATATACGCAAGGCTGAAACTAACTTTATACTATGTATGTCTCTTTCCCGCAAGGTTCCACTGAAAACCAGCATTCACGAAGGTTGTCAACTTCGTGATATGAAGCTGAGTGGTGACCAATTTGGTTCATTTTAATTAAAGGTATTTAGTTTGTAGCATCTATTCTATTTTTTTTGTTATTATGTGCCAAATAAATGTTTCTTTCTTTCTTCTTTCTAAACTTGTGTGGGAGAAGGCGGCAAGCGAAACGCGGTTCACCTGATGTTAAGCACCGTCGCCCATGGACATTTGCTACATGTTCTAATAAAGTGGGTACCGGTTACCTCACCGACAACGGAACGTAGAACTTGCTAGAGGTCGTGGCAACGTAAAATATTTTTACGTGACTCTACCACAGTGGTTTTTATGAGCTAGGTTGGTGCTGTGGGTATGTTACAGATTTCAATGTGTTCAGTTCCTGACTGTTTGTTATATTTCAATCTTGGTGTCTGTCTTCGTGAAAAGTTAGTAAACTATTTTTAAAAGCCTATCATAGTGGAAGTAATGTATAATATTAAATAAATTAAAAATAATTAACTACGGACGTATAAGTTAACGCTATTGAGTATCGGATAAGACAGTTGGTGAGTCTGTAGTCTGGCGTTCTGCAGTCTTAAATTTGAGACAGCGATTTTTTGTACTTAAGAAACTCCATCTTGACCAATTGCGTATATATACTCGATCTGAGGTTGAGGATAATAGTTCTTAATAGAAACAAAAGGAAATTCTGTCCCATTGGTCAGTTTACTTGCAACGCAATTTATTTTAATGATTTCCTGTGTAGATGGGAATACTACTAATTTCTAAATAACATTAATTTACGGACTTTTAAGCGTATAATTATCGCTTTAACGCCCGATGTTTTTTCTAAGAGTTTACAGTGGGCACTAGACAGCTCTGTACTCCGACCAGTAAATTAGTTTTATATCACAATTTACTTTACTAAAACACTTGCGCTGTAAGCGAATCGGGATAAACTCAAAATTGCCGTTTGGTGCGAATTCAATTCGAACGGTTACAAACGTTTCTTTATAAAAAGTGGGAATGGGCACTTACAACATCGCATTACACATTTCGTTTTCAATCTAAGGGCGTGCAAACGAGGAGCAACCGATTACGCAATGGAAAGCAAACTGGAGCACTTAGAGACACATCACTAACTGATGATTAATGAACATCCAACACGCATTGCATTCATAACAACATTGTAACAAGTTTTCGGTGTTCTAACTTCTCATCTTTTCGATTTTAAATTATAATGATTAAATATTAATTTTGTTTTCAAACTTGAATTCTAATTTATTATTATTTAGTTAAGAATTTATTATTTAACTCATCTAATTTACAAAAGCTCCTTCCTTTTAACAAAATAGTGAGATAATTTTATGATTTATATACGATATACAGTATAAAACAAAGTCGTCCCGCTGTCTGTCTGTCCCTATGTATGCTTAGATTTTTAAAACTACGCAACGGATCTCGATGCGATTTTTTACTAGATAGATTGATCCAAGAGGAAGGTTTATATGTAAAATACATCGTTAGTAGGTCGCTAGTATACGATACGATATAAATTCATACAAAGCAGGTCAAAGTTGGTCGTTTTGTGGCGAACAATTAAAGTAAACTTGCATTGTATATTTTATAATGAAGCTACAGGTTTGATCATTCACTGATGTGCAGATTTTGAGGAAAGTTAAGACTTTTTTAAAGGTCGTTTGTAGTAACGGTGAAAGGATTGAATCGTTAAATTTGCATTTAACTGGATCTAGTCTGCCTTATCTTTGGGTACAGCGTTTAGCGAAGTTAATGCATCGGTCGAACGCCTTATCGCGTGGCTAATGTAACGTTATCGGCGTGATTACGGGCAAATCTCGTGAGTAATTAGCTGGTGCTGATCTGCGAGATTGGGTTTGTTTTTATCAACGAATGCCCCAAGGTCGATTATCCCCGCTAATGGGCGACGTAGTTTTAGATTGTACAAAGTGATACTGAAGGGCACGGAGATCGCATTGTAGGAGACATGCCAAGGGAAATCGCAAACATAAAGGCAAGGGAATTGACTGTTACGGAGCTAGTGATTTTGTTTCAGACACTTCTAAAACACTTAGTTATATTTAAAAGTGACTTATCACTAAATGAATATACTTCCTCATCAGTCGAATGCGAAATTATTATTTAACTGGTCCTGATTAAGGCAAAATAAAGTTGAGATTGATGAAATTCAATCTGAAATAGATTGAATTTCATCAGTTAAAGAGAATCTTCTTAAAAATCACAATATTGTTTTTCAAGTAGGTACCTACGACGATTTACTTTAATTCTATTTTCTTTATTTATATTTGGAGCCGTGATAGCTCAGTGTCCGGGTGCTCGCCTTTAATTCAATATACCTGAGTTCGATCCCCGGTGCCAGACCCAATGAAATTGTTGATTTTAAGTGCTGACTTATCACGTGCTTTGCGGTAAAGGAAAAAATCGTGAGAAAACCTGCATATTTACGAAATAATAACGAAAAAAATATTTGGAAGATATTTGAAGTCTGCCAATCCGCAGTGGGGCCACGTGGTGGACTATGCCCTATTACCCTCTGTATAGAGGAGGTCTTTGCCCAGCAGTGGGTCATGTATAGGCTGTTACTTTACTTTTACTTTTATTTACATTTATAATTTTAATCGAGATATGAAATGTTCAAACTTTTTAAGAGAATGAAACCGTATTTCAGCAATTCCAAAAATAAATTCTGTCTGGAGTCACATTTTCTACAAAATCATTTAATAAAGTGGTAGTAAACAAGTGGGTAGTAACGATATGTTAAGGTTTGCTTAAAATCAACACAGAATGGGTAAACGGAGAAAATGTAAACATTTATCCATATTGGCAATGGGCCAAACAATTCGTGTATCTTTTAGATGGAAACCGTTTACCTTGTCTGTAGCAAGAGTTCGTTGACCATCTGCTGATTGTTATCAAATGATGTCAACTGCGATGACATAGCGCAGTAAGTATGTGCTCATACCAGAGGCACTCCTCACTGCTGCCGTGCCAAGTTTAGCTCGTACAATATCGAAGGAGACAATGTTCTCAAACAAAGAGAAAAAATGCATATAGTATAACCGTTTTTACGAAGAAATTTCGAGCCAACCAAGTGGTTACTACCGCTACGGGCTCCCGATCCAAAACAACCATTTCGCCAATAGAGTGGTTGCAGTTAGGATGCCAACCGTTAAGAAGGTTGTGTCAGTTATCTCCCTCACCAGACGAATTACAAAAGTATTAATAAATTCGCAACATCATTTCTTTATGGCTGCTTTACTTTCCTGGGCGAGGGTGCCCATTAATGCAATAGTATGAACTGCTGCATGGATAAAACACTTTTTGTCCCGATTGGATTTGAACCCAAGTCCGTCGCTTGGACAGGTTTCCGATCGCCATGCAATGTGACTCATATAGCTCGCATTGCAGATCTTTGATGCCGATTTCAAAACATTATGCAAATGAGCGGGTCGGTCAAAATATCTGAGATTAGGTGAAGGTATTTAAGTGAACAACACAATTTAAGGGGACATGTTAAACAAATCACGCTTTAAACGACCTCGAGTTCCTTTAACGCTAAAAGCTTTTAATGATATAAATTCGCAAAACTGTTGCGCCGCGTTAAATTGGCCGGCTGTACTTTGATACGCTGTGTGCATTGGTTAGCCTGATAGGACTATCGACCTAAACGATCGATCCTCACCGTTAAAGCATTGATAAATGTTAGAGGGGCACGATAAGAGTCAAATTTGCATACGCTGATGTGAGCTTCCATTGGGAGTGTGCGCTTTCGTGATCAGCAATTATGCACTGTAATAAGTGATTATACAAATTACTTTACAAATGTAACGATAACGTGGAATAGTAATTGATGTTACATGGAAAATTAGCGGCGGGGCTTGTGAAGGAAATTTCATATCGTTTGTAACAAATAATTAAAATTGATTTTAGAGGCAAGATAATAATCAAACGAACATTCAGTGTTTAAACAATTTTGTTATTTCAGAGAAATTAGCTTTCTGATCCGCACGGTCAAACGTCATTAAAAAGATGACATATATTTAGTCATAACACGCGAGATGTTGCTTTCTTTGCATTGGAGGATTGTTAATACATCGTCTTGTTCATCATTCGTGCATTGGTCATTGTACTGCCCTGGCCGGGCTGGCGTATTATCGCAGGAGTATTAATCTGATGTTCTTCTACTAGTTAATGGGTTAAAAGTTTCACCTATTTTCTCTCCATTAACTTGTCCATTCGATTCAGAATAAAACAGTCTGATACTGATATTGAATTCAGTCCGCAATCACCAGTCCCAATTTATTGCTGTCCATTCAGCGTCGTAAGCAAAACGGTGCCGTTTCAGTGGTAGTGACCAAACACCGATTTGGCAAGAGCAGCGCCACACCTGCACCCCACGCGCTTTGTTTTATCGTTGCCTTTAAAAAGCCATTGTTATGGGTGATAAAAAAAAGGCGATCGCGTAACCACCGGAATTTGGTTTCGTAATATATGTCAATGTCAGGTGCTTCCCGTGAAGATTTCCGGCATGATCTGTATCTCAGATGTACCAATAGATATGATTTTGGTACATTTGTTCCCAGTTTGTTAGGGAGATTTTAGAAATTGTGGGTGACAATTATTTCTTTATTAATTTTTTCAGTTGCCTTCAGACTTCATACTGTAACGTGTTTTAAGATATTCTAGACAGTAGGCGATACTATACGTGGTGATAAAATATGTGATACGTAGCCACTAGGAATTGCCATGCTTCAAGTTCAAAGGTGAGTCAGCCGTAGAAGTCAGTAAAAGAAGGGCCACTTTATAATTTAAGCAAGTATGCTACTATTCAAGAGACAGTCTAGTAAGACACTCTATTGAATTGTACTCCTCGTTCTCTATTAATCAATGAAAGCATATTAAGTTTTGGCGCCATAATAGCTGACTAGTTTGACGTTGAAATCGCCTATTAAATCAGGTATCTAATTATAAAAACTTACAGTTTCTGGATCTCCAAAGACTGGAAAAAATAGTTGATAACAGTATATAAGCGCTTTCTCTTAATGTATTGACAATGGCTTATAATAAATATATAATATGTATGTACAGTTAAGTAGAAATAATTATTATTCTAATGCCTTTACTTAATTTACAATACCTTATTTTTACAGGACATAGGCAAAACTTGAATGGAGTCGCACCCGTATATCTGTCGGGGTTTGTACTAAATACATCGTCCAGACCGCCCACGGTTAAGTTATTTAGCGCTGAACAAACCCGTCTGTGTAAAGACTGATTAAGATGTTCATCTATTAAAGCAACCGCCTCGCAGTGAAGATATAATAATGCAATAAAAAGATAAAACTAAACTGATAGCATAAGTTATTAGCGTAGCGCGATGTCACATTAGAATTACATTGTTTGTAGAATTACATACTTAGACGAGAACGACAAGGAAACTTATCAACATGACCCGCAGAATTGTAGGGCTGCTTCACAAAGTTTCCGACATATTTGTACAAAGTTTGTACATAAATATCGATGAGCGTTTCGCGTTTTTTAGAATACATCGTTCTCTTACAAACTCTCTTGCCATTTAAATGTAATCGCTGTGGTAGGTCAGTAACAGTCACCGCGTAACAATCTTCACTGTTGCACGAATGGGCAGGTCCATCCGGGGAAATACCACGACCCCACAGGCACATGACCGGCATGAAATGGAAGTGCACTTTATTAAACGGTGGCACCACATCTGCACCGTTACGGTGTTGTCAATGTCAAGGAGCGGTGGTTATCACATAAAATCAGGGGGAACTGCAAGATCGCTTGCAAACTTCTCGCATAAAAAAAATTAAATGGAAGGAATCTGTCCGTCTAAAAGCTTCAGTTTCTACCAATCCGCGGCTGCAATTCGTAATATTTATAAATATATACCATCGCGTAACCGGTGGCGGTCGCGTCTTTCCCACGGCGCGGAGTGGGATCCGAATTGCGGCGCGCGAAGGCAACTTTATTGCTATAGCACATCGCGTATCTATCGGCTTTGAGCCTTGTTATTGGAGCGGGCAGAATCTGCGTCGATAACGGTTGAGTTGTTTCTGCTGCTAGATCCGTGCCGTCCGATCGTACGATCTTATCGGCGTAGTTCGGTTCTCAATTTACAGCCAGTTCCGAAATCCGATTGGGCACCGCGAGCTCTCTCTGATCGTTCGAATGTGTATCTTCCCTTCGGTATCGTTTGACGTAATAAATGACTCCGTGGCGCAGTTGCCAAGGTGTTGGCTTCGGCGTCGGGGGTGGTGGGTTCGATTTCCACACGGGATAACTATTTGTGCGGCCCACAGATAATTGTTTCGCATCTGGGTGTTTGTCCGCGTAAAATTTATGTATGTAAAATGTAAGGGAAATGTTTAATAAAAAAAAAGTACACACAGTTTCATGAATGAGCCCGTAGTTAGCGACACGTACACGGTGTAACGTAGGATTATTTACACTTCTGAATGTATGGTAAGGTAAGGTCACCGGAGTCAATCCTTGCCAACGCTACTACAATGTCCATGGGGATGTTTCAGACTCCAGTATTCGCCTGTAATACTTAACTGTTAAGTAAGTTAGTTGAAAATATTTTAAAGTAGACATGACCCTTGGCTTCAATTTGACTTCACGGTTGATTTCATAAAAACTAAAAAATATGAAAAACCTATTGTTTTTTTTTTTCAAAATAAAGAATGTTAGTAGTTTTACCTGTGAACTGTTTGTTTAGAGAAAACTGTTTTTTATAACAAAAAAGAAAATTATCTCAGTTTATATTATGTACCATGTTAGTTATAAAATCACATCGGATTTTTACATGGTTCTATTTGAATTGTATGTATAAAATATATACGAAGAGGATATCTATTTAGGGACATAATAGATAAAGGTCCATATCTTAGACAGTGTGTTGGAGCAAATACTGGGACGCAAGTGTTCGCAACGCTTGTCCTGAAATATGGACAGTTTGATGGATACTTTGGCTAGCATAGGATATGTTTATCAGCAACAAATGTCAGGAGTTACATCAAAATGTTTAGCTTTGTTATTGCTTCAGTAATTACACATGAGTTTAGTTATTTCGTTGTCCAGTTTCTGACTACGATTGATATTATTTTCTTTGGATTTATTCATTTTTCCTTATTATTTACTTTCGTACTTCGCATATTTTGTATATTATTTTTCTTATCATTTTCGTTTTCTTCTGTCACCTGACATGAATTGTATACCTACTGGACTGTATTTATTTAACGTAGAAGTGCATTGAAACAGTCACAGTACTATATTATATTATTCTTTTTATTATATTATAAAAATGTCAGAGCTATGGTTATTAAGAAAACGTACTTAATGCAGTTATTATCCCGAAGTATTTAACTTGAAAACATGTTACTTTAATAAGTATGGAATGGGTCATTGCGTTGACTACTAATTTCGCTTTTTAGTTCCGCGTTTAAAATCCAGTCGACAGGTGGTCAGATAAATGGCGCTAGCTTTGTAGTCGTTAGGTGCCCTGCCGCTTGTATTGTTGCGAGAAGCATGGATCTGTCGATGTGATAAATCTTTCAATAGTAAACCGTTGTGAGAGCGAATGTGTGATTAAGTTAAGACAGTGACTATTGATTCAGTTTGTAAAGGGCTTACAATATAAGCAATGGCGTTGGTTTCCCAGTGTAAATACGATATTTAGGCTGTAGTTTTTTTCTGATTCCAATATTTAAAAATATCTAAATTATATGCATTGCAAAAATGGGCGTAGACGGCGAAGAACAGCGTAAAGTGGAAGTATAATACTTTCGCGTTTAGTCTGGTGAGTGGTCCCAATTTTCAAAAGGTTGTCAACGCATCTGGAACCCTCGGGTGTAGCAGATGTCTATGGGCGGCGGTAATCACTTAACATCAGGTGAACCGTCTGTTCGCTTGGCAACTTTTCACATAAAAAAAATGCAAATTATTCCTTGATTGTTACGAATTCGAACATTTAAAAATACCCAGATGCATTGCAAAAATTATAGAAAATACTTACCTATAATAAATAAATATCAGCTTTCATTTCAAACTACATTAAGGTGCAAGAGTGAAGACATCCTCTTCTTATATAAATGTTCGTAATTCGGTTGAATGTAGAAGGCGTATTTTGTCCAAACAATGTTTAAACCTGCCATAGTATCAGTTTTGAACTGGGTTTATTCGTATTTAAGTTTAAGTAACTGGAGGACTGTTTGTTTTTTTTTTTGGTAAATCATGTAACTTGGAAATAAGATTTAGATACATATTACTGAGTAATGAAATATGCGTAATATTTTTCGATCTTACCGACGTAATAATAATAAAATATGTTATGGTGTTTTTCACAAAAGAAATAACTTTAAAAAAAAGGGAAAAAAGAACAAAATCATCTGGATCGACAATAAGATTAAAAATAAAAAATAAAGAAAGCATTGATCTGGAATCGAAAAAAAGTGTGTAAATGATCCTGACACGAACCACGGCCTTCTGTTTCGGGGCGGGCCGTTTACCGACCGAGCTATTATAACATTTTTTTTTGCGGCAAAATTTACCGTCGTATTCGAATGATATTTTTCTAAAATGAAATCAAAGCTAGATCGATTTTTCGCCCGCAAATCTACGCACATACTAAATTTCACGAAAATCGCTGGAGCCGTTTCCGAGATTCCGATTATATATAAATATAATTCAAAGAAAATTGTTCCGCTTTACATTATATGACATATACCAGTGAATATGACAGATGATATAGAAGGTATGATACGGAAAGAGGTAGCAGTTGATGGTATTACAATCTAATTACACCATTTGGTGTAATTTGCGTGTTTCAATTTCGGTGAGCCAGTGTCACATCTACCTGTGTATTTGTATATAATATTATTGGTCTTAGCTTAGTTTGTATTTATGCGTTATTCGTCGCTTAAATATCCTGTGTGAGGGACGGATTGAAGCGGTGATTTAAGTCGATTCTTGCCGCAGAAGACGACGTATTGCGCATTGCTTGATTGAAGACCTGTAGAGTCCGTCAGCATGCGGGTGGATGCATTATTGATGCCCTTAGTGATTTCCCGTTGGCGTAATTCCCTCCGATAGTTCTGTGACGATTGGTCGACTGCTTGCCGATGCATCGCTCTCTTGTCGACCCAGCTGTATTTATGACGCGTCCGCGGTAGACGCAAGTTAATAACATCCTAGTGTTATTTATGTGTTCCGCACAACGGGAATCGCGTAGACGTAATTTTAAACTTAAACAGAAAACGGTGACGGGCGCTGTTCAAGAAGCAAGTCCATTGGGTCGGTTACGAAAAAAACCTTTTTTATGGAAAAAGGACTTAAATGAGCAAGCGGATCATCTGATGCTAAGCAATTACTGCCGCCCATGAACACTTGCAACATCGTAGGAGTCACAACTGAGTTGTGGGCGAGTGATGGTCAATGGGGAATAAAAGTTCTCTAGTGGCGACCACCAACCGGAAAACGTAGGGTTGGAAAGACCGACGACATCGTACGGAGATCGTTAATCTTTTCATAATATACCCAATAACATTTATAACCAAGAGAAATTTTAATAATTAAATGTTTTTGGGCATTTCCTAGCTAAACTGCATGATATTTTTGTAATGCTGCGTAAAAATATCCCGGTCGTAAGTGCAACAGTTTTTAAATAAAAAGGAAGAAAAATATTTATCGCTAAAAAAATCAGCGAAAATCACTTGGTGTGTTACCATTCGATTATTCTTTCTAACTAGCCTAATGTTGCACAGATCTCATTCCAACAGCCGTCCGCTTTGAAATGAACATCAATGGGTGCCTATTAACACCATCAATTATCGACCTAGAACCAGCCGTGTGCGTGCTAGACTCGTTTATGTTGGTGCTTTGGCTTTTTATATGGAGACATTGCCTGTTAGACCGGACAGCCCATGTATGTATTACGGTGGTAGGGCCACGCAGCAGCCTCGTCCGGGTAAGTACCACGACCTCTCAGAAGACCGGCGTAAAGTGGAAGTATAAAACTTTCGCGTTTCGTCTGGTGAGTGGGGTGGCCGGAGCCCAATTTTCAAAAGGTTGTCAATGCATCTGGAACTTTCGGGTGTAGCAGATGTCCATAGGCGGCGTTATTCACTTAACATCAGGTGAACCGTCTGCTCGCTTGACAACTTTTCACATAAAAAAAAACATATGGTATATAAATGTATTTTCTTTCTTTCTTTCAATATGTCCCACTGCTGGGTAAAAGCCACCTCTGTACACAGTTGATAGCCTCTATAATATGTAATCTCTTTTTAAATTATAATTTTTGTAGATAAATGAACAAAAACTTTCGGCGCTTCGGAATTCGAACTTCATTCTGGGCACAAAACCAGAAAAAATGATATACAAAAATTTACAATTTATGGTTTCATCTTGAGTGCAGAGACAAAAAAATTTAAAATTAATCATAAAAAATAATGTCTTTTTATTTACGTTCTAACGTCTAAGGTTAAATTTAGGGGCCATTTCGAACCGATTGTCATGATTTGAAGGCCGTTGACCACCTATCGTGGTTTCCACTTCAAAATCTTTTTACAAATCACTTTATTTACGTCCATTTGGTAACAGCAAACATAATAATCGTAAAAATTCAATCAAACACTCTCAGGCCGCAAATAGAAGTTTCGAGAACTGCCACTTTGATAATTTCCAAAAGGCGCCTTACAAGCCATAAAACGGTCGTAAATTCCTAAAGCGCTTTATTCGCGTTCGTGTACTAAAATCGATAAAGTTCGAAAAGTATTCTGATATTCTTATGAAGAATATATTTATGAGAAAGATATGACGAAATTTTGAAGACACATTGTATGCAGCTTGTATATTAAAAATTTATACCAAAGTTATTTACCCAGACTTGCACACCGTAACAGAAAGCTAGGGTAAATAACTTTATATTCAGATAAATGAAATCTGCGTTCAATGAAGCTTAGAATAGAATTCAATGAAGAATATCCGAAAGCAATAAAATCAGACAACGTAAAGTGAAGAAGTTAACAATTTGGGATGAATGTATAAAAGATAATTTTCCCTAATCTAACACAATGGCCTTGATTTAAAATGAGAAGATGAACAGTAGAAAATGACAATGATTAAAGAACGACACAAGGAAGACTGCTCAAAGGACTACTTAGTTGTCTTTTTGGTGTATGGTATAATTGGCTTCAATAATATATTTAACATACTTTGAATTAATGTTTAAAAATATATCATTTCCAGTTCCATACGGTTAAATTTAAATTTTTTGTATCATAACAAAACAATGTTATTTAAAATCGGAGTGAGTGGGTAGTATTCGAACCCAAAGTTGTTTTATACGCTATTTTGTATTTTACTTATTTGCACCCCTTTAGCTTATTGAAACGCAATTTGTTTTTCTACGATTGCACCAATTGGTCAGCTCTACCCCTAGGGTACCACGAAGACCAGCCAAAAATTTATTACAATTTGTCTTTCCTTGACTCGATCAATGTGTAAGATACGTGCGACTTTTTGGTGTTGTAAGATTACAATAGTAGCATTCTTCACTTGACAATGGGTATGGATAATGAATTGACCTGATTGCATGCCATTGTACAGTTGCCATTTCTATAAAAATAAAGACTAACTGGCAACTTCCTCCACTATTCGTAAGGATTTTAATGATCACAATGCGGTGTCGTAAAGTGTTCACTCAAAGCGTATACCGTTTTGAATTACAAACTTTATAATGTAATTCGTGATGGCGTACTGATCACTTTTCAATTGCGACCGGCCCTCCCTTTTCCTTCCAATACAGATTTAATAAAATATATCAATGCTCGCGGCGACCCAGTGTTGCCATAACGTAAACACCAACTAAGCAACACCTTAGTTGGTGTTGCTATACCAAGGGCTGTATTTATTTCGTTGAAATTCTAGTTACCGTCTTAAAAGACCGCACCGGTCGTTTTGGGTGCTTTCGCTCGACTGTAATTTTGCGTAAATTGAATTAGAACGCGGCCGAGAAACTAGGCCTGTAAATTTTCGAATTTATGCCTTCCTGTTCGCTCTATACTGTGTCTGTGTAGGAAGGGAGAAAGGGACGCCTGCCTGCGGAAGAGAGACGGCTTTTGATGATATTCGATTGGAAATCATAACACACTGTTTATATGAATATAAACGCTGATAATAATTTAATATTGAATGACGTTTTATTTGAAAGATTTAATCATGGGCCACGATGGTTTATGTCGCGGCATAAGTTTTTATTGTAATCAGATATTTGAAGTGATAAGACATTTACGAATGCATTCCGATTGCGTTTCATTAGGATAGCAAATAGGTAATTTACTGAACTCCAATAAACATTCGCGTCATTGGGTATTTTTTTTATGTGAAACATAAATTGATTTACTTAAGATTACAATTTGGACATTACGTCGGGGTCGTGGGCTCGATTCCCATACGGAACAACTATTGGTGTGACCCACAGATAATTTATTCGCATTTGGGTGTCTGTCCACGTGAAATTTATGTACAGACATAAATTTCAAACGTCCTTACAACACAGGATAATTTTATCCTAATGGATGATGGTCATGTAAGCTTGATATTTAAGGGATTAATAATACCAATATTTGTTTCTTTAAGACTTCATACAAACAGGTGGTACAATACATTTATGAAACTAAAGGAAGAACGTAATTTTTTTTTAATTTAGTTCGACACTTTAAAAAAACAGATATATTTTAAAAAAGCTGACGTTGGAAACTTGAAATAGGGTTTGTTCCTACGAAGGTATATGATGTGCCCATATTTTAAACTAGCTTTTCGCCCGCGGCTTCGCTCGCGTTGAAGCCTTTAAGTAAATATCTTTCTTTAAAAAAATTCCAATTAAAAATAGCCTTTCTCAGGCTCTAGACTATCTGTGTACCAAATTTCATTAACATAGGTTCAGTAGTTTTGGCGTGAAAGCGAGACAGACAGACAGAGTTACTTTCGCATTTATAATATTAGTATGGATTGTAAAAGATATATTTATTTTAATTCAACAAACCTTTTTTGTTTTATCGCATGGATTAATAATGCCATTCACTATATTATATCCCATTATTGAAGCGTGTGTAAAATTCGAATAGTTTTTGAATAATTGTCAAAACATTTCATACCGTCCTGTCAACAGATACTTAACGTGTGGGAATCACTATTGTTAAAAGTATCCTTGGTGTTGACAAGGGCCTAAGCCTATTGAGTATTCTGGACCTAAGCCTCTTGAACGATTGGAGTACAATGATCTGTTAGGCACAGACGGCTGGTATACGTCTGACAGGTGAGTACTTATTAATGGAGCATTTGCATGACACAGAGTCTTCGTGACAATATCTGTTAGTTAGTAAATTACCATAATTTTATGCAGTAAAAGCAGGGATCGGATAATTTATTATCGATAAAATATAAATAAAATAATATATTGTATATAATAATACATTTTTAGAAGTTTAGTTAACAGCGAGTACATATTATTTTTGCAGATCTCTTCCGTACATTCATTATTGATTTTGTTTTGCACCGTGTGTACACACTGCCCAAATGTATAGGCTGTTACTTTACTTATTTTAACATGAAAGAATATCACTAACGTACGGTATAGACAACCGAACCTAAGATTTGCCTAAATAGTTATATCACGGAGCCTCGTAAAATTCATTGTAATTCCGCAAAAGAGAGTAGTAACACCAGATTTACTCAGACCAGTAAAAGAACGTAATTTCTATGCATCATGAGTGAATTCACTTCTTTTCAACCCACCTCCTCCGTTTGGCAACACGAGCTCGTATTTGCCTCAGTGTTGTCGCCAAGAATCTAGTACAGCTAAGCGCACGCAATGCGGTCTACAAGCGAGAATTAAAATCGCTCCCGACTCCAACATGGCGAGCTTGTAAATTGTGCGCGCCTTGTTAGAATAAAGCCATTTTCCCGAGAGTTGGTTATTGCCTCGCGTCCGTTTCTATAGAATTCATTACACTGCGAACCATCGGATTTTAAGTTTGTTGTACAGCGTCTGTATTTAACAAACGGCAAGCTACCATACAAAAGAAGTGTATTCTAAGTTATAGGAACGTTCGTTCAACGTCTTTGTAATTTATTAATTTATTGACAATTATTGTTAGCATCGTTATTGGTTTTTAGAGTTCCGTACCCAACGGGTAAAACGAGACCCTATTACTAAGACTCCCGTGTCTGTCTACCCGTCCGTCCGTACTTGTGTCTGTACCAGGCTGTATCTCATGAACCGTGATAGTTAAACAGTTGAAATTTTCACAGATGATGAATATCTATTGCCGCTATAGCAACAAATAACTAAAAAACAGAATAAAAAAATCTAAATATGCCTCCCATATAACAGACATGATTTTTTTCCGTTTTTATAGATAATGGTACGGGAAGTACGGAAGTGTCTGTCTATGATTTCAAGTAAATGCCAAAATTTTATTACTCTCATTGTTAATTTCCAATTCATATTTATGAATGAAGGCTTTTAGAATTTTCTTGCGTCTGTCTGTCTGAATGTTTATCTCGAATAGGCCTAGAAACGAATCGAGGGATTTCAATGAAAATTAAAGGATTTAAAACAAGATTTATAGCAGAAATTTTCGGGATGAGAGCGTTACTTAATATTTTTTTTAAACATTGCCCTTACTTTAAGTTAACATTATCCTATGTTGTAAGGACGTTTTACAAACATAAATTTCACGTGGACAAACACCCAGGTGCGAAACAAGTATCTGTGGGTCGCAAAAATATTTGTCTCGTGTGGAAATCAAACCCACGACCCCCGACGCCGAAACCAATACTTTGGCAACTACGCCACGGAGTCCTCCAAAGCATTATAAATGAAACTATTTTTTCTGATTTTTCGCGTTTATTTTTAATTAATTTCATGATACAGCCTCGTGACAGACGTACAGACAGACAGACAGCCGAGTCTTAGGAATAGGGTCCCGTTTTACCGTTTGGGCACGGATCCATAAAAAGGAGAGGGAAAACGGCAAGTTCAAGATATCAAATATAAAGATATACTTAATAGTTAGTGGTGTGATTTTTAAACACGATCAGTAAACACGTGAATGATTTTTTAATGAGTGAGTTTCGCACAATAGGTACATTTGTTTCAATGAACTGCTTCAGTCCTAACCTCCAAATTGTATAAGTCATCTGCATTTTTTTATTTATGCTTTACTGCTAACCTTAAGGAAAAAAGTAAAAAAGGGCGGCCTTAATGCCCAAAGGCATTCTCTACCAGTCAACCCAGCAAGGGATGCAAAAATTACAAAATACTATTATATAAGGAAAATAAATAAGACACATGTACATAAATGTTAAAATATATAAAAACTAATTTGTATTACATTAAAGTATAGATAAAAATATACGTTCATTTAGGTTTACATTTGCTCGCCCAGCTTTTCAGTTCTTGACACGACAAGTCAGTGACGTTATCACATATTAACGAGCGTTTAATTACGAACTCGAAACACTTCACACGTGTATCGATTGCGATGCAAATGACAGCCAAATTATTTGTATAAGTTTTTTTTTTTTTCACGAAATAAGTTAATTCATTTTCGAACCGGTTGTATATTTCGAAATGGAGGCGATTTGTTAGTGAAATTTAATTAAGAGCAAACGATAACACGATCGGTCTGGTTTACTTTGATGGGATTTAATTTGGTACGATGATAGATAGTAGACTGTGGATGTTTAGAGGAGGTAAGGTTAGAGAGAAGGTGGATAAGAATGAGTCTGAAAGAGTGAGATCTAAGGTTGCAAGTTCAGAGCCCTGTGAAATTCACCTTCGCAAATTGGTGGCACGTATTCCCCGGCTTGGAAGAGGGCAAGTTTAAACGTCAGATAATAAAAATTATTTTTAAACTTGCCCGCTTTTATTCATGGAAATAAACACGCGTTTCATCTATCGGTAGTCATTTTATAGGGTTCCGTACCCAACGGGCAAAACGGGACCCTATTACTAAGACTTCGCTGTCTGTCCGCCGGTCACCAGGCTGCAAATTTTCACAGATGTATTTCTGTTACCGCTACAACAAAAAATATTAAAAAATTGAATAAATAAATATTTAAGTGGGACACAACAAATATGATTTTTGTGTCGTTTTCATCGATAATTGTATGGTACCCTACGTGCCCTAGTCCGATTAGCGCTTGGCCGGTTTTTAAATCTAACACCGTTTCGCTATGAGGTTCCTCTACCGGAGAAGAAACGGCGAAGGAAACGCCGTAGGCATCCTATTTTTTCCTCAAAACATTAAGATATCAAACACATTTTTTTAAACTGCTTTATGCGATAATTCTTCTAAACTTGTAATAGATGGTTTCCGAGCTCGCAGCGAATTCCGCCGTTGTTCACGAGTCGTAGACTGACATCACGGGCGTTCCTTTATGGGTTAGGTGTGACGTCGGAGGGCTTATGTTTACGCGTCTGACGCCTTGATTAATGACCGCCCAGTGCGGACGGGCCCTACCGGCGCAGCTGCGAGCATTGTGAAGTAATTACCCTGCTCCGAGCCTAGCGTTTAATGCACTAGTGCGACCGGAGCCTAATTACTGAATCTGAACATAGCGTCTGAATGCCAACGCAAATTGCACCCTATCAGCATCCTCCAGTTCAGTACGGATCAGTAATGGGCCACGGTCGCCCGTTACGGTACGATTTCGAGTGTAAGCCGTCGATCGATGATTTAAGCGGCGCAGTGTAATTGCATCGGCTTAGTTGGATTGAATTTCAACGATCCGGGATTGTAATCGCTAACGTTCTAATGACTTTAAATCCGCATCGCGGAGCCAGGGATTAATTTAGAAATTGATTTTGTTGCGAATGCTGTCGAAAGCTTTTAGTAATGTTGGAATTTTTGGAAACGTTATTACATTCAACCTAAACAGCGTTAAGACAAAAAGAGTTTATGTTATATTTATATAAGGTTTACAGAGGTTACTCCACTGCTAAAGGTTAAATGTATTTTGTGTAATTGAAATCAATAAACATGTTTTGATATTGCCTACTAATGAAAATTTATTTTAGAATGCAAGCAAAAAGTAGTATCAACGTAGACGATAACAAGGAAACACAGAAATATTATGACCAACGATCATTCTCTACGTAACAAGTGTTAGGGATTATGACAGTAAACGTATTTCTTATATTTATCAATATGTATTTTTGAAGCTTGTAATCGCTGAGATTCTGAGATCCATCTCCCGTAAGCGGTAATAAGTCAAGGGGAGACGTTTACAGCCATTCCATGTCCTTCCATATAAACAAATTGACAATAAGGTACTGCATACTCATCGGCGTGCAACTGACACGATTGAGAGAGCGCGGTGCATGTAAAGTACTCAGTATATTGCTTTGTTTCCTCGAAAAAAGTGAAGTTTACGTTTTACATAGTTTATTTATTCCATAATAATTTATGAATGTGGCTCTTACATGTTTCAACTCTCACGATTTTGCATGTTTATTTTTTTTTATGTTTGAGCATACTATAAATAAAAGATATGTTTTAAGAATATAATAAATAAAAGATATGTTAAAAGATAACTGTTATCTACACATTATTTAATCTAAGTGCTAGACTAGCAATTCACATAAAATATTATATATGTTCTAATTTATTTTTGGAAGAGTGGCAAAGCCCTCGTTTGGGACACCACTTGTGTAGACACTTTGGCTGTCTCTTATCTAAGAGGTACTTCGGTCAGGGCCGAGGCGGCTTCGGAGGCTGCTGAAGTAAATGGCGCAAATATGAGTCTCTATGTTTAGATTATGTATTTGTGCCATTTGCTGTTGAAACTTTAGGTCCGTGGGGTCCTCACACATCAACTTTTTTTTAAAAGTTTATGTTTTAGGCTTAACGCTGCGGCTGGTGGCAAGAGAACTGGTTCTTTTCTCGCTCAAAGGTTAAGCATAACTTTTTATGCTAGCATAATTCAGCGAGGAAATTCAGCTAGCGTTCTTGGCACCATTCCGCGTGGATTAGGTTTAGTAGATAATATGTAATTTTAGATAGATTAAATCTTGCAAGTATTATATCAATAAATTTATTGTTTTAGAGGATTCCTCGCGATATCTTCCATTTACTGGTGAATGCGAGTCAAATCAGTACTTAAAATTGAAATAACATATTATTTGTGCTAGCGTCCAAACTCTGGACTACTACGGCATTGCTACTCAACAAGAAAACTAAATACTGTTGGCCACGAAAACTGCACAAATATTTAATAGTGTTTTCGAACATATCGGCGCACTGACGAGCGAGACTTATTAAGTGCATCATAAGCTGGTAATTAGCTCAGATTCTAGCATGTAAGCCGCTAGCCCACCGCCCAATCAAGCTGTCTCGTCGGCGCCGGCAGATAGGGCAATCCCGGACTGAGTGGAAGAACCGGTTAAATATGCGGAACCCCGTCCAAATGATACGCGCGCGGATAGCCTAATTACCCCGGCTTGTAAACATCCCGGGGCGCAACGCGAGGGTTACGCGGAATACCGGCAAAAGTGCAGATGATAGCTTCAAGCTTGATGATTGAGGCAGGTCTACCTCGTTCCTGTATGATCGATAAAAGGTTAAAAATCAGGGAAACAGAGCAGGGTAGAATTATAGTTAAGGTACACTGCTAATTGTGACTTACTTATTATTACTTAGGAGCAACAGCTTTGGCGTTAGGTGCATTTTGATCGAATGGTTTACTGAACCTTAATACTGTTTACTGTGTAGTTTTGTTGTGACTGCTGTACCCAACTCATTTCAAATCAAGATTTAATGTGTTTTTGAAATAAACTAATGATTTACTTTTGAAAACAACCTTTTTATTAGCTTTAAATTTTTCAAATTCTGTGTTTGTCACTTCGACAGAAAAGTATAGATATTATTTATAACTTCAGACAATTGAATGACATTTT
Organism: Iphiclides podalirius; assembly: GCA_933534255.1. Taxonomy (NCBI): domain Eukaryota; kingdom Metazoa; phylum Arthropoda; class Insecta; order Lepidoptera; family Papilionidae; genus Iphiclides; species Iphiclides podalirius. Next base: position 936,923 of record OW152816.1, on the reverse strand, counting down.
TGGCTAATAAGGTGTAATTTTTTTATGAAATGTTAACCACGTGTTACTTTTTACCATTATTTGTGCCTTCCAAACATACGACAACGATTCGTATTTGACAAAATATCCATCGTAAAGGTAAAAGGTTTTATAATCCTTTATTTTATTCTTCGTCTGATCAATGAAATTTATCTCAAAAAGTATAAATAAAACGAATCTGATATGAAACGATATAATAAATAAGTCACATACTCGCGTTCATCTTCTAGGCGTGACACGATGCGTAACTTCAAAACCGACGGGCCAACAAATCCAACATCCTAATTCCCATTCAAAACAAACAGTAAAAACATAGTTGAAAAGAATCCACGCCTCCGCAGATGCCGTAACGAGTCCCGCACGCCGACAAACAAATCGATCGACAATCGATTTTCACGCGAACGTCTCTTATACGGTGCGGCCGACTCGAAGAAGTAAATCTAACAAAATGGCGTGTAAATAAACCGCTTAGGGGCCGTTGGCTGTCAAAATGGAGGTGGTAATGTTGGTGAACGACTCCATAGAACGTCGCCAATGCGATGCCCCGGCAGACGTGGTCGATACCAGAACCGTAGATTGTATATCCCGGATAAGTGTTATGTTATGTGTTGATGTTTCTTTAGAGGCGACAAACTCAAGCAGCGCGGTACAGTTAAAATGGTATGGGGCTGTAGTAAGGAATCAGAAGAGGAAGGAATCAGAGACCTTTCTTTAGCGTTTTGTATTGTAAGACGACGATGAAAGTCGTCGGTGATATGCCTCTTATTAACGTAGTTGGCATTGGATGAAGGACATATTTCGATGGATATAAAAAGTCATATGTAGGGACATGAAAAGTAATGTTAGGGGTGTAAAGTTGCAATTTTAGAGATATTAATTGATAGGACATTACTGCAAGATTTCAGTCTGCATCGTATCATCGATGTTAACTCTTTAACATCTAGACTTCGCAAACTTATATCGGTCTACTGCATCGCATACTATATCATATATAATAATAAAGCTCTCGCGGCCTTAATTTCTAATTGCTGAGTTCTTTTCTACATCTAGAAAGGATCTTAACTGGCGCAGTTTCTGAGATATTGTCTTCGGCGACGAAGGTTTGTTGGTTCGACTTCCACTCGGAACAAGTATATAAGTGTACCCACAGATCTAAGTTCTAGGTGTTCATTCCCACAGATTGTTGACGTCAGGCAGGCAGGCCGGTCATAAAAAACTTAGTCAACAGCATTAACAACATGGTTCACATGTTACCGACCTCACCTTAGATGCAATAAAGGCAGGAGAAAGGAGAGAAGTCACACTTATAAATGTCGTCAACTTGACGACCACTTGCACAAATAAGGTACTTCTCTTCAACAATAGAAGCATCAATTTCATGACCGAAACTTCAAATGTGTTATTTTCTTTTATTGTGACCTCTTTATAGGTAGTTTAATGAAATAACTTCAAATGTATTATACTTTATACGAAAATAAAATCATTCGCATTTGAAATTATGTCACCTATATTATGGTATCCATTGGATAAACAAAAACTAACCTATTTATCTCTTTCTATAACAATTCCATGTGGCATATATTTACTCCACTTCACAGTCTGGGACCAAAATTTTGAAATTAAACAGGACGAAGTTTAAACAAAACTTGATAAGTGATCAATTATTTTAAAAACCCGAAGATTCGAAAGTCTTGCAAATAAAGACGATTTGATTTGTTTTTAAATAGATAATTTAGGTAGAGTCTAATAAAATTTCTCAAACCGCTAGCAGGCTAGATCGTGTGTGTAACCGCGTCCTAGCTGAGCCTGGAATGTGACTGCGAAATCGTGACTGTCTGGCGGGGGGCCCGACACGTGTACAGCGCCTCGCATAGCTTACCACGGTACCGCACTGTAGTGTACGCTATTTTAGACGTTATTTCTAAAGGATAGGGAGTATATCGGTGAGAGAGAAAATGTTACTGTTGGAAAATTGTCGTCGTTAAGTGTTAGAATTCTATTAATTTGACTTAATAATGAGTCTGAACTTGTTTGGACAGATATCTATCTATATTAGTTTTGATATTTTGTATAGAGACTTCTACGTTTTTTAATTATATATTAACGTTTTCTTCTTCTTCTTTTTTTTCTATATACGGTATTTTTTAGTTTCTAGACCTTATCTCAATTTTTATACTGCATTTACCGAACATTTTAAGCAAATGTATGTTTTCTTCGGTACTACCTATCGCAGAGATCCGTATCAATATCGTAGGATCTGGCTATGTCACGAGTTCTGCGTTCGAAGAAGTTTTAATAATATAGGGACTGATAGCAAAATCAGTCAAATAAAGTTAAGTATTTATGGTATGATATGTGTGCTGTAAGTCGATGGACGCAGTTTGCTCAGGATCGTGCTTCGTGGCAGCCTGTGGGGGAGGCCTATGTTCAGCAGTGGACTCAAACAGACTGAAATGATGATGATAATGATGATGATAGAACTTTCATACCAAACTTATATATTTTTGAAAGAAACTAAGATTAATTTATTACTGATGTTATACGGGAGTAGTTTTATAGACAGTTTTATGAAAACCTGGTAAGGAATATAAAATGTGATAAAAGAATTTATTTTTCTATAATAATATGAAATTGAAAAAGGAGCCTATTGCTGAATCACATACTTTACTGTAAATTTATTCTATGGGTATGTATATCCTTTACGGTACAATCTAAATAATTTGATGGTTTACATGTTCACTTGTATACAAACGTTTTAATACTTCTTGGTTCATATTCAAAGGAGAATGTAACAAAGTGCAGCAGTTTAAACACTTTGGAACTGAAACAAGGAGTGTTTCAGTTCACAGAATATGTATCTTGTAAGCTTGCGAATTCAAATCAATGTAAACAAAATAAGCAAGGGAATTTGTTTGTGAGAGAAAGCAGACAAAATCAGAGAACGCTTTGAAAGCCTGCGTAATGTAAGTACATCGATCAAGTCAAATTTTTGTCTGTCAACGTGTTAAAGTTAAAATGTAAGCTAAGCTACATCCAACAATTCGACGAATAAAATTACATCAAAGAGATAAATGAAATACTAAAAACGACTCGGTAATAATACTGATAAATAAAAAGTGTCAAAACAAACTATGGAATTGGAAAGGTATTGGAGAGTAAAACAATTCAGCAATATTCAGTATTATTAAATTTCAACGAAGCCAACTCAGAAAAAAATTGAGAATTGTTAAAAAATCTTAATAGTCTCCTCATAAAATGCTGATTTGGTAACACGATAAGAGATAGGTTGAAGTAATAACACGACAGCCGGAATAATGAGTTGAAGAAAGTAAAGTAACAGCCTATATATGTCCCACTGCTGGTCAAAGGCCTTCTCTGTATAGAGGGTATTAGAGTTGAATGTCTGGCTATTTTTCTTCGGGAAGACTTGGCAAACGAGCACCTAGTGGTGTGCGATTGACATGGCTGTTGACATATATAACACCGGTGAGTACCTCACCAGATGAAATGCCAAAGAATAATTACTCGCGATTTAATTTTAAACCGGTCTTTTCCTAGGCTGCGATATTAAAAATTCTCTTTCAACTCTTCGAAACTGGCGTTGTGAAATTAATTAAAAGAGTAACATTGAAACTCCCACACGTTGTACCGTTAAAAACTGAAGCGTGCATCCAGTTATGGCCTTAAACAGGTGTTGGATCAGCGGAGCGTGGGCAGCGTTCGTTGATTCATCCGTTGTGTAACTCATTCAGTGCTCAAGTGTCAAATGGGACCGGTCGCCATGGAAACGTAGCGGGCCCACGCGTGCCGATGATATCGGCTCACGGAGAGCGGAAGATCTGTGTGAAGGGGACTTTGGTCCAGAACCAGAATTCACCGTCACCGTTAATTCTGGTTCTGGACCAAAGTGACCAAAATTAACGGTGACGGTGAATTCTGGACAGAATAGCATGCGACAAATCGCTCTTGGCGATCTGAATTCTACAATCATCTATTTTTTGTACCTTAGAAGTAATAAGGCTTTCGTCTCAATGAATGGCATGGTTTATTTATGAATACTGTTAAATCATCGAATGTTCAGCGATATAGCGTCTTATAATAACGCCGAACTGTTGGTAATACATACACATAGTATTCGACTCGGAATAGTAAATAATTTGTCATGGATGAATGAGAAATAAAACAGTAAAAGAAAAAGTACAGTAGCACAACACGATTGCATCGGAATGCTTGAGAGCCCTGCAGGTGTACTTGGGCGTGCCGCGAACTTTTTCCGTTCCACGCTGGAATTTGTCTCCGAGCTTTTTGCCGCCATCCAGCGATACCGCCGATATCAATTGAAGACACACGTGCGCCGACTGTTATACGGGAAGTGAAACGCTCGTTTCCCGGCATAAATTCACTGGAAAGTCGTGCAGGTGTGACGTTGACCGCTCTGTCATTGTCTAGAGCGGCGTCTGAGATTAAAACGTAACTGTGAACCGTAAGAGCCATATACATTAAATATCAGCGACCACAAGTCACAGTGTTTGTTTAAAATTATAAGTTGAGATCCTATTGTAGAAAAGTTTTCTACACAATAATTTTACATGGAAACATACAAATCCCAAAATAAAATATTTGCGATGACGAATGAGATAATATTTGCGATGACGAAATGAGATGACGATGATAAAATGAGATCGCTGCAGCTGAAGAATTAACCGCCACGCCAACCAATAAAGCAGCAATGTGTTTGAAAATAGTAATCACACTTGCAGTAAAATTTTTAAATTCATATAATAATGTAGATATGGTTGTATCTTCAATAAAGTGCAAATTCTTGTCAGGTTAACTACGAAACGAAGAGCCCCCGAACATACACATCACTTAATCTTAACATCGAACCATTAATCTAAAAGATCCACGTCTGCATCATTTGCGAATGAACGCGCGGTGCGCTTAACGCATTGTCCGTGCGGCGTCCGACTCGGGGAATGATTCATCCACTCAGTGAATGAGTCAGGTAGATTGAATCCGAGGCGCTTCCCTATCTCATTCACTTGGGCCGCATAAATAGCGCTCGTCGGGCGGAGAGCGTGAATGAATCAAACGGTCGCGATAAATCAAACAATATTGCCATTACACCGATGGCACGGAACCTGCCGAGCGTGGGCAGTCGCCCACGCGCCCCCCGGCCGCCGCAGACGTGCCGGAATCACCGTATTTAGGAACAGCCTCGGTTAACTCGCGGCTCAATGGAAACTCCCTCGAGCTTATTAGCGTCCGGCTAGAGACAATTCGCAACGGTCCCCGGATAGACAGCTACGACAGCTACGGTGGAACTTAAATATGGAAACATGTGACCACGAGTTTGTACCATTTTTATGGGTATTTCGAGAACAATCCATGCTATACGTTGGAATAGAAAATTATGAATAAGGGACCTCTTGTTCCTTTTTCATAATTTTTGGTCATCGCAACTTATACAGTTTAATACAAATTATTCGGGTCACTTCACCACACACCACAAGTCGAATGAAAATAGTTGATCTTTTTTGAGGCGTAATTTATATAAAGCAATATAACAAGATCATATTAACTTGATTATATGTTATTATTAAAAATATAGCAACGCCATGGCGTGATAAAGCTAAGTTAGGAGATTAATAAGCAATTCTATTTTATAGTTTTAAGTTTTGAAATCAACACGACAACAAAAAGGCAAACCAAACAAATGTGAATTGCACGTTCATTTCTGAACTGAAAGGCACAAAGGCACTCACAAATGAACATTTACGATATTACGCTAAGCTAAAATACAACTCGTGGACACGGCTAATCTCGCTCGGACGCAATAAATGGACTTAAGAATATATGGGCCAACTAAGTCGGATGTTGGAACGTATTTAGACTCGACCAGTCGACTTACGTGCTTAATAGTAAATAAGATGTTATTTAACGGACGGAGTTTGTTCGTAATCGTAAATAATTTTAATTTAACACCTCCAGATTAATTTCTTGAATAGACGGCCGTGGAAGCCAGTGAATGAAAATAGATATTCGTGGTTTATTAATTCGGTTGCACCGTTATCCCATTTTACTATTATCGAACCAACTCCATATCAAGCAATTGGTGACAGCAGTTTTCGAAGGCAAAAACGATGATAAAATGCACATGAGTTTTAACGAACAAATTTGTACAAAAATACGAAATCTGACTTAATTAACAGAATAAGTTGTCGCCGTGTTTCAAGAACATAGAAGTAGAAACACGTATACTATGACTAACATCGTATGCGGGAGCATGCAAACAGCATACGTTGGCAGCATACATTCCCACAAACTACCGTTGGCCCAGTGGACGGTTGCTATAACTGACGGTACGCGCTCCCCTTATCTGCGATCGCACGTTGCCCAGAACCGCTCACCGGCGTCCGAGATTCGAATCTAATCAGATTATCTGATGGGCACGAGCCTTGAGTAATTCACTGGCAACACTTTAAACCGCTACATGGAGATGTCGAAAGAGCTTTGTTTGTTTCGACTCTGAGATCCATCAGTGAGAGCTTGTATCAGCTATTTTGTAATGCTTCGCTTGAATTTTTATTGTAAGACATCCATAATTACGATAACAAAAGTGGAATTTGTGGGTTGGTATCAAGTGTTTCGTGTAGATGCGACAGCTTTATGTGCTTTTATGCGAGTGAACAAAAGTTAATCAAACTATTTTTGTGTCCGATCTAACTTATAACATTTGTTACAACAAGATGGTAAAAAGTATATTTAATAGATCACTTGGGTCAACTCACAAAATTTTTGATACGTTTTCACACGTTCCAAAAACATTCACTAACACCAAAACCATTACATAGGTACATAAAACAGTTAACATTATTTTACAATCATCTAAAACCATTTCCTAACTAATGGAAACTTCTCGAAGGTTCATATTCGATTTTCTAATTAAGCTTCTGCCGATTTGGCGCTGTTAAACCGTTTCCGTTGATTAGATTTCGTTGGGATCCGTTAATACCGTTATGGAACAGTGTGCTCAGGTCCAAACCATCCATAGAACTTTACGACGCACCATTGGAGCCGGGCTCGAATTAAAACCAACACAACCGCCGTCACTAATAACAACATCAAACAATTTGTCACTGGCGCAATCGGCGTGTTTCATTTTCTTATTTCATTAATTACGTGAACGATTAGTCACACCGCGTGTATCGACAAGTTTCGCGTTCACCTTGCCGTTAAAGTTGCTCTTTCATTTTCACCCTTAGCCCGATCATAATAAGGGTGGCGTGCTGTTCGGACGAGGACGGAATAGGGTTGCGACAGCGCAGAGCTTTGCCTTTTATAGGCGAGCAGTGAGACGTGATCGGACTGTGCCCGTCGAATCGATTAGAGCCGCGTGTCTCGTCACTACGAATGGGGACATTGATGACGTAATTGAAGTCTTAGGCCCGCCGCGATTGCTTCGCTCACCTACTTGCAGCGAGCGATTCTGAACAATGCCTAATGTCCTCCATCCAATGTTCATTAGGCGGATTTGTTTTCTTTGAATTAATGGCATTGTACACAGATTAAGATGACCGAAGTGACTGGTGTGCACGCCATTGTCGGGCGTAAATTTAAATATAGTGATTTAGCACATAAAGTGATTTTATGTCAACCAATAAACATGATGAAATTGTACTTAACATCTTTGACATTGGAGTATTAAGGATCACGAGTTTCACGAGTCGACGTCCCAACCCATTACATCTATTATAATAAATAAAGTATTATTATAATAGATGTAATGGGTAACTACTTAACTAAATAAAGTATTTAAGTATATAATAAACTTTATTGATCTAATATTTACAAGATTAAATCTGTCTAAAATTACATAGTATTTAAGTATGTCAAAATTTCCGTCTTAACAGAAAAAGAGTTACTCCGAATACTTAATTGGTGCACGCCACCTTGGGTTGTCAGGCAAAATTCTCTCTTATTTTTTGTATAAAATGATCGAATTCACTACCAGAGAACCCACGGTTTCTGGTAGGGACTTATTTTTTTTAAAACATTGCCTTTACTTTAGGATAATATTATCCTGTGTTGTAAGGACGTTTTACAAACACAAATTTCACGCGGACAAACACAGATGCGAAGCAACTATCTGTGGGTCACACAAATAGCTGTCCCGTGTGGGAATCGAGCCCACGACCCCCGACGCCGAAGCCAATACATATTCATATTCAATGGTAGATATTTTTCAACTTAATTGAAAAATGTCATTACATAAGTTACGTAAATTACGAAACCACTCGACTATTCATCACCACGAGCCGACTATTCATCACCTACAATAAGTATATGGCACAGTACTGCTGACTTGCAATACTTCATTGGTAATATTCACATCCATCATAGTTTTTGTACGCGCCAATTTGTTCATAACGTTGCAATTTCTAACATCCTTAGAAGTTGCCTTGTTAAAGAACGTCCTTTTATAAGTTTTTCAAAGGGAAGGGCAAATTAGCTTACATCATGGTAAATGGCCAGCCGCACTTAGAATTTACAACTTATTAGATTAAAGATAGATTAAAAAGATTTATAAATTTTACACTTTTTTAAGTTGGATTTTGATGAGTATTATATTCTCTTTAGTTATATTGTGATATTCCTAAATAATATTTGGACGAGGCTTTTATCCACCCTTAGGGATTCTGTAGATAGGAATAATAATAAATATACTAAATAAGTGATATAATATATTATATTTAATTATAATATATTATATAATATATTTAAAAAAGTTATAGATTAAATAAGTAAATTAGTTTAAGAAAAATATAAGAAAAAAGATCAAAAAAACTTTTTATTTTATTTTATTATCCCTAACTAATTCTAACATTTATCATACCTTGATCCCGACTGGGTGCGACCGACGACTCTTTGGCGCAGTTACCAGGACTCTATGGCATCGAGGGTCGTGGTTTCGATTCTCACAGGGGACAACTACTTGTGTGACCCACTTATAATTGATTCGGATCTGGGTGTCTGTTCACGTGAAGTCTATATTTGTAAAACGTCCTTACAACACAGGATAATGTTATCCTACAATCAGGGCTATGTTTTTTTTAAATAAATAAAAAGACACTTCATTTCGAGAACACCGGCTGCGTTCAATCTACTCCATTGGCTAAGCATATAAATCATATCTAAACATGTTACATATTTACGCATCAACGAACGAATATGGTCGACGTTTAATGCTACAATTATCCACGGACTATATGAAACGACCGAGAAGGAGTTAAGCAATTAAATAACCATAAAACGGGCCGCGGAGGCAGTTATTTTCCTTTGATTTTATTTTACGAGGAGGGATTAACCGTACCGTGATCCCGGCTCACTCGTTGCACTAACGATTTAGAGATGAGAAGTAAGTTAGCGAGAAACCCTGATGCATTCGACGTGTCATTATTTTTATGACACAACCGACGGAAAACAAATTATGTGCAGTTTCTTATGTAGGATGCTACTAAATGTTTCCATGTTTAGTTATACGCTTAATATGATGAATATCTCAAAGGGAAACTAGTCTATACGTTGTCAAAAAAACGTACTTTAATTATTTTTTAAGCCTACTTAACAGTTAATGGACAAGGACTGAGATGTTTGACGATGGTTAATGTGAAAAAAATTGCTGTCCTCTCAAACGTTTGACATTAATATGCATATAAAGGTAAACAGTAAATCATAAAAGTGTTCTTAAGTAACAACAGCCTATATATTTCCCTCTGGGTAAGGGCCTCTTCTCTTTACAGAGGGTATTAAAGTAGAGTCCACCACGCGACTCCACCGTGGATTGGCAGACTTCACATAATATCTTCTAATGTTTTTTTTTCTTTCTTTTTATTTCGAAAATAGGCAGGTTTCCCCGCGACGTTTTTCTTCACCAGTGATAAGAGCACTTAAAATTAACAATTTTTCTGATGCCGGCACTGGGAATTGATCTCAGGTTTATCGAGTATATTGAATTAAAAGCAAGTGCCCACACTGAGCTTTCAGGCTCAAAGAAATGTATACGATGGTTGCATCGTTTTTTTCATAACTAACTCTGTATATCTAAGATCCTTGAAGCCTTTAACATTTCAAGAACATTTTTTAAAAATCCATTCGGATAAAAATAAAAATAAAGATATACAGCATTTCCAAGGGCTCAAGGCGAAGTTTATAAAACAGCCTACGTTATTTTTTATTTCGGTACATATGTATTACTCTAAAAAATTAGATAAAGGGTTTCTGGTTGGGTACTAAATTTTTGCTAAAGTGGACGGTACACCATAAAATTTGAGGAACACTGGTCTAGACGCATAGCTGTTATGCGCAGCAAACATGTGCGTGCGATGAATGGCACAGATAAAGCACGTAGATTTGCTTAACAATAGTACGTAAATGTAAAACCATTAATTTTTTTTACTAAAATTTGTTTCTTCAGTCATATGATAATAACAGATATTTGAAAGATGTAATCAATTGACGATTATAGTGATATATTTAAATATCATAATTAGTGGTAGTATTTTGACTATCATTAAGTGAGTGTAATGCTCCTACGTTGAATAAAGATATTTGAATTTTAATGACTCAGTGGCATCCATCGGATACTGCATCGAAGTCAGCCACAAATTGTGCTGTCGAAGTGGCTAAGTTCTGGGCTGGAAAGATATGATTTGTCATCGACACGTAAAGAAGAAGAATGACTCAGTCTCTAACCCCCAATTCATATTTAACATCAATACGTCCACAACCTTGGTTGAAAAGTGGCCTTCTTATCATTCTTTTCTTTTTTTTTCCAACTTTTAAGCTAAGAGCCCTCCTCTTAAGTTTAGAGGTCTTTAAGTTATATTATAAGCATTCAAGAAGATCATTCTAATCAATTCAAGCTTTAAGCATCCTTTTAGCAACCCAAATGACATTTAACGAGCCTTTTGACAGCTGATTAGTTAATTTCTACGATGATCAGTGTTCCAGAAACCGGGCGCAAGTCTCAAAAGCACATTCAATACCCAATGGAGTCTTGTTAGCCGTCGAGGTCTGTAATCAAATTAACGATGCCACTCAGTGGTCGGCCAACAATGTTCAGGAACGAGTTTATAATACAAATGACGTGTACTGGGTGCATTTCCGCCGTCCGCACGGGCATTAGTTCGTATTGGAGTTGCGTGCGCGGCCTAGCCTCGGCCGGGCACTAAACGCCCGGCGCGCTTGATTTACGTCTGCCACGCGGACATAATGCGAGCTAACCACAGTAAACGAGGGCAGGGTGTCGTCGAGATCGAAAATGAGCGGTGCGCGTGGTGAACACGAACCAATTCAATTTTACTGGAATTTTACAGTAGTGATTTTCCATTTCAAAATTAGACGTCTTACTTGTGTGAATATAGAAGTAGATAGTGGTTGTTTGATTATTTTCTCCCATACATTTGAAATGCTTTTGCATGCATCCTTGAAATTTTTCCTTATTTATTTCACTTGGATCCATTTAAGCTACCGAACATTTGGTTAAACTTTTAAGCACCATGTTTCTAATGTTTTAATATTTTCAACTTCATAGAACCTTGAGAGCTCTAAAACATTTTTTTGTGTCGTGATATCATTTTTCTACAAATTTTAATCGTGATATCGTTTCATCTTTACAATGCCTTACTAAATGAAACTATGTTTAGGGATTTATACGTTTATTTTTAGTTTTAATTCCCGCCGTTTCGAACCCTTTACAGCGTTCATGGTCACGGTACAGATAAACGCGTAAATACAAGAAATTATTATTTACAATTCATGTATAAAACTCTTTAAGATTTGTGTTCGGATATAATATGTTACTTACTCTGACTGTAAAACACGAACATAATGTAAGCTTTAACGGCTTGCATTTTGCAGGACTTTAAAAAGTCCAATGGAAAACTGGCTTTTATTTTCATGGGCGCGAACGGTTTCGACCGCTTGAACCAGTTCCACAATTAGGGTTAAGCCGGGATTAGCCGGCTACCGGATGCTGCCGGGCGCCAGAGCGGGATTGCAGTGGCCCGGGATTTGAGGCGGGCCGCATTAGGAGCCCGGGATTATCGGCGGCCGGGATTCGCTTGTGAATGGGCGTCGCGCCGCGTCGTCTGCACTCCGTTAAGAGCGCAATAAAGAACGGATTAGATTTGACCTCTTTATCGAGACCGGAACCGTTTTTATAGTCACAACACAATATCATTGAAATATGAATGACATAAAATAAGTGGTATAGTGATGATTAAACTTCAAAATAGATATTTAATACTTAGAAAGTATTAAATATCTATTTTGAAGTAAATCTGCTTAAGCGTGTATGACAGTCTCTGCATACGATTTTTATATTAGCAATTTGTTACACTAACCGAGATTTGAATACAGATTTTATCGTTACTTCATAGTAACTGCTAAAACTTTCTTTTCTTTTAATTTTTAAAAAACGTTGCCCTTAATTTAGGATAACATTATCCTGTGTTGTAAGGACGTTTTACAAACATCCAGATACATAGATCCTCGCGGACATACACCCAGATGCGAAACAACTATCTGTGGCTCACACAAATAGTTGTATCGTTTGGGAATCGAACCCACGACCCCAAGCGCTGAAACCAATACCTGGCAACTGCGCTAGCACCGAGACGCAGTTTCATTTGTTTATATTAATGGTTTGATTTCAAGTAAATTTGTAAATGTCCAGCACATATTGCCACAATTTTCAATGACATTACTAAGCACTGCTTAGTAAATGCTTAGATCATCGTCTATCTTAAACTGTCCACAAGGTTTACTGTGGTAGGGTCATGCATTTCACTGTTGCTCGAATAGGCAGGTCCGTCCAGGTAATTAGCACGACTTCACAGAAGACCGGCGTAAAGTAGAAGTGCTACACTTCTGCGTTTCGTCTGGTGAGTGAGGTAGCCGGGGCCCACTTTATTTAAAGGTGGCCACGTATTTGCAATCCCACGGATGTTACAAATGTCCATGACTTTGTAACGTTTGCCACTTTTTCACGTAAAAAAAAACAAGGTTGGCGTCGCAAACAACATCACCAACTGTCTGTTTTCGTCTCGGTAACACGATAGAGAACGCTCCGCGCGTTTCACATCAAAATCTGGTATCGCACGTCAGGTTGTATCTGCCATCGGGAGTGGAAAGTGCGGCGTTGCAACCCGAGCTGTGTGCGCCGTGACCCCATTCGCCGCGGCTACCGGGCGGAAGTCGGCTCGTCCGTCTGTCCGCGGGCCCGCCAAGTCTCCCGACACCGGCCCGGCGGAGTTTGATGTGGCTGGGGTTTGATTACGTTTTAGCGGCGAGGGCGCGGCGAATGAGGGCTTTATGAAGCACTGAGAAATGTACGAAGCTCCCGCCTACAATTCCTGACGTGGACGGTTGGCGCTCTTCCTCCCGGCTTTGTGCGTCTAAAATGATCGGTGAAACGTATTATTGTAAAACGGATGCGAAATACACGGAGAAGTTTTTGCAAGTGACGTGAAATCGAAATTGCTTGCAATTGTTATTTGGATCCTCGATGTGACCCGTTCAGGAAGTCATCATTAGCACTATTTTAAGAAAAGATTTTTAACAATTTTCTTTTACTGAATAATAGAATCTGTTGCTGTTCAGGTTTCGCTACATCTGTAATAAGATTTCCTATTCCTTTTTTCTTATTTAAAAAATAAACGTTGCCCTTACTGTAGGAGACCTTTACCTTACCCGATTTGTAAGGACATTTTACAAAAGTAAATTTCACGTGGACAAGTCATTAAAATAGCTGTCCCGTGTGGGAATCGAATCCGGCCCCAAGCGCAAAAACAAATACCTTGGCAACTGCACCATGGAGATCGAAAAATATGCCATCGATCGTCATACCACATCATGTATAACAGAGTATTCCAAGAGAGTTTAAAGCGTGCTTTTACCTTTCAGCCATAATTGAACAGCATCAAACTTGCTACACTCAAGATATTACCATAAATTTTAATCATTAAAGTGAAGGCCTACAACCTTCCCTCAATATTATTTTACCATAAACAACCTTGCTTTAGGACGGCGTTTAAAATTAAACACATGTGCGCATGTCGAAATTTCAGTTATCGGTCGAAAAATTTTAAATTAGTGCCCATCCAGAATTACTGACCTCACAGGTCAAATAATTGATGCCCTCGTAAAGCTCAGCGTGTAAGGATTCGCTGTGATAGTTTGATGTTAAAGTTGTTTATTATGTCGTATATTTTCATGATGCGTGTATATTGAAAGTTTAAGAAGATAAGTTCTAGAGGCGGCTGAAATAAATTTGTGTAGACCTCTATCTCTTATTAAGAAGGCGGCGTGTAAATTTTCTTCGGATTCAATACCGACTGTTTTATTTAGTTCGGTGTCAAGGTAATTTTATCTAATTCATTTATTTTTTTCTATTTCTTATGAACGCCAAAATCTACCAATGAGTCTCGATAGAGACCCTTCCAGAGAAGAACTGGCAAGAAAATCAACCATTCAGTGATAATTAAATTTGAAGGGTTCGGAGATTATGAATACTTGATAAATAAATGTACTTGTTCTCCCTTCATATATCTGACTTGGACATTTTTGACCGACGCAAATGAGAGATGACTCCGTGGCGCAGTTGCTAAGGTATTGGCTTCGGCGTCGGGGGTCGTGGGCTCGATTCCTACACGGGACAACTATTTGTGCGATCCATAGATAGTTGTTTCGGATTTGTGTGTTTGTCCACATGAAATTTATGTTCGTAAAACGTTCTTAATGCATAGGATAATGTCATCCTAAAGTAAGGGCAATGATTTTAAATAAAAAGAACTAAAGTACAAGGAAAGCTTCTTTTCGAACATTGACATTGGAATGGAATGTTCGTTGTCTGATTGCGAAGCGTAATTAAGCAACGGTCGTGGTTAATTATTGAGTGCCGGTCATTTCTTCTCGAGCGTCGGCCGCGTGGGATTGAGACGGGGCCCACGTTGCCATGGCGACGATATCAATCAACCGTAATCCGAATTAACGGTAGCCAGTGTTTAAGACGAGTTTTAGCGTAGCCGCGATGCTATGAGCCTTTCACTTGGAGGCACTCCATGGTAGATTGTCTGTAGTTAATGTAAATTTCGGACCTCCAAGGCTTGGTATGGAACAATCACTTTGGATCCACTATCAGTATATTAATAAAAAGAAACGATTGAATTTTAAGGGGCGTTCCCGAATGATTCGTCCGATCTATCTGATTATTTTTCGAGTCATTGTATTTGCGACCGCAATGGTTTCCGAGCAAATAACTAAATAAATAGAAAAATGTATAATGAATACGTTCAAGTAAGTAAAACGTAGCGTTTTGTGAAGCAAACATTTTTGGGATTTTACAACTTTATTGAGTAATAAACGTAATAATTGTTTTAACGTAAGGGAGTAAAATGTAAATAATAATCTATTTTGACAGTTTGACAAATTTAACTGTACATATTTTAAATAACCGTGTTTACTTTGTTATTAAGTAATTAAAAAAAACTTAGTCATTCCTACTTTTTACTGAAAGGAATTCAATTAGGATTTTATCATTTTATGTTAGTGTTTTAACTCGTCTATTCATTAGGTATTAATATTTAGAATAATGCACTTTTCTAAAGGTTTTTATAATTATAAAATAACTTACTTTAATTACTATTGTCTATCAATTATATTCCAATTGTGGGTGATACTTGCATTGCATTGACACTATCCTATCAAAGCAAAATCACGGCCTCGAACAATTGACTCAAAAATTACTTTTAAGACTAAAATTAAAGGACTTATACAGCGATTCCAAAAACGCTGAACCTTTTATAAATTACGAAATTGGCATAATATCCGGATAATATCCTGCACGCTCCTAAACAGTGGAAGCCACACACTGTGTTGTCCCGGGGCAACCCCGCAGGAGTCATGTCTTCATCCACTTACGGCATCGAACACGCGACGGCCTGGGATCCAGCATAATGGCCATTGTCCATGATGCGGAGTTCAATAGATCGGCTGTTAAAAGAAACGATTAGCGATTTTGAACGCACCATTGCAAGAGCATCCACACGCTGAAAGAAGCGCGTTCTATAATTCCGATTAAACATAAATATTTCCTTCAAATAATTTGCATGACATCCCGTCCCTAACTAAGCAAAGCCTGTGTAGATGAAACTGGTAAACACACTTAAACGTACTTTGCTTTTCGAGTTAATTATTATAATATAAATTACTAGCTGACCAGGCAACCGTTGTTTTGCCATTTAAATTATTTATAGAGAATTTGTGAATCTCAACACATAGAAAAATATAAAATTGTTGCTATTTCGATTTTCCATGCAATTTTTCCATTATTTCTCATCGTTTAAACCTTCCCTGGACCGCCACAAATAAAAAAATGAAAAGTTGCAATCATTCATGCTCAGCATCCAAAAACAAACCGGCAAAGTGCGAGTCGGACTCGCGTACGAATGGTTCCTTTCCATAGCCATACCATAAAATAGCAAAAAAATCCTGTCAGTATGGGAGGCTCACTTAAATATTTTTTTTATTCTGTTTAGTATTTGTAGGTTTTAACATTTGTTATTTCTTGCTTTGCATTTTAAGCTATAGTTTAGTAAAACACAACATATTTTCTTTATATACATAGTTATATTGCTTTTCTTTACCATTTTGTTGCTATTTTGTCAAATTCAGTTTTGTTGTTTTATATGGTAATAAATTTGTACCTGTCTTCATCCAGATAACGATGTTCTATGGCAGATTACCGACAGTGGCGATTCTTCTCCGCTTCTTTGTCACTAGTGCTCAGAAGGTTAGTTCTTTTCGGAAAACTCACGAATCAAGACAGGAAAACAAACGTACGATGAGCGATCTGCCTCGAGGAATGGGAACCGGTCATGTGGCTAATCGCATGTGTGTGCCGTTAAGGGTTATACTTCCAATATTTCATAATTCATCACGTCATGTTCAGCAGGCCCACGGCGCGAAAGAGTCGCGTTTAGCGCTGACCGCAGCCGAGCCCTAGCTTGCTGGATGGTCGTTTAGGCTAGAGTGACCACGACAGACTAAGTGTCTTGTAGACGGATATAACTATTTGGGATCCTTACTTTAATATTATGAACGCGAAAGTTTGTATGTATGGATGGATGTTTGTTACTCCTTCACGCAAATACTACTGAACGGATATTAATGAAACTTTACAATAATATGGCTTATACATCAGAATAACACGTAGTCTGTAATTTATATAAATATTTTTATGTATATCTGTCTTTCTGTCTGAATGTTACGCCTTCAGCCTATTCTACGCAGACGTAGTTGCGGGCAGCAGCTAGTAAAAGATATTTTCTCACGACGCAACTGACAATGAAAAGAAAAATTAAAAAGTAATTACTTATGTATGCAAGTAAAATTTTATACTTTTTAGCACAACAAAAGAAAAATAACTAAAAATGGCATGTGCCCATAGTCTTTGTTTGTAAAAAAAACATAAAATGCCATAGATATCGGTTTAATTAAATAACGTGTAATAAATGGTAAATGTCAGAGTTGTTATCGGTTGCAATTGTAACAAAATGAAGTCTGGTGTCGCGGGACGAAAAAATTCACTCTCATCATTTTGCTCAAACGCGACAAAAGGAGTGTAACTTGAAAAATAAGTTACGGAATATCCGGCGCTACGGAATATCTCGTGGCCACCCTAGCGCAAACCGGTCGCCTGATTTATGAACCGTAGCAACGCCGCGGGCCCACCGCAGACGATTATCACTAATTATTAATTTTCCATTTCATTTCCACCTCTCTGGCGGGTACGCAGCGCACGCGAGGGATCCATCGGGTATTCCGCAACGGGTCCTATAGAACCGCACACGCCCGCGGGCCATCGAATTCGCTATCAGACCCCGCTACTTGTCAACGCGTAGACGATAATTCTCGTTAGCGTATTCATTTATTTATTACCTTCAGACGCGGTCCGGTTTTTGGTCGGCAATTTTCTATTTTACTCCGATTGTACACATTATATATTATGCGTAATGATGAATGTTGTATCAGGAATTGATTTTATAGTTTCATGTGATAAGATTCAAAATGATAAGATGTTTAATATTTTTTTATTATTTATAAGATAGTTAAGTTAGATTTTTATAACACAATTAAGTTTGTCAAACTGGGAATACATTTTGTTGGCGATATTCCACTAAATTAGTTCTTTACAATTGCAGTTTGATATTTCTCTATAATGAATTAATAAAATAGTAATTATAAACTAAACACTAAGTAAGTAAAAACTGAAATTTACTAGTATTCACAAGCAGTTCGACAAATCTTAATGGTACATTATGAAACCTATCTATGTATGTACGTACTTAACGTATGCCAGAGCTTGGTACAGAATGCACAGGGTTGTTATGTCGATTGCAAGGTTCTTTTGCAGCTTTAATGTGTACAAACTTACAAAGTTCCCGACCTTATTACGTTCTAAATGGATATTTCAACTAAACTTAGTATCTAAAGTTGACCCTACACATTTATAATTACAGTAGCACCGTATAAGTACTAATATGGTCCTACAATATGCAGTAATATGGCATACATTTATGACCAAAATAATAAAATACCACACCATTTTCGTTTGTGTTTTTTTTAGGACACATTTTTTTGCACAACATTCTCCAGTCCCAAACTAAGCAAAGCTTGTACTATGGGTACTAGAAACTGATAAATATACTTAAACATACTTTTTTTTTTTAAATAAATACATATTATACATATATACACCCAGACACTAGAAAAACACCATGTTCATCACACAATATTTTTCCAGTAGTGGGGATCGAACCCATACCCTCTGGCGCAGGAGGCAGGTACACTACCCACAACGCCATTCGGGTCGTCAAAGTCGTTTGTGACTTCAAGGTTTACAGATTTGTTATAGTGGTTTTGATTTACTGATTACAAAAATATCGCATATTTTATTGATTTTGTTATTGATAAGCTGTTTATAATTATTATATTTAGCTAATACACAAAGTGGCTAATAATCTTGAAAAGTACCGCAGCGTGATGTGGAAATATTATACATATTTTGATATGTCTAAGATCAAAATCTCACAGCTACTGCCATTATTTTAACTCTGCGATAGTGGTACGTAATTGAAATCTATCCAAAGGTATGCATTTACCTGTAAATTGCCAAATGATCGATCATACTGAAAATTCCAATCCCGACACGAGGACGTAATAAAGTCATAAAGCTGCGGCGCACAGGGAGATAAGATTGCGGCCATGTGACGGCGATGTTAATAAGATACGGATGCAAATGCGCCCTGTGCTTAGCAATTAAATCTCTGAGATTTATACGCGAGTGATTAGGGCCGCCCGCTCGGCCTGTTTTGCCAAAACATCCGCCCAGTACGTTGAGGCGGCAATGGTGCGCTAAAGTCACGGATTTGTCTTGTGTGTTTGTGTGTTTTTTATGTGAAAACTTGTCAAACCAGTGGGCGGTTGACCTGATGCGAGGTCGTGGTACTTACCCGGACGAGTTATAAATAACCAGAAGATGCAATATTGACACTCTAGATCTTATTCTCACTAAAGGTTAGGCAAATAGTGCAGATTTCCGACTTTTTACTCCTAAAGCCTGGCATGCAAATTCAAATAAATAATCATAAACCACACATCGACAACCAACGTCTGTGTAGATCGCAACTTAAAACGGTTGAATAATTAACAAATGTAGTGATAGTACGCTCTGTATCGGGAATTGCAGGTCTTTTGCTCTGAGACGCCAATTGCAAATGTAACAAGCAATAATGAGTACTTGTAAATTACTGTTATTTTGTTTCAACTCAGCTTGTACACATAAGTCCGCTCGGCGAAATTTCCATTAGCTGATTTCTGTTGCATACAGTACGCATACAGAAGTTTACAAGATATAAATCACAATTTCTGCTTTAGAATTGATACATTTTGAAATTTTCGTGACCACGAAAGCTAAGTATAAAATTTCTACGGGAGTTAACAATAAAAGTAAGCCACGAATACGATCATAATATAGTGATCCATCAAGGATTGGCTTAATTTAAGAAACTATAATGTTCAATAAGGTTAAAGTTGCTAGCACCGGGCAATTTATGCTTTCGCAAGATATTTTAAGGTCATTAAACAATTTTGCCATGTTTTTTTTTGCAGGGAGAAATGCATATGTAGTTAAGAGAGTGTTAAGGCAGACACTTCGATTTTATTAACATGTAAGAACCTTACGTTACCGCCGACCGGTTGGGGTAATGCGGAATATTTTTCATCTCGCCACCTCACAAGGGACCCGGTAATTTCTGCCCGTATAATTTCACGTCGCACGAATTGGAACATTGATAAATTCCGTTATCGAAACGTCGATGAACGAACGCCGCGCGCTCTCAATGGAAAATGAGTTCTACCCGACTCCGTTAAGGATAGCTTTCCCCTGCACGGGAACACGTTGCGGTGCATTCGCGCTGATTCGCGCTGGAATGTTTTAAATACGAACCCAACTGTATTTGCGAGAGGTCGATTTCCAAAAAAACAATATGTCGTTCTAAATTTAAACTGCATCATATCTTGAATGGAACGGGAGGCGGCATTTTATAAGATTATATTTTGATACAAATGTTGAGATTTCTGTCCTCAGTTGATCGTTAAACTATCCTGGAATAACATGAAGGGTATTATGACCGTTGTGTGGTGGATGTAGCTCAGTGATATTGAGTATTAACATCTCAAAGCAGGGTTCAATCAGTGTATAATTTGGACGACTGAAATAATAAAGCCGTGGAACCGTCTTATGTTGGAGCATATTGGAGACTTAAAATTCCTTTTTAGAAAATAGTTATGTCCATTAAATAATCATGAACGTTTCCAATCTCCCAATCATATAAGCTATCATAATGCTAATTATTACTAGTAAGGAGGTAAAAGAGTAAATTACTATAAGGGACAACCGCCTCTTTATGAACCGAACATTTAAATGACGACACTAGCAGCTGACAGACATAAGTTAGAATTTTGAAATTTGAAAGTGAATAACAAGCCTTATTCACTTTCAATTTTCAAAATTAAGGAATTTTGTTATCGACATTTGCCTGCACCACCAGATAACAGCAATGGGGTTCGTTATACATATAAGGATAATAACGATATAAAACAATCTCTTCACACCGTTGGCAAAATGATCCATTAATTGAGGAAAAATAGATAGTTAGTAGTACGTGTTCGCAAAACCCAAAACAGTTGATAATTGATCAGCTATCAATTAGCAGATTTGTAGCCTTATCAACTAAACAGTCACAACTGGCGACAGCTTTAAAGTAACTCGCTGAGATGTACTAAATTTATTTTTAAAGGAAAATCGCAGCCACTTTGTGACGTTCCGGACTACGTGTGTAAAAGTCCTTAGAGGCCAGATGTGAAAGAAAAAATTTCCTTGCTATTATTTGTCACTTACTTACGGAGGCGTCAAACTGAACATGCGTTATTGAGTAGCATTTGAAGGATGCTTCAAAAAATATGACCGCGCCTGATTCTTCAGTTGATACAATTTACACCGAATCCGTTTGGTAATACGTGTCAATATCAATAGTCTCCACGTCTTTGGACCCATACTAATTGCTCGTTCAGAATTAATTACCGGCGATTCGTCGACGGCGTTCGGGCGTATTATTTTAATGATCGGTAATTAATGAACTGGCTTAACGGGGTTTTAATTTAGTAGTTTGGCTCTTAATGACTCCTCTTCGCTTTCGTTAACGCTGAAAATCGTTAAGTGAGACTATTGTTAAGAATACAACAGATGAACCATAATGTTTACTTCGCATTATCGATGTGTGATTAATAGAAACAAAATATATGGATTGATGCTTTTTGTAGTTGATGTTTTGAATCATTTTAATACAATATTTAGACGCGGTCTAACGTTCTATAGACTGATAGTGACAATTTTTGAATCCTCATTCTATATTTTTTATCTATCAAAATTCAAATACCTTTGAGACTGAGCTATCGATAATAAGTATGATATCTTACTAATTTATATTCATTTACATAGTAGACAACCATAAAGATATTTCAGATGTAGGTAAACGGAAAGAAAAAAATATTAAGTTAATATTACAGTTACAACAATACCGAAAGACCCCAAAATGGATTCTGTTGAAATTGAGAATATTTATCATTTGATTTACAAATATATATTCAGTTCCGGATCTTATGACTTGAAAGCCAGAATATCAGAATTTTATTCGAATACGACGGATTCCAAATAGACGATATTCTTCCGCGTAAAATCTGTACCATTTCTCGGCGTGTACTTTATAATTGGCCCACATACCCGAGCTTTAGAAGTACTTGGGGCGTCCGAGCGCAGTGCTCTACAGGAATAGACCCGAGTGGCACGGTGGCGATATGGGTCAGATAAGGCGGGCGCGGCGGCCGATGCTATCGAGGCTGGCAGACGCTTTGACCCGACAACGGGCCGTTTGTCCCGCGAGATGAAGTTTCCCTTCGAGACGGTGACGAACGGCGATAAGGTGTTTGTCGACCGCCTGCCCGATGATGGCCTCAGATTTGTTGTACACTTGCTTGTGTAAGAACATGTTAGAAATTATGTGCTCAGCTTACTTATAGAAAATCACTCTTTTGGATATTTTTCTTTAATTTTGTATTCTGAATAACCAGTGGCACAAACAATAATTTTGTGTAGATAAATTGAAACATCAGGACAAGAAGTTTCTCACCGCTGCGGCAATCTAACACACGTCTTCCGGATTCGCGCCCTACTCCCACCACTTAGCTAAACGGTCGATTACCACACGGACGGAAATCTGATCGTCTTTTTCCCTATTGTCCACCTATTTTCGTATTTACAGCAATGCTTGGCGCATCTATTGTTATATCCCTTACGTAGGTTACAGGATGTCGTTTAGCTCAGTGACTAGAACAACTGGCATGTAACTCAATCCTCACAGCGGCGCAAACTTTTTCGTTATTATTTTCTACAACTTTCAACTGTGTTAATTCTTAAAGCTCTACTGAAAATCCGTTATGGGATAAGCTCCAAGCTAAGCCATGGCCACAGCCAGACATTTAAAACACTTCAAATTTAAAATACTATTCTTTATCGCATAGATAAAACTTTGTAATAAACTGTATTTAAGACTGAATTTTCCAAATGAGCAAGCTTAACGATAGTTAAATTGACATTGGAGTATCTAAATTCAGTTGTCAGTTTTAGAAGTAATTGATAACAGCCCATTTTCCATGCTTGTGTACAAAAGACTGGACAAACAAACAAAATTTTATTTATGGATGTTGTCGTCATGATGATATAATATTAGTAAACCAGATGGCCTGCACTAGATAATTATTGTCACGTGTCGGACGCATACGTTGAATATTTTAATAAAGCAAACGAAGCACAAAAAGCAAAAGCAAAATTTTGGTAGCCTAAGCAGGGCAGCAATAGAATAAGTCAACAAATTTTTGTGGTATCCAATGATATAGCGCCTCGAAACTGTTGCACTCATATTACGCTAGGCACTTAAATTCAATAGACTGCTCTCATCTATTTCCGTATAAAAAGTTCTATATCATCGTGACATTCACCTATATGCAACGCGGAACAATTTTCAAACGCCGCGCAGTACGAACATGGGTCATCTTTACTAAAACATCATTGCTGTAATCTCAAAATCTGACGCGGCTGTCGTATGGAGATCACACATATTAATCAGTCAGCGCGAATTGATAATTTATTGGTACACGTGGTTCATAGTTAGATTCTAGTTATATGTATAAGTCTATCACTTCACCCACGCAGTGTATAATATATAATAAATGAATACAAATAACCTCGTAACAATAAGGTAATATAGCTTCGTCCTTCGGATAAGGGCCGGTGACCTCCCGATAGGAGGTCTCGTCAACCGGATCATTCTTTTCCTCCCTATCTCGGCGATCGGGCCTCTTTGTCGGGTAATTGCCGCGCCGGGAATCACGGCCTGCCGTACCACGCTCCGGGACATATTTGACCCTGGGTCACGATTAGTGAGGCGAGTCAACGCACACATGTTGTGATCGTTGTTGCTCGAAAGATGTTTGTCCTATTTGACCAAAACATGACTTGATCACAACGACGACACAAAACAATAGTAAAATAATAACTCATTGAGAATCAAAGATACTAAAATGTATATTGTGAAGAATTAACCGTTACAAGAAACGCGGTATTATATTGCAACGAATTGAGAATTTATTATATTGCAACGAATTGAGAATTTACACATCACATGAAATGTTAAACGTTTTCGTTATGTATAAATTTCATTTAACATAAAAAGGGCACGGTTAAATGTAGGCGCACGTACAGATGACTATCTGGCCAAGACGAGATAGCTTTGTAAGTCTGAATAATAAGACATTCATTTCTTCGCGCAGGCTCGCTGTTTCGCGAGCTTTTAATATCTTATTATTGTGTCTGTTTAAGCACATTACGACCTTAAATGTGTAATATATTTGTTTGAGATCTCATGCCACACAGCGATAAGATGTACTAAAATATAAAGGAGTTTTTATCGTGGTTTTGCTTAAATTTGAATTTCTACAAGGGTTTGTAAGCACCAGTAAGCACCAATTTGCATAACTTTATCTGTATTTTTTCTTTAATGCCAGAAATTGTTATCATTTTAATAAAAAATATCCGGATTAAATCTGGTTCTTCGTTAAAATCGTTTGGTTTGTTAAAACGATTAAAATTAGATTAGTTTCTAGGAATGGGTAAGCCGGCTTTTTAAAGCCACTAAGTAGTTATTGCGTTAGAATAAAAAAACGGCAATAGAGCGGGTGATA
Source organism: Iphiclides podalirius (assembly GCA_933534255.1). Classification (NCBI taxonomy): domain Eukaryota; kingdom Metazoa; phylum Arthropoda; class Insecta; order Lepidoptera; family Papilionidae; genus Iphiclides; species Iphiclides podalirius. Next base: position 911,981 of record OW152816.1, on the reverse strand, counting down.
GTGAACGCATAGGTACGGGGTCTGTACACCATTATTTTATTATTGAAAACGAACTAAATCATAACAATCTCATTACAAACGCGGGTACAGCACTAGACACGCCAAGCGAGCGAGCCAAAGGCATCTGCCGCTTCCCTTCGGGATTCCGTTTTGCGCGTTCCGATTGAGATATCGCCGGAACAAGTGGTGCATTGTGTGGATATAGTGCGCTTATTGTGGGACGATCGCAGTCACGGCCGCCCGCGGGCCACCCGTTCGGTTCCTGCGCCGTTTACTTGTCTACAGGACTGCGACTGGGCTATTTCAATATATCCCCCTAATATGGCTCGGCGCTTAGGAGGCTTATTATCTCTTCGTTTGAGTTCACGTGCGTTTTTGTGATTGCCTTCTTACATACCGGAACATTGTAGCATAGCGTTTTGCTATGAATGTTTAGTAAATAATATGCGTATGACGCAGAGGACTTTTTGTAAATTCATGTCAGATGCATGAAAGACTAAGCTCGGTGGACACAATATATTGAAATTTATTTACTTCAACATAGCGTAACTGTTTTTGTAAATATCAAAACTGAAGACGTAATAGACATAGTATAAGACGATGTAACGTCTTGCCCATGTTTATTGTTCGTTATGGCGTTGAAATTTACACCGTTCATCCATAAAATTCAGCTGAATTGACAGCTTGGTAGGTGAATGGGAATATGGATCATATTGGATCCACGTTTGTGGCAGCTGTCTCTCATCTCCGACGGAGTGAAGGACGAGTGCGACTCTCCTTAGTTTCATCGGACGTAATCGTATGCTAAGATATTCTTTTCAAAGCACGTCAATGTGTCGGCGCGTGATAATGACGTGACACGGCCTTTGTCTCAACGTCGACCGCTCTAACAGCATTGCATTACTAACGATAGATCGCGTCTTTTGTTTTATTATACATCTGGCGTTTTCGAGTTCCATTTGTTTTGACTCGATTTGTTGGTCTGGATCAAATGTCAAATAAACTGTAATATTGGGTTTGAGTACACCCTCCGCTAACTACTCTAATAGACTACTACCTGTAACTTTTGAGAATAAGTTTTAGCTTTACTTTCCAAAACGAAATATTTCAATTTTTGAGAATTGAATTAAGCTTGTTCACTGTATGAAATAAAATTTTGATTGTCTACTCAACTATCTACACGGCTTTATGGTTTATATTTAATTAATACAACATGTAGTGCAAATTTACACTATGTGTACCTGGCGTTTAATAATATCACAATTTAATCTGGTTTCTTTACTGATTTAAAACTAATACAAAATTAAATTTAAATGTTTATATTTTTGTATTAAGTTGTAAAGTCGTTGTTAAAGGCAAGTCTTGCTTAATGTAGATTTAGAACAACCGTTCCAAGTTCTGACTACCCTTTGTACTACCCCTTGTATACATGACTAAAAGCTCTACTTTTTAAAGTATAGTACTCTCACAGTACTCAGTCCTTTAAATCAAATGTAAATCATTAGTTATACAAAAGACATCTGCTTATCTGAATTTGATTAGTGATACCCTTGGCTCATTATTCTTTCAGCAAAACGTGCAGACCGAATTCGTCGAGCATAATCAACGGAAGATCTTCGTCGAGATTGACAACACAATTTATAAACATTGATGGATTCTATACTGTTATCAATGATGAATTAAATGGAAGCTTTTAAGCAGGTCGTTTATAACTGTAGTTGCTATATTCCATCACGATTACACGTTGTTTCTTTTATTATAAAAATCTGCGAGGTCTTTTAAATTAAAAATTAAAAGTGCTAATCTCTGCACTTAAGATTAAAATTTATAGAAAAGAGCGGCCAAATCTCTCACGGTTCTCTATCACGGTTCATGAGATACAGCCTGGTGGCAGACGGACAGACCGCAATACGCAAACCGGAAGACGTGGGTTCGATATCCTCGCAGCGGTGAAAGACTTTTCGTCCTTTTTTCGACAAATTTTATTCTGCATCGACTATTATTAAAACCAACGAATGGAAATTAGAAATATAAGAACATTTCATACCAAACTTTCCCGTTAGCGGCGAAAATTCGAAAAAATTTCGAAAATTTATTTAAAAGCTGCTTATTTAAGAATCGGAGAGTTGCCTTTCGATTGGGAATTTTTATATCAAGAGATAAAAAAAAAACGCGCCGCGCACGAAATAAGAATGAACGGAGGGGAGTGAATGACGGGCGGCCGGCTGGACTGATGAATGACCGGGGCGATTGATTTATCGAGGTGCGTCCGGCGTACGAAGGGAGACAATGCACCAGCGCTGATGCCGACCGAGGAACGGGATCCGGGGAGTAATTTAGTCGGGTCGCGGGTTGACAGCGCCGCGGCCGGTCCCACCGGTTCCGCTGAATTAGGGCTGCCGCTCGTCTCACGAGCTCCGCAGAGTACATAAATTGCTCTACGCGAAGACGGATGTCAACGGAGAGCTGCCTGATTCAGGTTAAGTGTAAGTGAAGCAAAAGCCTTTATACGTCCCACAGCTGGGCGAAGGCCTCTACACAGAGGGTGTAGGCGTAGTCCTGGGAATTGATGTCTTGTCAAAAGCCTTGGTAAATCAAATTTATAACATCAAATGTGACTAATGACATGCAATGACTTTTTTAATGTCAAAATTATTTTCATACGTTTATAAAGTTATATTCGTTAAGTATCGTCGTAATTAATAACAATTTGCGAATGAAGAATCATCCAATTGGACCAGCTATAGAGGTTGCTTGCAAGTTATCCGAGAGTATGCTCAAAATAACGGTAAAATTGCGAAGCGGTTTTTTTTAAATCGGCGAATGGACAGCCCTGGCCGCGTTAACTCAGTTTCCGTAAACACGGCGCGGCGATTGATATATGCGACCAGTTGATTGAGACTTAAATTCTGTGATGGCGGCTATCGCGCCCGCTACGGGATCTGATATCCCGATACGCAATCAGGCCCTGGATAAGGTCCACATAATATATTTATTCATATTTCCGATGGAACCCGTCCCTGGGACAGGTCCCCCGGTCAGCCCTACTTAGGTATCAATTTATCTATTTTTTCTAAAAAGAACACAAAATATAGAGAAAGTAAAAAGTAAGTCTCTACTAGCTTACGCACTTACGTAAAATTTTCTCTTATCACAGGGTTGACTGGAAGAGAATGCTTAATAGCATTAAGTTTGCTTTTTGTTTGACATTAAGTTGGGGTGTAGGCAATAAATCACCATCATCATTTCAGCCAGTTTGACTCTACTACTGAACATACCCCATAGACCCCTCCATAGACTAACACGATCCTGAGCCAATTGCATCCAACGACTTCCCGCACATTTGCACAGGTCGTCACTCCATCTAGACGACCCCCCACGTCCTACACTGCGATGGCCATAATAATTAAATAGCTTAGACTAAATGTGAGCAGGTAATAATTTTGGTGTCAACAAGCCCTAGGAACGAGGAAAATGGAAAATGAAGTTAAGATTTGTTAGTTAAGTTATTTGCAGAGGATGGTATATCTCAGAGTTATTATATGTTTTGTTTATGTATCGAAATCGTCTCCATAACAAACATAGAGAAAAGCTATTAGCTATAGGCAAAAACGTAAAACGCTCTTGAATTATGAATGCAACGGGTTGTACTATAATAGTTTAGTTTGAGTGTGTTTTACGTCGCAAAGGCTGAAAGGATTAGGAAGGAATTTGATATTTTAATAAGTTTATACGTCTGATGTAAGCATTATATCTATGTATAGGAATTTAATTTTACGCGAATATTATACAGATTAAATGAAATTAGTTTACGGATTTTATCACGTTTCAATTTTGATTTTTAATTCCTGTCATTTCGAGCCCCATCCGGCGTTCATGGTCACGGGACAGTCTCTCAAATTGTCTGTCCCCCTGTCTGCAAATGGTTCGAAAAGTCAGGAATTTAAAAGAATAAGAACTCTTTTTTTCAATAAGAATTATGCGGACTAAGCTTTGAGTGGTCACAAATCCAAATCAGCCTGTACCGAGAGCTATTATTACTTTTGGTAGACGATTAGAAACTCAATAGTCCATTGTGGGGATATCCGCTAGCGTTCGCCGTCCGATTGTTGCGCGAATGATTGATCGATTCCGCTGTGTTAGGGTGACCACATTTTTAATATTGAAATGGAGAACAACGTTTCAACGTCATGTTTGACGTCCTCGCCGTTCTGTATACCGAAGATTTGGCTGTAGAAGTGTCGGATTACCACTTTGTAGCTAAGATGAAGGACAATATTCTTTTTCAAAGCATTGTCTTCGCGTGACATTTTGACAGATCACCGGTGAACTGTCTATTCCTATTTAATTTTACTTATCATTAAAATAATGACTCTAGTTATTTATAACATAGTTACTTACTTATTACATTGTGAATTAAGTCTCAAATACGATTTTATTATTAAGTGGAAAAAAATAGCTTAGCTTTTATTTTTTTTTTATTCGATTGGTACTCGTATTTTTAATTTTTACACTGTACCATCGTTTTTGAATTATTCAAATAGATAGGTACAGGTTAAACGTAATTTATAATATCGTCTACAACGATTTAATATATTTTTATTTAATTATTCTAAGAATGAAGTACCGTTTCATATTATTCTTAAGTATATATGAAAAAAAAATCAGGATATCATTAAAAAGTTGATTAATATCAACTTTTTAATGATTATTTACTTTTTCTACATGTTTTAATGTTCAATCTTAAGTGCAGAGATTAGCACTATAAAAAACTTTAAAATTTATAACAGCAATGGCGACATCTCTCGTTCGAATTATCGTTGTTAAACGATATTCGAAATTGTTTGTATGCTGGAAAGGATATAACCATAGATGCGCCAAGCATTGCTTCAAATGCCAAATAAAAATGTAGAAAAAAGGCGTTAAGATTTTCGTCGCTGTGGCTATCAGCCGTTTAGCTCAGGGGCTAGAGCGTCAGGCCGCGAATGCCGAAGACGTGGGTTCGATTCCCACGGCGGCGACCATCTTTTCGTACTTTTTCTACATGTTTTAATAATATCAACTGTTTCTAAAATACTACAACGCGTTGTCTCTCTACTTATAATACAACCGCCTATATCTCACATCGCATGTTAAAATATTTGACATTGTACTCGTGCCCAAATAGAGCATCCATGTATGTAATTAATTTGTAAGACTTTCAAAAGCATTTCATATACGCGTAGATAGATACGCTTTCTCTAAGACAGCTGGTGCTGATGGTGCAAAAATAAGAACGACATAGTTGGTGAAACTAGAAGTATTTATACTGCTGTATTCTGTTAAGTGATGTAGCCAGAACTCATCCTCTTTAAGGTTCATTTGTTATGTAAGACGTTGGCAAGCGATTAGCACTTAACTGGAGTGGCAGACGCTACCAACTTTTAAACTATTAGGTTTCGATTACCTTACTCAAGTAGTGACGTAAAGCAAAAGTAGAAAAATTCCACCTCACTCCAGTCCTCTAGTTTTCTTACTTCCCTGGACGAGTCCATGCGTGCAACTGTAAAACCTGCTGCGTGGCCTTAACCCAAGGAAAAAGATCAAAAATGAAATTGCGAACAGACGGCACTTATAGATATATATGTTAGACTTGACATCAGGTGATTCGCCTGGTAGTTCGCCATCTTATCTGTTACAAAGCCCCTTATTTTTTACTGCGTCCGCTTTGATTCCAGAGCTGGCTTCAACCACCAGACCCTTCCGCCAGTCGATCGTTAACCGCACTCGATTACCACAACCACATTAAGGCCGATGATTTCGTGTCGATAGATCTCGGTACTAGCGTAAATACATTCGCTAAACAGACTCGCTTTAAGCGTAGCTCTCCGCGACGTTTATGGCCGGCGTATTGGAGACTGAAATGTTTATCTTTTATTAGCGTTCATATAACGCCCTTTGTGTCGGCCAACCACCGGATATGGGCACGCTCTGGTGCGAAATTACGCGTGCAGCCATCGGGATTTTATGACCGGAGAGTATCGATTATAATCTAGATAATATTGATTCGTTTAGTCTGATTGCTGAACTAGAGGCCGCGTTGTAATTGCGGCACCGGTCTTAGTTGAGTTTTTGAGTTCGATTTTTTTTCATGTGAGAAGGTGGCATGCGAGCTGGTGATTCATCTGACGTTAAGTGTTAAACGTCGCCCATTGATATTTGCAACACCTGGGGATAGTTAGTTATAAGGTAATGGGTTGCAGATGTTGATTCTCATAATAAAGTGGGCCCCGGCTACCTCACTCACCGGTCGAGACGCAGAAGTGTGACACTTCCATTTCACGCCGGTTTTCTGTGAGGTCAAGGTACTTCGCCGGACAGTCTTGCCCATTCGTAGGTTTTTGTTTTTATTTTTTAAGTTCCTACGTGAACTGATCTCACACAACACGTCTCGTGATTTTTTTTATGGGAAAAGGAGGCAATCGAGCATGCGGGTCACCTGATGATAAGTGACCACCGCCGCCCATGGACCTTTGCAACATCGGTTGAATCGCAATTGCGTTGCAAGCCTTTAAGGTAGGAGTAGGCTCACTACTTGAAGGCCCCTAAGTGGTATCGGTCCGGAAATACCGCTGGCGTCAACTCGTTCCACAAAGTAGTTGTACGGGGTAGATGTGTTCACCAACTTCCTCTCTTTTTTGCTTCTCTAAGACATGTACTTAGTGGACTCACTAGCCAGAGCTACAAGTCAATTTACTAAAAAAATAAGTAAAGATTTGTGGCCAATTTTTAAGCAACTTTAGCAAACTAACCATAGCTTGTACTAAACTAATATGTAACTAAACATACTTTAACATACTTTTTACAGACACAAGAAAAACAATTTTCATGATACAATATTTTTCCAGTAGTGAGAATCGAACCCACACCCTCAGGCGCAAGAGACAGAGTCACTATCCACTTCGACAATCTGGCCAAACTGATAAAAGTTTACTTGCGTTGAAGACGCCGTATCTACTACTAATTCCAAAATGAAGTTAGTACCGAAACGATTTTCCTCCAGATTAGGTGGGTAAAACACTAACTAATTTTCTAATCAATTCTTAGAGTTTAACCATCCTTTTGAAAACTCAAATGACATTTGACAAGCCATTTGACAACTAATTTCTACGATGATCACAGAAAAAGTGACAGAAACCGGGCGTTAGAGAATAGTACAGGTATATTTTTATAAATAACATGGCAAGAACGGTTGAAATATTGATAATTGGTTCTTAAAAGCACAAAGAATACGCACTGAGTTCTTTCTAGAATGTACATGCTAAATATAAATAATACTTTCATACAATAATTGTGAGGCTTCTGCTACAAAGCGATCACGTTAGCCAGTCAAAGAGCGGAACATTTTTTACTGACCGTCAAATGAGCGCCGCTGGGAATAATACACCGCTAATTACTCACCAAAATAAGCGTTAAGCCAGCGAACTGTGGATATCACCCAGTACGGCCTTTGGTTTATTGCGAGTGTCCGTTTAGACGATCTAAGAGCACATACAGACACAGACCGGCATAGCGATTTCGTGATATCACTGCTGTATTTGTTGAGCTTTCGATGTTTCTGAACGACTGAGGTCTGAGAGGGGACTTTTTCGTCTGGTGAGTGAGGTAGCCGGAGGCCAATTTTCAAAAAGTTGTCAACGCATATGTAACCCTTCGGTGTAGCAGATGTCCATGGGCGGCGGTATTCACTTACCATCAGGTGAACCCTATGCTCGTTTGGCAACTTTTCACATAAAAAAAAAACTAATTAATTGTATATTAAGTTAGACAACTTGTGCGGGTCGTGATTGTTGAAAATCCGCTACTTTTTTGCTTGTGATGTTTAAAGGTAATTTAGGTACTTGGATGCTGCACCGACAAGAACCTAGCTCTAAAATTAATGAGAGAAGATGTTTAAAGTTAAGTAAAAAAGTGTAAAGTTTAAAGGTGTGATCATCACAACTTATTTGCATATTGTTTTCTTGAACTTATTTGCATTGAGATAATAACTAAAAAACGGAAAATACTTTAAATAATTAATATTAATATTTATTATTTATTAATATATTAAGTACTTTTTGACATCAATCAAAACATTTTCCTGTTATTATAAAATTTTTTTTTTATAATTCGATGGACAGAAATTCTTACGCAAAATATAATTTTATTAGATTAAGTTGTATTTTTCTCATTAACACGCGCGCCTCTGATAGACTGGTGTGGCATGGCCTTTATCAGAGTTTCGTCTATTTCTGTTGATGATATCACAGCCCAATCGTATGATAGGCGTCGGTCATCCACCGCTCACCGAACGCCTTTGATTTTAGATTTGCGAACGGATTGTCCTTGACAGACGATCAATGGGAGCATTGAAATGAAACATTTTTATTAATATATGTTCAATGGAGATGCACGCTAATTAAAGCAAGCTCTCTCTGCTATCTATAGGCTGTATACAGGTTGAAAGTTTAATATGTTACGTTGCTGAATTCACGTACTAAGAAGTTACAAGGGTTTATTGAGAAGAAGAGATTTGGCCCAATTTCCAAAAAGGTCCCAATGTCCATGGGCGGTGGTATTCACTTATCATCAGGTGAACCGTCTGCTCGTTTGGCAACATTTCACATAAAAAAAATATACATTATGCATTTGTATATTGTGATGTGTTTGTGTTTGTTTCAGTGTGTTTCTATCTACTAGCTAATGACACTAGTGCACCGAAACTGAGGCGCTCAAATTCCGCCAATCGGTGTAATTAGATTGTAATTCTATAGACTGCTATCTCTTTCCGTATCATACGTTCTATATCATCTGCCACATTCACTGGTATATTTTATATAATGTAAAGCGGAACAATTTTTAAGAGCCGCACAGTACGGACATGCGTCATCTATATTAGTTAACATCATTGATGTATATCCCTATATATATCTTCTATACTATTCCATATTAATCCCAGAAACACGATTTCTTATAGCGTGGCTGGGTATATGTTTAAATAATAACATAGCATGAAAAAATGGAGTATACTATGCAAAATATTAGTTTCTTTGCTAAACGGACAAAGCAAAAATTTTAACGGATTTTCACGTGTATTTTAAATATATTTTCAGCATAATCAAATGCCCGGCGTATCGAGACACGGGAATACAAAGATACAGCGATACTTATAACAAGTGATAACTTAACAATAATGACCTACAACGCTAGGCGACCTTACTCTACTATAGTAATCATGTACAAATGAAACGAGAGAAAAAGTTCTAAACGTGCTTTGAGGAGGTTTTGGGGAGGTAGCAAATGAAATAAACGACTTTATTCGTCTAAATAACTACTACTTTAGCATTTGACGTCGTCCGCGTGCGGGACGATATGAAATGAGACAGACCGTCCGTACCCCGCCGCGCGGAACATCGTTTCTAGGAACGCAATCGCGCCTAGCCGAACGGGCGTCAACGCTTTATCTGCAAATCCGCTCCAATAACCCGAATGGGAAGGAAGCGAGGGTTTATCAGAATCATGAATGGCGCTTTTGGCAGCTCGAGAGACGCGAGAGGTCGTCGACCCCAGCGCCTCTAGATAGCCTGGGGACGGCCAGTGATGTGTTGTCTGATCTTTCCGTCGTTAGGAAACATTAATTCCATTATTTCTGGTGTTTATAATCTAATTATTATAATCCACACCTAAAATAAAATTAACAAAAATCAAAGCTTAATTTAAAAGCGAAGGGAAAAATTGGCGGCCATTATAAAATTATATTAGTATCGATTCCAATAATAATTTAGATAATCTTTCGGGATATTATTTTATACAGCGTTTTCTAAGCGTTTGTAAATAAATACAAATTATAGGTATGTAAATACGCACATTCTAGAATCATAAAAAATAGTTATATAAAATAGATTTCTCCAACAATGTGTGTTATTCGCTTAAATACAATAAGTTATTTAAGTTTTTTTACATTTTATTTTAACTAATTTTATTTTATTGAGAATCAGGGTGCGAAGCAAGACCAGTGAAGAACGTCACTAGTTGCCCGCGGCGGTCACAGAGGCCCCGATGCAAAGGTCGCGATCTGGATTTCGGCCGCACTTAAAGCGATGAGATTCGTTTTCGATTCACATTAAATGAGCCAATCCGCGCGTGACCACTTGGCGGAAGTCCGCGGGCTTCCAAAATTTGTTACACTCCGAAATTAATACGGTTCAAACGAAGCGAAATTGTTGTACTGGTTAAATTGCCCGTGATTTTCGGGTTCTGTACCCAAAGGGTAAAACGGGACCCTATTAGTAGGACTTCGCTGCCTGTCTGTTGGTCTGTCACCAGGCTGGATCTCATGAACTTTCACAGATGATGTATTTTTGTTGCCACTATAACAATAAATACTAAAAAACAGAAAAAAAAATTATAAGTGGGGCTCCCATACAACAGACATGATTTTTTGTCATTTTTATAGATGGGTACGGAACCCTTCGTGCGCGAGTCCGACTCGCACTTGGCCGGTTTTTATTAATGTGAGAATGTGTCGAGTGAGCTTGCGATTCACCTGCTTTTAAACAATAGCCGCATTGGCAACACCCGTAGGGTTTCAGATGCTTTACCATCTTTTTAATAAAGTGGACTTCGATTAACTCACTAACCGGACGAAAAGCATAACCACTGCTACTTCACGCTGGTCTTCTGTGTGGTCGTGGTACTTTCCCGGACGGACTTGCCAATTCGTGCAACAACGAAGACTGTTGCATGGCCCTACCATAGTTTTGTTCGTTTACTTTAAACGGACATTACTATCATCCACTCCTTCGTCTCGTACAATCCCAATAGCAGGAATTTTTTATGTGTAGACATAAACTTTTCTAATAGGGCTAAGGCCACGCATCGGATTTTTATGCTGCACGAATGAACAGGCCCGTCTGGCGAAGTACCATGGCCACACAGAACCCAGCGTATTAAATTTCTTCGTTTTAATAAGTGGCAACACAGTTGTTTTGCAACTTATTTACAACCCAAAATATGTCTTAGACGCCCATGGGCGGAGACTTCTGTGATAGGACCATGCAGCAGCTTTTGTTGCGCGAATGGGCAAGCTGATGTGGAAAAGTACCAAGACTCACCGAATACCGGCGCGAAGTGAGTGTGTTATTTTTTTTTCGTTTCGTCTGGCGGTAAAGGTAACCGGGGTTCACTTTTTCAAAGGTTGGCAACGCATCTGCAACTCCAGGTGTTGTAAATGTCCATAGGCAGTGGTTGTCACTTTACAACGGGAACCGCCAGCTCGATTGACAAGTTTTCACATAAAAAAGGTAAAATCTTAACATAAGGTCAACCACCAAGCTTGCTCTTTTCTAGTAACAAAACATATTTGTGTTCGGCGACAAGTCTATAAACCACGTTGAAACCTTATAAGCTGGTTAAAAACTAAAAGATAACTTTGTAGCTTTTCACATGTTAGAAATAAATATTATATTTGTACTACGCAGCCGTGAAAGTGGCGACGAATTGTCGTGTTCGTAACGAAACGCCAAATCGTTATTCCTGCCCACGCAACTTCATTACAGGCTTGACCGTTAATCTATTGACGTTGGGAGTATCAAGAAATATAGGCACGATATAAATTTGCACGGATAAAATTTCGGTTGAGGCCTCAGCGATGAATTGTGTATTTTCTCCAGAGGAGCGAGGAAATGTTCACGTTTGATACTGCTATTGTATTCAAATGCATACGAAAATTGCGTAGACGAATGCGCTATGGAATATCTTACGCCTCCTCTCGCAATATCATTATCTCTTTATTGAGACAAACAACGGCTGGGCAACTGTTGTACTGTTCTGCTACCTTCTGTATTAGGCGCTCATTCTGTATCCAGATGAGTACCTAAATTTTTTCACGAAATTGTTACATCGAAAGTTTGACTTTGAAAAATCATATCATTGACATATTTCTTTAGTACTTATAGTCTCAGATGGAGACAGAAGGGGATTTGCAACACCCGTAGGATTGCAGATGCGTTGCCACCTTTTAATAAAGTGGGCCCCAGCTACCTCACTCAACAGATGAAACGCGGAAGTATAACACTTCCACTTTACGCCGGTCTTCTGTGAGGTCGTGGGTCCTTACCCGGACGAGCCTGCAAAACTGTGCATTCTGCACTCCTTCTCTACATAAACTATAAGTGAGAAATTTCATACTCCTTCGTCCGCGCAATTTTCGCTTAGCGTACTTTTTGGCTTAACCTATCAATAATATAAATAGATATTGTAAAAACATAACTAGTGCTCGCAATGTTCACTGGGCCAAAATAGGCCATAACGTTTATGACATTCAACAAAAAATTACTTTAAATTTTATCGATAACTCCTTAGCTCAACAGCCATAAAACTAAAAATAAAGAAAATTTGTTTACAAATAGATGAGAAAAAGGTACTAAATTGTAAGCCAAGCATGAAAGTTACTTTTAAAAGAAATAATAATACAGAACAAATCTATTCCACAAGGATCTCTCAACCATACCGATGTAAAGTAGCCAAAACAATTGGACGTGTTTACAAAAAATCTGCGAGGTCAGTCGCCGCGTTAAAGTTTCAAGATTACGATTATGCTCGGTGTTAGTATTTTTTGTATTAGACTAGTTTCTCGTTTGGGATATTATCGACCATTTTAAAGTTCTGTTCACCATAGACCGATTATTTAGCGCGTATAATTGACGCAGCTAGACACATTGGCTTGGACGCTAAATCGCCCAACGCGAGTAGCCGAGGAGAAAGCAGCCGTAAATTTAATTATCGATAGACAAGCTAGAGGTGCCTACGAGTTACGATTTGCGTTTATGTATTAATTGCCTATTAGGCGCTGCTACATTGAAAATACTCGGATGGGAATATTTCGTTGATTCATCTTTTGCGGGCGCGTCTAAGCGATGCAAGCCGTTTCTGGTTTAAGTGATGCAAATTACTTAGATAAGACTGTATAATTGAATCCTCTTTTGAATGAGATTTAAATAATGTGGAAGAATTTTATGTGGAAATTTGTCCAGCGATCTGGCGATATACCTGACAACACCCAGGGTTGCAAATGCGTTGCCAACTTTTAATAAAGTGGGCTACGGTTACCTCACTCACCAGACGAAACTCAGAAGTGCGTGATACTCCCCCAGCCGGACCTGCCCATTCGTGCAACAGTGCGAAGACTGTCGCGTGTCCCTACCACAATTCCAAGTTTATTGACCGATTTAGACCGATAGGGGCGTACCGTATTTGAGACCGAACCACGTTTTGTGGTACGGCTGGTAGCGCCTGGTGGTCGGCGGGGGCCGAGGCCTGCGCAGCGGCTGCGTCGCACAGCTGGCCGTGCAGCAGAAGAGGTAGAACCTCTTGTCGCGGATCTTCTCGGCCGCCTTGAGCCGCTCCCTCGCCAGGCGGCCGGCGCAGCGGCGCGGCCCGGCTGCCTCCACCGCCGCCGCCACCGCCGCCACAGTCACCAGCACCAGCCAATTCATCGTCACGCGCCTAGCGCATCGCAGTCCGGCCTAAGCGCGACCACATAACACCACGCGCTGCAAACGTCCGATACTACGGAGCCTCTCCGTGTTGTGGATGGGACGTCAGGCTCGTGCGCACATCGCGACGGGCTGGTCGCGTGGCCAGGTAGCGGAGGCGTGCGTCCCCGTCGGCACGTCCGCGGCGACTGGCAGCGGCCCGCTCCTCGCGGCTCTGGGTTCGCGGCGGAACTTTAAAACCGCGCTTTTTCACGGCCTCCCTATATTGGGTGCCAAACTCGTTCCCGCGCGAGCCATCGACGAATATCGCGGTTCGCGGTTCGCGATTCGACGGCCGTTGACCGTTAACCCGTCAGTGCGACGCGACCGTCGACGCTACCGATTAATCTAGAGCGTAGGGGTGAATGAAGGATCGAGCTTGAAGGGAATCTGAGTCAAATTGTTCCGATTGGATTAGAATAAAATTTAAAAATAGTGATTTTTAAATTTTACGCAAATAGCAAAATCCAATAGGACGTGAAACTCTTAAATGGTCCTTTACTCATAAAGACTTAGGTACTCGTACGATCTGCATCTTAATATTTAAGATAGCTAGGTGCTTGAAAAGCTATAAAAGAAAAAAATAATTAAACATGAAAAGGATCTTTGTTAGTAGATTACTTTACCGTTCCGCTAATTTTTTTATTTAATTACATGTATTTATTATTACCAATAATATATGAGTACAATAAAGGTAGTCAAACGCAATTGTTCGTATTATTTTATAATGGACACAAAATTATAATGAGTGACAAACCCCATAAACTAATGTAATATCGAGAAGGGATAGGTTATAACTCAGATACCAGGGAAACCCATCTAATATCTCGCCATGAATACGAAATTTAAGCAGTTTTTTCTCTCATCACTCTTATGCAGTACCTGGAGGTAAAGGTTGCATTTCTTTGGATAAAAAATTGAATTTGGTAGATCACTATTTACAACTAGCTTATTTATTTTGCCACCTTTTATTAATTAATAAATAGTCAATTTTGCTTAAGTTGTTGATAGTTTTATCGATGTTTTTGAACAGAAGCGCAGTGTTAAGGCTCACGAGGCAGTTACGGTCTTACACTAATTAAGTTCCCGGCACATCTACGAGCAGAGATTGCTGCTCCGATAGTGGGCCTCGGAGGCCGGGTGGTCGCTACAAGTCGCGGGACGACACTAGTTTGTCAAATGCAAAGCGGAGCGAAATCGGCCATTGACGCCCAATTAAAGTTTCTCATAATCACAATGTTTAATTGTGACATAATTGATTAAAATCAATGAAAAACTATCCATACTAATATTACAAATGCGAAAGTAAGTAGTCTGTCTCGCTTTCACGCCAAAACTACTGAATCGAATTGAATGAAATTTGGTACACAGATAGTCTAGAGCCCGAGAAAGGACATAGGCATATTTTTAATTGGATAAAAGTGTTGTAAAGGGTTGAAAGGTATTTATTTATTAGATATTTATTTAAGGGCTACAACGCGAGCGAATCCGCGGACGAAAAGCTAGTTATCTATATATTAATACGTGAAGCAAAACTTTGTACCCCTTTTTACGAAAATTGCGCGGAAGGATGAGTACGGAATAGCCCACTCACATAGTTTACATAGAGAAGGATGCTAATATTTTTATAAAATTATGCATAGAAATAATTACACTACCATACATAATTTAATTATGGTCGAATTTCGAACACTGAGCGACCACTAGTCAGGATTAATTGCTGATTTTAAGTTCTGATTGTTGACTATAAATTATCACTAAACACCCGAAACAAATGTTTGCAATTCATATTAACACCCGTTCAGAGGAAACGCCTTCAAGTGCTACGCCCCAAAAACAACATATTTGCCACACTGCATGATAGCCATAGAATATACATCATCATCATTTCAGCCTGTTTGAGTCCACTGCTGAACATAGGCCTCCCCCATAGACTGCCACGAAGTACGATCCTGAGCCACCTGCATCCATCGACTTCCCGCACATTTGCACAGGTCGTCACTCCATCTAGTGGGGGGTCGTCCCACACTGCGATGGCCAGTACGAGGCTGCCACTCGAGAACCTTTCCTCCCCAACGGTTATCGGTTCTACGAGCTATATGGCCGGCCCATCGCCACTTCAGCTTGCTAATCCTCTGAGCTATGTCGGTTATCTTAGTTCTACTGCGGATGTCTTCGTTACGAACTCTATCACGCAGAGAAATACCGAGCATAGCTCGCTCCATAGCTCGCTGAGCGACTTTGAGCTTCCTCATACGGCCAGCAGTGAAGGACCACGTCTCGGTTCCGTAGGTCATCACTGGCAACACACATTGATTGAAGACTTTAGTCTTCAAACATTGAGGTATATTCGACGAGAAGATTTGCCGCAGTTTCCCGAACGCTGCCCATCCGAGTTGGATTCGCCGATTGACCTCTGCGTCGAAGTTGGACTTACCTAGCCAGACTAACTGTCCTAGGTAAACGTAGAATATACACCGTGTCGTTACCATCGCGACAATAAATGAACTCACGTCTAACGCTACAAGTTGCCAATAATCATAAAAAAATATTAACGATAAACAAAATCCATAATCAAAAAAAATATTTTTCAAACAAACTAATTAAGTAAAAAGGAAACAAAATTTGTAACATCCTATACATCTCGCGCCACAGCGCCTCTCATTCTAACAGTATGTTTTGTCTCTTTTAAATTCATTCAACCCATTCATATGAATGGGTTGAAGCATATGCTTTGTGACCTTTACAAATGAACTTTACGTTACAGTTTTATACGTAAGGGTGTTCTAAAATTGTTTTGGAAATTTAATAACTCTGTAAATATTGATGTTTGAAGAATGTAAATGTTTAATACGATTTTAAAAATTTATCCTCTATATGTGTGTCATTTATTGTCGCGGTGGTCACAACACGCTGTATAATAACCCCGAGGCGAACGTCGAAAGATAAGTTTCTATTTCTTAAAACCGTTCCAATTTCTATTTTTCTTCAATTACCTACGTTGATTTCTGTCAAGGATAATTTGTGAGGCTATTAAAATAAAAAGACCATCGATTTTGTCATAGAAAAGATAAATTATACCCAAGCACATAATAACTGTAGGACTTCAAGATGTCCATAGCAATTTTTGTTTAGATAAAGTCAATTAGTACTATTTGTTTTTATTCATACATCTAGTTCATAGTAGTTCATATATAGTTCATCCAAACACAAGAAATCATTATGGAAATATTGATTTCACCTGATGTTAAGTGATAGCAGCCGCCCATTGACATTTGCAACACCCTTAGGGTTGCAGATGCGTTGCCACCTATTGATCTATCCTTAACCTTAAGTCAAACCACAGTTTAAAATGATGATGCATTATTAATGACATAATCAATAGTTATCACAATATCCTTGAACTTTTTGAAACATCAAATTAAAACGAAATACAACTTTACAATGTAACGTACGTATATTAGCTTTGACTTTTTTCTGTAATCTAAATATAAAGCTCAAATAGTAAATCATGGTATCACTGTGTTATTTTTTACATTTGTACGTTTAAACGTAGACACTAATTACACGGTTGTTGTTCCGATATAATACGATGTTGTAATTCAAACTTAAATGATATAGTCACGCATGTGTGGATTCTTTGCCTACATATGTTTAGACTCTAGCTGTATTCGCAATGTGATCCACGATTCACGAGCAGTCTCTACAGAAAGTCTGGGTGCTTGTAAAATTATACGGCACTATAATGGCACTAAATCGTTACCTTTATTTATAGTACTTTTGAAAATTGTTTACTAAAGCATTGACGGAAGAATACAAAAATATTTTTTCTTTCAACACAGACATTAATATTCAAATTTTTTTTCCTTGTTTTACCTTATCGCAGACTAAAAAGAGAAAAACCGGTAAAAAATTAAAAGCGAGCGTCATTTATTTATAAATGTTGCATTTGATTCAAGAATGCAAAGACATTGCTAAAGTGGTTCTTGCGTAAAACACGCAAAGATAGACCTAATCGTACATTAGCGTGCTTAAAGCTGCTCCGGATTGCGTGGAATTTAATCAGTTATGAGATAACGCGACGCAGTATTTGAATACGTCTTAATTCTGAGTAAGATGTCACTCCTCATGCTCTCTTAGATTGTATAATTTTTAATTACCGGTTATTCTTGTAACGTGACACGACTTGTGGCACAAGCGAGCTCCTAATAGAAAGAAGTCAAAATTAAAAACCGGTCAAGTTCGATTTGGACTCGCGCACGTGAAGGGTTCCGTACCATTATATATCTGTAATAAGCTAATTGGTAAGTACCTATAGGTTGCCTAGCAACCACTTCGCGATTGGTCTATGGGAGCCGCCTTAAATATTTTTTAATTCTATTTTTTAGTATTTGTTGTTATACCGGTACCAGAAATACGTCATCTGTGAAAATTTCAAATATCTAACTATCCCGGTTCACGAGGTACACCCTGGTGACAGACCTACAGGCAGACAGGCAGAGTCCTAGTAAGTCTCGTTTGACCCTTTGGGTACGGAACCCTATAATATTCTGATTTTATTGTCTTTTATTTAAATTTCCAACGTCTCGAATCTTAGCATTCATGGTCACAGTCATTGGACATAAGACGTCTAATGGCCGGTTCCTATTTTCAACGAACGGCCGTTAGTTACATAACTTCTTAACTTTCATTACGACTCGTTGTAACGACTTCATTACGACTATGTAATTAACGGCCGTTCGCTGAATATAGGAACCGGGCATAAATATGCTAACTATGGAACCAAAGTTAATACTAGGATTTCACTTTGCAATGAAATGATTGTACATTTAAAAAAACACCACGAGGAAACAAACACTCGATTCAATTACTCACTTGAGTAGCAATCTTGCAGAGAATATTTTTATCACGTTTCGTAATCGCCCAATTAACCTAAGGCCTGTGTTACGGGTTGCGCAAATTGATGTTGCGAGTTACGAAACATTTTTATGCGCTGCCCATATACAGTGATTCTTTGAATATGTACTGTAAAAGACAATTGAAGGACGATTATAAAGCTAACTGGCTCGACTGGTGGCTCTCAAACGGGCATTTGAGGAAAAAAGTGAAGTAGAGTAACATAGCCCTTAGAGGCCTCAGCCCACTGGTCCTCTCTGTTTGTATAGACGGTATTAGGGCATAGTCCACCACGTGGCCCAACTACGGATTGCGACGTGGCTCATTCATGGGACACGATTTTTTTTTTAATTTGAGAAGTAACAATCAGTGCTGGTGGCGGTTCACCTGATGTTAAGTGATTACTATCGCGTAGGGTTGCAGATTCGTTGCCGCTTTTTATATAGTGGCCCCGGTTACCTCCCTCACCAGATGAAACAGAGAAATATAACACATATATTTCTTCTGAGAGGTCGTGATACTTACCCGGAGGGAACTGCCCGTACGTGCAACAACCGAAACTGTTGCGTGGCCCTAGCACAGTTGACCATTTCCCACCACCACCCATTCGAGCAACAACAGATGCTGTTTTGCGACCCTATTTCACTGCAACATATTTTGCAACATTATGCCTATATCGGTTCGCAATGAGTATGAAAGCAACATTCTTGATAATAGTCATATAACCGTCAGCTTCACGGCCTATCTTAGTAGAGGCCAGAGGTCGCAGTATCGCTTTTTTTTTAATTGAAACTTCTCGAAACGTTTCAATTTGCCGGACACGTTAGAGGCGGGACCTACGTCATCGCTGTGTCGACATCCGAACAATTGCCTGCCAATAGCGCCCGGGATGTTGCTATCTCGTTGAACCAAAAATTGAGATGAACCTAATGAAATCTCACCTCCTAATTGGGTCATGCCTATCTTTGGCGTGGTTTTATATGTCAAATGCCTGTTTATAATAAAAAAATATCTATGGTAACTTTAAATACAAAATAAATATTTCAGGACACAATTTTAGACATTTCTAATCCCAACCTATGTAACTAATCAAACGCTTTAAGGCCCATTTACATGGTGCCAGTTTCTTGCCTGTTGTATACAATTAAATTGAAGCAATAAATGAGTTGCATGGTCTAAACAACAAATGGTCTAACAAATTATTGCACGCAATTTATTGCATTCAATTATTGCTCTTGTATGTACAAGAAAATGGCATCGTGTAAATGGGCCTTTATAGTTCATACGCTGAACTACAATATAAATGAACCATACAAGCAAATATGTCGCTAAAGGCTCGTAATCTTTATGAATACTAATTCACCGAGCTATTTTCGCTATCCAGATCGGGGGCACCCGTGGCATCTTAATAAATATCGCCGCGACAGGATTGCGTCGCGACATCACGCGGCGGGCGGCCGTAACGGGCGACGAGTGACAGGTGACAGGCGACAGGAGACCACCAGACATTGGGGCGACGTGTCTCTGGTATATATTTGCAGCGTAGGAGTCTGCCCTTTATAACCGAATTTATCACTACAAATCGCAGTTGAGCAAAGTTAAGAGCCAAAAAAGTGGCACGGTGGATTGCAATAAAACTGCTCTTGACACGTTCATATTCAATGAAACATTTGAAAAATGAATGTTTGTTAAAACATTCAAATGCAATTATTAGCAGTAGTCGAATGCCGGTAGGAAATTATAACCATTGGTTTATCACACTTCGCTACTTACCTAACTGTCCATAGAGCCTCATAACAATAAGAGTTTCTTTAAGTATATTTACTTAATGCTTAAGAAATCCTAAGGAAACGACTTAATAGCCTGAGCGGGCAAACATTTAATCGCTTCACCATTTTCCATGGGCTTAGTTAATATCGGGCCAAGTATGGATAACTCTTCCAATATTTTATATCGCATCAATAATACTTACGCACATAGACACATGAACACATACATGGTCATGTGTCTATGTGCACATACACGTACTATTTAATAAAAGTACTTAATGAATCCGATATGGAACAATGAATTGAACAATTGCTGGATAGACGATAGAAGAGATTTAAAAAATAATTGAATTAAGTCTTAAAGTAATCTCTTTAAAAGGTAAATATAAAAAACCATGAACAAAGCGTACATGGTTTGTAGCGTCATTCTATTTTCGCAATCAGCTCGATTTGAAACACCGATTTTCTTCTATTAATGCAAACAGGCGCCGCCTTGCACTCAGCTTGCGTTTGATGACGGGATACGTAAATAGGAAGCGAGGGTCAGTGATTGTTAACGCAACGCATTCCTGGCGCGCAGTGTGACCAATCACACCGTTGTGGAGCGGACAGTCCCGAGACGAAGGACGCTTAAAAATATGTAAGATAGGCAATTGTTTTACACCTTGTAAAGGTTGAGTAATTTGTTAAAAATGTTACGGTCTTTTAAGATGAAGGTAGAATAATCATATCCGATAATGGGGATTTAAGTAAAAAATAAGGGCAAAGTTAAAAAAAAAAAAAAGGAAAAAGAGTAAAGAACAAGAAATTGTTCATGATGGTTCAGGGCCACGCAGCAGCCGCGGCTGTTGTACGAATGGGCAGGCCCGTCCGGGTGAGTACGAGGAGGAGGATCTCACAGGAGATCGGCGTAAAGTGGAAGTATGACAAATACTTTCGCGTTTCGTCTGGTGAGTGAGGTAGCCAGAGCCCAATTTTCAAAAAGTTGTCAACGCACCTGTAACGTAGCAGATGTCCATGGGCGGCGGTATTCACTTAACATCAGGTGAACCGTCTGCGCGTTTGGCAACTTTTCACATAAAAAAAAATGTTATGGCAACGTCTTATTCGTCGCGTTTACATTCTTGTCTACATTATTTTAATAGCTCTAAGGTGTCAAGCCGGAGAGTAGTTGGAAATTACTGTGACGTTTACGACACGTGGATTGAGACGCTAATGTGCGAATATCCATCTCTAAGATCAAGGATTGAGAAATAAGAAAAAAATTATTCGAGCAATGACCTTTTCCCACGTCAGCAAAATCAGTTGTTGGTGGTATTAGCTAAGCTTTTATAATAATTTCTTGTAAGGATTGAAACTAATTTTACGGATTTATCGCGTTTATTTTTAATTTTAAATATTTGAAAAAAATGGTCAAAGATGAGGTGTTAGACGGCTGACATAAAGGGCTACCGCAAGCAATCTATGCAGAGGGAGCTAATTGTATCTTGTCTTGCAGTAGTGGTTCTGGGCCTAGATTTTATTTGACAGGATCCCACCTGATGGTAGTACCCAACCTTCTTCTCTATTGAAATTAGTTTTTTAATTTCAATAGCACTTGGGAGGAATCGGTGTTCTTTTGCAAGGATCTGTGGTTTGTCAAACCTGATGTAGTGGTTGGGCCTATTTAAAATGTGCTCACAAAGCTAAGCTTTTTCCAGCCACCTACCTGCCATCAACGTTCCTAGTGAATAAACATCTACATCGGGAATAATTATCTGAGGGGCACACAAACGTACAGTGTGTGATAGTAAAATATCCCGTTTTTCGTATCCGGGAAAATTGTTCAGCTAAGTAGGTTCACCTAGCGTTGCAAAAGCGCAATGTACAACGAACGGACGTTCGGTTTGCAGGAAATAGTTCAGAAAGCGCCGTCATAATATGCGATGTTGGGTAAAACCACAAAAGTGTTTTAAAAACACAAATAGACATATCAGACGTTTATAGTTCAAACGAATTTGAAAATTGAAACAAGGCAAGTTTGTTCATCTATTTACGTAAGGAAGGCGATGTACGTTTCGAAGTTCTTAAGTACCTAGTTGATGTATCGTTCAAAAAAGTTCCATGAAATAAAATTATGAAGGATTTCTTCCTTTTAGAATTACTGAATAGTATATCATCGATCACCCTTATATTAACTTTATCTACTAATGAAGACAAATAAATAAAATTTACATCAAATAATTTCTAAGCATATAATTCCGTTAAGGAATAGGAAGTATTTAAAGCGGAATTAAAAATTCAACAGCCAAATAATATGAGTAGACGAAAGCCTAGTGCGGCCTTCAGAAGTGGTATAATTTCAAACCATAACTTTAATTCAGATTACAGTTAGTGATTGGAGCGGGATAGTTAAAGTCAACAAAAAAGGAAATCAGTGATAGATCCATTGGCTATCTGCCTTTAAACTTTGATGTGAGAAAACTTTGAGGTTAGTTCGTCATTGACATCGGCAAGACAGATAACCCATTGATCTGCTAGAGATAAAATCAAATTTCACTTAGACCACACTGCTACATATCAAGTAAAATACCTAAATCATAACATACCTCATTCTATGAAAGTAATCTTATGGGAAATTAAAGGTCGTAGCATAAACTTACGTTGCGACATATAAATATTAATAATGTGAGATAACTTAAGGTAAATCATAATGATGCTTAAAGGTAGTTTATGAAAGGTAAAAACATTTGGCATCTAGCGCCCAAACATTATGCACGAGTGTTTCGATGTATTTCTAAGTCATAACCGAAGCTGCAAATAAACGTGTTCAAAATAGTACTATGCTGTTGCAAACGGCGTCGAATCGATGAATGGGGCCACAGACAGAAGCGTGTGCACTCGACACTTCGTTGCATTAGTATTGCGGGGATGCCCAAAGATTTTTTCAGATTTTAACTGGGCGCTTAATTTGATATGACTAGTATTTTGTCATGGCAACCTAGTAAAATTGTGTACAGTGACTTAGGAAGCAAGGAAATGAAGACGTTAAAAGTAAACGTGAAGTATCGGCCTGTACATGTCCCACTGCTGGACAAAGGACACCTTTGCACAGATGGTATCAGGGCATAGTCTACCACGCGGCCCCACTGCGGGTTGGTGGACTTCACATATCTTCGAAATATTTTTTTTGTATATATTGTTTAGAAAATATGCCGGTTTCTTCACGATGTTTTCCTTCACCGCTGAGAACGTGATAACACAGCATTTAAAATTGATAATTTCATTGGTGCTGGCACCGGGGATCGAACTCAGGTTGCACGAGTATATTAAAGGCGAGCGCCCGGCTCTAAGACGTTATACCAGGAATTATTTTGTCCTCTCGGTGCATTAGGACACCGCGACTCCAACTTTGGGAACCTCTGTCCTTGAATAGAGTATATTTTTAACTGGCTTGTATAAGCCCGGCCCGTGCATATG
The DNA here is from genome assembly GCA_933534255.1 of Iphiclides podalirius. NCBI lineage: Eukaryota > Metazoa > Arthropoda > Insecta > Lepidoptera > Papilionidae > Iphiclides > Iphiclides podalirius. The sequence continues at coordinate 888,304 of OW152816.1, read as the reverse complement.
TTGGAATGCAATGGGTTCTTTAACTCTATTTAATTCGTTTATTGGAAACTGAATACTAGCAAAGTTTTCACGCGCGTTAAGGACGGATAAAACGATAATTGCTTTACTTGTATTGTCATGAGGCATCGTCGTAAATCGTAATCGTCGCATCGTAAAAAAGACAAATTTACTTCAGAGACAGTGGTGAAGGAGTTGGTGACGTAGACTGGTCTTATCTGATCTAAGGTCAAGGTTTCGAACTCTTAAGGTATCTCTCGAAATGTGGCCAGTCTTCGATATTTCACCACGAGATAAGTTTAAAGGCTTAATAGGCTCGAATTGCATGTAGCCTAAGCTTCTCTAATACTTTCGATATGTAACCGTTAGGTTTTAAGGGCGTGAGAGCTTGTTGAGCTTGAAGACATAATTATACTAGAAATTTGACAGCAAATGCCTCTAAATATAAAGTAAGTAAAGTAAAGTAACAGGCCTCCTCTATACAGAGGGTATCAGGGCATAGTCCACCACGCGGCCCCGCTGGGAAATATATATTTTTTTTGTTATTATTTCGAAAATACGCAGGTTTCCTCACGATTTTTTCCTTCACCGCGGAGCACGTGATTAGTCAGCACTTAAAGTTAAAAATTTCATTGGTGCCGGCACCGGGGATCGAACTCAGCTTGCTCGAGTATATTGAATTAAAGGCGAGCGCCCGGACACTGAGATATCACGGCCTCTAAATATCTTCATAAGGTATTTTAACTGACATTTATTATCAGTTAACATTCTAAAATATTTTAATGACGTTTGATGCAAATAAACTTTAGCGTATATACGTTTAATGTGAATCCTTTTTGAGAATACCTCGCTTGCGTGGTTGTTTGCGTGCGAATACAAATAAAATAAATGTATGTTTGTCAATATGAAGTGCATACATCAGTATATCAACGAACGGCGAAGACACACAGTCTCGTCGCGCGTGATACGGCGGAACAGCTGATCTCCCAGAAACACCGCCCACAGCGATTCTCATTAATGCGCCCTCAATAAAAATAAATCATTCCCGAGTACACTAGCGAACACAATACAGAGCGCAGTTTAAATTAAGTTAAGGTTGTCAACGCACCTGTAACTCTCGGGTGGAGCAGATGTCCATGGGCTCTATTCACTTAACATCAGGTGAACCGTCTGCTCGTTTGGCAACTTTTCACATAAAAAAACCTTTTAAAATGAAACTGGTAATTGTGGTGGAAAAGAGGTTAGGTACCATGAGTTTGAGAAAATTAAATTCAATTAGATGACTCGGTTGTGTAGCTGCCAAACTAATGGCTTCGACGATGATGATGATGCATAGTCACGTAAAGTCAGTGAAGTGATTTTGTGCACAAGTGTACTCAGAGACGTATTTATAGTGTAGAGGTAGTCCGATAGTTCGACACATTGTTCTATTTGTTGACGTAAACGCTTTATCGGCTGACGAAAATCAAGTTTAAATTGAATATTTTAACCGACTTCAAAAATGGAGGTTCTCAATTCGACTGTAATGTTTGTTACGTCAGAACTTTCGAATTTGATCATGAACCAATTTTGATGATTCTTTTTTTATATTAAAGCTTAACTTAATTCATTTCATTGCGATGGATTGATGGATCTTGGGCTCCAAAGATACTCAGGGAACACCTGAAAATCAATTATGAAATGAATACAGAGCGAGAAGTCGGTTTTGTTGTTCGTTAATAAAAATGGACATGTGGGTAAACGCGATGAACAGTGTTATGGTATAATTCTTGTTTAACATTAATGAAATAATTTCTAGAGATACAACTAAAGTTTTAGAGTGAGGTGTAACAAGAAATTAAAAGCAAATCGTCGTCTTCTTATCAGTATAAGAACCGTGTATTGAAAACCTTACATTAAAACATCTTTCTATTTAAGATACGGCATTCATCCTGTTATTCCCTTTTCTTTTTTTATTACTGGCTGGTGCTTGAATACAATGTTGCCTGATGCTAAGTGGAGATGCAGTCGTTGGTGGTACCAGCCTATCTAATATAACCATAGCCGTTTTAATTATTACGATATATAGCTATCGCCGTCTTAGATCGGTATTGATTGAAGAATTGACATTTATCATGGACCTTTATTAAGAGAAATTAAAATAGAACATTCAATATATCATTAAAAGTAGGTGAAAGTTATTCCTCGGATGATATCAATATAACTCTGAGTGTACCTATACATTTTAAAAACTGTCGATATTATATAAAACATGTTAAAAAATTATTGTATGGAGTACCCCAAGGAGACGCCCGCGCTGATTTAGTTATTATACACAAATGAAATGTATGTACGTAGCTATTTAGCATAAATCTAATTAATTTAAGTGTAAACTCTGTAAATACTGAATTATCACAGAATTGTTCATAAGATCGAATTTGAGTCACATTAAAAGTCACCAATAATTTGTATTTTAATAATTATATTTACACACACAGTATGTATGGAATATTTCCAAACGAACAGTAACAAGTTGTATAGGCTCTTAATATGAGAGTATGGATCTCAATGCACATTCAATGATTTGCGATCTTGGGGCGCCTAGCAATTTGCTGCAATCCTGGCGCATTATTGCCGGCGATCACTGTTCGAATAAACGAACCGACATTGACGTCATAACTCACGCTGCGACCCACACATGCGTGCGGAGTGCACACATTGATATTTACCTCTTTACAGAGAAAAGTTACGTATTGGGACTTTTTTTAAATATCTGGATAGATAGTTAATATATCCCATATTAATAATTGTATCGTGTAAGGCCCCAAACAGATCGAGGGGAAATACTTGAATTTTTCTTGCAACACAAATGGATTTTACGTGCTGCGAGAAAAGAAGCTGTTAGCATTGGAGGGAACCAACACGTCGGATAAATTAGGGGAGTGGTCAACCCCGACACCGATACTCTAAACTAGCATCACCAGACAATCAACGAGCCCTAAATCTAGAGAAAAACCTTCGGATTCGAAGCTATTGCTTCAACAACAATGGACCGTTCCAAGAGGTTATAGCAAAAATTTATCTGGTGCACGTGCAGTTTAAATCTATGATTTACATTTCAAGCGATTGGACGTCAGAGTACATTTCAGTGCGTAATGTAATATGAGCTGAACGAATTGTGTATTGTAGCACCTCGACCTCTCGGTGGGAATACACTGAAGTATATCGAAGGATTAAACTCTAGTAACTGATGACCAAAATAGAATCAAGATCAAAACGTCTTTTTTTTTAAACCATTCAGTTCTGTAATGTTTTAGTCCTGTGCAGATTAAACCGGACCTTGCGAAACTATGGAATAAACATCGACATGGATATGAGAATAACGTCCCATTTAACTAAAATAATATACTTATATTATTTTAGTTAAATGCGAAACTATATAATATACTTTTAGATTTTAGCTTGGTAGAGTCGTAATAAAGAAACTTAGCCATACATGACGGGACGAAATAATGAACATAACATCGCCAACTGAGCGAATAACATGTTCGAACACCAGCAGTTAGCAATAGAATCGTGTAAACAAACAAAATTACTTCAGTTAATAACGAAAGGTCCCGCGGCATACTTCGAGGTGGGTCCGTGATTACGTAAATTGCGAGCAATTGTAACCCCGCCTGAGGTAGAGTCGGACACGGTACAAGGCCAGTTATCGAATTACCTCGCTCAGAGTCAATTTGGGACCTTGTGTTAATAAAAGGACTACTAAACTGAAGAATATCAATATACATGCAATGATTTTAAAATATGATTATCGTAAAATAGTTTCTGGACAATTGTGTTCAATTATTTTTGGAGTCCCAAATAAACGTGTAATTTTATAGTCATTTATTTACATGTAAATACTTTTTTTTGTTATTCTTATAATTAATCAAATATTATCTTACAGGTGGCGTATAACATTAAACATTAAAGGCCTTCAGCCTAGGAATCAGTGAACACTGATCCCTATGAGCAAAGAGTAATAAAAAATAGCTATGTTTAGCTCTTAGGTTTGCAAATGAACAGTGTAAAATAACACTATTAGTAAATATGTAATATTTTCTAGAAAGCTTATTAAATTGTTTACTTGTCGAGCATTATATACATCACTAGAAGGTGTTCTGCCACGCAATGGTTCTTAAAAGGGCAAATCTTCAATGAGAACGTGGTACAGGCCGAATCCGTTCTTTCTGCCCATGAAAGTTGTACCGCTAAGTATACCTTGTGCTCTTTCTTTCAATTCGATATCTGCAGCGACGACAGCAATTGCTGCGTGGCTCTTGTCTCTAACAAAATTAGGACGAGACTATGAATGGTTTTCTATCCTTCTCTCATGCTAAGCAGAGCAAAAGTCTATCGTCACTTTTCACATAGTTTATATCCCAGACTGTGATATACAAAGCCCTCACTTTGCATACGGGAAAAATTCTCGGTTTCTGTGGAGCACTTCACATTTTCTGGACTCCAAGTCTGCGGAGGATTCCCCCACAACGAGCGAGCTAAAGCGCGGGCAGCAGCTATAGTAAAGAGTGAGAGCTAGAGCAGGACGCGACCTATTGCGCTCTCTGTCGCACTAAATACTTATTATAGAACTATTACTAGAAGGCACATTGACGCATCACGTTAGTGCGAGAGAGCGTAACGTGTTATTAGCATAGTGTATAACAAGCGACTCACCTAAGCACCCCTGGCCGCCGAGCGCGTAGTGGGCGGGCAGGCAGACGTCGCAGCGGGGGGGCGCGGCGCCAGGTGCGCACTCGCAGGCGCCGCTCTGCGGGTCGCAGCCGCCGCCGCGCGCCGCCGGCCCGCAGCGGCACAACGGGCAGCCGGCCGCCACGTCTTCACGTATCGGGTGACAATCAAGAGTACTACTATATTTGTATATTATATTTGATGTAATACATTTGATGAGTCCGTGCCGAAGTTGCTAAGGAATCGGCATCGGCGCCGGGACAACTATATGTATAATCGTTAATCGCTAACACTGTTAGTCTATGCAAAGTGTGTGAAAGTGTGTGCACTATGAGTTAACACTGTCGCAAAGAGTATTATAAATCTAATTAGGAATGTTATCATATCAGTAAAGGACTGTTATGAATTTGGATAGCTGTGAGTTTGGATAGGACCCTGTGAGTTCGAATGGATGTTTATGAATTAGCATGTAACCGTTATGAACTCGAGAATAAGCCAAGTCTGACCTCCGTGTCCAGGGGCGCAGAGGTCACAGGCGCGGCCCGCCCAGCCGGGGGCGCAGGCGCAGCGGCCCGTGCGGGCGTCGCACGCGGCGGACAGAGCGCCCCTGCCGCATTCGCACCCCACGCACTCCTCCCCCGCCCCGCCCAACCAGTAGCCCTCCTGCAGATTTATCACTCACTCACATTGGTTATTCACAACCAATGTTCATTATAAATAACGCACGTTTCTCGGAAAGTATTTAAGGATCGATTTTTCGCAAGTCGAATGCATAAAACCTAGTAACATTAACTGTGTTATTGCTTTGATTGATACGATTAGAGGGGATATATTGAGAAGGGCTGTATATGAGTATAATTTTTTTTTATTAGGGAAAAAATAAAAATTCAAATTTACATTCGCTGATTGGCACCGCTTGCTGGCTTTGACAATAATCTTGTTTTACCCCACTCTACGGCACAATACGGGCCATTTTACAAAATCATCTTGATAACTTACTTGTTTCGCATACAACAAAACCATAGCGAACTAGATTAGTCATGCAGACAAAAATTACAGCAATCGCAGGAATTGTCCGCACAGAAATCTACACAAAAATCCCATTCAACACTCTCTTTGAGCATTTGGATCCATGACGGATGTTTTAACTTACCTCTAAAAGTACTAAACGTCATCGATTCAATATTCAAGCTACTGTGAAAAGTAAAGTAAAGCAACAGCCTGTACACGTCCCACTACTGGGCAAAGGCCTCCTCAGTAAACTAATATAGTAGTATGTGAACTAAATTCTAAGCATAGACGACCATGTGTCTTGGAGTTCGAACATAGTCTTAAATAGAGGGGCATAAGATCTACAATACCTGGCACTGGTCGCAGCGGGCGCCCTCGGTGTGCGGTGGGCAGACGAGACAGCGGCCGGTGTCAGAGTCGCAAGGCGCCCCGCCGCACGCGCACGCCTGGCAAGAGCCACCGGCCGTGCTCGGAGAGCCCCAGTAGCCCACGTCGCAGCTGGGGACCACTCGAGACATTGAAGGGACCTTACATCTGGCACCATCCTACGACGGTTAAAGCTTTGCACTGCCCCAGAAGCTGCACTTACGGAAAGATGATGATCAAAATCAAAATCAAAATCAAAAGAAGCATTTTAATATACCGCAAGCAAGAGTTGATAGGTTTTACTGTTACTATGGCAAGGGCCTATTATCATGTTGAAAAATGTATTGAGGATAAGGACGTGTGCAAAATGACTCTCGAAGAATATATAGAGGACAAGTATGTGTGGAAACGACTGTTGCCCTGCACTTGCAAGTCCCCTGGTTGCTGCTGATTTTATACCTGAATAATTTTGTATAATTCCATCACTAAAAAAAGATAACATAGACCGCAGAGTTTTTTGCCGATACTTCTCTGGACAGGTCTATTTTAGCGAACCGGCGGTGGTTTTTTACGTTCAACAAGAGCGAGCTTAATGCAAGGACTATAATGAATAAAGAAATGTTTACTTTTTTACTTTGAGCAGTGGTTTATATGCAAGTTATTATGTTTTTAGCGTGCTAGTGCTGTAACTATCAATTAAATGACCGCTACCTATCACACACTTCACCACAGTTGCACACCAGCTGGGTTGTGACTGAAGCAAGAGAAAAACACATCATAATTACGAATTGAGCAATCGAAATGTGCTATGGAGATGTAACATACGGACAACAGCAGGTGAGCCACAAGCACCGTCATTTAAAAAGAACGCAAGAGATGATCACAATCATGATCGGTGGACTCACAGTTCGCAGCGATCGCCGGTGTACCCGTCGGGGCACTGGGTACAGACGAAGTCGTCGCCCTCGGCGGAGGCGAGGGCGCAGTTCGGGCTGAAGTTGTTCGAGGGCAGGTACAATGGGCACGCGCACGGCTTGCACGAGCCCTGAGTCGCATTTCGTATCATTTCTCTTTAGGTATTTATAAGCATTGACATAATATTTATGTTTTAGAAAGGTGAAGATATATGTGAACAACAAATTCGTGAGTATTTTTAAATTTTCTTTAAGGAGTCTTTCTAGTATGACATCACTAGATTTAATTCTGGTCATCCAGAAGTTTACTTTTCGACCCAACTGAATAAGCAATTTTTTAACAAATACGATCATAATATGTTAGTCACTAATAATTAAATATAGCTTTAAAATAGTAGAAAAATGAGACACAAAGATAATGTGTAATCGTTTATTTTAAATTTGATAATTTTTGTACCATAAACGAACAAAAACTTTCAGCGCATGATTCGAACTTGCGTCTTCTGGTTGCGCGCCCAGAAGCTTTACTAACTAAGCTCAGCGGCCGATGATAGCGCGGCGCGAAAATCTTGACATCTATTTACGTTCATTCTATTGCATTTTTAGCAATGCTTGGCGAGATCTAGTGCACCCATTACAGCATTCAACACCTTACACATTCAACGATGGACATTTGTAACAACAAAGATGTCGTAATGCTCTTAAAAAAAATTCAAATGTTTTTTAAGGTTTTGAATTTTTTAAGTCGCATAGGGTAAGATATTTAAGCGCATACCTGGACCGGGTTTCCGTAATGACCTGGTAGGCACCGTTCGCAATGGAGCCCAGTAGTGTTGTGCTGGCAAGGCCCGCAAGGCCCGTCCACTGTGTCCAACATATTTGTTTTAGTTATCGGAGATTAATTTTATTCCTCAAGTAAAATATAAGTATTTTGGGATTTATTTTCTATATGCGTCTATAACTTGGGCTGAAAAGTGAAGTAATAACCTCCTCTGCACAGAGGTATTAGAACAGAGTCTACCACGCGAACCCATTATGGAATGGCAGACTTCACATATCTCATATTAATATTTTATTGTTATTATTTCCAAAACATGCATGCTTCCTTTGTTGAGCAGTTGGCCTAATGATACGAAATATCGTTTTGCTGAAGTATTGTTTAAATACGTGTCGGCAATGAATACACACGGTTTTAGGCCGTCACTTTAGATAATATTTCTGCTTGGCAAACTATAGATAAGTATTTAAGGTTGTGAGTTGGGACAAGTAGCATATAGCACCGTAGTGAAATACGATGTGCTTGTACAAATTGCCAGTAGCATGACTATGATTTCGTTCTGCTATTGCTACAGATACCCATTTTTATCAAGAATGCGTTTGATTATCTATGGTTCGCTTTTTTAATTTTGACATTACTTTCAACTATGGTAGGGCCACGCCACAGCTGCGACTGTTGCAGAATTAGGCGGCGGTTATCACTTAACATACAGACAGACATAACAGATCGCTTGACACCTTGTGAGATAAAAAGAATTTTCTTAAAAATGAGAATTAAGATTCTTTTTCTTTTTATCTCACAGCATTACAGTCACCCCTGTTGAACTTATCTAACGGACTTTCGCGAGACCCATCCATGCGAAGGCGTTCCTGGTCTTCGGTCAAAGTTTAATCCATCTGGTACAAAGCTTTCTGTTCCCTAAATGGCCGTGTAATATTTTTTGTACTCGACTCATCCCAATAACTAAGATTGTCCGAATTCATTTAGAGTTGTAGCAAGCCTTTTTGGATTGCCGCCGACTCACAAAAACAAATGACAAACGAATTCAATACATCACATAACGCTACCAAAGTTCTATATTTAAAATTCAAAAGAACTTCTAATACTTCTCCACCGGCGATGTTTCCAACTGGGCAGTTGTAAGAACCTCCGGTGTCGCCCTGGTGCACAAACGCGCCGCCGACTCACCTAGTATAAACGAACGTAGATTTGAGCGTGTACAAGTGTACGCCGCGGACTCACCGGCGCGGCAGCCGGCGTGGCCGTTGCAGGGGCAGGGCACGCACTCGAAGGCGGGCGCGGCGGAGGGCGCGCGCACCAGCCGCGCGTGCGTCCACGCGCAGCGCTCGCAGTGCGCGCCCGCGTGGCCCGGCGGGCAGGCGCAGCGCTCGCGCACGCCCGCCCGCGCGCCGCGCACCCCCGCGCCCCCCAGCCGCACCTGGCCGGCGCCACGGCCTCTCATTAAGCGGAGCTACGACGCCCGTTCGGACGATGGACGCATAGTGCTCGACGAGCCAACGTTGCGCCGCGTGGACCGCGTTTTATGAACGAAATTAGCACGTGCGGTGGCACCACGCGGCAATCGCTTTTATCGCACGATTTTTTTTTTCAGGCACATAGACATGTGACATTTTAGCTTAATTTTGTTTGCTGGGGCGGTACAACCCTCGACACACTGCCCGCGTCGTGCGGTCGATTCAACGATACAAGCACCTGCATCTGTCAGACTTGTAGACGAGTGTAGCAGTGTAGACGACCTTGTATTTTGTTATTGGCACCGCATTGCTGTTAAAGTACCTGTTTTATTTCAAGGGCGAGATTATAACACGTTTGATATAAATGCATTGATGTCTGAGATAGCCACGTATCTGAGTTGTCGCTTCGCGCGTTAATTCCATTCGAGGACTTTGAAATGACTCAGCACTATCATAATTGGAAAGTACTATCTAAAACAATCTTGTCGATTGAAGTGTTTTTGAGTCATACAACAATTTATGGGGACATTAAGTTTGATGAGTCACTAAAAGCACTATGGTCGAGCATATTTACGAGATAATTGCCGTTTTATTCCCATTCCCATAGAAAAAATTCGGTTTAAAGTGCAAGTAATTATAAATTTCTTATCTTTCGGTGAGTTTAAAAACCAGAAGACATGTTGTCGATGTTTTAGAGATATTAGATCACATACCAACATGTGATGTGCTTGAGCGTGTATCACCTTCTCTAAATTTTTTATTTGAAAATATACAAGCAGGCGATTGCGTGGGTGTCGTGGCAGACGACTAAGTTATATGCCTCAAACATCTAGTTGCCTCAAATAGAGGGCGAGATAACTATGCCGATTTTCTAGACCCAAATACTCAGGCAACAGCGTTTAAGGTGCGAGATGTGTCGAAAAACTGCGGTCCCGAACCCATTAACCCAACCCGACTAGGTCTGACATTGGCGACACATACACCAGGCCAAAATTACGATGAGGATGATGATCATGGGCCCTCTCAACTACCACACCGGACGAAGTCCAACATTACAAATGCATCAGTCTAGTTATATTAATCGTTTAAGTCCACATCTTCCACGGGGCCTCGGTCCAGTCAGCTGTGAGCTGTCAGCTAAGCTGTCGTTCCACTCAGCAGAGACCTTCTGAAAGTGGGGGCCCACCTCGTCCTGGTCGTTGTGGAAGTGCGCCCTCAGCATCAGCCCTCGGACGTCGCTGAGCGCGTCCATCAGCTGGCTGCGGCTGGCCACGTCTCCAAGGTCGGTGCGCCAGCCGCCCTCCAGCAGGGAGGCGGTCAGCTCCAGCTCACCCGGACTCTCGTGGCTGCTGTTGCTGTACGCGAGTCTCGAGCCGTCTGCAATGTGCGGTGTGAGCGGTCAGAATGAAGCCTTGAAATTCGTAGCGTTCCCTTTCGTAGAGTGCCCAGAAGATTCCCAGCATCAGAAATTACGGGTGGAGAAAAATTTCGTGCATTACCAGTGCCCGGGCAGTGAACGCGCAACTAGACGTGAAATTTGGCATGTGTGAGCAATATATTACTCGTGATTTATCTAAATATTTATCGTTTGGAACCAGCCGAAAAGAATGGCAACATGGTCACATAGTATAAGATAGAACTGCTTGATTTCTGCGTTCATCTGTTTTTAAACAAAATGCAATTTTTAGAGGTCACTGTTAATAGAATAATACGTTTCTGCTGGGTTGCCTATAAAAATATCCGGAAGTACTAAAATTTTTAATTTGATTAATAATTTTTTTCCCAAATAATTTCGTTCACTCGTAGGAACTGTAACATTGTAAAAGAGAAATAAAAAAGAAACCCAAAATGTTTGACTTGCCGTTACTAAATCAGTTGCAACCTCTTCACAACCAGATTTAAACAGATGTAATTCGGTCATATTTATACGTTCATCAATATATATACCATACTAGATTACTCGGCAAAAGTTGTTTTGCCATATTCATTATTTGTAGGGTAGGAAACAAAATAAAAAAAACTTATAAATTTATTCTCATAACTTCTGAATATACATATAAAATTTCATCAAAATCGGTCAAGACGTTTCGGAGGACTATAAACACTAAAACTGTCACAAGAACTTTATATATCTATATCTAAATATATCTCAAAAGGCAAATACTCAATAAAATAAGGACATTTAAATTTGCGGATAGTTACCAGCTGAGACGAGTACGAGGTCGGGTCCGACGGTGGGGCTCCCGCCGGTGTCCCCACGGGCCACCCCCCAAAAGAGGCTGGCCCTAATTTCGCCGCCGTACATCGAGAGCTGCTCCCCGTTGAAGGTATTCGTCAGCCAGTAGTAGTTCTCCCAACCCTCGACCTACAAGTATATTTTATTTTTTTATTTGGCCGTGTTACATAAGAATTTATATGGATATTTCATTTCACCGGCGTCGTTCCCGTTTCCTGTGAGAATACCGGATTAAAATATAGTTTATTTGTAAGCAATCATGAGTACTTTTAATGTATAAAACACTATTTGATACATAATAAAGTTTTCGCAGCGCACGTAAAATAATGTCTTTTACAGGCAACATTTTAATCTCTCGGTTTATATTGTTCCATTTTTAGGTATGGATCTCTAATTTTTTTTGAAAATGTAATATAACCTATGTTACTCTGTAAAGATGTAGCTTCTAATGGTAAAAGAATTTTTAAAATCAGTCGAGCAATTTTTGGGCTAAAACAAACAAACAAACGAAAAATCAAATCGTTGCTCTTTATAATATTATATATAGTAAAGATAACTTCCATATCTTACTTCATAGCTTATCAGAAAAGGCTTTCCCTGGTCGTCGACTGATGGCTCGTAAGTCTCTTCTCCCTGCCAGTCGCTGATCAGCCAAGCATCGCCGAGGGGCAGCACCATCTTTCCTCGAGAACATAAGAGAAGTTTAATATTCTAAAGTAATTATTAAAAGCCAAGACTGAATAATAGAGAATCAAGAAAGTTATTTTAATACTGTTTAAAATCGTAATCGAGCCGTGATAGCTCAGTGTCCGGGCGCTCGCCTTTAATTCAATATACTCGAGCAACCTGAATTCGATCCCCGGTGCCGGCCAATGAAGTTTTTAACTTTAAGTGCTGACTTATCACGTGCTCCGCGGTGAAGGAAAACATCGTGAGGAAACCTGCATATTTTCGAAAATAATAATAAAAAAAAAATATTTCGAAGATATGTGAAGTCCGCCAATCCGCAGTGGGGCCGCGTGGTGGACTATACCCTGATACCCTCTATATAGAGGAGGCCTTTGCCCAGCAGTGGGACATGTATAGGCTGTTACTAATACTAAAAATAAATCGTAATCAAACGCAGTTCAAGGAACTTTTTATTTAATTTATCTAGCTCATTGATGTTTCAAGTACTAGGTACATAGTTCTTTGATTACGGGCTATGGACCTTTAGTTAGATCTACTTTTATTCCCAAAAAATTGTAATTAACTCCTTTTATTATAATCTCAGTTGTCGTAAATAGAAAGGGTTATAAAATAATAGTAAGAGACCGTTGCATGTAGTAACTGTAGTCATATTGTAGATCGTGAAGTCGGGGAGAAATAAATTTGCTCACTGAGTTTTTCGTTATTATATTTCTTGTCTCTCACACAGATGATATGAAATATTTGACATGTCAGTTGTGTAGTATCGTACACATAAAATTTAAAAGATCAATATTACGTACAAAAATAAAAACTGAAACAATTTATATAATAAGTTGTTTCAGTTTTTATTTTTTAATTGGTTACAAAATTCTCTATTTTATCCTTCGAATGGTAAGCGGTGAAGCAAAAGGTCGAGACGAAATCTGGATATTTTCGAAATAATAACAAGAAATAAATATTTTCCAAGATATGTGAACTGAACTGGTGGTAGTTTTGACTTTTTTTGTATATGAGACGCCAAATCGAGCTGGAGGTTCACCAGATGCTAAGTGATAAGCGCCGCCCATTGACATTTGCAACATCCGTAGAGAGTGCGGTCTTCTGTGAGGTCGTGGTACCCCGGACGGACCTGCCCATTCGTGCAACACGACTATTACGTGGTCCTACCATGACGTCATAGCTTAAATTGAGCCTATACCGAGTAGAGAAATGTCGACTTTGATAAGCCGAGCCGAGCTGGTGCTTACGTCGCGCGCCGGCTCCCTCTCCGCGTGGCAGCTGTCCGTCACGTGGGAGCAGTAGCAGGGCCGGCAGCCGGAGACCAGCTCGCCGCTGAGCCCGTAGTGGCCAGCCGCGCATCTGTCGCACCGCTCGCCCACCACGTTCGCCTTCACCCAGTGCCATCATTACGGTGTACTCACGCGGCAACTTGTGTAAGTGAATTAATAAGACGACGGCGGCGGCTATAAAGTGTTGTTAATGTACTTTTGCAATTCAAGGTTGGCAGCTCTGCGACCTCGTTTGACTTAAAAGACCCTTTATACTTTTGCAGAATATGCTGACGAGAGTTTCTTTCTCTTGACGTAATGGTATGAGAGTGTGATGTAGTGGATTGTCACGTTCATTAGATCACGAAACAAGTTTAATAGTAGACATCTTATAGTTAGAAAACCGATCAACCTACCGTTTAGTACGGGAAGAAATAAGAAGAGAGGCTAAATATATCACTATATCTTTGCAATAGAGAGACAAAGGAAAACGCACATAATCCAATAACTACTTCCTAGCATAAAGGATTGGATCTTCACCAGCTTTTTATAACCACGATACCGCAGGCTACAACTTATCAATATAAAACAAAAACAAACTACTCTGGACACAACTAGAAAGAAGCCAGACTTACCTTACACTCGCAGACCTCATCGCAGACGCGGCTGGAGTCCACAATGCCCCTGGGGTCGCATTTGCAGGCGGGGGTCGTTTCCTCGAGGCCACAGCCGGGGAAGGAGGCCTCGCTATCCGCGCAGGCGTCGCACTGCCCTCCGGAATACCCGGGCTTACAGCTGCACCTCACCTGGTGATGCTTTTTGTCCCAAATGCAGGAGCCTGGAACGGTTGTTGCATATTCTGTATTTATTAATTGTGTCGCGTGTAACAATTAATATACGTATACGACCTGCGACCATTATGCCGTTACCGACAGGTGTTCGAGAGATAAATCTATCTATCTCTAAGTAACAGGCTTTGTTAACGCTACCTTGGAAAGTCCAAGAGCACGCCTCATACCACTTATTTGAATTTTATACATTGAATTATTTGTATTATTTAGACAATGTGAACTAATAAAAAAACGCTCTATTAAAAAATTACGGGTTACTTATATTAAATGGGTAACTAGTTGATGTTATTCTGAAGATAATAAACAAAACCCGGTCTCGGTACGTCCCTTTTTTCGGGAATTATCGTGACCACCTCGTAAAAATTCCGGACCTCTGTAAAGTTGTTTTTTATGGAACATGGAATATTATTTATACTGTTTTCTTGAAATACACCTACTCATATTATCCTATGATAAGTGCCAATTAGTGGTGGTAGAGACAGTTTAAGAGCAAAAACTTAACTCACCTGCCGAGAGCCGAGTGGAAAATAAAAAGAAATGAAAATCCCTCTAAGCAGACATATACCTGATACCGAAACGAGATATAGCGCAGGCGACAACGGACTCCAAGGCACGCATACATAGTAAAACTGGTGTCTTTCTTATGTCTGTATGGTGTTACTTGGTCTATCGTTAAAAGGAAGTTTCCCGTTTCTGTTTTCATCACTCACCGTCAGACCCCTCTGGGTCGCATTCGCAAGGGACGCACAGCCCGTCAGGCACAGCGCTGTAGTAGCCGAACAGGCACCGATCGCACAGTGGCCCAGCGCGATTGTCCTGAAAAGCCTGTTATGTCAGTTAT
This sequence comes from Iphiclides podalirius, assembly GCA_933534255.1. Classification (NCBI taxonomy): domain Eukaryota; kingdom Metazoa; phylum Arthropoda; class Insecta; order Lepidoptera; family Papilionidae; genus Iphiclides; species Iphiclides podalirius. The sequence goes on along the minus strand of OW152816.1, from coordinate 873,164 downwards.
GTTCGTATATGTGTTTATTTATTAAGGTACACCAACAGCATAACATATACTTACATTTTATATATATATACATATAGTATATATAAACTAGCCGAAATTAATATGAATACTTGAATGTCCGTTACTCATTACGGGGAGTTTTTAACCCTAATAAAAAATATCTTCTGAACCCAGCAAGATGTCGAAATGTATATAATAGCTTACATGAAAATTTAAAGTGTTTATTTTATTAAACGCTATATCTAATTTTCATTGAGATCCGTTGATCTATTTGGGGCCGGTTCAGGACAGATATTACAGAAATCTTTTTCTTTAGGATCGAACACAAAAGCAAAGCATGATTCACTACCGTTAAAGATATTTTATTTACATAAAAGAATGAATAATATATATATCGTTTGCAATAAATCTTTAAATAAGACAAAAGAACTTTATGGAATATATTGGGAAATAGTGACTGACATACAATTTATGGTTGATAATCTCTTCATTTATGAGGCCTTTGTTTAGTTAAAAAATTTACAACAGAACAGACAAAACGTGTTGCCAATTGAGCAACCCTTAGTTCATGTACCAATACCTACCTTTATATATCAATACTTTACAACTTTGCGACTTTGCTATTTAATCTTGACAGGCGCAGACTGACATTGTATCGCTGAAGGGTTGCGGATATCTATAGCCAGAAACCATTGGTACTTCGCTCGCTCCTATTTGTGAAATCACTACAAAGTATAAAACAAAGTCGTCCCGCTGTCTGTCTATCCCTATATATATGCTTAGATCTTTAAAAATACGCAACGGATCTTGATGCGGTTTTTTTTTACTAGATAGAGTGATTCACGAGGAAGGTTTGTATGTATAATAGATTGCACCCGTGCGAGGCCGGGGCGGGTCGCTAGTATTCCTTGAATATAAATGGGATTTTCATTAACCCCGTGACAAATACACACCGTACAGTTCATGCATATTATCGCGCCCGTGTCGTCGTAGGAGCAGGCGCCGCGCTGTCCGCAGGAGCAGTCCTCGGTGTGGTCGGTGGTGGGGTTGGTGGGGTTGGTGGGGCTGGTGGCGGTGGTGCACGCGGACGCGGGTCGCCACTCGCCACCAGAGCAGCACCGCTGGCAGTGGGCACCGCAGGTGTCGTGCAGACATGAGCAGCGGGCGCCCTGCGACCGATGACCGTATGACCTCGAACTCCATTACAAAGTGAAACTGTTCTGAGGTTTTCACGGTTTGAACTCTACCGTGTTTCTAGGGTTCCGTACCCAAAGGTTAAAGCGGGACGCTATTGCTAAGACTCTGCTGTCTGTCCATCTGTCACCTGTATGAACCGTGATAGTAAGGCAGTTAAAATTTTCACAGATATTGTATTTCTGTTGCCGCTGTAATAACAAACTAAAGTAAAAAAAAAGAATAAAAAAATATTTATGTGGGGCTCCCATACAACGGACATGTTTTTTTGCCGTTTGTTTAGACAATGGTACGGAACCCTCCATGCGCGAGTCCGACTCGCACTTGGCCGAGTTTTTTTCTTAGCTCTATCAGTCGACATTTAGTTAGAGTAACATTATAAGCCACACTTTTATAAATTAAGGTGGGAGGGTCCTATTTTATATTTCTAAAATTAACCTGATCTAGACATTGTCACCATGACAAGCGTATGAGCTGTAACTGAATCGTCTTTGAAGATGCCCTCACCTCAGCGTCAACCGCGCACTGGCTGGCGTGGCCGTGGCAGAGGCACCTGGCGGCCAGGGTCAGCTCCCTCACGCTGTAATATTGCTGCATGGGCGCCGCAGCGTGCGCCGCGCGGAAGCTGACGCGAACACGACGCGCCGATATACCCTCTCCTATCGCAACGTGCATCTGCAAATTAAGTGAATTCCCTGAAGATTATATATTCTATTACAATTACTTTCCGGGTCTTATCTCTACTTACTTTTGGTTTTGTCTCCGATAATTGTTTACAATTGGGGTATGAGAGTTTTTCGCAGCGATAGAGAAACATTAAAAAAAAGTAAAGTAACAGCCTGTACATGTCCCACTGCTGGGCAAAGGCCTCCTCTATATAGAGGGTATCAGGGCATAGTCCACCACGCGGCCCCACTGCGGATTGGCGGACTTCACATATCTTCGAAATATTTTTTTTGTTATTATTTCGAAAATATGCAGGTTTCCTCACGATGTTTTCCTTCACTGCTGAGCACGTGATTAGTCAAGTTAAACACAAAGTTAAAAACTTCATTGGTGCCGGCACTGGGGATCGAACTCAGGTTGCTCGAGTATATTGAATTAAAGGCGAGCGCCCGGACACTGAGCTATCACGGCTGTAGAGAAACATTAACGAAACAATAATTACGAATTAAAAATATGCAGGGACATTTAGTTTTTGAGAAAAATATGATTATAATTATCTTGCTTGCCGCCATTACTTTAAAAGGGAACTAACGTTTTTACTTTGTTGGCGGATGCTGTGATACTTTAAAACATTATTATTTACAAATTATTAAGGTTCAAAATTTAATTTTATAAACACTTCACACCAGTCATGGCCACGGAATGTACCAAGTGGTTTGACATCTTGATTTCAGACGACATCTTGATGTCAGAGTTAAGTCGGGCTACCCTCAGTTCGAATATCATTGCTTGTATTCCGATCTACGCAGTCTACTTATAATGTGATTAGACAATGAGCCGACTGCTGCAAAATTGTGAGAACAATGAAGCACTATCAAAAATTATAATGCATTTCCACAATATTATATTTGTTAGAATGCAATGAAAACTCTAGATATGAAAAGCTGATTCACGGTAAAAGTAATTAAATGTTATCGTCGACTTCAATGCATGATTCATGACGTACAATATTATGTACAAACAAAGTTTGATAGTGTCGGCAAATAACTTTTTAAACAGTGTGAGTATCAATCGATATTAATAACGCCATGTCATGATTCAGATTTCCTAAACAATGCAAATTTGTCTAGACGTCGAATATTTATCAAAAAATAAATTATAGCAGCCGGACAACATTTTGTTGACTAGCAGATAAGACATAAAAGCATTTTAGCTGAATAACTGTGGTAGAGCCTCACAACAGCCTCGGCTATTGCACGAGTAGACCCTACAAGTGTTGCAAATGTTCATGGGCGGCAGTTATCACTTAACATCAGGTGAACCGCCAGGCCGCTGGTCACCTTCTCACATAAAAAAAACTAGGATTGCAGTCTCCAGATAATTTAAGGTTTTACCACTAGGTGCTTAGGCTAGTTCGGTGTTCTAACATCTTTCAAACAATCAGACGAACAGGTTCTTTGAACTTTTCTTAGTTTGTACTCAATTGCTGATCATGGTAGAGCTCAGATTTTCCTTGTATTAAGTTAGTCACACAAACCAAAAGAGGCAGAAACGTGAGTACTGGCGCCTTAATGATAGCGTGAATAAAACAATGATAAAGTAGTTGTTAAAGTCAATGACACTCAGTCGATGATAACTCGTGACAAGATCGTTTCTTAATAGTTATAGTGATTATATTTACAGCATACGAAATAGACAACAGATAGATTTTATATATTGTTCTCCTTTTCCAGCAATCAAACATTTTTGTAATCAAAGTGACTGCTGTAAGGTCAAAATCCTCTGTGATGTGATTTCGTAATTTTACGCGAATGTGATACATATTAAATGAAACTCGTTTACGGATTTCCGACGTTTCGAACACTTTCCAGGGTTCATGGCAATATGTCCCGTAACCATGATCACTGGAAAGGGTTCGACACGTCGGGAATTAGAAATCAAAATTAAAACGCGATAAAATCTGTGCACTAGTTTCATGTAACATCCTCTATGTACTCGTATATAAATGTACAATCTGCATTCGATTAGAAAACCGTTTGACTGATCACCCGATACTTACTTCACCATTTTCCAAGGGGCGTGGACTAGCGAACTGGGTGGAGCAGGTCAGTTTATCAGATCTGCTTATCCTTTTGGCTGCTCTAGCCTTCCTCCTCCGCCGTTCGGGCCTTAGATCCCAGAGCTTCATGCAATGGTCCCGGTCTCCGTAGGCGCGTACCATGCGCCAATCTTCGTTACTCTCCGACGGCGATACCTCCAGCGACCATGCCAGCGGTCGCGGAGACGGTCCCGACTTTATTATCACGTGCAATAGCTCCATTTTCTGAAATAGAGAGCGTGGTAATTTAGTTAAAGCTGCTGAAAATTTTACTTTGAACATAACTGATGCGCGGGAAGGTGTAACGTTTGCCTGTAGAGTTAAAGGGAGCTTTATTGAAACGCAGCTTTGTGGTAATAATAACGTACTGCTTCTGTATGTATGTGAGGTTAAAACAATGAACCAAGGCTCATAATAACTAGCACCGAATTAAGTGTGACTAAATAACTTGTAAATATCCAAAGTGAAGCATATACATTATCAAATGAAAAAAATATAAATAGTTTAAGTTCTATCAGCGCTGGTGGTTAATTGGATGTTTTACTTCAACAGGTGTTCTCGAGGATTTGTGGTCTAACAAATGCGAAGTAATGGTTGATGTGATTTAAAGTGTCTACATAGACTGCAACTTTGTCCAGTATTGTGTGTGTTTTCCGTTTATTTCCGACCCGAAAGGACCTGCCTATTCGTGCAACAGCGAACACTGTTGCGTGGCCCTACCACAGTTTTATGTCAGCTATATATTAACATAGAATAAAGCCGTAAGAATAATTCAATTTCGTAACTATGTAGAACTGGCGACGTTAGCCGGAGCACTCAAAATGTAGACTCAGATTTTAGTAACAGTCCAAATAAGCTCACATGAAAAGCAACCCATTAGAGTAAGATCGTAAACGCGGTGCGTCCATTTCATTGGAACGACACGCTCTCTTAAGGCGAAAAGAGTATCTCTTAACATTGCCACACATGGCACAACGTCTGCAAATAACTGCTATCTACCCGATATATCGACGCATTTACCTGTCGAATAGCCTTTATCTTGTTTAGCAAACAATGGGTGATAAAGGCGGGGAATGGCTTTGAGAGACAGTGGTTTACGCGGTGGATTTTGTTTTTGATGTGATGTAATGCTTTCTTGTAACTTTCACTTCATTTGTTATTATACGGATATATAGATAATAATTGATATATTAGTAGGAGCTACGCTTAGTTTTGCTATTCGACCGCAATCTATTATAAGAATATATTTCACCGTCAATCTGTTGTTGGATACATCACGTTGCTGATATGCGGCCCTGTTTAACATAATGCATGATTTGGTGGCAAAATCTTATAGCGCCTATATCTGCTGGTTATTTTAACTAAACAACTCATTTACAAAATAGAAACGACATTATTTATCCTTACTTTTCGTCTTTAAAAAGAAAAGAGACGATTGACGGGTGTTTAATGAAAACACTTATACATGTTAACTATCTACAACGATATCTATCATAAAAAAACCGTTTAACAGCAACGATACTTCCCCTATATCTATTTGCTATTAAAAACCAATAATACTTTCGTTCCTGCATTTAAAAGCTCACATCAAAATACACTCGGCCGCTTCAGGACGTCACTTCAAACATAAAACGACACTTTGGAGCGCTCTCCGAGTTGACCATTAAACATTTTTACCGCCACGGGCGATTTCCCATGACAATAAATCTGAAGCAGCCTTGAGTTCGTTGCACAGGCTATTCAACACGTTCCGGTGGCCCCCGAGTGAGACGCCCCCCGACTTGAACGTTGCTCCGTTGACAGCTCGACGTCTCTTTCGTGGCGCATTAACGAGTGCAACAGACGCTCGAACAGAGCAAACATTGAGGCGGAAGCTGTGTTGCACTTCAGAGGCCCGCGCTGGGCGCCGCTAGTGATGTGCCCAGTTTTAAGCAAGATTATTTTTCTATGCGCATCCACCTAGTGATGCGTATATGCTTCAATTTCTTGGAAGGAGAATGTTTATAAGCTTATTTATTGGAAACTGAATGGGGACCATTTTTCTTAGTTATTGGTAACAGAACTAAGACTAACATTAGAAATAAGACGTAGGAATTTTCCTTGTTATTTACTGGTTGAAATAGTCTTCGCTGTTTCACGGATAGACTCCATCCGGTTATGTATCACAAACTCACAGAAGAACGACGTGAAATGGAAGCGTAACACTTCTGCTTTTCGTCAGGTGAGTGAGGTAGCCGGGGCCCCACTTTTTTAAATGTGGCAACGCATTTATAACCCTTCGGGTGTAGAAAATATCAATGGGAGTCGGTTATCACTTAACATCGGGTGAACTGCCAACTCGTTTGCCACCTTCGCGCATAAAGAAAACATAAGTGTTTCGGTAGTCAGTCAGTAGACGAGAATGAAGATAACTACCGATAAATAGATTTCACTAACTAATAGTTTAATTTAATGTTCAGCTATTTGTGCATGCGCTTTTGATGTTTGTCTTATGCATCCTACACTTGGGATACAACATCCGCCATCACTGGTGGCTTCGTGTGTTTCCTATTAACGCTATTAACCGAAGTCATAGCGCGCCCCTCTGTGGGAACAACGCACGGAACTAATCGGCCCATTAAAGTTTACGAAACATTTGTTGAGTTTAGCTACAATTGGTCGATTGACTGAAGGCGTTTTAAAGTCCTTCTCTCTACTACTTTCTTAAATGATTTCACGTGGGGGTGAATTGTTTAGTTAAGTGTTTTTAATATCATTTGACCGTATGTAAACTTTCGAGTAATTAATCCTAATTGTCGAAGTAAAAGTAGGAGGACATTCATTCTACTAATATGGTACCGCCTTATTACTGCCTTATAGTAAATACCTTAATTAATTTACTAAAAAAATAACTACGAATTAAACCCAAAGAAAAGATTAGATTATTTGAGTTTACTATAACTACGTCCCAAAGATTAATTCACGACTCTGTTGATGATGAACAGGCACAAATATAAGAGATTTTTTTTAAATAAACGCTCATAAGATCAATGTTACTAGAATTCGAACCGTCAACCAATCGCTAGTGCAACTCAAAATCGGAGTTCCAATTTAAAATTTCCTTATTCAATAACCTTATTGTCGAACGTTAAAACACTACCACCGGTTCACTAATTTAGTTTTTTTTAGTTGTTCCTTTGTTTTTTGTAATGATATTTACAAATACAACATAAAATCTGCAGAAGCCTAGGGGAATCGAATGTGCACAGCAACAGTCGTTTCCACACATCCCTGTCCTTAATACAATATTCTCCGACATTATAAAACACTCAAGGAAGACTCCATAAACAGCGAGATTTCTTTTCCTCCTTGAACTATTTTTTTTATGTGAAAGTTGCCAAGCGAGCAGACTGTTCACTTGATGTTAAGTGAATACCGCCGCCCATGGACATCTGCTACTACCGAGGGTTGCAGATGCGTTGACAACCTTTTGAAAATTGGGCTCCGGCCACCTCACTCACCAAACGAAACGCGAAAGCATTATACTTCCACTATACGCCGGTCTTTTGTGAGGTCGTGGTACTTACCCGGACGAGCCTGCCTATTCGTGCAACACTGTTTTAATAGGCTTACACATTAATACTACATTCCAAATATTAGATTTGTAAACATGTATCATAAAAGACCCGATACAGGCATCGGCTGCGTTTCAGATCCCCTATAAGCGTATTGACCGACGGCGCTCGCACTAATGACTTTAAACATGACAATTGAAAATTCAGACGGGTGGGGGAGCGCTTATTAAAAATGAAATATTATGCTAATTAACGGCGATGCCCACTTAGGAGGGTCCGCGCCGCCGACGTGATCCGTGCCATTTAAGGCCGAAGTAATGAGGTGGCCCCGGCGGTAGAACGCGCGGCATGCCGCCAGCCATACCGCTCTTGTTAGCCTGGAACCGACTCGCAGCCAGAGGGCCACTTTCGTATATTTTTCGGCCGAAAACTTGGCGACGTTGGAGACCGTTTGAAGTCGCTATCCGATAGCCATTGAACTCTCATTTGATTAGGGTCATCATATACACAGCTCGCACTCTAACACCCAGTGAGCTAGAAAGCGACGTACCTACGGCATTAAATAATGGAATTAAAATTATGACATTTTTTTTAAATACATTGCCCTTACTGAGGACAGCATTATGTGTTGTAAGGACGTTTCACATAGGTACGAGTACATAAATTTTACGTAGATAAATACTCAGATCCAAAACAATTATCTGTGGGTCACACAAATACTTGTAGCTTTGCTTTTTTTGTTTTCTTTTATTTATTTTTCTTAAATTTATTTCGCGTATTTTGTTTTGCACCTGTGTCAAACTTTTTCTACTCCCAGGGCTGACTGGAAGAGAATGCTCATTAGCATTAAGTTTGCCTTTTGTTTAGCCTTAAGTTGAGGTGTAAATCGAACCCACGACTTCCGGCTCCGAAGCCAACTCCGCACTTGGCAACAGCGCCACGGGGCATCGTATTAGCTCAGTGTTAATACAACTTATATAATATTCAGCATTGGTTTTACTGTCTCTTTAATTTATTTTTATTTTTTTTCATTGTAAGACATCATCGCGGGCGCTGCAGGTCTGGCTTTTTAAGTACTATCAGATGCAATAGGATACAAAAGCATGACGGACGCAGGAAAAATTCAGAGATAGGTCGTGTTCACAGTCCTGAGCGTAAGGCCTGACAGTTTTTCTTTAGTTTTATTTGTGAGAATTGGCCAACGAATGAGAAAAGTAGTCGCGGTGGGACACAAATTGTTTTAGATAATTCATATCCTCTGTTATCTTTAGGCAGAAAATATTTACAGAGTGAGATAGTGACTTGTGTCCTCGCACGCGCCTGACATAAATATTTAACACGGTTTGATGAAGATTTAAAAACAATATATAATGTTTTTCACATAAAAAAAAATAAAAAAAATAATAGGAAGGAAATTAATCTTCCTATTATACCACAATGAAAATGAAAAAGAAAACAATGAAAATGAAAAAGTTAAGCAACAAGCAATGTACTCCTCACATAAATATACGTTATATGCATGTGTTTGCCTTGTTGATTTTCTCACGATGTTTCTTTCAACATATTATTTAAATTAGACAACTAGACCATTTATTTATAATATCATGAAATGCGTATACCTATATCTTATTTAAAAAAAATGATGAAATAACAGTAAAATAAAATACCATAAATATGCAACTGAATTCCGACAAAAGTATTAACATCTTAGTTTTTTTTTGGAAACCTAAGATTTTTAGGCATAGAGATACCAAATAACTTAATTAACGCAGTTTATAACTCCTTGTGAAGATACGTAAAAAGACATATCTATCAGGAACGTATGTAAATACGTCGGGAATCCTTACTAATATCATAAACGCGAAAGTTTTCTCATCAGTAACATATTAGTTGTAATAGTAAATAAGTACATAAAAAAACTGCTATTTCATTAATCGCTCGCGCCGCTTCGGACACGATCGAACAAAGCCAATCGCGTCGCATCGTCGACCCATTTTTCCCGTGAAAATATCGGAAGCCGCCTACTCGTTATCTGGGAGATAACGTGAAAAATATATGCTCGATGCCGTATCTGGCTTCAGTTTTGCGCGGGGTGTCGCGTCGCGTTGGACGATGCGCGAGCGGTGACCATGTCTAAGCCAGTGGAACCCGAGGCCGGTCTGCGGGAGGTCAGGGTCGACGTGAGGAGGCCGCGTCACCCAGTCCCGTACGGCGGAAAGGTCCCAAAGACCTCGGAAAGGAATCCCGATTTTGTTTACGTGAATCCCGCATACGTTGGCAGTCTGAACAGCGTGAGCGATGCGAGAGTGCAACAGCCTCCGACCAGGTGAATTTCCTTCACTGCGTATTTTGTTTAACGTAGGCCGGACTATATTGACGCATTAAATAAATGAGATAGTAAAGCAACAATCAATGTATGTCCGACTATGAACCGTCACGCGACCTCACTGCGGATTGGCGGATTTCATAAATATCTTCAAAATATATTTTTGTTTGAGATACGTATAACGATATCATAATACAAAAGTTAATGAAAAGGAAATATCTATACATCTTACAGATACAGATAAATAAAATTGGCGTGTCTGTTAGTAATATTAAAATAACCCCTTTTTACTAAATGCATATGGATTTATACACGGTACAGATACCAAAATAACATTTTTTACAATTTGTCTGTCTGTCTGTTTGTTCCGGCTAATCTCTGAAACGGCTGGACCGATTTGGACGGGACTTTCACTGACAGATAGCAAATGTAATAAGGAGTAACTTAGGCTACTTTTATTTTAGAATTTTTTTTATTTTAAATTCCACGCGGACGAAGTCGCGGGCATAGCTAGTAAATAAAATAAAATTTTGCACCTCGTTTCTGACGATATAAATGATAACTTCCGTTTTGGTTTGATATAAAATCAACTACGAATTGATAAATACTTTTGAAACTCTGGATTTAATAGATATTAAAAATAGGATTGATGAGGGTTATAGCTTCTTATGCACATACGAAAAGAGATTATTAAATACATACGTATGTATATAATTACAAGTTAAAAAGAAAAAAAAATTAAAACATGTAGAAAAAGTACGAAAAGATTGTCGCCGCTGTGGGAATCGAACCCACGTCTTCGGCATTCGCGGCCTGACGCTCTAGCCACTGAGCTAAACGGCTGATAGCCACAGCGACGAAAATCTTAACGCAATCTTTCTACATTCTGCATGCTTTTAAGATTACTTCCAAGATTTTATATCTTAGAGCTAGCAACACATTAAAATTTGATTAGTTTGATTACGCGGTTTTGTGGAAATTAAACTCTAATCTACTTTTAATACTGAAATTTAATCGATTTTTAATTGATACCCTATTTACGTCACATTAAATAAGCAATTGTTGATTCCGTGGCGCAGTTGCCAAGATATTGGCTTCGGCGTCGGGGTCACGGGTTCTATTCCCACACGGGACAACTTTTTGTTTGACCCACAGATAGTTGTTTCGCAACTGGGAGCTTGTCCGCGTGAAATTTATATTATCCTAAAGTAAGGACAAAAAAATAATTGTGTCGTTAATATGAGTTTAAGTTGATAATACAAATTAATTAATCATTTAATTAATAATATATTGAATTAATCAAACTAATTCATCTATTTAGTTTATTGATAATTTATTGATATCGACAATATTGAGTAACAGCAAGTTATTATCGACGAAATTATGTATTATGCAATTAAATGTGTTTCGTAATCATTCTTAATTGTACACAATAAGACGCGGACTTGTCCCAGGTTACCTTCGCAGGTCTTTATGGAGATAGAGGAATTTTCTATAAATTGTTACTTTATTGTTCTTTAAAATTTCTAATTAATTATTTTTAATGATCCCAATGTCTATATTAATAAAGATAATGGGTAATCATAATTATAAATAATACTAATGTATATGTAATATTAGACAAATAAAAAGTAATAAATATATTACATGAGTGGATTTTCACACCTGCAGATGATAAATATTTATGTACTCGGGTAAATTTGATTCAGAAAATACTATATTATAGTATACCTATTCGATATCGATAGTACTACATTCGCGATATCATCAAAGAAGTTTTCTTTTCGCTGTTTTGTCATCAATCAGGTAAAGCACTTTTTTATCTAATATTTTCCATTATACTTATTACCAAAATGGGCGTCCCAGACACGATGATAAATTTAAATTCAGCAATATAACTACTCGTACTATTTGAAATTTAGCACGACTTCAAGGGGTCACTTTAAAGTGGCGGTACTAGCTGGATTGGGTTTTAAGTAGTGCAAATAAGAGCTTAATCACTGTATTTTAGAGCCGTGATAGCTCAATGTCCGGGCGCTCGCCTTTAATTCAATATACTCGAGCAACCTGAGTTCGATCCCCGGTGCCGGCACCAATGAAGTTTTTAACTTTAAGTGCTGACTTATCACGTGCTCCGCGGTGAAGGAAAACATCGTGAGGAAACCAGCATATTTTAGAAATAATAACAAAAAAAAATATTTTCGAAGATATGTGAAGTCCACCAATCCGCAGTGAAGCCGCGAGGTGGACTATGCCCTGATATCCTCTGTATAGAAGAGGCCTTTGCTCAGCAGTGGGACATGAATACATACAACACAGCAAAATGAAAAGGCATTTCCAAATTTATACTCACATGTCGACCCTCAGACAACTACTGCAAGGATAGCAAATTAGTAGTGATTGAACAACGAGTATTGCGCGTAATTTTCGACCAGCACAGTAGTTGTGAGTCAAAAACTCTGTCTCCATAAATAATTACTTAAACTCTAGATGCAGTTTTTGTGCGTGAGTGTGTACTTTTGAAATCCCCCCCCCCCCTCCCGCAAATGAGATATTTTGAAGAGATAAGAGTGTGCTAGAATACTTTTTGTTAAAGAAACGGCTATAGAAAAGAGTCCTGTGTTATGTGTGTATGGAGATTATACGCATAAGAATGCACATTGGCAAACCCCTAGATTTGGAGCGAATATTTGTGAATTTTAAACTGGAGAAATGTTGACTACGTAGCTGCCTCATTTGGTCGTCGATTTTTGATAGCAGAAACAACTGACAACGTCAGCCAAATTTATCGCTATCTATTGATAAAGCTACAAGTGAACCGGAGTAGAGCGCGATAAAAATTCAGTATATCGATATGCATAGACGCAAAGTGTTCAAAACCAATGTTTTGTATATGGGTAAATATTATCCAAATCTTTCTAGAACTTTTTGGCTAGTGAAAAAGTATTGTCAACTGACTGTTGACATAATCAGCTCTGTGCGAATATCGCAGCACAGCTGGCCATGAGTTATATTTTTTTTTAAATTCTAATATAAGCAAAATCTTATTGTGGCAAATATACAATAAGTATTTTCTTCATATCAATTTTTTATTTTAATTTTTCGAAGATATATCGTATAAAAACAATGCAGTATTTAAAAATCATAATACGGTTAGTCCATAGGTCATTGATTCTTCTGATTGCATATGTTGTTTATCTTTATACTAAGATAAGATATTTATAAGAGTAGATTAGAAACGGATATCTTCAGTTTGCATACAAGGCTATATTTATATGTTGCATGGGTGAAGAATTATTTATTACAGATTATTTATGTATCAACAACTCATCCAAAGTTATCGTATTTAGAAAACAGCAGGTCGTTTTGTATGTTTTTGTTCTATATATGCTTCTAATCATACCTTGCACGTGGCTGTCTTCTGACAAAACGAAGAAAATTATTTAGATTTTTTACCGTATTGAGGATATTCTTCGCTTCATTTAAACGTCTCGTTAAATGTTAAATAACTAGAATCATATTCACTTAGGATTTAATGTTGTCTATTAATAATAAAATATAAAATTTATTGTATCACATGATTTAAAACTAAAAGCGGTGGCAGATTTCAATGTACACATTAACTCGAAAGGCCCATTATGAATAAAAAACTTGACTTAAAATAATTTAAGGTTGTTAAAAGCTCAATTTTTGTGCTTGTGCTTTATGCTAAGTTTGACAACAGGCTGTAAATCAGATTGTTTTCAGATGGCGGACTTCAAGTTGAATATGTTAATGAGTGCGTATTCTTTATCTTTTGCAGTGTGATACGCGAGCAGTACTGGACCTGTTCAAAATGGTCCTTTGCGCAGAGGATCATGGCAATCGCCGTGGGGGTCCTTTCGGGGGCCGTCATAGGTCTGGCTCTAACCATAGCCCTGCGTAGCGGCGACACGGACGTGATTGGGGGCCTATTCAGATCCCATCCAGCGCCCGACTAGAAGCCACGTCGACATTTCGCTTGTGATGTATTACAGTTCACTTCTTATGAGAACTATCGTGGGTATTGATAACACGCCCTGCTACAGTTGCGCATTATCTGATCCATATAATTTTATGACTATTCGTGAGTTTATTGTGTTGTTCAATTTTACACGCCTTTGTTGGTATATAAGATTACTTCATGTGTTACATATTTTATAAATGTTTGTATAGAAATATGAAAGTAATGAGGAAACGTCAAAAATGAAATTAAATAAATTTCGAAATATATACTTTGTTAAGTTGTCTAATCAATGTTAAATTCAATGACACAAAACATTGTGTTTATTTAAATTGATCCAAAGAAAGTGTATTAGTAAGATAATGTATAATTTATTAGTCACGAAGACTTGCCGATAAACTGAATGTTAGCCCTTCTTATGTAATGTTTCAGTTATTTAATAAATTATAACTATTACATTAATTTTGAATAATTGCGACATTCTCTTAATTATTTTGCGGGGTGCCACCCGGCTTGAATTTGGATCCTAATGTATTATGTCTCATTTTTTTACTGGTTATATTATCCATGTTAAATCACTTAATTTAACCATGTACTTCTTGTATACATATAGTACCATGTACTATTTAATACGATACTTTGAAAGTATCAAACAAATAAAATTAAAAAAAAAATATTTCTCGAAAATAATTTTTTCATTACTAAAGTTTGACTATTGTATGAGTACGTGAATATTGGGTATTAAATAGATATATCAAAATATTAAATGTAGTCTTCCCAAAATTAAACAACGAAAGAGCCAAGTGTAAAAATGTTGTAATTCCTATTAATTAAGTATTTTAAATTAGATTTATGTTAATAAATTATTGACTTTTTTTTTTCAAATATGAGATAAGATTGTACGTTATTTATTTACCACAGCGCTACAAGTGAAATTCCAAAACTTCTATGAAAAAACAACATCAACCCTCACGTTTGTTTGTAAAAGAATCGTATTACTTATAGGGTACTCTATCTCAATAGCAGAAAATACACTTTCATCATCATCGTCATTTTAGCCTTTTTGAGTCTTCTGCTGAAATAAGGCTGCCCCCTACTTAGTGGGGCTGTCGTCTACTTAGTGGGGGGTCGTCCTGTACCAATACAAGGCTACCACTCGAGAACCTTTCGTTACACTTTGGCAATATAAAATTTAAGACGGAACCCTGTGTTTTCGTGCAATGGTAACAAAACAAAATAGAAATATAAACTTGGAACATCACTTGATGGTTTGAAGATTTGTAAAAGTAAAGTAAAGTAACAGCCTATACATGTCTCACTACTGGGCAAAGGCCTCCTCTATACAGAGGGTATCAGGGCAAAGTCCACCACGCGGCCCCACTGCGGATTGACGGACTTCACATATCTTCGAAACATTTTTTTTTTGTTATTATTTCGAAAATATGCAGGTTTCCTCACGATGTTTTCCTTCACCGCGGAGCACGTGATAATTCAGCACTTAAAGTTAAAAACTTCATTGGTGCCGGCACCGGGGATCGAACTCAGGTTGCTCGAGTATATTGAATTAAAGGCGAGCGCCCGGACACTGAGCTATCACGGCTCTTGAAGAAGATTTGTAATTTCTTTTATATGTGAGAAGATTGCAAACGAGCCGACTGTTCACCAGCTGTTAAGTGATAACCGCCCATTGACATTTGCAGCACCCGAAGAGAGTTGATCAGTTGCCACCTTTTAATAAAGTGGGACCCGGGATACCTCACCCGGGAAGCACTTCCCCCCACGCCGACCCTCGGTGAGATCGTGGTACTTACTCGGATGGCAACTTCGTTTATTAGCGAACAATATTGCGTGGCCCTACCAAAGCTGTTCGCTTTTGCAGACCCTTTAGTTTAATCGGTGAATTGCGGTGAATACATGGTATAATTCACGCAGCAATTGTTCAGCGTTAGCTTATCGCAATTGTTCAGCGTTAGCTTATCGAAAATGATAATAACCACGATGATTTATAAATAGAAAACTGCTTAGATTTTACGTTTACTTACAAAACAGAAAAGTTATTAATGTGTTACTTTTACGGCGTACGCTTTTGAATCAAATGCAAACATTTTTGAGAATTTCATCACGTTAAAATTAAAATTAAATAGCGACTTTTCGGATACTTTGCAGCATTTATGGTTAGGGGATAACACTAGATGACTCCGTGGTTCAGTTGTTGAGGTATTTTTTCTGCACCGGGGGCGGTGGGCTCGATTCCCACATGAGACGACTATTTGTGTTACCCGCAGATGATTTTTTTAGGATCTGGGTGTTTGTCCACGTGAAGTTTTTATATGTAAAACGTTCTTAACACAGGATAATGTGATTCCACAGTAAGGGGATAAAGTTTTCGAAGGGAAAACTACAATAGATATTCTAGATCGCAGTGGCGTTCGAACAGCCACCAGCAACTTCCACACAAAATACAAAAATACAAGGGACAGGCTGTAGCGTTATTTGACTTCAGCTCACTATCATCTCGGGCTGTCACCTTTGACCATCCATTCTAGAACCATTCCGTCAGTAAGGAACTTTTATCCTGCCAACGTTGACTTATTATAATAAATAGTCCAAGATCCCAGGGCCACCAGACGTCAAGTAATTTCTGACGAACCAAATGTTTATGATTGAGTAGTGTAAGTATGCGGCAAAACTACAGAACTGATTTAAATGAAATTTGGTACACAGTCTAGAGTCTGAGAAAGGACATAGGCTATTTTTTAATCGGAAAAAAGTGTTGTAAAGGGTTGAAAATTAAAGAAAGATATTTATTTAAAGGCTTCAACGCGAGCGAAGCCGCGCTCGAAAAGCTAGTATAAAATATTCTTAAAATTCAGCTTGAAGAATTTATCAGAGGTAAACGTTCACTTTAAGACTATGAAAACGATGTAGGAAAAAGTGAAACAAGATTAGTTTAATATATAATGCACCAGTCTTGTATATAATAAGATGTTCGTCTTCCATCTTACCAAGCTGAGCACGGATTTACATACAAGAAGAGCTCTTAATAAGGCCCGCTGGTGGCGCGCGCTCGGTTGCCATCCATCAACGGGTGTTATCTCAAATTGGATCTACGGAGATAGCACCGCCCGCAGACGGCCTTGCACCGGCGGCCGCTATTGTGTAGTTTACAAGTTGATGTTAAAATTTGTAATATAATATACCATTTGATTGGGCAGCGTATCGAATTATTATAGAGTATCGAAAAGGTTTGTTACATTGTATTTCGTCGGAGAAGGTTGTTCAATTTCGAATTTTCACATTTAGTGACTGCTCCAATGGGCAGAACTTGACTGGAATTATAGAAGACTAGCCTGAATGAAAGGTATTTTAACTATTACACTTCGTCTCATAAGCGAGTAATCCAGGACTTAATATTTAAAAGATTCCACAGGCATTATAGTAAAATCATAGGCATGAAGCTTGAAACTGACACTAAAGGATTGTTACCATATCATCGCTCACCAGCAGGTGAAACATTAGCTATTGCATTGGGCACGCAGCAGGCTCTGAGAATGGTTCGGTGGGCTCATCAGGTCCTCATCAGGTCCCAAACCCTGGTCTCACCGAAAATCGGGAATTGAAAGAACTAATACTTCTGCCTTTAGTCGAAGCAGTGTTGACACAAATCAAAAAGGCCGACTATTTGTGACTCCTCTGGTGTTGCGAGTGGCCATGGATGGCGGTTAACACTTACCACCAGGTGACCCACTTGCTCATTTGCCTCATTACCATAAAAAAACTAAAGTGAGTCTTAAAAAAAAGAACGAGTATACAGCGTGTCGTTACCATCGCGACAATATATGAACACACGTCTAACGCTACTTGCCAATAATCATAAAAAAATATTAACGTTAAACAAAATCCATAATTAAAAAAAAATATTTTTCAAATAAACTAATTAAGTAAAAAAGAAACAAAATTTGTAACATCCTATACAACTCGCGCCATAGCGTTGCATTACAAGCCTCTCCTTCTAACAGTATGTTTTGTCTCTTTTAAATTCATTCAACCCATTCATATGCTTTGTGACCTTTACAAATGAACTTTACGTTACAGTTTTATACGTAAGGCTGTTCTAAAATTGTTTGTTTTAAAAATTTAATAACTCGGTAAATATTGTTGTTTAAAGAATGTAAATGTTTAATACAATTTTAAAAAGTTATCCTCTATATGTGTGTTCATTTATTGTCGCGGTGGTAACGACACGCTGTATAACGCCATTGGTTCTTATCGGGGCTGCTCCAAAATAATTATTTTAGTAAAAATATTTTCTCTTAACTTAACTTTTGTATACTGTTAATCTATTAAATGAAACTAGTTTACGGATTTTATTGCGTTTTTTATTTTGATTTGAACTCCCGACGTTTCGAAGCCTTTCCAGCGTTCATGGTCACGGGGCAGATGGTACGGTCGTAAACTAGTTTCATTTAATATGTATAACATTCGCGCATAACTAAAGGCCTGATATATGCGACCCTGGTACTGAAAATGGCCAAGATAAGTGGGCAGACTTACCGTGTACAGCTTTCCTGTATATTTTACTCTTGAAAAAATAATAAAAAATCTGAATCCGATACTCATTCCATGAACACTTGCAGTTTTTCGCGAGCCACTTCCATGCATAACGGCGATAAATTTCGCTCGCACACTAACCTTTACACCGCCGGCCGTGTAAAAACTACACAGAGAAGCGGTTCATGAGATTAATTTTGTGTACAGTCACTGTCGTAACGCATATTACTTGTTCGTAGGATAGCGAAGAGCGTGGCCGACTTTAAAGTAAGGAGTTGGCACCCATCTTGAATGTTTTCTCTTCACAAAATATACTATAAGATATTGTGAACTTTCCTAACCATCTCATAAAATCTTTTCTTTCAGTTTAATATTTGTGAAGATTTGACTTTCTGGCAGGAATAATTATATTATTTATATTGAATGTATAAACAACGCACTATTTTTGTCAGCATACACTTATATCGCTGATGGGAGTGTCAGTAAAAATAACGACATATAATACAACTAGCTGGCCCGCGCAACTTCGTCTGGGCCAAACCTACCGGTTCCATACGTTTTGACTTTTAACATAGCTTATTAAATACTTAAACAATCCAGGCGATAAATGAACCTTACACCACCATCTGTTACAATCTTATGAAACTCACAAATACTTATTTACTCTTTGTCATTTAATAAACAAATAATTTGCAATAAAATAATATTGCGACTATAAATTGAGCTATCTCAATATATTTCAAGTAGGATCAAACTGCACGCGGTGTGCAAATTTCATTAAAATCGGTCAAGTAATTTAGGAGTCCATGGTGGACAAACAACGTGACACGTAATTTATACAGCGTGTCGTTACAACCGCGGCAATAAATGAACACACGTCTACCGTTAACGTTACTTGCCAATAATCATTAAAAAAATATATAAAATGTTAAAAAAATCCATAATTAAAATTTTTCAAACAAACCTATTAAATAAAAAAGAAACAAAATTTGAAACAGCCTATACAACTACAACTAACTGATTCATACATTCAGAGACTTTTTCATTATGCATTGACGCATTAAAAGTCTCTCCTTCCAACAGTATGTTTTATCTCTTTTAAATTCATTCAACCCATTCATATGCTTTGTGACCTTTACAAATGAACTTTACGTTACAGTTTTATACGTAAGGGTTTTCTAAAAATATTTGTTTTGTAAAATTTAATAACTCGGTAAATATTGATGTTTAAAGAATGTAAATGCTTAATACAATTTTAAAAGTTATCCTATATATGTTTGTTCATTTATCGTCGCGGTTGTCACGGCACACAGTATATACTAAGATTAAAGAGTTCTGTCCGCGACTGTACCCATTAAAGTCTCGTTCTTTGACATTCACAGCTCTTTCGGTGGCGGGTGAATTTTCGCCTCGCTTGTTCCGTGGGGCGTAAGTGGTGGATGATCGATGGGACATTTGCCAACGTCGAGGTCCGATTGAGCAGTGAGGACATAAGATTTGCATCGCATGGCACAATACGTTGCGAAACTATGAAGTACACTCACCACCAACATATGCATTATCCTATAAAACACGTCTGTTTGATTATATTTGCGACATGTACTATGATACAAATGGGGTAACAGTTTACCATTACATAGATGTTCTATAAAAGCTCAAAAATCGCATGCATAGTTAGAAGGCGATAACTATAGCTATAGATAAATATTTTAACAGTATAATGTTAGACAGGGGTAGTACTGTTCAGTTTTTACTATTCTTTTAAATGGGAGCACTAGATGAAGCCGTCCACACTAGCCGTGAACTAATCTTGTAATATTGAGATGTAGAATGCAAGTCTTTTGCATTGTACCAAATTAAATATATCTCTCCCAAATAACATATATCTTGTCATTCCGTCTGCAATATTTCTGAGCCCTTCTTCACTCATGACGCCTTTGTGTCGATTTCAACGTTATGCAGCCTCTTGTATTATCAGATCGTTTAACGTTAACTGATCACAACCATCGACGGCCAGATTATTTACTGCATACGCTCGATAATCGCAAAAGAAATCGCAACTCAACACCCGCACCCGCCTTCTTATGTGATGCGTTAAATGTAAAAAGGTATTCATTACATAAAAATACACAGGCTATAAAGCTTTTACGCCGCAATACGTTTTAAATTGCAAAAGTACCTACATCTATGTCAAGAACGGTGTTTTTCACATTTGATCTGGTCTTGTGAAAATGATATCATGGTCATATGTCTCGTTTGAAACATGTTTTTCATAACAAATTTTGCAGTTTCATAACTTCTGCGTTTCGTCGAGTGAGGTAGTTGAGGAGGCCAAATTTATTAAAGGGTGGCATGACATCCCCAATCTTACGGGTTTGCAAATGTCAATGGGCGGCGGTTATCATTTAACATCAGGTGAGCCGCCAGCTCGTTTAAAAAAAGGTTTATTGAAACGGAATTTCTTAAAAGGTATGCTTCCCACTCATAACATATTTTAGTTATGTGAGGAGGTGGCAAGCGAGCTGGCGGTTTTGCAACACCCAAGGTTGCAGATGTGTTCACGCCATAATAAATGGTCCTTGGCGCCTCACTCACCAGACGGAGCAGAGAAGTATTTCACTGCATATTGCACCTCCACTTCACTCCAGTCTTCTGTGAGGTCGTGGTACCCGGACGGATCCGCCCATTCGTGCAACAGCGAAGCTTGTTGCGTGGCCTTACCACCGTGAATTTTTTGGCATTGTATACGAATACCAAACATTTCAAGCTTCCACATTCATTGTCTTGCACACCGCAGCCGCAATCGATCTGAGGGCGGCGTTGTGATAAAATCGAATATCAAGAAGTAAGAAGAAATCCCTCACCCGTATCACTTGCAATTTATCACTTGGAACTATTTGTAAGTAGCTGTTATAGTAAAGAAACTCGTTAAGCTGAACGATTCTGATCACCCCACGGCTCCATTACGGCATCGGCTGACGATGCAACCGTAGATCGGTATCGGCTGACTGTTATGCCGATATGAGGCTATTTGCCCCATTGTTAGCCCCACCGGCGTCTCTATTGTTCGCCATCGCTTAAGGATTCATGGAGTTTTGTAAAAACTTAAGTGCATTATTTATCGGTGCCTGCAGTAAAGCGTGTAATTCTATTATAAGGGACAAAGTTTTTTTTTACTTCATTTAGAAAGGCCATTGTTTATTTATAGACGACTCGCTGTTTGTGTTTTAATAATAGTGAAGTGAATTGTAGTAAAGAAAAGGTACGGAGCACTCGTGTCACCACGTTGCGTTTTATAAATAATGTTTAAAAGATTTAGATTGATGATAAATGATTTAAAAGACTAAGATTAATGTAGATAATATTTAGAAGATTTAAATTACATTTAAAAACATGAGAAAAGTTCGGCGCACTAACTCATGAAAAACATGTGCAACATCTAATCTTATCTAGACCGACGTAAAACAATTACATTTCTCTCACGTGCTTTTCTGTTTATTATAAATCTGGATTGGATTCCATTTTATTTTTTTCCTTTATGTTGCATTATATATCTCTGTTTATTTATTTGGCATCTAGGTTGGATTTTCATTCATTTTATAATCGCAGTATTGCCATCCTCTTTTGAACTTTGTCTCGTGTATCTTTTCAGACACTTCGAGCAAAATAGACTTGCATATTCTCCACAGACAACGCTCGACAAGCGGTGTTTAAAGGTAAGTAGGAATTTATGTGTTCGCTGCCACAACCCATTCTCGCAGTGGCGGGTGGTCGTATGTGCGCCCTAATTTATCGACCATCCCCAAACCATATCGCGAGCAGTAAAGTGGTCGAGCTACTTTTTCATTCTTTCATAAGTTTTTTTTTTAAATGTTTTGTGACCGACGTGTCCCGAACAATAAAATATATCGGCCGCTGCAATACTCTATCTTAAATGCATGCCTTGTTATTTTGTTATGTTTATGCGCTTAGGGATGTTACGAAGTCGCGTGTTTTTTTTTTTTTAATTAAATTAAAAATAGTGACCACACTCCGGTAGTTTTTCTAATGGGGGTTGTAATACAGACAAATGCGTTCTTAATTGTTTAAAATAGCTTGTTAGGCCGCTTATATCGCTTACAATAATGCGTTGTGAACTAGTGGTAGTCTAGGCGATGCAGCAGATCAGTAGTTTTCCACTGAAGGCATGGATTAGAATTTTTCCAAAATAAGTGTACCTTATAAAATTATAAAAAAAGAACCCTTAGGCAAATTAGTGGCGACAACAATGCATTTTCAGTTTCGTAACAGACAGAATCACTGTCTAACGTTTATACGCGATGTAAAATACAATGTTAAGAAGAATTGCGCTACGTAAGACATTTTAAGGAATGTTAACAAACATAAATTTAAGGTTATGAAATAATATATTTATGCAATAACATTATAATACATCATAAGGACAAAAAAATGCTACAATAAATGTTACATCGAAGATATAACTAGTGTGCCAAGGCACGCACCACCTTCTGCTGTTGTAAATGACGAAAAGTACTAGACTAAGTAAAAGTATTTATACTTCGTTTAGTTAATGCCTACACACAAAAAAGGCCTACATAATAAAGATTGAAACCTTATAGCCTTATTGTGCATGTTTCTGGATAGCGTTGATCCTTAGCATCAGCCGGTATGCTTGCCCGTTTACCACCTTCTCCCATTAGGCCCTAATATAATGCCATACAAATACAACACACCCTATAACCTGTACACGCTTTTCGCTTCTGTTACATCCATGCACGCCTGGTGATCACGTGAAATATTTACCTTGTCCTCTCAGAACAATACCAATCAGTTTTTCGCCGTTTTTACGCACATGCTAAGTATTTTCTGATTTGATCCGTAATCTTTTTTTTTATGCGAAAAGTTGCCAAACGAGCACACGGGTCACCTGATGTTAAGTGAATACCGCCGCTCATGGACATCTGCTACACCCGAGGGTTACAGATGCGTCGACAACCTTTTGAAAATTGGGCTCCGGCTACCTCACTCACCAGACGAAACGCGAATGTATTAAATACTTCCACTTTACGCTGGTCTTCTGTGAGGTCGTGGTACTTACCCGGACGGGCCTGCCCGTTCGTGCAACAGCCGAGGCTGCTGCGTGGCCCTATCACCGTTCTTTCTTCACCGTTATTTCAACTTTTCTTCGTGTTTGTTCGCGCTATTCAAGAAACGCCCTGTGCAAATGCTTTAATGTTCCCGATCAGTTGCCCAATTTGAAGCGCACCTGTGATACGAAATACTTTTAACTAAATACATACAGTAAACTAAATGTGCTACAAGGGAAGTTAATTGTTGTTTTTTTATTTTATTATTTTAGAAGAAACATTTGCCCATACCTTAGGATAACATTGTCGTGTGTTGTAAAGACGTTTTACAAACATAAATTTCATCTATCTGTGGGTCACACACACAGTTGTCTCGTGTGGGAATCGAACCCACGCCGATTACGCCGAAGCCAATAGCTTGGCAGCTGCGTCACGGAGTTACATCACCTACGGGACTGTCTCGCAACAGACAGAAGCGTGGTGAACGACGGTTGCGCAGGCGCATGGAGCGTCCGATTTATGGCCGAGATAAACGGAGCCAATACCGTTTGGCCCGCGCTATCGGGGCCTAATAGCCGCCTGCGGACGCGGCGACTTATTGCCGGACCCTTCGCTAGACCGAGGAGGCGCCGGCACAAACGTGACCTCTGCAGGATCATTCATCACGCGAAAGGAGCAGGTAGTTTGGCGCAAGTCATTAGTGCTCAAGTGAGATAAGATACGTGCTGAATTACGTGGAGATTCCTGTAGAGGGCGAGGTGTCGATGATGGCTCATCATATTAGTCATCTTGTAGATTTAAATTGGTTTGATATTATTGTGTCATAAGGGTCATATTATGCTATCTTCTAAGCTCTCAGATGGTTAACCACAACCTCTTTAGATTCTAAGCTGCGTTGTCTGATCGTGAACCTCAAACTATTGGCAACAAGTTTTATCAATTGAATTGTTTATGCATAGTTATAATATGGTAATTCCCACACAAATATTTACCGATGATTCACACACTTTCGTCACAACAGCTAACTTTGCGATGTTTCGTATCCACGATAAAATATCGCAAGTGCAAATTGCGTCCAAATCGGCTATCAAACAATGTAAGATGATCAAAAAAAATTTAACCAGTAAATAATAATACGTACGGACTTGCGTGCTTACGTCTGACCTTACTGTGTATCGCAAACCCGATAACGATACATTAATTTTTACATAATTTAATACTTTTGGTGGTTCGTTCCCTAAACAAATTAAATTTCTAACAAATAAAATACCAGTCTATACTTTGTGTCGAGAAAAGGAATGTAACATACATATCCTATTCACTACTAGATGGCACTATATTCAATATTTGAATTATTTTTATGAATGAGTAATTTGGCTACATGGTGTTCTAAGTTTTAATGGTTCTAATATACATGGAGAAGTTTAAACAAGTTTACGCATTAATGTCTTAAAATAATTTTCATAAATGGTAATATTATTATTAAGCTTATATTATTATTATTTTTAGAAAAATATCTTAGCAATATTTCAATGAAAAAAATTAACACTTCTGAACTTTTCGTTTGATCTTGTAACTAGAGATAAAAAAATGTCATGAAGAAATTTACACTATCATAAGATATTAAAATCCAAGACTAATTTATCATTCGTCCTACGAGTTAATCAACGAACAGCACGTAAATATAAATAGATTTACTTGTGAGAAATTTTAACAGAACTTCCTATCTCATGAATATTGTTCGGCGACGGAGTAACGAAAGCTATAAATATTCTGTCTTTCGGTGTGTGTCTGGCTCCAGACAAGGCTGAGCTTATTTTTCGATAAATGTCGCTTTTCGACGGTTTAAGGTAGCGCTAGGCAGCCGACACATATTCTTTTTATTATTATTTCATACATTTTCTTCGCACAAAATGACTGGAATAGAACTTTGTATCGTGTCCGTAGTCATATACGTAGAGTTTCACTTCTGCTGTAAAAGTAAAGTAAAGTAACAGCCTATACATGTCCCACTGCTGGGCAAAGGCCTCCTCTGTACAGAGGTTATCAGGGCATAGTCCACCACGCGGCCCTACTGCGGATTGGCGGACTTCACATATCTTCATAATATTTTTTTTGTTATTATTTTGAAAATATGCAATTATCCTCACGGTGTTTTCCTTCACCGCTGAGAACGTGATAATTCAGCACTTAAAATTGACAATTGTCAAAACTTATGCTGTATCTAATTAAATTGATTTAAGTTCATCGCCTTATATCACTTATTAATTATTTATTAACGCTTTTACATTTGTGGGATAAGACTAAATGTAAATTATTCAGCGTCACTTACAAGTATGAGTAACGAAGGAATCTAAAGATATTATAAAAGCTTTAGGAAATTATGTATTCCGCGATATTTAACACCTGTCAGTGACCTTAACGCAAGGTCAGATGGGGAGGATAGGCGAGTCTACTCCTTTAAAAGGGACCTTCTATGCCTCTTGCGACAAGAAAATAAGGTGGCAGTGAATAAACCAGCCTAAATTGGTAACTAGTAACTTAGTATAGATGTGATGACAGGCCTTTATTATAATATACTCTAGCAATCTGAAATAACTAACTCTAAGTGCTGACTTATCGTGTGCTCAGCGGTGAAGGAAAATATCGTGAGGAAACCTGCATATTTTCGAAATAATAACAAAAAAAATATTTTGAAGATATGTGAAGTCTGCCAATCCGCAGTGAGGCCACGTGGTGGCCTCTGCCCTGATACCCTCTGCACAGAGAAGGTCTTTGCCCAGCATTGGGACATGTATAGGCTGATACTTTACTTTACTTTGACAGCAGAAGTGAAACTCTACTTATATGACTACGGACACGATACAAAAGTTCTATTCCAGTCATATTGTGCGAAGAAAATATATGAAATAATAATAAAAAGAATATGTGTCGGCTGCCTAGCGCTACCTTAAACCGTCGATAGGGATTCAATACGGTCAGGTGTGGGATATTTATAGGCTGTTGCTTTATCATTTTTACTCTTTAATTCATATTTTTATTCGAGACAATTAGAAAAAGTCACACAAGATCACTTTTGACCGTTCTCGTTCGAGTTCAGTGAAAACGTCATGAAAATTGGCACATGGTATTCTTGACAAAAGTGTTTGGAAAACTACTCCTTACTCCTTACTATACCGGTGACGTTATTCCACGAATAAAGATGCTTATACTCTCCATAGAAATGAATCTTATAAAAGAATTTTGAGAAGACAGTGCAAAGTGTAAATGCCGAGGAAACTTGAGTGTCATCGTTTTCCTAAAAAGACAAAGGGCGGTCTTATTGTCGCGGCGATTTTCGGTATTTTGACCCATACAACTCGAGGAGTAGAGAAAATGATCGAAGAGAATTACTTACAGCGGGCAGCGCTGCCACCAGCTCGACGTGGGCGAACTCCTCGCCGTTGGCTTGCGTAGGGCTCTGCCACCAAGTGGCTGGGTCACCGTCCACCGCCAGCGCTGCTGGGTGGCGCCTGGACGGCGATCCGTCGACCCCTTCGCAAACGTCGCATACCACACCCCGCCTGTTAACACGCAGAATATAATTTTTCAGTTATTCTCAACTCGTATTTAAGCACGTGGAACTTGTATACCTACATATACAAGTTCCAATTTATTTTTTAATGTGAAAAGTTTACTTTTATTTTAACCTAAAGTTTAATTTGAAACTTTTTACAACTGCCTCTTTTTGTCTCTGCGTCGCCCATAGTCATTAAGTAGAGAATGCCTTAGGCATTAAGTCCGCCAATACACAATGTTAATTTTTTGTGTAAAAGTTTAATAAAAAAAAAGTTGTCTAGTGATCAGGCGGTTCACCTGATGTTGAGTGAATACCGTCGCCAATGGACATCTACAACGACATAAAACACCATAAAAGTGAGCTCCCGTTACCTCACACTGACGAAATATGAGGCCGTGGTAATAACTCCCAGGATTCGCCGGCCCACTCGTGCAACATCAAAAGCTACTGCTTAGCCCTACCACAGTACATGAACATGTATACCTACATGCTACACATATGGAACCTAATTATACTTTGCTAGATTATCTGGTTAGATTAAAATTACGTTTAATATTTATTTACTCCTGAAATCAATAAACACTAATACTTTGTTGTGCGAATTGTGATTCTAATCATTCATTGGTATGGTCAATCAAATATTCACTGTCCCTGACAGCGAAAGTCGACGACAGTTCTGGTAAGTGAGGTAAGGCCCACCCTTAAAAATATTGTTGCCAACCTTTATGGCCCCGTTTATCATTAGGTGAATGGTCTGCTAGCTTGCAACCACTTCACGGTAGTCGCGCTTAACTTTTCCATTGCACTTACTTGCCAGGCGTGTCGCGGCAGAACTCCTCGGCGCCGCTGTCAGCACACGTGGCGTTGGCGGCCACCAGCGACAGCGGGGCGACGTCGAGCGGAGCGGGGTACTCGCCGTCCGCTCCGCTTGTCACCGACACCACGCTTAATGTCGTACTCCTGAGGCGGTCCAGCACCGCGCGACCTGTTGACGCAAATTCGATTAATCCACACACTTTCTTCACCTTGTCCTTGTTTCGAATTCAGCAGTGATAGATTAGTGGCAGGGATGACGAACGTAAAGGTCGTTAGAAAGGTTAGAAATGTAGAGCACCAAAGACTTTTTGTGATCAGTCAGACATCCTACAATCATTATATATGTTTATTTTTTCCTATAATCATTTATATATTATAAACAAATAAAGAAATAAATATTTTTAGACACATTTTTAAACAGCGTTATCTAGTCCCAAACTAAGCAGCGCTTGTACTATGGGTTCAAAATAACTGATAAACATATTTGACCTAAACCTCCAACCCAGACACTGGAAAATACTATGTTCATCACACGATATTTTCCCTACTAGGGAGCGAACGCTCACCCCCTGGTGCAAGAGGCATGTTCACAAACCACTACGCCAACCGGATCATCAGAACAAGGTTGTCAGTAGCATGTAATATTTATGCAACCAAACCTCGACAAAAATCATCTATATGTTAGAAGCAAAGATTTATTGGCAAATCAAGAACGAATGAGTCTGTGAAAAAGATCTCATTATGTCCTCAACGAGTCAATGAAAAATGTCTGGCAAATGTCATCATATCAGTCACAGGTACCAAACATCATTTCGTGGAAGCCCACCCAATAAACATTCAGTGTTAACTACGAAGGTATCCATTTAATTACTCGAACCCTCTACCTCGGTATGTTATTAAGACATTGACACCTCTTAACATAAACTTAACTGCATTCCCAAGTGGTCGTGCCAACTCGATAATTGAGAAGAGTCATCGCATCGTATTCGTTGTCTTGAAATATGAATGTTTTGAACTTGACACTTTCCTTAACTTGTATTTAACAGGTAATTTTAAATATTGAGCAATATATTTAACTATAAACTCTGAACGCGTTAGCAGTATCAACGGTATATCATAATATTTCAAAACCTTATCTAAAAATAGTTGCCAGCAATTGAAATGTCTACTTAAAAAATACTTCTGCACCTATGCTACCTTCAAGGTCGAAACAATACAGCTACATTCACTGCTGTTTTACATACAGGTAATAGAATTTTATTTAGTAAAAGAAAATGACAATAAAGTGAGATTCAGTCTTCAAGAACGCCAGTCACTGAAATGTCTGACTTCATTTCAACAGACAATAATATTAGCCCCTTTGAGAGTTTCCCAAATAATTTAACGTTTCCAGTGTAGCGGTGCCACCAAGTCATAAACCGAAGCGTTACGAAATAATGATTTATTCCCGTTCTTTGATCGTTGGTCTTTTGTCAGCAGTTACGGTGCGTTCGGACGCATCGAGCTTAATTTATTACGCTCATAAACATCGGCAACTTCACCTAAGACCGCAATCGGCGACGGGAATGTCGGTATCCGACCAGAATCGGCTATGGGTGGAGCTGGGGAAACACAGCGTTCGGCCGATAGTATGCTAATGTTGGTCGTGTCGTCTTGTCGGGCACGCGCTGAGGTGCAAAGATCAAAAGCCATTAAAATTTCCAAGTTTTTCTTTAATATCACATAGTCACCGCTTTACCGAGGCCTTTTGCATTTCCCAAGTTTTCTCAATGTAAGACTGATGACGTACAAGTACCGACAAGAAAAACGTAGATCTCCGTATAAATCTTTTCGCTACTCTTTGTTAGACATAATACTGATTGAACCTCAGTCATTATATTTACAACAAGACTGTATTAGATAAAGGTTTTAGCGCGTATAGTCGCGCGTTAACAAGATAACAAAAAGCCCGTATCACGTGTAGACTTTCGGAAACTATTCATCATCGTATTTGGCAATTTCCCACAACATCTCCGAGCATACACTTCCTATACGCATCAAAGTTCAAGCCCGCCTTCTACGAGTTGAAACGTTAACTGTCCGTTTAACGCACTCGGCGCAAACGCTCATATTCATAAATTATCCCGGCGTTGGAATCGACCGCTATCGGCCTCAGCGGCCATCTGGCATCACTTACACCAGCGCCCTCGACGTGAAGACATTATTTACTGGAGCCCAGTGCGCGGGCCTGGGAACTTCGGTCGGCGCGGAAGTATTTTGGACATAGCAGTAGTAACTTACACTGACGTGAATGGTAACATGCTAATAGGGATGCACCTGTTTACGATTCCTATGGGATTTTCCGAATAATTCTTCGTTGTGTGAATGAAAACACCTTTATTGAAGATATACATCTTTTGGCGCGTTTGGAAAAAATACGAGAGTAAAACTTTTACGATGTGACCATTAACTTTTTCGAATTTACTTAGATGTACCATGATAATTAATAAAACCATTATCAATTGCATTTAATGTCTTTTTCCCAAACAAAGAATGAAATGTTTAGTTGCTTTTATTTTGTTTAGTCGCTTAAGAAGTATAACTTTTTACGTGGCCACAGTAATGTACACAAATACATTTCTTTTTTGAAATATGTATGTGCCTGTTTCGCATTTCATTAACGATTAAATATTTAGAAGTATGAGAAGCTATATCAAATACTCTAATATTTCTAACCCAGAAGTCCATCAATCAATTTACCTGATCTTTATGGACCAGATTGCAACACAAAGTTAGCGTTCTTTCGTGCGTATGAAATCGCTCATAATATATACTTCATCTAATTGACCAAAAGCGTTACACACGCGTCAGATACCCTAAGCTTTGTTGAGCAGAGAATGAAGAAATGTTAGTTATTTTACATAATACATAGTATAATATACTACGTATTCTTATACAATTCCCGCACGCAATTATCTGGGATAGGTCAGAGTTGAAGAATTCAACTGTTCCGAACCAATCTCTTATCTAAACTAATTAAATAACTACGTTGGATTTTGATGAACGCTTTGTGATTTCTGAATAGTATAAACTGTTTTAGTTTTCAAGCATTCTGTGATCACATTTACGAGGAACAAGAGCGGCTAAGTTAAAGCCGCTATATTGCAACAAAAAATCGTTTTTTTTATTTATTTGTAAACATAATATGGAAAAAGCAGTCAAACAACTTTTGGGACTATTAGGTTCGGTGTGACGTGAATGGCTTCAGTTTCTACCTATTTTTAAACATGAGAGTAAGTGTTTCAAACGAGTTAGGTTCTAGTTTTCAGAGAAATACTCCGTGTCTCCAGCATGAGAAAACCAATGTCCATCTCTAGCCTCATAAATACAAAATTTAGCCAATATTTACTGCACACGTAACTATTTCCTATTGCACTCAAACAAACAAGATAGGAGGCTGTAAACCGCGAACTTTATTGTCTGTTCCGCTAGGTATTACGGCCGCAGAGCTGCGCCCAGCGGTAAATGTAGACGAATCTGTTCGAACGAGTTTCAATCTGTTCTGAAAATAAATTATTTGCATATTAATTGTTTACAGCTCAGATAGAAAATGAGAGAATGAATAGTTCTGCTCTCCTAGATCTTAATTCAGCTTTGTCTCCATGTCAACTGTGGTGGGTCACACAACAGTCTTCGCTGTTGCACGAATGGGCAGGTCAGTCCGGGTAAGTACCACGACCTTACAGAAAATCGGCGTGAGTGGACACTTCTGCGTTTCGTCTAGTGAGTGAGGTAGCCAGGACCCACTTTATTTAAAGGTGGCAACGCATCTACAACCCTACGGGCGTTGCAAACGTCCATGGGCGGTGGTTACCACATAACATCGGGTGAACCGCCTTCTAACATAAGAAATTAAGACGAAAATTTATATTCCGACTGATGCCACAAACTTCCGTAATCGAATACCCTGCAAATAGACGCAACTCGTTTCGAGCGCACTGCGATGTGTGTCTTCCTAAACGAAGAAGACACACCGGTCCCAAACGAGCGGTGGATGCAAATGCGCGAGCATTCGCGACTTGCTTGTCAGCGAGTGGAATTTAAACTGACATAACAGCACTGATCCGGCGAATGGGAATGGTGTTCAAGTAAGTTTTCCATCTAACACTAACGTTATGTTTATACAGGCGGAACAGCCATGACTTCGAGATATGAGTCAAAAGACTGAAGCTTTGATAGGGATTTTTGCTTCGATTTATTAGGTTTAACAATTTATTTCCAGTGTTTCGCGGTTTCTTATAGAAACTTGGTAAATGACGTTGTTGCTCTTTAATTTCATTTCATATTTAATTTTTTAACTGTTTTATGAAAACAAAAGAAAATATCTTTTCCCGTCGTCTTCTCTCGTCTTAACCAATGTAAAACAAGAAATTATGAAATTTATAGGTCTCAGTCAATAAAGTTCACTATATTTCACATTTTTTTAAGTGAAGCATCTAAGCCGGCGATTCAATAGATTGACGAGAATTGAGAGTGAGTTTTACAGACTTCAGGTTAAGGCCATGATGGTTCAGTGTCTGGCTCTGCCTTTAAATCAAAATACTCGAGCAACCCTAGTACCTACAAATCCCGGTGCCGAAATTGCTAATTTTAGGCGATGTCTTATCATTTGCTAAGCGATAAAGAATAACATCATGAACAAACCTGCATATTTTCGAAATTATATCGAATATATATTTCGAAGTTATGTGAAGTCCCCCAATCCGCAGTGGGATTTGTGCTGTGGACTATGGCCTAATACTCTCTGCATAAAGAAGCCCATTGCTCAGCAGTGGGAAGTGTATAAGCTGTTAATTTACTCCTTATTTACTTTACACATTGAAGTATATTTCGTTATGTGTGATAGAATAAATCTCTGTTGTTCTTTGTTTAAAGGTATTACCACTTCTACCAAGCGTCCTGCGCTGCAGTCCAATCTTTTCCCCGTCCAATTTTTTACTGTACAGCATAGTGCACTTGTTTTTTCGTCACACTCAAGTTGCCAGCCCGCGTGGGCAGCGCTAAGTAAAGCGATATACCGCATGAAGTGCTAAATGAATCATTGCTTTTGTACGGCCGTGCGTGCGGAGCGTCTGGCTCGTGGGGCGTCGATGCCCTATTATATTCCTCAAGAGATTCCATTGAATAAATAAGATGGATAGATTCGTTGGAAGGTTTGCAATTATGACATCTTGACGGATATTGTGTATTCCACAAGTGCGGAGTTCCTTCGCGGCGGTATTATAATAAATGTCTGGCTGTTGACACGGTCAAGAGATGCAATAGTCATTATTCCTTAGTCAGTCCTTATTGTTGTCAGTGAGTGGTAAAGCAATTAAATACATTCAGCTTTATATACGACGTGA
This sequence comes from Iphiclides podalirius, assembly GCA_933534255.1. Lineage (NCBI taxonomy): Eukaryota > Metazoa > Arthropoda > Insecta > Lepidoptera > Papilionidae > Iphiclides > Iphiclides podalirius. The sequence goes on along the minus strand of OW152816.1, from coordinate 839,947 downwards.
TTCGATGCATTTATAAGTAGACACAAATGCTGTGCGCAATGCACGTTTCAGTGTGCTGGATTGGTAAAGAAACAAGAATGTCGTGAAGACAGAAAGAACACTGTTTATTTTCAGACGTTTGTACAAGTTTTTTCTTATGCAATAAAACATTCTTCTAATGGCTGCAGGCTCCTCCTCTTCCAGGCTGCAGGGCTTCTTTCTTGCTGACTTCTTCTAGTTGCTTGTTCCACTGGTAGATCTTGATAGGGTGGTGGTATTTTCCAGCAGCTTATGTAGCAGGCCTTCGTGCCACACTCTGTCGAAGCCCTTCTTTCTCCTGCGATGATGCCCCGAAACGCCGCTATATTTATGCGATCCTGTGGGAATTAATTCCTGCTCTCTGATTGGTTGTCGTATTGGTATCCAATCAGAGAGCTTACATTTTTTCTTTGGCACCCTCTTGGTGCGTTACCTTAAAGAATCGAGGTCTTATGACTAGATTACAAATAATTAAATTTAATGTTTTATCAATTACGATGACACTATGAAAATACACTTTTTCTGTAATTATTTTATCGCACTAATTTTACAACATATGTGTTAATAGTCATATAAAACCAGTTATACGATTAAAATCTTATAGTATTTCATTATACAGACATTTTTATAGGCAATCTAAAATAAGCAAGTTTTAAGCAAGTTTTAAGCAAAGTTTTAAGCAATTATTTCGACTTACGTTACACGAATTAAGTAGTAAATTACTTATACAAACACTTTTAAACTAAGTTATCCCGCACATTCTCCCGCCGTGCAACTGAGTTGCATAACTACCGGTGCGAGTTTGCTGCTCGTGGGCAGCTCAGGTCGAAGCGTCGCTCGTAGCTCGTCCAGCATCCTCCGTTGATGAATCTTCAGCACGTGGTAGTATGACCAGCTTCCTGACTGGCCGCCGTAGTACTCCACCTCTCGTCTGCACGTCGACCGTGCGCACGATATTGTCAGGACCGGGATACGTAGCGACGACTTTGCCACGGGGCCACACATTTCGCGGTAAATTAGCGTCCACGATTTGCACTAAGTCACCACTTTGAACACTTAAACCACGTCCATGCGGCTCCCGCCGGTGTTGTAACTCAGGCAGGTATTCGCGTACCCAACGCGACCAGAAGACATCGGCGAGACGTTGCGCTGCTCTCCAGCTGGCTCTTGATATTTCGTCGTTTTCGTTGAAGGTCCCCGGCTGCGGCACCCTTCCGTTACCCCCCAGCAGGAAGTGGTTGGGGGTGAGGGCCTCCGGATCTTCGGCGGTGACTGACACGTGAATCAGCGGGCGACTGTTCACCGTATATTCCACTTCTGCCAACAGCGTTGAGAGTACCTCTTCATTCGGGTGTCGTTCGTGGAGCGTGGCGGTGTGCGCGTTCTTTACGGAGCGTATGAGGCGCTCCCATGCTCCGCCCATGAAAGGAGCGGCGGGCGGGATGAACCGCCCGCCGCTCCTTTCATGCTAGCAAAGTTTTAAGCAATTATTTCGACTTACGTTACATGAATTAAGTAGTAAATTACTTATACAAACACTATTAAACTAAGTTATCCCGCACAAATGCATTTATAAGAAGCGGGTTGTATGAGGATTCACATAACTTATTTTATATCTTTAGTTATGGTGATACCTATATTCATAAAATTTAACAATGTTTCGGTTGTTTTGCTGCGTTTACTATCAGAGGATTGGGATGATTTTCTGCTCACTCGACGGACCGTTTTGTTATACCTCTCAAGAGATCGCGTAACTATGGCAGCCTGCAATCGCAGTGGAGACCCACGATTTTTATAGCATCGTCAACGTTTTATTTTTATTTGATTAAAATGGAAAAATACAACGAATATATCAAGTTACTTATGCCAAAATTTAGCATAAATAACTTGAGAATTTTTTTATTTATTTATTTTATACTTAATTTATTTTACAATATTTTTCTACGTTACATTCTACGTCATCGTCTCTTTATTATATTCAGTTCTCTAAAAGCAGGTGTGTTTTATCGCAATTTAAAGAACCTTTCATTCTTCGAAGCAGTCGCGTAACTTTACAAGCGCAAAGCACGCATCCAAAACGCAAAACACAAAATGTGAAGCAACTTCGATAACAATAGAGCGTTCCCGCGTAGAGCAAAGGTCAAAGACCAGCTGGCGCGTCGAGTTTCGCGTGACGGGAGACAGTTTGCGGTCAGGGCTCGGACCACACGCAGCCGACGCCACATAATGGTAAAAAAATACCAAAACACGAGAAGGGTTTTTTTATTTCAACTCAAAAAGTCCAGCAATTACTTGTATTGCGATAGTAACAGTTTCAGGATCAACAACTGGGAATGATCAGAACGAAATTGTCAAATCCGCAAACTTCTGCAATGAAATGCCTTCTATAGCATAAGGTAAAGTTACACAATACATGACGTGCCTTAAGTTGATCATCGTCAAGACCAATTTTAACGTAAAACTTATAATTTTCATCAGTTGTTATTGATTTCATTTTTATAGTGATTTTAGTTGATATATATTATTATATGTGAGCTTTATTCATCAGCTCACAATATGAAAGGTGTTTAATTCCGTCACAAAATCTCCAGGGTTCTGTCCATGCCTGCGTCGAGTAAATAATGAGATGCACACCCCTAGATGGAGGATCAGTAAGACAGCTCAGTTTCGCGTGATGCATGCCGGTTTGCGGTCAAGGCTCGGACCACACGCAGCCTCCACCACTTATTGGCAACCATGCTACAGTCGTGTCCGACCGCTGAAATCGGTAGCATCGTGATAAAACATTCCTATTAGTTTAATTGAAGAACTGTCTTCGCTCAAACCAATAGGGATGTGGTTAAATGAAGCTATCGGTCTTTTCTATCCGCGATTCAAAAAAGGCGAAGAATTCTCGTAAAATATTCTCATGAAAATCAATCTCACGTAGATGAATAACCATTGACCATATTTCTTTATGGTCGTGTCCAACATGTCGTGGTTGAGGGTCGTCGTTCGAGCACGAGTGAGATCTCTCCATCGATTCCAGTCCATCACGATCCTCACCACATCGCAGAAATTCCGAGACGGTTCTGTGTCTTTGAGCTGGTCATTCCATCGTGCTGGAGATCGGCCACGTGATTTTTTGCCTTAAGTGTTTCCAACAACGATCAACCTTTCTAAGCTTTCTTTGCATGTTGCAAGAAACCGCATATTTTCTTCTTAGTTCCGTTGTTCAGACACACGGTTTAGATTTTAATGAGGCCTTCTTATTCTTTACTGCATCTATCATCAGCGATCGTTCGGTGAATGCACCAACTGCTGTAGTAGCGCCCCAATTAGTCGTGCCCCTTTGAGCTGAAGCAATACGTGTTGACAACTCGGGCAACATTAAAGAACCTTTTTAGTAAACAGTACAGAAACTAGTGTTGATAGCCATTTCACTTAAACCCTTCTGTGGGTGATGTGATTATACTAGTATGGCCAGTGTGTTAAAAGATGAGTTTTGAAGCAAAAGTCATCTGGGTATAATTATTTATTTCTTCACATTCCAATGCAACACACACACGTGATTTATTTCTTTTAAAATTTATAACGATCCATAAATTAAGATTCAAAAAGTCCCAAATGTTCAATGTGGATTACATTGAACATTTGATGTGCGTATATAATTTAAAAATGTTTATTTATAAGACATAAAACATTTATGACAACAACACTATGGATTATCCAGCTAATATTTGTATCTGTGTTTGATTACCAATGATCCTTACACTTCATAGTTATTTTAAGGAACATTTAAAAATAAATTAGGTTTTGATATAAAAACTTCATTTCATTGAGTGCTATAAAGATATGTTGTCATATAGGTGTATTTTAAAAAAAAATAAAAATGGCAAAAACACTATAATTATCTTCTTATATCGCCTTAACCGACATAATACCGAAGAATGAAATCCTTAAAAGAGCTGGTGAATATCATTTCTTTTAAGGAGCAAAATTTTAACAAGTGTGGCTTTAACCAGATAGAACTAAGGAAGGCAGGATACGTGTAAACAAAATCACGAAACAGTATAGAAACACCTCAAACACTCAAATGGAGGAAGCGGTGCCGCCAATGTAAACAGTCACTTATTTTAAACTCGAGGAAGTGTTTACTGGGGGATACTTAGAGGGTTCTATGTTTTACTGACGCACTCTACTCTAGGTCAGAAGTGCTTTGACGGTCGTTTTTTATAGACAATCATGCTTTTTATGCGGGAGTCTATAACGACCACGTTTCAAAGCTCGACGAGGTTTTACAATGCGTTGTTGTTTGAACAAGGCGCCGGCGGCCAATCCATCTTTAGTTCGGTCCGCGTTGAAAGCAAACAGTAGCTACTTTCCTTACCACAATAACAAGGACGTATAAAACAAAAGATTTAAAAACAACACGCTGGATAAACAACGCTCTTTATAATCCTGGTTCATATCCGATTCGAACGACCAAATTTTGTAGAGAAGTGGATGTAGTAATAAAATACAGGTACCTATATAGTTTGACTTGCTAATTTTGAATGTTACACTTAAGCCGTTGGAGTTGTAATGATGAGGCAGGAATTGGGTGCCACCTGTGGGCGTTGCCATAATAGACGCCTCGCGACATCTCGCGTTACAAATGTTCATCGTTGAATGTATCATCTTTGTAAAGTATGTACATTAGATAGCGGCAAGCATTGCTAAGAAATGCAATAGAAAGAACGTAGAAAGTTCGACCGCTTAGCATAGTTGGTAAAGTGTCTTGGCGCGAAACCAGAAGACTCAGGTTCGAATCCCGCAGCGCCGAAATGTCTTGTTCATAATATCTACAAAAATTGACAATTTAAGGTTTCATCTTGAGTGCATAGACACTAAAATAGAATAATAATTTTTACTTAACATGCACACTAATAAATATCACACTCTTTTTTAGAAAATATAGAAGGGCAGGCTTTAATTGTTCGAACTATTTAATATAAATATCCGTTAAAGCACATAAGGTATGCTTAGCTCGCGAAAAGTTTATATCTGAGACCCCGCTGTATGCTATATATGTAGTAAACTGTAGAAGTATGCGCGAGTTGCTTTCTTGAACATTGGCTGTAATAGTCACAGAACTACTAGAAGAACAAAATTTGTATGTTAATCATTTGTTTCAAAAATTCGATAATTATTTACATCGCAGCAAAAAATTTAATAAATAATATATAAATGAATACGTGAATATTGCCAGATGTTTAAACAGTTTTGATTAAATTATAAAATTTTAGTACCTAATAAAATGACGACACGGGGATAATTAAGACATTTTATGGCAACATCTGTTGATAAAGATATTAAAAATTTTGATAACAACTAAATACTTCTGGCTGCATTCTGCAAGTTTCGGAGAAGTGATTATTCCAAACTGGAATGGGCACAAACATAATACATATGACAGTATTCTTGGCATCTCCCTATAAGTTACATTTATAAGTTTTGTTCATATTTACCTTTGTAAAATATTTTTTCTTACTTAATTAAAACCGAGGTCTTAGATGAGAAAGAATTGTCATTGTTGTACTGTTTAGTCATCTATTTATATCTCACTGCGACCCTATACGTTATACTTAAGCAAACTACTAACCAACTTTACAGGTGCTACTGGGCAAAGACCTCCTCTTAAATAATACAGAGGATATTTGGCAATAATCCGCAACAAGAAACCACCGCATAGCCATGATATCACAGTATTCACAGTGGCCAGGCACTCCATTTAATTTTGTATCACTCCAACAACGTGAATTGAAATCCCGTTTTCGGCATCTAAGTAATTGTTAACTGTCATTTTAAGTGCTGATTTGTCACGTGCTCACCGATGAAGGAAATCATCGTTGACAAACTTGCATATTTTCAAAATGATGATTAAAGAATGTTACGAGGATGTTTAAAGCCTGTCGAAGCGGTGAGGTCTGGTGTTGGTGGCGGCTGGTTTGTCCAGTAGCAGGACTAACTGTTTCCTAACCATATTGTTTTCTAACAAAGTTTTACTTCACGGCCGAGCAAGCAATCAAATTAATTTCATTTGTGCCGGCAGCGGGATTCGAACTGAAGGTGCGCGAATATATTTAATTAAACGAGATTTTTCTGTCCGCATGTTCTGTCTGCTCTAAATACTATCTAATGTTAGCCACAACTCCTTCCTTCCTCCCTAAAGTTTTTACAAATAGTTCGGGCGCCCTACAAGGAAGAGATACAAAGAAACGTAATTTTATGTTTTGTTGTCAATATGTAAAACGTCATCTTCTAAAACCACCGGATCTATAACTAAGCCTTAGCTTTGCCCGACATTTTCGTTATGTCAGCATTCTACGAAGAAATTTCTTACAACATCCAATGTTTCAGTTTGTCCACTATATGTTAATGTAGTAATGAATAACTGATACGCTATAGAGAAATTTCTATAGACGAGAGGGATCATCAACATAAGATTTTTTGTTCTTGGTCATATTGTGTAGCCTAAGAACAAAAAAATTCTTATGTTGTTTTAAAAGTAGAATTGTCCTAACGATATTTTAATAATGTGCAATAAAGATATATATATATACTCGTAAAGTGTATTCGTAAATAATTAGTTATCAAACGGGCAACGTTGCAGACAATTCCGCGCGGCAAACGCCTCGTAAACAACGAACCGGCCTATTTATAGCCGGGAACGACCAGCGGCCGAAATGGAGTTTCCCGCGTAAAAACTCCGCCATCCGTGGGAGCGAGGAGTCCTCCGGTAGCCATTAGGCTCATTAGTTGGTCCCAAATATGGACCGGGGCCCGTTCTTACGGACGCCACTGAGGCACGATATTGAGCCAATCCGATCGATACAATCGATTGCGTTCTTACGTGTAAGTCCTTCTAGTCGTAAATCCTTTTTATTGCAGGTAATGGCTCGTTTATTAGATACCCAGTAGCAACTACAATCTACAGGAGATCCAATGTGGAGAAAAGCAATTGTCACGTCAGCAATAATTAGCAGGTAGAATCAACATGTTATTGGATGGTTAGTCATTATTTAAGCAAATCAAACTGTACTTAAGCAAGTAAAGCTGAAACTATTATCATTTTACATCATGACTCTTAAATTATAGTTTCTAGGCAGAATAGTAAATTTATAGTGACGAATAAAGCAAAGAAGAACTCTGAATTAGTCTTTATTAATATTAGTAGCAAGGAGATCATTTTATCCCGTTTTATAAGGTTTAAACCAGCAATTTATTTACGTCTTTTCTACTTATAAGGATCAGCCATGAAATCTTCGCTTGTAAAATTATCATCACACAATGAGACAATAACAAAAAGTTTGTGTTTTACTATTATCACAGAACGATTTACATCAAGATAATGTTACATCGCTCATATACCGAGTTCTGCATCGGCATTCCACAATCCTCGAAGGATCTCATCTCTGAGCGCTTTACTATACCACCGTTGATGACTCGGGGCACAATGATTGGTATCAAGCCAAAAACAGTTCTATTCCGCTCGAGTAAGGTTAATCTTAGATCGTACTCGCTCCAAAATTACTGAATACAATACACCAGGATTGCGGTTAAATCCAGGATTACGTATGGCTTAGGTCCTGATATGAGACGAAGTTAAAACCTTGCTACGGCCTTCCTTTAAGGTGGAATATCATGCGCTAACAACGTTAAGGAAATTAATGCCCAAAACATAGCTAAGGGAAGAACTAAAGTTCACAAGTGTCCTTTAAATCTGGCACCGATTTATGTTTTATGAACAAAATAAACAATAACTGTATATAAAGTCATGCAGTAGTGAGTGGTTGTATCTTGTGCAGAGTATTTAAATATATAATACATAATATAATATATAATAAATTCTATGTCGGTGGTAGAACCCATTTATTACTGTTAGAAATTTTATATTTCAGTAACCCCACGAATTGCCTCTAAAGGGTGTTCCTGGACGGGAGACTTGCTTAAACTTTAGTGTTTAATGGCAGTTATATATTTCTTAAGACGGTCTTAATTGTTATTTTTTGTCTGATATTAAAAAGAATATATACTTCTGGATCTTGTAACTACTTAACATTTTAAACTGATGGTAAAATGTACAATAGATAATACTTGTCATATCTAGAAGTGTATTTCTATATCTTCTTTGTTCTTTCTCTTGCCCCTATCCCACCTAAGTGAATTTGACAATAAGTGAAACAAATAGTTAACGGAACTGAATAGGATTTTACGAATGGCTTCCTGACCCTTGGAAAAGCGAGCTATTTTTGATGAATCCTCTCAACTGGAACTTGTTTCTCGGTGATTGATTCAAGGCAATAAATTCCGTAACGAAGTTGTTTCAAATTCTCATTTACAAAAACACATCTACTCGTCTATATAGACACTAAATCCAGAAGGACAAGCTTAGAGCATGTCTTCTATTATATCACGATCCTTGTTCCTCCCATAGCCATAGTCTAAAAATCAAAGATTTTTTTCTATTACATATATCATTCATAGCGTCACTATAAATAGCTTCATTGTCTTTTCTCTCCACTCTGTTGCAAAATTCTTTGTTGCTGATTGATGATCAATCAAAAGGTGCATTTGCTAGAATGTTATGTCGGAACGTCGAGCTTTAACCTCATAAGCAGTTTCCATAAGCAGCATACCAGGAAGCTGCGTAGACCAGTTTGGCTTGAAGTCGTCAACGGGATAGCGGCCCGCCTCTCGATCCTTACACGTTCTTCGGACCTCGAACCTCACAATGAGTGAGCGAATCGTTCGAGAATAATAACCGAGTTAAAGACACTGTACCAGGTGGATCCAGATATTTGTAGAAAAGTTAATAAATTGAAATCGCTCATTTTAGAACAACCCCATTAGATCAGGATAGTAATTCCAGTGCCTATCAAAAGAACATTATCATCGTTTAGACGAAAAGTCGAATCGAAAAAATTCTAAAGGACCATAAAAAATGTTCACATCTTCAAATCAAAGAACAATTATTCAATTGTAATATATCAAGTATTATTCACAAAACCTCATAGACTTCAGAAGGGTGTACCAATATCCAATAAACTTGGAAATCGGAATAGTTAATTAAGGGCGAAACCACATAAAGCGCGCGATAAAAATCCACCACATACAGCTCTTTCGACCGATGACAAGTGACGTTGCAAATGGAGCGTGTCTGCCGGTGGTGCGTGGCGAACACAACAAAATTGACACAAAGGAAACGAGCAATGTATTGTGCTCGTTGCAAAGGACCGCGCCGGTCGCTGCGGGCGCCGGCGCCGGCGGGTGCGAAAAACAAGGCTACAAATCCAAGTTAGTTCGCGCGGTCTTCTTTTGTTAGGTACAAGTTTACGCCATTGTGCAACTTCATCCCGCCTCATGTAGGCGTCCGGAGCTTTTTGACGTAATCGACAAAAATTGATACACACTAATATATGAGGTAATGATTTAACAGTAATGTATGAGGTGCCCTCCGAAGCTTGGTAAGATTTATTGTGGTCATGTTTTTATATTCCTGTAGCACGCCTCACTGGGTTTACGTGAAATACTATGTCAATGGAGAATATGTGACGTATGTGAATGCGTGCTATACCTAATACCTTCCAATAATACTTGTGCATTATAATGGTCTTTGGTATCGTTATAAATTTTGACTTTTCGGTAATTAACTCCATTCAGTCAACATTAGGCTGCATTCGAAAGTCAACGTTACAACAATACACCAATTTTCCGAAATGGGGACCTGATTTTACATCACATGTTTCGGTTTTTTATTACTTTTGTTATTATTGTAAAAAAAGTAAAGTAACAGCCTCTGTAAATTAGGTATCAGAGCATAATCCACCATGCGGCCCCACTGCGGATTGGCGGACTTCACATATATTCAAAATTTTTTTGTTATTATTTCGAAAATATGCAGGTTTCCTCACGATGTTTTCATTCACCGCTGAGCACGTTATCGTTGTAGATATAGTTACCTTTCATCTTTTGTGATGTCAAAAATTGCTTCTTATTTTTCAGCTACTAACTAGACTAGCGGTAACTTAGTACAAAGACTGTGTGGTAAAGTGCCATTTAGTATGCATTAAAGACGCGAGCGCAACACTTGCCCAACGTGCCTTTTATCTGGCCATCGATGCAGGGTGGGGGCGCATTAAAAAGCCTTTAAACGGGCACTTCATTAACGGTTTACGAGCGGCCAGCGCTTTGTGGCCAGCGGTCGACCATCGCCGCCCCTGCGACAAATGCTTTCGAGGACACGTTGAATAACCATTTAAATGCTGCTTCTACGAATTGCCCATAGAACTGGCGCCCCTTTGTACGACGCCGTCCGCGCTTCGGGATTTCACATTGGAATTTTGGAAATTTATGGTCGAACGATTGTTCCACACTAACTTAGATACCCGAACTTTGATGTAAAGGAAAAAAATATATGTGATAGTACCCGTTATTTCATGAAGCCCCAGATATGTTCCATGTACCCCTGGGCCCAGACAATCTTTTTTTTATTAATTGAAATACAGCCGTGATTATTTGATAACTTCTACAATAATGATGAGAGGGAATAAAGAAAACAAAAAAAGGAAATAAAAATAAACAAATATTAAGGTAATCTATATATAACCATAAATAAATCGTCCTTATTAGAGAATAACTATTCTGGTAAGAATTGGATATACGATGAAGTTAACCGGTGGAACAAAGCTCCGGGCAGCATAAAGATGCCGACCAACTAACGAGTTGTGTGATTAGATTAAGAAATCTAAAGAACAACAATGTAAGAATCATTTGAAATAATGAGGATGATACGACTTCTTCTGTAGACAGGCGTGTGATTATTTTATGGGAATTCTTTAATGAATAAATCAGTTCACATACGAATGGGTTTTGGAAAAATTTTAATTCAACAATAATTAAAAGATATGCCATTAGAGAGGTACAATACAATAATGTACTAATAGTATTGATCTTAAACAGTTCTACATTGAGAAGGCCTACAAATACATAATTGTATGATATTAATTACAAATTAAAGACAAACATGTGATCCAGATAGGATAATTTGAATAGACAAATTAAGAGTTGAGTACAACAAAGACTGAAATTTCCCAATTAGTCCTATTATATCTAAGGCTTGGAGGAAAGCCGTAGAAGTTCACCGAGACAGAGCGCGGTACCAAATATGGCTGCGGTAATGAGCACACGCGACGTCGGACCTCTCTCACAATCGGCTCCCTGCCTTCTTGCCATTTTGATTCACCGAGCTGCGATGGATTAGAACGTCGATCGTTTACAATTGAAGCGGGGCTCCCTAAAGGTTTTGTTCTTCCACCTTGTCTTAGGCTACGACTCTTAGAAAACGACATCGAAAATTTGTAGAAAAGGTAAAAGGATGAAACGAGTTGGCATTTCAAGACTTTCTATTTAATAGATTCAATAATTTAATTAATTAATAGATTTAATAGATTTAATAGATTCATTATTTAATAGATTCAAATGGATATTTAATTTGATAGTCTTATATCACTCTTACCATGTTACTTCCTTGAAGGATTGTACTATTTATAAGGGCAACATCTCGTTTGTGTTAAGGTAACCGACTAGAAATCCAATGAAATAAATCACGTCTGAACGCATCTCAAACGATGATTCCGTCAATGCACTTATATGGAGTATTAACTACACCGATCCGACTTAATTGCGAATCCTTCGCGAGAAATTTCTCACGGAATGCGCATCGTACGGGGCAACGATTTATAACATGGAGTAATCGTTTTCTAAAAACGGAATCTGATTATGTTTACTAAACACAACAGAGAAAGTAAACCTGCTTTCACACATACGTCTTCATACATATAATGTATAATCGTTAGCCTTTTGTCTATATGCGATGTAATCTCTAAACAACATTTATAAAAAAAAGTAAGTGGCAAAATCTCAATATCTCTAATATCTCTTTTAGTTTTTCATTTGTTGTTGTGAAATAACAGTATCCTATTATAGATTTCTATTTTTATATGATGGTCCATGACAAGGGCGGATCCAGCTTTGGTGCCAGGGGGGGTCACGTAGTCGTGATCAAGTGATAACAAGTTATAATTTAATTTTTATAATCATAGTTAGAAGTAAAAAGTAGGTACTTATTTTTAACCGACTTCAAAAAGAAGGAGGTTATCAATTCGGATGTTTATATTTTTTTATGTACGTATGTTCGGGCATACCTTCGTCATACATAGACGGATTTGCAAAATTCTGTTTTGCTCGTACATAGCATTGAATATATTGATTGCATAAAAATATTATCATATATTATACACGTTGGCTTTTAGAAAGGTGCCCAAATTCACACAGGAGGTTCAGACTCGGTAGTATAATCGTTTATTGAAATAAAAACATTTTTTTTTAAATTGGCATTCTATTCCCAAAAAAGAACAACAAACTTGTTGACAATGCGGTAGTCATTCATAAATGCGTCTACTTTTGAAACGAACTTATGTGCGTGTTAGTTATGAATGATCGCGTGTAAAATAAATGAGTTGCCCATAAATCACGCACTTTTTGAGATAAGTTCAAATGAATGTATTTAATTAATTAAGAGTGATTTTAAATATTTATCATTTTTTATATAACATTATTTATATCTAGAATTTAATAAAAAAAATGGATACACTTAGAAAAGCCACCCTGTATAGCATTTTTTAAGTAGCTATTGGTAGGCTTACTTATTTTTGGAATTTCTTTTATTTATTTCTTCGTTACCAGATTTTATGTAGTCGTATTGGTTATAATATGGCTATTACTCTACTCCGCACGCTGGCTCCACTTCAATGACAAGTAGCCTAAGACGAGACTATCGGAACAGGGGTTAATAATAAAATATAATCAACCCAAATGAAAACTCCTAAAATAGCCGTACACAAAATAAAATTACATCGTCCACATTAAAAAAATGTTCATAAATAACAAAAAAATATTTATTCAGTCATTCATTCATTCATAATATTTAGCGCTTCTAATTCATATAATCAAAGACAGAATCCACATTCATAACAAACGGAAAGAACAAACTTTATTTCCGAAAGATGGTCTCGCATACTCACGTCCACCAAACATCCACATCTCACCACCCCTCAAAAACGGTCCACCCACTAAGACGAATCAAACTCGAAGCAGTTGTGTTACTTAATTACTGAGTTCCTATGGGCACATTCCAGCTTTGTCATCAGACCCTGATTACCATCTAGCACCAAAGAACTCGTCATGACGAAACAAACGAGCCGAGACGTAATAGGGTTGCGTCGTTTCTTTACTGAATTCATATGACTATCTTCCAGCACCATCATCAGATCAGACCCTGGTAACCATCTAAAAATTAAGTACTCGCCAAGACGAAACAAACGAGCCGAATCTCGATGGGATTGAGTCGTTTCGTTACAGAGTAGTCATAGGAACCTCACAGAATAGCCTCATAGACCGCAAAGATTATCGGCGTAAAGTACTTCTGCGATTTGTCTGGTGAGTACCTCACTCAAGAGATGCGTTTTGCTCCGGCTCTGGTTACCTAGCCGGAGCCCCCTTTATTATAAGGAGAAAACGCATCTGCAAGACTATGCATATGTCCATGGACGGTTGAAGATGGAGCTCTGTCATCAGATCGTGGTTACCAATGAAAGACAAACTACTCGTCAATACGATTCAAATGTACCCAAACGCGATGAGGCTCTGTCGTTTCATATCGAAGTTCCTTTGGCCTTCTTCTAGCTCCATCATCAGATCAGCACCATGTCATAAAAATATTGAATTGTCGCGATTTACACATGTATACAAAATTTTAGCTCAACCGGTAACCAGGAAGTAGATCAAATTAAATTTTCAAGATTTGATTTGATGATTTAACATTAAAATATTGTAAAAATGTTCATAAAATGAAAACTACTTGGCCAAACTATGGTAAATTTTTATGGGACCAAATGGCATCAAACTAAAGAAGAATCACGGAAATTAGATCAACTCTCAACGTAATCGGTGTACATACATCGAAAAAATATACCAATCGAATTGAGAAACTCCTCCTTTTGAAGTCGGTTAAAAATATTATATTAATTTAATTAAATATTGAAGGTACTTACAGAAAATCTATATGAATGTGCAAAATATAATTATAAAAACATTATGTTTAACAATTTTAATTAGTGCTCCACCTAGGTCCTGGACCAAGCCCAGGGGGGGTCATGACCCACATGACCCCCCCCCCCCCCCCTGGATCCGCCCTTGGTCCATGAATAATTAAACGAAATTTGTTTTAAATATAAATGAGAGAAATCAATTATAACTCCAACACAGCTTCCCTAGTGTAATCGACAAGGCCATGGTTTGGGCCCTCCCTTAATGGCTCCCTACAGCCGACGCCATTCATCTCACACAATCATAAAAATATAATAAAAACCCCACCGACGCACCATTCACCCGTTTGATTGTGGAACAACAAAAAAAAAACAAAACACACCATTGAAATCAAACAAATTGTTTTGAGTACTTTTTAGTAACGTAAAGGATACGACACGACTTGTGAACCGATTTTAATATCACATAAATTTATAGCTGTATATTTTAAGAAATTAATATAAGATCATATATGTAGTGAGATAGGTCAATGTAGACGTACTGTTGTATTATCAAAAAGTTAATGAGCTAATATGTGTAAGCTTTACAATAGATCTTCCTTTATGATGAAAATATCATGAAAAACACCACAAATCTACAGTACTTAATTCTATTGCTCATGAATCTCTTAAAAAGATCGTGTCGTTTAGGTTAAAAAGCCTTTTCGTAAGCTCTTATTTCGATAACGTAGTTCCTGTTCGTAATGACCTTTTTGTATTATGCGACGCCTCGAGTAAGGCTTGTTTGGTGTTTAAATAGAACAGAAAGGAAAATTGTAGTCAACCCTTGCCTGTTAATAACTTTACTAATTTTTTTTTATATTATGATTGTTGAATGAAACTATTTCACATTTTTAGTACACCTATGTTTACATTTCGCGTTAAATCACGTAAAATATTTTTTTACAAAAGATACAGTTGTTTAATTTATGTTTATTTAATTAAACATAATTCTAGATATTTTCAAACTGATTCCAATTTCAAATGCAACGTAGAATTTTTTCCTGTCGGCTTAGTTTCCAAAAATTCTGTTACTAATATATTGTTATATTCCCCACTCAAATTATTTTGTCATTCTAATCACTTCATACGTTTCTTCGGTGCTATCGTCAACTTATGCCGCGCAACGATCGTTAACAAACAAGGTGGAAGCAATTTATCAGCGGTATTAACTATCAATTTCCAACGGATCAAGCGCTGTAACAGCGAGTCGACTGAGTTAATTATTCCAGAAGATGG
This sequence comes from Iphiclides podalirius, assembly GCA_933534255.1. Taxonomy (NCBI): domain Eukaryota; kingdom Metazoa; phylum Arthropoda; class Insecta; order Lepidoptera; family Papilionidae; genus Iphiclides; species Iphiclides podalirius. The sequence goes on along the minus strand of OW152816.1, from coordinate 824,522 downwards.
ATTTAGCAATGGGCGGTGCTGGGTTCATATCTAACCGATAGCTATCAGACAGCGGCCACGCAACCAGCTCCTCCAGGTTATGTTGAAACCGTCACGAGTTACACATAATCCAACATTTAGGATTTGTTGTTATATTCAGCAAATTATAACTTTTTTAGTGCAAGAAGATGGCAAACCAGCTGGCGGTTCACCTGATGTTAATTTATAACCGCCCATGGACATTTGCAATATGCCTTAAGGTTGCAAATGCGTTTCTTTTCTATCTTAATCTTTTAGTAAAGTGTGCCCCGGTTACCTCACTCACCAGACGGAACGCAGAAAGTATAACTCTTTTACAGGTCGGCCTTCTGTAATGTCTTGGTACTTTCCCAGACAGGTCTTTCCATTCGTGAAACAGAGAAATATGTTGCATGACCTTACCACAGTTAACACGGATGTTTTATAATTCAATAGCTATCTGTTGTACAGTAGGTACCATGAATAAAGATAAATGAAACGTGAAAAATATATACAGGGTGTCCCAGAATTCAACGTCGGTGACATAGTAGACGAATGAGCGAACGTACTAACTGGTGTCAGACGCATCTCCGTCTCACTGCGTGGCGTCACTACCTACCTCGGTCGCTCATAGCAAACATGTCCACTATCCATCTCTCTCATCATTTTGCCGTAAAATTAAGAACCTACCAAGAACTTGTGCGAGTAAAATGGATTAGCAAATATCGGATTACTGGAGGTTATTTGTTTTTTTACTAGTTTTTTTTAGCACGAAACTAACATTTTACAATCCTGATTAAGTGTACACTTCCCAAGGCACTTTAGTACATTTTTTTTTATAAGAGGGCCTTTCAAAGTCGACAAATTTTGAAAATTTTAAATTCATAGTTTAACAAATAGTCTTAATTCTAGAAAACTTGGGGCAGTTGTATCATTATTTTGCCTGTGGTTCTAGAAATGATATTTAGGGTTACGATTCCAAAGTTTAAATGAAAATCACCACAATAATCGAAAAATGGTTACAGTTTGACCAAATTACTAGGTTTTTCCTAAATGCCCATAATTTCCAAACTGCATGGGATAGATTTTTTTTCTGATTTTTCTCATGATGGAAAAAAAATGTAATTGAGTGTTAACTGTTTGAGGACTACTTTGGCAACTAGTCTTCTAAGCAAATCTACTTAACTTCTAGTGGAATCGTCGACAAGGCTACTGTATTTAATTGCTAATTATAATCTACATTGTAACCATTTAATATAAGGAATAAATTTCTTAGTTCCTCATTAGGGATTTACTTTCTCCTTACTAACTATATGTTACATCAACAGTTACAGTGATTAGCGCCCGTTAAAGCATACGCAGTTATAAATAAACAGTTATTATTAGGCCACGTGGCTTCGTCGCCTCTGCGATGCTGTTCTATGAGAGAGACGCTGTCCGGTTCGATCGCACCGTTTATGATACCGGCTGAGCTTAAAGCAGCGTTAGATATAAAACACGCATTACGCAGTAAAAACGCATCGTAACAACGGCCTAATGCTTGTTATTTCATAACCGCGCTCGCTCGTGGAATTAACAATGTTACATAATGTTTCTTTTTATAAAACTACTCTTAAATGACAAATACTTTTTTTAAATCATGCTATTGACTATAGAGTATTCTTTTTTATTTACAGGAAACGCACAGTTATTAAAATAAATACAAAATAAAAGTGATAAGTGTTCTTATAAACCATGCAAATGATTGTGGATTTCATTTGTGGAGTTTAAACGTTATAACTGTCATTAAACTTTGGAAATACCTTTATATTCAGGAATCAGAACAGAAATATGGTGAAATATTCACACATTAAGAAACTACTTAATGAAGTTCTGCCACTATGCAGCTCGATTAAGCTACGTCAACTAATCAGAGTCTAGCTGTGTGTCTATGCTAACATTACAGACATAGGTATTTCTTATTTATTTGGTACTTGCTTGAGTTAACAATTAATAAATTTTAATAAACAGTAATTCAAACTCAATAAATATATAGAAAATAAGTGGCAGAAAAAATATATTGAAAATGCAGCTTGCATTGATATCCTTTGCATTAATATCTTTGCAATGAAATAAAAATCTATGTTATAATTAATAAATCTAAAATTAAAATATTCTTATCCATAGATTTGTTTACGTTAAACGAAATATTGAAACTAAACGAGGCCATTACAGAACTATCAACGAGGTTGTCATTAAAATTTTTCGAATATAACACGTTCATAACTCAAGTCGCTTCGATTACTATGAAAGCAGTGTACAATTTTCCGCATAAGTTTATTGAAAACCACAGGGGACTTTCATCCTTATTAATGTAGGACAAGAATTATTTTAGAGTACAATAAAAACGTTGAGAGATGTCGCCTCAAGTACGTCAGTTTAATATTTTTACGATATTGTCTAGTGGTGCTACAGCGCCGTTAAACTAAAAAGTTTCTTCGACTGTTAGATGTTCATTACCACTTAAAAGCATACAATTTTAGAATGGGAACGTATAAAGGGTTAAATGACTTCATGGTACTGTTACCGTAACCGTCATTGAATAAAGAAGGAAATAAAGTCGCTACCATTATGATTGTGCGCTTTTGAAAAAAATCAGAACGAGTGTTGCGTTCTTATGACGAACTACTAGATCCAAGAGTGAACTTTAAAATTTATACACATAATAAGTTCTCACCTAGTGATACCAATGAAATTGTTAATTTCATGTGCTGAATTATCACGTGCTCAGCGGTGAAGGAAAACATCATGAGGAAACCTGCATATTTTCGAAATAATAAAAAAAAATCAAAAATATGTGAGGTCCGCAATCCGCAGTGGGACCGCGTGGTGGACTATGATACCCTGATACCCTCTGTACCAATTCGAAAATATGTGAGGTCCGCAATCCGCAGTGGGACCGCGTGGTGGACTATGATACCCTGATACCCTCTGTACCAATTCGAAGATATGTGAGGTCCGCAATCCGCAGTGGGACCGCGTGGTGGACTATGATACCCTGATACCCTCTGTACCAATTCGAAAATATGTGAGGTCCGCAATCCGCAGTGGGACCGCGTGGTGGACTATGATACCCTGATACCCTCTGTACCAATTCGAAGATATGTGAGGTCCGCCAAATCGCAGTGGGGCCGCGTAGTGGACTATATCTGATACCCTCTGTACCGAGGAGGCCTTTGAAATAAAGAAAATAACTAGGGATCTTAATCCTATGATCAGATATCGTAACACAAATTTTAATATGTTTTTATTCTTTTTCTACTTTAATACATTGTTTGCAAGAAGACGTTTAGGTGGTTATAGATTTGATAGTTTACTGTGGTAGGGCAACACAACTGTCTTCACTGTTGCACGATTGGGCAGTTCTGTCCAAGTAAGAACGACCTCATAGAAGACCGGCCTGAAGAGGTATAAACTGCTGAGTTTTATCTGGTGAGTGGGGTAATCGGGGTCCACTTTAGTAAAAGATTTGATTGCGCATCTATAACCGTACGGGCATTGCTAAAATCGATGGTCGGTGCTCATCACTTAACGTTCAGAGAACCGCTAGCTCGCTTGCCATCTAAAAAGCGTTATTAGTATTGGCTACTACAAACTTTTTTAGTATTTTCCAAGTTAATTGATTTACAAATGTAATCTCCACTAGATAATGAGCGAACGGTACGCATGGCGGATGAGGCAGCTAAATACAAATTTGTTTTCGATTGTCCGACTGCACAGACAGATTTCTACGCACATATTTATTCGGTAAGCTATCGATGTCTGCTGCTAAGTGGATTAGAGGCACGGAGCCGACTGGGCTGACTGTATCCGGCAACTGTTAAAACATTTCGAGGCCTCGGGTGCGTAAACGACAGTGTAAACGCGACATTAGTTACCATGCAAGATTGTATTCTTCAAACTAAAACAATAACAGTACATTTGGAATAAAAAAAATTCTACAATAATAAATTACGAAATTTTTATATATATTGCTAAACTTCGCACTTAAGATAGAACAATAAAATTTGTAGAATAAAGGAGTTTTCGAACTTTCTTCAACAAATTTTAAAGTTTTTACGTGCGGAGATATGCACTACAAAAAATTGAATTTCATATAGCAATGGCAACATCTCTCGTTCGAACTATCGTTCTAAATCGATTTTAAAAATTGTTTGTATACAAAATATACTAGTAGTAAAGGATATAACAATAGATGCGCCAAGTATTGCTTCAAATACGAAAAATATAGATAAAAGACAAAGTCGTTGACATTTTCGTCGGTGTGGCAATCAGCTGTTTAGTTTAGTGGTTAAACGTTTGGGTGTGAATCTGGAAGATGTTCGTTCGAATCCCGCAACGGCTTAACTTCTGTGGCATCGCTGAACAAGAGTGGATTACGCAGAATGGTCGTTTGGGTTGTGCACTCAGTTAATCGCCACACGCGTCGCCATATTACGTGAGTGCAGGCGTCGATGCCGTCACGAAGGGCATTTAGGGTATTGTTTGCTGAGCAAACATAGGCCGGTTTCGGACATCGATACCGTGTCAAGTGACAGGCCTAGGCGTTGTTAATGGAGTATTTATTTGGAAAAATCATGTATACAATATAATTATATGCAAACAAGGAATCTACCAACTTAAAAGTTAGAGTTTGGGACCACAAATACGGGATGTTTATTCATATTGTCAAACTGATTTATCAAGTTGTGGATTGTTGAACGGCCGCTGAAGATAGAATGAGATTTAACGTTTGTTATCAGTTTGAGAAGACACGGACATACTCTTTTTCTTAGAGTGCATCCACAAGCTTGCAATGTGTCCTCTACAGTTCATAATTTCGCCATAATGCTAGTGCAATACATTTTTTCATTTCGATGAAAATAAAAGACTAAGTAAACGAACTCGCGTAAAAGATTCAATTCAGACCAAAATATCGCTTTGATCGTTATAAAAGTACGAGCTGAATGAAACGGGTACTTATACCTAATATTGTGGAGAATAAGTTAAGCGTTTCACCGCTCATTAGTATAAGGAAATAAGGACAAAGGTAACAACCGCCCGTCGCTTATGACTCACGCCAGCCCACCGCCTAACTAGCTCTGGTATGCCGTAAGTAACCACGGCGCATTCGACGTCCGGAGCCCTCTGTATGCTTTTTGAAGATTATACCCGTTGGCTGAATTCGCCTTCGACCGGACTCGTTACGAAACCAGGCTAACAACTATCTACAAAACCTATTGCGGCATGATAAAAATATTTGCTGTACTGGCTTAAGGAAGTGTTCATGCGTTTGTGAGATTAAATCTTGTGAAACAGATAAGGTACATTTCGTTATTATTTGAAACGTAGTTAATACAAATGTTGCTTTACAAAAAAAGGTCACAATTTGTGCTTCAAAATCATCGGACGCTGTCACGTATAAAAAGCCCTCAGTGGCTTGAATTAACGGATTGATGATTCCCACAAAGATAAACTGGTTAAAATTGTTACCTTCGAGGCTTTAATTGATCGTTATTAATTACGAAACTCTAAATCGGGGAAAATGTCACACTCATTAAAATTTCGAATAGCGGGTGGTCCGATTTTTTTTAAACTATCTGAGGTTGAATTGATTGGCGGTATTTTGTTTGAAAAGATACCAAATTTGTTGACAAGTTAAAAATTAATACAGTAGTTAATTATATTGGTATTGTAGATATGGCCCTCTTGATGACCATTAACAACTGTCTACTAACAAGTGTCTGTAATAAATTTAATTTAATCAAGTGGTTAGAGGAGATGGTTGTTCCCGGGCTAATGAATATTCTCTATTTAGCTAATGAATTATTTCGGGTGCAGGCTCTTAAGGAGTGAGGTTTGTGTGTAACTAACTAACGGACTAACTTTTAAAGACACTGTAGACAGTGTGTTGCAACAGTTCAAGTTTTTATCAATTACCCATGTATTTCTTGCATCTGGAATCGAGAATTTTTCTCATTTTTTATATTCAATTTACTGAAAGTCAATTATTAAGTAATTTAAGTCAATTAGTAAATAATTAAAACGTTTTTTATTATCGTATAGGGTCGCTTTTATTTCGTGACGTTCTGAGTAAGACGTCAATGGATTTATAAATAATCATTTTTCTTAAAAAGATGTATGGAGAAAGCCCAGATTTTCTTATCTAAATACGAGTACTTGATACACACAATACAAAAGCACTCATGTCCAATTATACTCTGAAACGCGTTTGTGCGTCGTACGACAAATCTCATGCATCTACTGCACCCATCGTCGAGCACAGTGGACACAGTGTCGCTCCCGACGTTATCCGTTGGGAAATTCCTCGCGAGTGGCGGCGCGGTGGCGGCCTACAGCCCGCGTTGGAACACAGGCCCTTTGTTGTTGCGCTCGACGGCCAATTAGACGTGGGGAGAGCACGGGTAATTGGGCCGGGACCGGTTCCCAGCTGGGCGCGAGTTTTTACCCGCGACGCGTCTCGGATTCATAGCGTCGCTGCGCGCGGCGTCGCTCGACCTTCCGAGCGACTGAGCTCGGAATTCTAACCTCAGGACATTTCGATTGGAGTCACTTCAGCGATGCAGTTGGAATTCGTTTCGATTGTTAAGTTCCATGGCGTGGAGGGCGAAAAAGCTATTACTGAGTTAGTAGATGTAACTAAATACTTTGATCGAACACTAGACAACCGGCAGACGCTGACCAATGTTACCAATAAATAATGGTACAATAAAACAAACTTTACGATTTTAATTTAATTACATCAACAATTTATTACTTATAGACGTGCCAATGAATGATTAGCTAAATTACTCAATTTACATTTTGTACTCACAAAATTTGAATTGACTAATTGCATTGATGAAGCTTTTGAAAGAGAGGCGTCTAGTATTGCGATAAAGAAAGTTGCTGATGATGAATATCTATAATTCGAAATTTAAGATTAGTTTAGCTGTAAACATGTAGTTATATAAGTTTATGTTTATCGTGTTGATTTGCATTTGATTGCCGATTATATGCGTGCATATAAAACGTTTCAAAACTTGCTTCCAATAGTTGGGATGCAACACTAAATATCAAGACTCGAAAGCCAGAGTATTTGTTGCAAAGATTGTCCAATATGGGAACCGTAATGAATTGTATTAGTTTGGTGTAAACAAGACTACTGAAACCCACTCCACAGCATCACCAGTAGTTCAAATATAGTAAACCGTAATATATTAAGGTCTGTAAAGGCTGAATACTGATACGAGAATTGGGGAATTTAGATTGAAAACAACAACTCTTCTGGTCCTATTCGTGTGAAGTACAAAGCAACCGATTTATCTCACGTGGCTTTATAACTCTTGGATGGAAGGACCCGCAGGTCTGGATTATGCTGAAAGTCAGCTCATTACCCTGCAAACTCTTCTGGTCCTATTCATGTGAAGTAAGAAGCACTGATTCATCTCACGTGGCTTTATAACTCTTGAGTGCAAACGGCCCACCTGACGGTCCGTCCGGTGCTCCGATGAGTCACCTCGGCCCGAACTCGGTGGCAGCGAATCAGTGATCCACACACGCGGCCGCTCTTTTATTAAAGTCAACAATGGCTGCCTGATTGTCGCCGTATAAATAAACGGTCCGCCGTCGCGTGGGACGCGCACAGTTCTAACTTGAGGCCGACGTGTTAGTGTCTATTTGCGTTGCTCGCGTCCGTTTATAAAGCGTTTGTTGATATCGAGCGAGACATTCGATTTCACTTCCCGATCGGATGTGCGTTTAAATTAAAGTAAGTTTCAAAGGTTGCGGTAGCGTCATAGTGTCAGTGTAGTTTATAACTTTTTAGTCTTAAAGATAATTTTTCAATTTGCTCGTCCAGTATAACGCCCACATTCTTACATATTTCACATCGATGGTACTTTGACGGAGTAGTTAATGGAATAGTAAAGAGTTTAATGAAATCCACACATTATTTCCAATACGGTTTAATATACCGTAAGTTACTGAAAATATGCAACAAAGCCTTACGCAAATCTGAAGCAGCTTATTCAATGCAAATTTTCAGCAGGAGATAAACTCATTTACATCTAGGCTGGTAATGATAATAATTGTAAATAGCATGAGAAATCACCATCAAACAAATTAAAGACGCCACAGACTTAAATACAGCATTAACTTAAAAGTTTTATGTGTTATTTTTAGACGGTAGATGCAAACGAACGTGATCATGACTTGTTTTTTTTTTAATAACTCATTACGTTATTGTAGTTGGAAAATGTTGACATAACTGAACTTTTTCCCAAATGGACTAACGCCAAACATCTATGAGAAGATGAATATTGTACTTGTTAAATTATTTTCACATTAATAAAGTAATCCGCTGTATTAAATTTTATATATAAATTAATCAAAACTGTAATATCAATGTACTTAACGATGCTTGCAGGGTTTCACCAATGGAAGTTAAATCTGTTAATAAGTGTTTACTTCAAAACGAAATGCAAAAGGGAAAGGCTAAATCTATTGAAAAATATTATAGTAGAACGAACAACATGACTGTTTTAAGTATATCAAAATACAAGAAATAAGCAACAGCCGCCTGGATTGGGTGTTAGCCTGGTGTGTGGCAGTGGCGTTTATAAAAAAGGTTTTCATACCAAAGTAGGCACTTTTCACTCATGAAAATTCCAACAAACACTTTTTCAACAACTTTTTTACGTATCAGAGAATATGTCTTTATTGAGATGGATTTTACAAACAAGTTATCTGCCCTTGTGGTAGGAGTGGGCTCTTAACGTCAATTAAACGGTGAATTAGAACTTGCAACCATTATGAATTGTCTAGCGACGTTCAAACCTTAGAAGACTTAATAATAAAACTTCACTCCACAAATAGATATTACTCAATATTAATTAAAATAAATTAAAATTAAAATATTTGATAAGCTAAGCGCTTAGGTACTGTACTCCCTGCCTACGGCTGAAAGGCTTAATAATCTCTATGACACGTGCACTGATACATATATTATTTATCATACTTATAATGAAATGCTAAACTTGTTATGATTATGTAAACGATTTTGGGAACTAATTGACAAAGACAGACGAGGTCACACGTTGGTACCTGTTGATACCGCCTGCTGCGGTCACGTGAACTCTAGCGGCATAACTTTACGGAGGCAGGTACCTGCATCCGAGATCTTATCAGCGGTCCATTGATTGACTGAGAAACTAAATAGAGTATAAAATTGATTGCTCTAATTCCTATGAAACAACTTTAGCTCTTCGGTAAAAAACGGGGCAAATATCAAGAAATGCAAATAGGAAAGAGTGGATACTAATACTTTTTAATTTCTATCTTGGTGTTAGAGAACTATATACTATGTTCGCAATAACCAAAGTTATAATATTATACATTCTAAAAAGCAACAAATATATTATGGGTATTTTTAACTTCCTAGAATGTATAATGTTCTTTTAAACATATAAAGGAGACAGTTGCTAATTGAAATATCAACTTTTAAATTTACTTAACGTTGTTCAAAACAATTTGTACTCGATGGATAAATACACATCAATATAAACATATATTAACATCCAGACATTGTAAAAACACTATGGTCATGACTTTCAAGTGGTAAGGATCGAACCCACACTCTCTGCCGCAAGCGCCGGGCTTACTAAACACTTCGCCAATAAAGTCGACGTTTTTCACTAGTTGATCTTATCTCGCTGATGAATAGGTATTCAAAGTTCATTGTAAAATGCAGGAAAAACATAAACACACTAAGATGCATTTTCTTCTCCTCTCAGTCCGGAGGTATAAACTACAAAGAATTAAGAATAAGTATATAATTTTATTGATAAAAAATGACTAATCAGAGCATTTTGGCAAGCAATCCAAAGGTCTAGACATCTGAGACTGCATCTATGTACTGTTTTGTAAAAAAAAAACTCAAATAATCCTATACAACACCTCCCTTGGCACTAATCCAGAAGTACTGCACACCTGGGGACAATTATAGCGTTGCTCAAGAGAAATTAGCTAGCGACGCACATAAATTATCACCATCGTCCTACTTAATATTAACAAGTTTCACTAATATCGAATTACCAGCTTAAGCATCTGACTCTAGATTGTTTGTACTAACGACTAGCGACCCGCCCGGCTTTGCACGGGTGCAATGTATTATATAAACCTTTCTCTTGAATCACTCTATCTAGTAAAAAACCGCATCAAGATCCGTTACGTAGTTTTAATGATCTAAGCATACATAGGAAGGATGACTTTGTTTTATACTATGTAGTGATATAACACATAGCAACATATCGACTATAGTAACAAATGAATCAATATAGAAACGACGTACCTCACTGGGTTGACTAACGTTTAATTCCTATTAACAGTATACCCACCCGTAAATTATCGAGTGTAGAACAAACACTCATTTTGTTTTGAATGTTTTCTAGCTCACAGAGGGTAAGTGACCGGTGATTCAGCATCGCCCCGTTCGAAACGGCGGATCCGTTTAATTTCCCTCATAACGAATGGCGCCCTATCTGTTTATCCCACGATCCAAAATAGTTTGGAGGTGCTGTGATGTGAGACGTTATGCTTTTGCGTGGCCGGCAGCAGCTATATCCGTAACCACGACGCCGCCCCCTTCTCGGGTTCACGTCGCGTACTATTTATTCCGCGCCCCCTCCTTTTAGCGAGTCATTGAGCAAATCTGGCGAGGACATAACTCAGCCGCCGGTAGTCGATTGACTCCTGAGCCCCTCCCACATCTCAACGTGTCTTTTCAGCCCGAACGAGTCGTCTCGAAGTGTGCAGCGGGTAAGCCTGTCGATTTCGGTTCATGGTACATATTGACGTGGTTTCAAGTCATTAATGGCGCGGGAAATGTCAAGTCAACTCCACTTCTACATAGGAGACCCTGACTAATGACGAAATAAAGAAAACATGATACTGAAATGGGTGTTATGCTAAAGTTGTATGTGCCTTAACTGCAATTATTATATACCAGTTGGTAAATGGACCCACTGACTTGTCCTTTTATGTCGACAGTATTCACTTTGGAATCTTAAATGGATTTTAGCAGCGGCAATCACACTTTCGTAGAAAATCGTTTGTTTCCCATCTCTTCAAAAAATTAAAAATTAATGCCGTAAAAATACCATAGGTTTTTGTCCACAGACAGTCTAAACAAAAGTAATACACATTTTACCCAGCTACGAAAATCGTTTGGTACAGTACATGAATAATGAAGTAATTATAAGCTCCTACTGAATGATATTCGATCCAAATGTACATCCGCTGAATATATGCCAATTAACATCACTAATTAAACCAGACATAAGTGAATGCAGTCAGCGAAAGTTGTACACTGCTTCAAACCTTACTACGTTTTTCTAACGCAACCGGACATGTTGTCATCTGCAACTAACTGGCTGCTTATTGAGTTGTAGTGAATTGCTGATACGATTTAAACTTCATATAATTGTACAAGACTGTGCGTAAAAGATGTATGCTGAATTCGATCCTTCGACTTCATCTCGTTTATTAAATATGATGTTAAATTATTATACTACTAATTATTTTAATTAAATAATCATATAACACAATATTCATACTTATAAAATGAAATAAAATATACAGCGTGTCTTTACCATCGCGACAATAAATGAACACACATATAGAGGATAACTTTTTAAAATTGTATTAAACATTTACATTCTTTAAACATCAGTATTTAACGAGTTATCAAATTTTCCAAAACAAAGAATTTTAGAACACCCTTACGTATAAAACTTTAATGTAAAGTTCATTTGTAAAGGTCACAAAGCATATGAATGGGTTGAATGAATTTAAAAGAGACAAAACATACTGTTAGAAGGAGAGGCTTGTAATGCGGCGCTGTGGCAACGAATGAAAAAGTGTCTGAATGTATGAATCAGTCAGTTGTAGTTGTATAGGATGTTACAAATTTTGTTTCTTTTTTACTCAATTAGTTTGTTTGAAAAATATTTTTTTTAAATTATGGATTTTATTTAACGTTAATATTTTTTTATGATTGGTAACGACACGCTGTATATGAAAAGAGGGTTTACCCTTTTTTATGTGAAAAGGTTGCAAGCTAAGTAAGGTTAACCTGATGTCGAGTGATAATTACGTAACCGCCGCTCGTGGACATTTGCAACACCCGTAGGATTGCCAATGCGTTGCCGAGTTTTAATCAAACGGGCTCCGGCCACCTCGGTCATCATCACATCTATAATATTATTGTCGTTTAAAACATGTGGTATTTGCGCGTTAGCGTATAAAGCTTCGGAAGAACTTAGAGCCAGGCACGTTAGCTGTAAATTGATTCAAGTAACGCATTTATGCATACAAGCTAATGGCTATTGTATGTGCTTAATACTCAAGTAAAGTTGTATTGCCGTTAATGGCATAAGCCGGCTGATTAGCAAACGCAGTGTGAGACAAGTTACACACAATGTACAAGAGGTAGCCTAATCAAGCTAGCTATATAAACTCTCCAATGTATGATTTTGATAGTCCTTTTTAAAACTGCAAACAATAATGAGTTGATTATTTTTAAAATGTATGACATAGGCCACCTGTCAACCGTGCCCAGCACATCACCGTTTTTATATAAGTTAATTAGTATAAGATATACGTCACCTATAAAAAAAATTAAAAGCAATAGCGAGATCTGTCGTTATAAATATTGAGAATGAATGTTATTTGCTAGGTGTTGTATGCTGTAAAGGATGCACACTAAATGTTGCCAAGCATTGTTAACAATTCAAAAGAACGAACGTAGATAGATGTCAGAATTTCGCGCCGTGAGGTCATCGGCCCCTTAGCTTAGTTGGTTAAAGCGTTTGGACGCGAAACCAGAAGTCGCAGGCACGAATCCCGTAGTGGCGAAAATTTTTCGCTGCTATATCTACAAAATTTACAATATGATTTGCTGATACGAATGAATTTGAACAGGATTTCCTTTGAATGAAAACAGTTTTACGGATTAATCGCGTTTATTTTTAATTATAATTCCCGACGTTTCGAAACTTTTACAGCGTTCATGTTCACGGGACGGATAATTAAAAATAAACGGGATGAATCCGAAAAAATAGTTTCATTTATAAGCGCGTATATTCAAAAAAAATATCAGGAATTCCTTTGAGTTAGATTAACATATTTAAAAATAAGATACCTTATTGTCTGTTCTTGCTTATTACGATTGGAAAAAAGTAATGTGACAGCCCACATATACATATAAATGTCCCTCTCGCTGCCTCGGCACAGAAGGTACTATAGCATAGTCCACCACACGACCTCACTACGGATTAGCAGACGTCACTTTGGCGGAATTTTATTCATTACTTCGAAAATATGCCGGTTTCTCCATGACGTTTTCCTTCATCGCTAAGCATGTGATAATTGAGCACTTTAATTTAACAATTCCATTGGTGCTGGCACGTGGATTCGAACCTAGGTTGCTCGAGTACTCGAGTGTAATTAAATAGCTAGCACCCGGACACTGAGCTATCACGGCACAGCCACGGGCGAAAGCTATTTTCGCATAAATCTAAAAATTCCAAGACGCGTCACAAATGGCCGATGTAAATCGATCCAAACGCCAGATCTACGCAATCTACATTACCGCCTGACAGCTGTTTGACAAACTGCCCGACGTCTCACTTATCCCGCAGCGAGTGGGGTCGATGCAACTCAATCGCGTCACATTACAAAAGTCGATTTAGTCGCTTTTTTTCTGTTGACGACCTTATCGGTCGTTGAACTGAGAGAAAAAGCAAATATCTCTAGCGATCTGTGGGACCATTATTTTCTCAATACACTAAATTATCTAAAAATAAGCTCCCACGACAATAACAGAGATGAGATCACACCAATATTTGTCATTTATTATTTTTTATATAATAAATAACTTCACGCCTTTCATATTACTCGATACAGGTTATATATATATATATATATATATTTGTTTGGATGTAATGACTTTTCCTAGTTGAGAGACGACCTTGTTGTGGTGATTTCGGGACAAATAATCATACTTTTATATGTTATTATAATTTATAAGTACCACGACCTCACAGAAGGCCAGCATGAAGTAGAACTATTATAACCAGAAAGTTGACGGATTCAGGTGGCTCAGGATCGTGCTTCGTGGCAGTCTGTGGGAGGTCTATGTTAAGCAGTGGAAGTAAATAGGCTGAAATGATGAGGCTGAAAAGTGACTCTTGTCAAATTTTCACACAAAAAATCTATTCTGTGTCATCTCATTAGGGTTAAAGAAGTGTGTGTTTATTTATGTACGGTGTATTGAATGAGGCACAGAACGTTCGGAGTATACGCTATCTCTACGCGAGCGACAAACGGAAATTTAAGTTAAATTAATTGATTACGACATCGATTGGCCGTTGACCGTGCTCAAGGGCGATTTGATGGGTTAGTAACCCAAGGTTATTGGGAACGCATTTATCCAAGGATTAGTTCTGCCCCATAAGGATCATACTACATTATATACATTTAGATAAAGGACGTTTGGAAAAACTATTTTTTCGAAATCCTGTTATGTGTGACCGTGACTTACAGCGGCAGTTACAGTTACTTATAAGGTAATTCACATATCGTTTCAATTTTTGTTTTTTTCTGACAAAGGGTCACACACGGTGTGCCGGAGCGGGCTTTACCACATAGCGAGTGAACTACACTGGCAATAAACATCAACAACTCGCCTAGGATGGCCGTTTTATACTTTACAATTCAGACCACGTGATCTGGGTTCGGTTAAGTTAGCGATAAGCTGACTGGCTTCACCGCAGCGAAATTGTTTAAACAACAAACATTTAAAACATATTTTGGGTGTACCGTTTTAGTCTGTCTTTGAAATCTTATATTTTTTTTGGAAGACCAATACAAATACGTATATCGAATTGCAGAAGCAATGCAATAAATTAGCAGCGTTTCAATGTAACTAGACGAAAAATTTAAATACTGAATGAACAAATAAGCGCTTCGTTGCCATACATTATTGAGCTTCTCTTCTTCTTTAATTCAAGAGCTAGGCTCTTGACGGTGCGGCATCCCAGCAGTTCAGCTGTGTAATACCCTCCATCCTTCCCTGTTCATAGCTCTTTCCTTTACCTCTCTATACGAACCAACATTTATTTTCTTCTTTATTTGTGATATATAGCCTGTCACCGGTCCCCCTCTACCCCTCTTTCCTTCCATGACGTTGTTAATGAATCTGTCATATCTTATTAGACCTATCGTACTATCGTTGAGTCACCTAGCACGTATAAAAATATACAACGGAGGGGGCATAACGCTTTTACCTTACGTCACGACTTCTAAAAAGTCATAAATCCCGCAAGCAGCATTAAAGAAATCCCTTCCCGAAGAAAATATAAGTAGAGGGGCAGTGGAAAAGTTTGAACATTTTGTTGGACAAAACAACGCGATCAGTGTGGACCAAACCTAACAGCATCGCGTCTTATTTATAGCGGCCGCGGGAGATAAGCTGGCTGAGCGGACGTCTCGATGACTGATCGCTCTCATCTCGCGCCAGAGTCGGGAAATGACATTACCGATGTACCGATAAGGGCTCTTTGTCGCGCTAAGAACCCACTTGCTGCGTTCCACTGGCGCTTTTGTTCGGGAATAGATCGATTTGTCTGGTGTTCGTACATCATACAACCACCTGATGGGTGAGTGGTGGGGTCCGCTTTCATAAAAGATGTGGGAATGGTGAGTGCGGTCTAGCTCGTCAGTGGCGCGGCTTATGGTCAACAGTTGAATCTTTTATATAAGAAGGTGACAAGCGTGCTGTCGGTTCACCTGATGTTTGTAAGCCCTCGGGTGTTGCAGATGTCCATGGGCGGCGGTGATCACTTACCATCAGGTGAGCCTCCTGCTCGTTTGCTGCTTTTTTCCCATAAAAAAAATAATAAAAATAAAATAAGTGATAACTGCCGTTTGTATCACTCAAAGGGTCGCATCTCCCCAGCGGTTACTGTCACGGGACAAACCATGAACGCTGGAATCTATTATAGCGGCAACAGAAATAAATCATCTATAAAAATTTAAACTGACAGATGGACAGATAGACAGACAGACAGCGGAGTATTAGTAATAGTGTCCCGTTTTAACCTTCCAGTACTTCTTGTATTAACTGATGTTTTTGCTTTCAGTCCCGAGACTATTAATCCAGTACTTTAAAATGTGAGAAACCTTAAAATGAGAACGCAATTAGCCTTCTACGCATTTAATAATGAATAAAAATTTTATGTATTATTGCAATTATTTAAAAAAAATATTTTCTCTATTTAAACTAAAAAGTAATTTTGCTTTATTTTCTATATTAACTAATTGCGAGTGCGCAGTTTACCTTCCACGTAATTTTTAAATTACCTAATCATTTGAATTTGTGATAATTGCGAATATAACGATCAATAAATATTCCTTCGAATGCTTGCCTTAGAGGAGCGCATTCCTAAGCGATCGTGGGTAATAACAGTACTTCACGCTTCAATAGGGGTTGGTGTTTCCGAAGGTCTTGTCGGGGGTTCGATAACAGGTAGGCGCTTCGTGGAATGGCCATTGTTACGGATCGGCGGGCACGCGTTGGCCACTTGTTCAGCCGCCCCTTTGAACCCTCCGTAATGAGCCCTGCGTTGATGGCTTTTGTCTAGCAGTGAAGATTCACAGGTATTGTTCGCGATCGTATAACATATTCATCGCATGTTGTGTTTAATACTAATGATATCGCATTCTAAAATATGTAATTTGCATTTAATATACATTTTTATGAATGCTTTATAAGCAATCGCAAGTCAGCATAGAGGTGGGTGTTATAGGTAATTTTTAAACGTTTGAACATTTTTATGAATGCCTTATAAGTAATCGCAAGTCAGCACAGAATGCGAAGAAACAAAGATGAGGCTCATAATGTGTAGGATGTAGATATAATTGTCGAAAAATTTTGTGCCAGAATTATTTGAAATTGTATATATATTTTAAGTTGTCAAAGTCATCTTTAGTGCAGAGACTAACAATAAAATCTAATATATAAAATTCTCGTGTCACGATGTTTGTAATTGAACTCCTTCGAAACGGCTCGACCGATATTCTTGAAATTTTGTGTGCATATCGGCCAGGGTGGAGAATCGGATAACATCTATTTGTCATCCCTCTAAATGTTAGGGGTGGTCTACCCCAAACATTTTTTTCTACCCTACAAATAATTTATATGGCAAAACAACGTTTGCCGGGTCAGCTAGTTAAAATATAAAAAAATACTGGTTGACAATTTAAAAAGCTTAACGCGAGAAGTACCGTTAGGTGAAATAAACAAATACGAGGTTCGTAATAGATTCGTCGGAAGCCCAATCTTTCAGCTAATGAAAGGGGAAGGTGACATTCATGCAGGTCACACGCGTAAAGGACGTAGTTGAGCGGTGGTAAAACTGGCATGAAGTAATTCCCTCAACCTGACCTTAAATCTACTTTTAACAACCCTAATACGGTGGGTGTCTAGAATTTTCTCCTTACTGCACAGTACTTTCGCCGCAAGAGTAAGTGCGTTATTCAGAAATCTCGCAATTCTGCTAACAATTCAGCAGCTTGGAACGTGCAAATTGCTACGTGAACTTACGAACTCATTGGCTTCGCAATTTCATCGACTGGCTGATTATATGCTAAAATCTCGAATAATATGTTTCTTTTCGAATAACCTCATATGTAAATATGCAAGTAGGAGTTACGATTGATAATCGTTTATTCGTTAAAAATGTAAAATTATGCTAACAAACTTGACAGAACAGAAATGGTACCACTTTATTAGATGATAGATAATTGCCATAACTTCGTACTGAGACCGTTTGAAAAATGTGGCATTAATTGTTTATTAAACCCAATTTTAAGATAGTTTTTCTATTATTGGTTATGCTATCCGAATTTAAATCATTTTTTTAGAATACATCTTTACGCAACCTTATCTAGTCCTAAACTAAGCTTGTACTCTGGGTATTAAATAACTAATAATCATAGTTAAACATTATTCTCTTTTTTAATTTAATCGTCCAGTCACTAGAAAAACGCTATGTTCATCACACAATATTTTCCCGTAGTAGGAATCGAACCTACACTTTCTGGTGCAAGTGACATGTTCACCATCCACTGCACCAATTGTATTGTATTTATCGATTTTACCACCGATGCAAAACCTTCTTTTTTCGATCACACCCAGCACTGCTATTTCGAAATGTCTATCAGCTGTGACTTGTCTAGCGCCTCGAGCGTGCATTTTAACAAACGTCCAACTGTTGTTGCAGCAGCGATAGCAATGCGTAGGTGTGCAATTACACCGAGATTACAGACGCATTGTAATTGGCGGGCGGTTCGGACGATTGATTCTTTATTACACCTTCTCTACACAGCTGTACACCCTTGGAGTATAAGATATCAGTAAATTGTTATAACGTTTTACACGGACAACCAATGATGGCCCAGGTGCTGGGTGGGAGGTCAGACCAGTGATCTTGCAGATTCCAAATTTCTTAGTGTAGGTTAATGAATTAATAGTACTAGGTGAACCTAGTACTATTAACAATTTCTGCTACTGCACATAATATGAGCAGGGTCATCCGGGATATTATCAGTATTTTTCTTACAAAAGAACGGCGTGAAGTGGAACTATTATATTTGGCGTGGTCCCTGGTGAGAGAGGTAACTGATTCCCAGTTTTCTAATGGTTGGCAATGCACTTGCAATCTGACATGTATTGTAGACGACTATGGACCACACTTGGCAGCATTTAAATAAAATGAAACTCCATTCCAAGGGAATATACAAAAAGTTTCAATATAGTGTTCAAACGTTATTAAGATGTAATGTGAACTATGTTTAGTAATTCCTAACATTTATTTAAAAGTTCCGGATTAAATTAGCTTATTGTCTATGTCTGAAATAAACTTTACCGCTGTGGAATTAATCCTTAATTTGAAATAAACTTTACCGCTGTGGAATTAATCCTTAATTTTGTTGAGCGTATAAAGTAATACGAGACCATTGTGGAAGCAAATCGAGCGAGCGAACATAAAGGATTTCTGATTCAATGATTAACGGACGATTCATCGCGGTGCCGCTTATGTTTCTTGAGAATCGAACCCGAAACACCTGCTCGGCCCGCATCAGATAGCCAGGTGAGAAGACGGGAAATCCTGTGGCTGATTTAAAACAATGAAAACGGGCTGTCCTCACCAACGTCTGGCAGCTTGGATCGTGGAAGCTTTAAAAGTACGATCGGTTAAAAGTATTGACTCAAGTGTTAATTGAAAATAATTTAGTGTTATGATTTATCGTGTTTACGCAATGCATATGTATAGGGTCCAACGATGTGTAATACTACAGATGAAGATTATTCTAATAAAAGTACATTTTAAAAAGGCAATTAACAAATTTAATCCAGATTCATTTTCGACTTAGGTCTTTAACTTTATCATGTCAAATAAATTAAAATAAAATTGACAGCATTTAAAACCAAAATTAAACCCAATATGCCCGTAAATTATTTTTTAATGGTCTTATATTATAATAGTGTACAATTTTCTTCTCGTGGATTAAAATAATACAGGTGTATTACATATGGATTTCTCACCTCAAAAAACATTAAGAATAATAGGTAAACCCTGTAGCTATACACCATACAAAAATAATAGAAAGATATCTAATTTGATACCCTTTTGGAATAACAAGTTCAGTGGATACCATTAACAGTCTGTGTCCACCTTATTTGGGTAAGACACTTGAAGATCTTATAGGAACGTTAGTAATATGTGATACCTGGGAGCCATCCCGGTACAAGCAGGTAAGGTCTGCCACACGCTAACGGCCTCTCCGAAGGGCGGATCGGGCATATGTTTAAAGTTCTTGACAAAAAGAGATATTAGATAATACCTTGGCATTGTAACATAATTCTTAGGGATATTTTATAGGTAAATGATGACTCCGTGGCGCAGTTGCTAAGGTTTCGGCTTCGGGTCGTTGGTTCAATTCCCACGCGGGACAACCGTTTGTGCGAATCACAGATAGTTGTTTGTCCACGTGTAATTTATGTTTGTAAAGCGGACAGTGTTATCCTAAAAAAGGGCAATGTTTTAAAAAATATATATAAAATACAAAATATTTCGCTAAACGCCATGTTTCATTAATTTGATATAATAGATGAAAGTCAGTTCAAGTTACAGAGAAATCATTAGTGTTGACTTCATGATGTGAGCCGTCGGCTCCCTTAACAACTTTTCACATAGAAATAAAGTACCTGGAGGACCAAGCTTTGCTCGGTTTTTTTTTGGTAAATCGTGTATTTTGGAAATAAAAAAAAATAAAGAAAATGATCTGGTATAGAAAAAAAGTAAAAAATAAGTGTGTAAATGATCGTGATACGAACCGCGGCAGTCTGTTTTGGGGCCGCCCGATTACCGACCGAGGTATTATAACATTTTTTTGCGGCGAAATTTACCGTCATATTCGAATAAATATGACGGTAAATTCCCTGAAAACAGATATATACAAGAATTGCTCGTTTAAAGGATAAGATACATTAGTCAGCATCTAGTGTGTCGACACCCTAAGGCGCACCGGGAAGCGTACATATTGGGTGACACTGTCACGTCGAGCGAGCGCCGATCTTCCCAGAAACGGATGCTGCGCGCAGGGACACTGTTTACTTCTAGTCCGCTGGTAGACGAACGTGAGTGGCTACCGCGGCAACACTGAATTGAACTGCTTAGGGTTGAAGCCGTTTCGATTTTAATCGCGTCTAATGAAACTACATTTGTACAATGCACTTAGTGAAATTACTTACATATTACATTGCAGGAACTCTTTTTTTAACCTTGTTTTCAATTATAATCTGTGTACAATAAAGAATAAAGAGCTTTAGATTAAACAATTGCTAATACCTACTTTCATTGTTATTCGGGAGTGGTATATGGTGCTATACTCATCCCCGTAAATATATTCATATATAATTATACACTCGACAGACGATATGCAAAAGTTTGAATACGTTTACTCTACACTGGTCTTCTGTGAGCAGGTATTCTCTCATCAAGACCTTCATTCATAGTATAGCAGAAGCTACTGCGTCACCGAAGAATGTCAGCTTTTTCCTTCGTCACAATCTTGCTTGACCATCTTACGTGATGGTAGCCAGTGTAATCTTAGGTGGTAAATTGCCTGGATCAGTAAAATCCTAGGACACTCTACTAGTGTGCCCTGTTACCTTATATATCCTATTGGCTAGGACACTACTAGTCACTACTAGTCAACCCAATTTACACTCACGTTAATTGCGCGAAAATTAAGCAACCCATTCTAATCGCTGGCGTCGGCGGTGATTATGCATTTATGCGTGAACGGTGACATTTCGCGGCGCCAACCGGTCCCTTTAAATATTTCACGCCGCCGATACATAATCGCCCGAATGAGTTATGGTCAGCCGCCACTTCTGTGATTGAACGTTGCGACGGCATATAAGATTGACGCCAGTGGAGAAATTATTGGCGAATTGTACCCACAGCTGGGCAATGTCAATGCTATCCCGCGGTACCACGACGATGATGTTCGTCAACATACTATAGTTGACAACATACTCAATTTCATAAGGTTGGCGTGAATTTCATAATGGCGGCGGGAATCAATAGCGTTCCGAACTGATAATCGGTTCAATAAGTTGGTGTGTAAAATACTTTCTGGAATTATAAGTGGTCACCAAAAAATCCAAACCAAATCAGGTTTTCGTTTATAAGAGACGGTCGAACAATGCGTCTGTATCTCCTAGACGCGAACTGTTCGACACGTTTTTCGTCATAATAATAAAAATCGAGAAATAGCTTACCGTATGTTAACATATACACGTAGAATCGTATTATAGTATTGTTTACACTGGAACATTAGAGCATTGAAAAGCTTAAATGACAAATACAATTCGTCCGGGATAATTATAAAAGAAACATAACGACATAAATGTAAACCACCAGGTTCTGTTAAAGTACTACCCTCATTCACCATAAGTTTGGTAATATTGAAAGATAAAAGAATAGTGTAGTATGTATTTTTGTTGACTCTTTTGGCTTTTCATACAGAAATAGTCACCTATGATAAATGTTCTAAAACGATTGGTTACATGCTCTTAAGCAGGGTCAATGACTGTTGCCTTTTCGGAGAGCTTTAAGTTCCTGCTTGGAACTTAACTATCGTTGCGTGTCATCTTCTAAATTCGTAGCAAATATCATTTAGTATATAATATTATTAGGTTACGTTATTTATATGAATAATTAGGATGTACAATGTTTTAAGCATTCACTTATTATGACATTCTTTGACAGGTTATTGGATTCTTCAATTATGTTTTGATGCGGAGCTTGAAATGTCTTCAAATCCGTAATTTTGTTTGCATGACCAACAGATAATTCCGGATTTCATTCTACGAACTCTCTACATAGGTACCGTGATAGCTCAGTGTCCGGGCGCTCGCTTTTAATCCATACTTAATAGTACAAAGGCGAAAGTAACCGTCTGTCTGTCTGTCTCGCTTTCACGCCAAAACTACTGAACCGATTTAAATGAAATGTGTATCTGTGTATGTATCTGTGTACCAAACACAGATAGTCTAAGAAAGATATTTATTTAAGGGCTTCAACGCAAGCGTAGCAGCGGGCGAAAACCTAATTCAATAAATTCGATCCCCGGTGCTGGCACCAATGAAATAGTTAATTTTAATTGCCGACTTATCACGTGCTCTGCGTTGAAGGAAAACATCGTGAGGAAACCTGCAAATATTCAAAACAATAACAAAACATTCGAAGATATGCAAAGTCCACCAATCCGCAGTAGGGTGGCGTGATGGTCTATGCCTTAATACCCTCTGTACAGAGGCCTTTAATGTTACTCTCTTCTGTTGACCCTCTTCATAATGTTATTCCTTTAATAGAGTTAACACTTTTTTATTTCAGATTTCGTCATCCCTAACTTTTTTCTCGCTATCGTTTTCATCTATTACACTAAATTGCTTCATCGAAGGATGGGCAACAGTTTTAGAAAATTGAGATAAGTTCTTGATTAAATTAATAGGATAGCTTCGTTTAGATTACACTTTTTATGAAGCTCGTTGATGGAATAAGTTATTTTCCATAATAGGATGGTAAGGAAGACATGTTTTTATGTTACATCTCATATTTAACTTAATGCAAGCTCGCTGGCCGAGTTATCATTTTCATGTACTAACAGCTGTTGTACATAAAGAAATTTTTTCTCCATACTTTGGTGAAAAATGTACACATTTGTTTTGTGGTAGGCTTAGGTACTAACGGAGGAAAATAGGTGAAAAGATGAATACCTACACTTAAGATTAACTCGAAAGATTAACGAAAGGCTATACTGTTGCATTTGATATGTATACCTAACTAGGTGCTGCGACTACGGCTGCGTAGAATGGGCTGAAGGTGTAACATTAAGACAGAAAGACAGATATACATAAAATATGTATATAAATTATAGCCTATGTCTTATTCTGATGTATAAGCTAAATTATTGTAAAGTTTCATTAAAATCCATTCTGTACTATTTGCGTGAAAGAGTAACAAACACCCATCCATACATACAAACTCTCGCCTTTACCTCGCCTCTCGCCTCTACAAACTAGGCCTTATAAACTAATAATAGGCCTTATAATACTGCAAACCTGATGTCTTTATAAGAAGATAAAAATTCGTAAAGGATTTTGGGGCTACCATAGTTAGTTACTAATTCGATCCGGCAGCGACTTGTCCATGAAAATCTTACCAGGCTTCTGGTGTTTGTGTTTCTTGCCCTTGCCGGCGACGGAGGCCACCAGTAGCACCGCCAACAACCACCGCCACCTCATCTTTGCACCATCACACCACGAGCACACAACCAATTTCGTACGAATTCAAAAATCAGAGAGTGTTTAAAATATCCGAACTAATGAACACCACTAATCGAATGTTCTCATCAACAATTATCCGAAATCAACATTAATTCGTCCACTATTTCAAAATAAACCTTGTCAAAAAACAAGTTGATTGTCGGTGTATAACCTCAAAATTTCATTAAAAAACACACCGTTGACGGAAAAAAGACCGCGAAGATTTCGGGACTAAAGCGACGCGTACCATCCCGCGCGAATTATTCCCAACGACTGATTCGAGTTTCGAGTTTTAGAGCAACTCCGCATCTCGGCCGAATACCGACTAGGGCCATTTACTGTAAGCAGTGACTAAACCGGCATCGCCAGAGCGACAGCCGAAATAAACTTTAAAAAACTATTCGATTTTCAAAAAGGGTCAAACTCTCACATTTTAATTCTGCCTAATAAGTTACAACATTATATGTATTATACTGTTATTTTTAATGACTTGCTTATATAAAGTATTATCTTTCCGCAATTTGTAAAACGGAGCTTTCAACTTTCCAAAAGCTCTAGCGTCGAAAACTGCAAGTCGTCACGAATGCTTTAAAGCTTCTTAGTTCGCCTATTTCTCGAAAGATGGCGTTAAATCAAATTTTATTAAAGATGTTAATTTTTCGTTTTACTTGCTATTTTTTAATAAAATTATAATGGAATAAATGATAATAATTATTTTTTTCTTTTTCAAATATCAGTTTAAACACTAAAATATTTACGGAAGGTGACAATAATTTAGACTTTGAATTCCACTTCACATCGAGCCAGTCTTCTGTGAGGTTGTGGTATTTAACCGGACGGACCAGGCCGTGAAATAGTGAAGAACAAGACTGTTACGTACCATAATTTCACTGATAAGAATTAATGACAATAATAAATGTTCGTACTTTACACGCATTTACAGTTTGATTACAGGAATCTTCTAGGAAATCAGGTTTTTTTATATTCCAAGGGTGTTTTTCGACGTAATAATTTTTTTAACGAAATTAGTCACTATCAATACTTTACTTCAGTGTTTTGCTGTCAACATAGAAAAACAAAGTATTTAATTCTTTTTTTTGTATCTTTAGTAATCACTTAATTGAAGTTAAAATGACATCTAGTGGATTCATCAAAACTAATTGGTTTGATTGTGATTAATCATTAAAGATTTTAATGTAATTTTGAGAATATTCCATTAATCTTCTTATATATAAAAATGGATTGCTGTTCGTTAGTCTCGCTAAAACTCGAGAACGGCTGGACCGATTTGGCTAATTTTGGTTTTGAAGTATTTGTGGCTGTCCAGGGAAGGTTTAAACGATGAGAAATTATGGAAAAATTACATGGAAATTAAATGAAAATAGCAACAATTTTATTTTCCCTTACAAACTGTACCTGTCAACTATGTCAAACACTTTATACGTGCGTTCCGATGCCCCTAGAAATAACTTACCATTGTTTGCCGAGTCAGCTAGTATATATATAAATCTAGATTCAAAGTCCGGCACGTCAGCGTGTCTAGGTTCCGTGTCGAGGTTCCAGTTGCAGGAATTTGTCCACCATAGAATAAGCACATATTTTTGGCCACAAAAAAGTTTTATGTGACATTCGTGACATGCAAAAATACCTGACACAAAAAAGAAAAGCTAAGGAAGATTTATTTTAAGGACTAAGTATTTTATTCCACTAGTTTAAGACATATAAATACAATTTCATAAAAAATAATTCTCCCAGATACCACTCGTCAGATACGCCAGTGCCAGTCTCTTGTCAGTGTTGTCCATTTATTTATTTTCATTTTACCAATATTATTGACATTTCAAAATATCTAAATATATAAAATATATCGCTTAATTATAAAATAATGTTAGGATTACCGCTGCTTATGGGCATCTACAACACTTGATGTGTTGTAGAGGAGTTGCCAACCCTAAGATCATTCACCAGACAAAACATAAAATTATTTTATTTTTATTAGGTACATATAATTCTTTCTTTATGAGAAATATTGTTATAAATGGTGTTTGACACCCATAACATTTTCACGTAATCATACTATGTAAGCATAAATTATGTGAACAGTTTTAAATATTAGGTACTGCCTGATTGTGTATAAAAAAGTGAATAATGTCCAATAGTTTAGATTGCAGACTTGTCACTAACGATTGGCCGTAAATTACAAGTATCTGTATAAACATATTCACAATTTTTGTGAAATATATTGGAAATAGAACATGTTGCAACTCCGCTGGAACACCGTGTCGGGTAGAAATGATCGAAAATTGTATATATTTCTATTTATTTGGCAGTTTACAATTCCTTTACATATGTCTTAGTATTATGTTACCGATACAAATAATTATCATTTTACACTCGCATTCAGTATACAAATTAGCATTGGGAGAGGGAACGCAGTCAGGGAGGGTTGGTGCTGTTTTTACGTACAATAACAACACAATAACATACGAACAATAAGCCAAAAATGTTTAATGTCATCATATCGATAAATTTACATTGCGTTTATCGTAACACCAAAAAACTGGACACCCAGGAAACGAGTAAAAATCACCTAAAAAAATCCTCGCTAAAATCAACCATTACATACATACAAGATACGTTCGGATAGATTGCTCGGCGCGGTGTGAGGGGCGGCGCGGACGCCGGCGGCCGCCTCTCACACCGCGTTCACATGCATACTGTCATTTATTACTATACTGTCGGTGTAAGAACAGTCCCTCGCGTCCGCGTGTCGCTCGTGCGACGAAACAGTCGCTAGGCCGACCGCATGCATCGGCTGTGTCGCATGCGAACCCCGAACGCTTTTATAATCGCGTTCGGAATAAACCCCTCGGTTCAGCACAAACTCTGGCGTGGCCCGACACGCGCATCGCTGAACAAACGCGCGTGCGCTCATAGGGCCGAACGCGTGATATGTTCGATGCGAAGCGATTCGCGAAATTAAACTTTATTATTACCATCATTTGATATGTATCTCTACGTCGCTATACAGGCTCGATATAATCTATTATAACTATCTAAACAGTGATCACTGAGGAGTTTCGCATGCGAATCGCTGCGGCCGATGCGGTCCGCGACCTCAACGGGTTACGGCGCGACGACACGACGCGTTTCTACTCGAAATTTCATATAATTGTGATATGATTCAGGCGCAAAATAATCATGTTACTTGTTACGGTTCTAAAATCAACATGGGAACAATTCATGTCACTCGATATTGTTGCGCTTTAGGATGATATTGTCAAAAGAAAAAACCGAACCAACCAAACCTGCCTAGGACGTGTCGCTAAATGTTATACGAGATAATGTTCAAGGCATATGTAACAAGTAACGCTGCTCATAAACAAAAACACATCGTGTCACGCATCTCGGAAATAGAAACGCGCCTCGTCATGTCGCTAAGAAACAGAAACGCGCCGCGTCACGCCGCTGAGAAACAGAAACGCGCCGCGTCGCGCATCTGAGAAACAGAAACGCGCCGCGTCGCGCCGCCGGGGAGCAGACAGCGGCCGAGTCGCGCGGCGTCCGCGGCACCCGCGACACGGGTGTGGGGGTCGGAGCAGTGGGGGCCGGTACGGCGCCCCCGCCCTGCGGGCCCGACCGGGCCGCCTCAGACGAACCACTCGTCCTTGTGCGGGGCGGCGCTCAGCGCTGCGCCCGCGCCCGCAGGCGGCCCGGGCGCGCCGCGTTGTACCCGCGCGGGCCCGCAGGGAGCGGCCAGTTTCCCGGCAGCCGCGTGCCGCCCGGCGCCGGCGGCTCGCCCGCCGCCTTGCCGGCCGCCCCGGCGCCGTTGCTACTCGCCACCTGTTGCACTGCAATGCGCGCGCGCGTCACAAGCCGCCCGGCCCGGCCCGCCCCGGCCCGCCCGCTAAGCTCACACACATAGCGTCACAGCGGCGTGCAACATACGTGGCGCTCCTCCCGGGTCCGGGTGCTTGTGCGCGTGCAGGTCGGATATGCGCAACGCCCTTACAAAGCGGGACATTGTTGTCCTAGGGAGCAAAGAGATTTCAAAAACGGACTAACCAAATTAAATATTACAACGTTGTAAAATACCTCATTGGAATTCATTTTCAGCCGACTTTCATATGGAATGAGGTTCTCAGTTCGGTTGAGGTTTTTTTTGTGTATTTGTTACTTCAAGGAATTCGGCCATTTTAAACATTCTTTTTGCATTGCGTTTGGTTTAGCTCTAATGTGGTCCCATATTAATTTCATCGATATTGGACCTTCGACTCCGAATATTTATTTGAGGCCTCCTCAAAATCCAATATAAAATGTATAGTAAGTAAGATATAAGATATATAAGTTGATTTTGTTTTTTGGTTCATAAAAATGTTTCATATAATTTCATTCGATTGAGCAGGGGAAATTACATAAAAATTAGAGATCCGTCTACGCAACAGAGGATTTCCAACTTTAGTGTCTCACACTGAAGAGATCACTTTGCTTAGTACACGCATATCAACATGACCGCCAGTTGACGCCATAAAGGGACACAAAGGCAAAATTTAATACTAAACATATATACAGAGGCATGTCAATGATATGCCGACTCAGGTAGCTTATTGTAGATCCCGCCGTTGATATTGCTACCTCCCCAGGCAATCAATATAGGGGCAGTCAAAGGCGGCTCACGTTGATCGATATAGGAGAGACGTAACAACGGGAGGCAATTGAGTATTTACAATGTAGATGTGTGCGCCTGGTGGGTGCGCGCCGGCGGCAGTAGCAGCAGAGCGCCAGGCCGGCGGCGAATACCGCTAGCCCTGCACCGGCCGCCATTACCACCACCCACATACCTCCGGCGCCTCCGCCACCGTTCTCTGCGAGCGTTTTAATATGTCACATGTTTATTTTTTAATGTAAGACGGCAAGCGAGCTGCCATTTCACATGACATGCAACACCCTTAGGTTGCAAATGTGTTGCCGTAGAAGAAGTATATAACACTTCACGCGGGTCTTACACTGATGGACCTGTTCATTCGGTTAACTGCGAATACTGTTGCGTGGTCGTAAGTACCTTAGTTGTATCAAAAAGAAACAACCCCTATACAACAAAGGCCTTTGTCCAGCGGTGGAACATTTATAGGCTGATACTTTAAGTTAATTTAAATTAGCAAATAATGAATAATGATGATGCTCCCTGCAGTGTCCTAACTTTACTGTGGCACGCCGGGTCATACCGGGGCACACCGGGTCACGAACGACTCGTCTAAAGAAGTACCCAGGTCTCTCATAAGACCAGCGTGAAGTCGAAGTATTATACTTTCGTGTTTCTGGGCTCAAATTTTTCATGCTGTTAATGCATTTGTAACGGTTTTGTAGTCCATGGGCTTCGTCTGGTGAACCGATTGAGCATTTGCCAATTTATGACATAAAAACCGAATGTATAGGACACGCACAAGTTAAGAATTTATGCGTCTTATGATTCAGTTGTCATTCAGTCAGTAATCAGTATTAATTTATATTTAGTGTCGTTAAAAAAAAAACAATTTCTTTCGCTTCCAAATTGAACACAACAAGAAATAAGTGATTTCTTTACTCATGTCATAATGACAACCTAAAGAAATATTTAATTAATGTAGCCTCATTCAACGAAATGAGAAAGAAACGTAAAGTACCTTTGATTAATTACATCTTACGTCAGTGAGTATCGTGAACTGGATTTTGGACATAGCCAATGGAATTATTTCGTAGCAAGAATATGAATTCATGAGACGTTGCTTTATTACTGAATGTCATTTCTACGGAGCGCCTGCTGATTAACTTTTGATTAATGGACCACAATATTGCTTTCATAAAATGGCAGGCGCAATACCCCACCACTGGTATTACATCCTGAATACACACTCAGGATGTAATACCAGTAATATTATTGTATGCATATTTGATATTTATGTAATTTAATGACATAGCCATGATCTAATATAATATATGAGTATCATAAAAATATGGACAAAATTAGTTTTAAACTAACATTAATACTCATACTCGTATATACAGCGTGTCGTTATGACCGCGACAATAAATGAATACACATATAGAGGAAAACTTTTTTAAATTGTATTAAACATTTACATTCTTTAAACATCAATATTTACCGAGTTAATAAATTTTACAAAACAAACATTTTTAGAACATCCCTTACGTATAAAACTGTAACGTAAAGATCATTTGTAAAGGTCACGGTGTGTTGCAATGGGTTAAATGAATTTAAAAGAGATATAATATACTGTTAAAATGAGAAATTTGTACCTAGTGCGACGCTGCGGCAACGAATGAAAAAGTGTCTGAATGTATGAATCAGTCAGTTGTAGTTGTATAGGATGTTATAAATTTTGTTTCTTATTATTTAATTAGTTTCTTTTGAAAAAATATATTTTTTTAATTATGGATTTTTTAACGTTTTATATTTTTTTATGATTATTGGCAAGTAGCGTTAGACGTGTGTTCATTTATTGTCGCGGTTGTAACGACACGCTGTATATAACACATGCTGATTCTGCCTCCCTGAACCAGAAATGAATTTAAAAGTGATTTTTGGATCGGTTAAAGCGAAAATAAAAGATATGAAATCAATTCCTGCAGTTAATGATACCATGGATTCGACTATTCACTCTAATCGCGAGTTTTAATACGATATTACAATAACTCCGAGTTCACCAACTAAAGTGATTCGTACATAAATGTTGTTATTAAATATACAAAATGGAGGGACTGTACAAACTAAATAATCAGCAGACGGCACACCGACCTAGAGTTTCGAGTTTAATTTCATAATACAAATCTAAAATTACATTCGACGCCTAATCCGAGCGCCATTCGCCACGTTGCGTTGGGTGTAATTAGTGCGTATTTTATTTTCATTGTTAATATTTCGCGCCGTTAAAACGCATCGTTTGCCAACGTTTAACCCGTTGGCCTATTTCCAACGGTTATTAACGTTATGATCTGATAATAATAATTTTAGACCTCAAGCTTTGACTTTATTTGCATTCCGCGGCTAAACACGCCCGCTGTTATCTTCCAGGCATTTCCGAGGGCTTTTCGGGACTTTATGGAGATTGACCCGTTAATCTTCAAACTGCGAGTTAGCTGAGTGCTAATTGTTTTTGTTTCTTTTCTTCGTACAGTCGACGAACTAGAAACTTGAAGGTATTTACAAAGCTCTAGTAAACATTTTATACTAGTTGTGAGAAACTTTTTTCCAAAATTTTTTTTTTTCAAACGAATTTTGCTTAAATTTGTTGGAAAACATCAGTTCCCTATCACGTGATCTGCAAAGTAATTTAATGGTCGGGAAAAGTTTAAATTAAACGCGTAAAATTTTCTAGTTCAATGAAGTTGTACTTAACTCACAAACGTCTGAGAGGGATTTCTATTTTGCTTTAAAGTGGGTAGTATGAATAACCAGAGGCATTGGAACGATGGATGCCTTTTATTCTACCACCTACTCAGATCGAATGGAACACGATGTGCATTAGCATACTTGTACCCTCGTGTGCATTCGTTTGCGCGACTGTCGTCCGTGCGTGTACTTGTGTGTTCGTGTTCGTGGTTACCGGGACAGAGTACGGCGGTGTCCTCGTCGGAGCCGTCGGCGCAGTGGTCCACGCCGTCGCAGGTGAGGTCCGCGCTAACGCAGAACTCGCGCTGCTTGCAGCGAAACTCCTTGCAGCCGTGCTCTGAGGAAACTAATGGTCAAAACAGCGAGGCATTCTCTAGGTCTGATTAAGGTCAACATGGATATTTGCGGGGTCCGACTTAAAATCGGTTACGCTTTCTGGATCGCAGATAGGGCTGGCCCCGTCTCGATGGAGTCTCGACATATATATGAGAGTAAAGTTTTAAAACGCATATTCATGATAATATCGGATAGTGTTTATAAAATTTAAATCTCCATAGCAAATTTAATATTTACACAGAAGATACAAAGCAAATTATTACTAGCACTATGGTGAAGCTTTTCATACTAAGCCTCATCAATTACAGTTTCTACAACTTATTTTAATCCAGGAGGATTATCCTTATCCCACCCAGATGGGTTCGAAACAATATGTTAATCATGTTTTTAATGTTATTTTCTACGTTTTTTTACGACCGGCCGAATGTCTGACGTCATAACTACTTGGGAACAAACACTCAGATCCGTAACAATTATCTATGCGTCACAGAAATTCTGAGCAGATCGTATTTTTTATTTTTTAACGATGAACGATAATTTTGTATATTTTTAGTTATTCTAATCAAAAAATATTTATAAATAACATAATGATGCTATTAATTAATTAAAGAGACGCTATGCACGTCAATACTCGTAGCTTTTGACAACACTATTGGCAATTATTTGTCCTATGGGACCATGACTTCATGTCAAAGCAAATAATTGCGACTAAGCTAACTGATATTACAAAGTAGGTATACATTTTAGTAGTAAACTTTTAAATCAAATGTTTAGAAATTTTAATTGGTATTCTTACATTTGATTTTTTTAATTTCCTAATTTTCTTTCATTTCCTTTGAAGACGGTGGTATCGTCACGCAGTCACGGTGGTAGGGTCACGCAGCAGCCTCGGCTGTTGCACGAATGGGCAGGCTCGTCCGGGTAAGTACCACGACCTCACAGTACACCAGCGTAAAGTGGAAGTATAATACTTTCGCGTTTCGTCTGGTGAGTGAGGTCGCCAGAGCCCAATTTTCAAAAGGTTTTTAACGCATCTGCAACTGTACAGCTGTAGCTGATGTCCATGGGTGGCGGTATTCACTTAATATCAGGTGAACCGTCTGCTCGCTTGGCAACTTTTCACATAAAAAAAGAAGAAATTATGGAGGTTTATAATGTGATCATCATTACCTATTTGGTCGTGTGTCTCATTCTTAACACAGACATAATTATCAGTGTAGATCTTTATTTTAACTTTTTTTTTATTTGGTTAGTTTTGTTATTACCGAGTATTACTGCACTTGCAAGTCCCCTGGCTACTGCTAATTTTATACTTAATACTTTTGTGTATATTAAGCATATATATAATAATTAAAAATATAAATATCAGACTTTCTTGCCCGTTCTCCTCTGCCAGGTTTGGTTTAGTGAACCGGTTCAATAAGAGCTTAAAATAAGCCTATGTTGAATAAAGAAAATTTTGACTGAGCTTGATTTTGACTTTGAACGTCATCTACAAATTTATATCTGAATTATTAATTTTTATGAAATATCGGATATACAGGGTGGCTTTTCTAAGTGTATCCATTTTTTTTAATTAAATTCTAGACATAAATATTGTTATATAAAAATGATAAATATGTAAAATCACTCGTAAGTAATTAATTACATTCATTTGAACTTATCTCAAAAAGTGAGTGATTTATACGCAACTCATTTATTTTACGCGCGAACATTCATAACTAACACGCACACAAGTTCGTGCACAGTAAAATTTAGGTATTTATGAATGACTACCGCATTGTCAACACGTTCTGTTTTTTAGGGAATAGAATGGCATTTTTTTGGAAAATAAAACTTTTTTATTTCAATAAACGATTATAGACTCGGTAGGTCTGAACCACCTGTGTAAATTTGGGCACAAAAAATCTCCCTGTATAGTGTGAGCACGTAAATATATTCGACAAAACGACGCCTCTGAAACTATCTGATACTCGATTATTGGATCGGCCCACAGGTCTCCGTTTTTAACGTATTTATTTCGTTACCGTTTCAAGGCAGTCTTACGAATAGCGTCCCGTCCATACATTTGCGTAAGTAATGCCTTTTATCACAAACAGACGCGCGCAAAAGCCGCCTCCGTACAAAAACCTATCCGCGCAAGGAACTATCCAATTTCACTCGCTATCCAATTTACTAATAGAGACGCTATCTATAACGATGTTTTCCATCAACGTCGACCCTTTTTCCACATCAGACAACAGATATCGAAAACCTTTTTTCCGTTTCGTTGAATTAACATTTGCTCCACGAAAGTCTCTCCGATCGATATTGCCGTTTAGGAGCTATCGCTGCACTGCCAATGGTCTGTATTTAATGAATAATCGACACGTCCCAAAAGGTTAGAGTATGGGCCTCAACATTTCTTAGAAATTTTGCATTTATTTCAAATATATGTGTACTCATAGTTATGTGGCAATAAACATACATATAAAAAGTTAACGGGAAAGATCATTATCTAAAAGCCTGGCTAGATGTAGCAAACATTAATTAATTTAAGTTACTTGCACCGTAGGTCCTTAGAAATATAAGAAAATTCAAGAATGCGCCACTTTTTCACGAAGAATCACTTTTTTTTTTTAAATTGTTTTAATAATAGTAATTTCATCCTGTAGAGGCTGTAGACGTTTTCCAGTACAATAATTTTAAAAAAGTTTGATTTTAAATCAACGTATCTTTAGTAAAGTAGAATAAATAGATACTACTAATGGAGAAATAACTGTCTCGTTTGCTAATGCTGTAATATACAGCATTAGCAAACAGTATTGTGAATTTGTTTTTAAGAACAACGTTCTTAAAGAAGAATCAACTATTATATAAATGTTATTGATCAAAACTAATTTATTTATCACGTAAACACAAGAAATAATTATTATGTTGAACTACTTTGAAAAATTGTATCACTTACAAATCTCTTTGCAATTACACATTATATTGTACTGTGACCAGTCTAAGTAAATGATAAAAATGTGACAAAGGTTTTGGATTCTTCGAAGCTAACAACGCCTTACAATACAGTTGGCTCGCGCCGATCCAACGGATTCCAACCGTACGCCAATTATAAGCCCCGTCATCGCACCTACGGAAGGCTGAAATGGCTTATAATCTCCGCTTCTAAGCCCAGACAGGGCCGAGGGTGGCGTGGGGATTAGAAGGGTGGCACCCTCAGGGCTTTTGATCTATAAAGGAGGGGTGGTGCATCCGCGGTGGCAGACCGTGCGTCTCATTGTTTAAAGTTTCATTCGGGCTCCTTGCATAATTCAATGGCGTGCGAGCGTTGAAATATATTTTTCCCATTGGCGTCCCGCGTCTGCCGCGAAGATACCGTGTTCGCTTCATTGCTATAAAGAACTTTGTACCAGAAGCTTTGAGGGTATGAGGTGTGTTTGAGCGGGTCTGTCTCACGACGGTGGCATTGCGAAACCTAGCCTACGTTAGTTCAACAAAAGACCGAACGGAGTAGACGGAAAGTAAAACCAGAAGTCTTTTGAACGTTTAAACGTTGTCCAAACTCCTTCTTCTTTACTGGAAGGCCATACTCTAGTGTTTGATTAATAAGAGGTGATTTATTTATGCAGAGAGGAACAAACCGAGTTACCTGATGGTAATCGATCGGCGTATGTTTAAAGTGGACACTTGTAACATGAGTCACACTGCATTGCCGGCCTTTGAGGTAGGCCTGCGTCCATATATTATAAGTGTCACGCTAGTGTTAAACTATTTAAGTGTCACCGAGATTAGTCTCAAAACGTTAAAGATGTCGTCTTAATAAGAATGTTTAACAGTACATAGCGATTTTTACATTTAAGTTATCATAGAAACAGCTACGCATTTGTGCATGGTGCTGAAATTATAAACTAGCAACTACAATCGATTTAGTCACATCAGCTATAATTATTATATATTGTAAATATTATATTGTAAATTATATCTAAAAGACTGTAACATAAATTCGTCTTGGGTGTTATGTTTACGTTTTTCAAAGGTGCGAAAAGGCGTTAAGACCTCATCGACAAAGGGCAGATTTTTATTGCCAATTTTTCCTTATTAATTTCCTCCCGCCGGTTGCCGACCGCTCGACGGAAGCTCCCCGTTCGGATTCGACGATTCGAACGTAAAAAAAAATATTACGACATCCCATCGAGTTTCGGATACTGTTTCTGATCGTGATGCTTTATGCCTCCAATAAATCGCCCCCGATAACTTTCTGCCTTAAATTGGGAGAAGTGCCTCGCGCCGAGACGCGTCGGGCTCCGTGGAGTATAAAATTTTATTATGCGTTAAACCTGCTTTATGTCACGCGCAGCCATTTTTTTTTTTTTTTTTTTTTTTAAAGATAATGAACACTTCGAAAACGCAAATGGTTGCGGCGACAGTTACGAATTATGTCGTGATTATATCACGTACCGGGTACGGTGTGTCATTTATGCTATTGGTTCAAATGTGGACCAAACAGATGGACGTTTGGCTTGTAGTGAGCATAGCTACGGTATAATAAAATTTTAAATTTTATTTTTGATTCCTAACCAAATATATGGAATGAACATGTCGTTATTCAGTTGCGAGTGAATTGTAAACGAAGATGTTTCATATCCATTTCGCAAGCGTTCACATTTCCACCGTTTCTAAACTCAATTAATATGACTTAAAACCCAGATATGTTTCCCTACGCTGCAGAATGACATAATGATTCATTACCGGTAATCGAGTTTTAGATTCCCGTCATCTATCTTAATCGGTTTAGGATTATCCTCTCGTGTTCCGCTCGAGGCTTGCGTGTCGTAGAACGAACTTGTATTGCCAATTAACTGCCATGATATTATCACAAAATGCAAGCAAGATATAAGCCGGCCTTTCTAAAAAGCCCTTCAGGCCTCTACAAGCGACAAAATTGACTTAAAGTCAAAAAATCCATAGCACGTAAGCTTAGGATTACCCATCACTTGTTACCATTAAAGTTTTAAAGTACAATGTTCACTTTTAAACTGAATAGTTAAAAATAATTAAACGCCGATTTTAATAGAGATAGTGACGTCATGTGAGTTTCAGTGACGTACTATGTATAAGACAGGGCATTTTTGCAAGTATGTAAATGTTGCAAGCTAACGACGGTGTGTCTTACTAAAATTCTAAAGAAGTTTACGTCTTCTGTCATTATAATACTATTGTATATTGAGGCGTTCTTATATACTGATAACTATTAACCGAGGCTTAATAAAAGTCCAAGTGGCAATACTCTGCAATTTTCCTTTGCAGGTATGAGCACGTATAGAATGGCGTAATTTGATGTCATTATTAGATAACTCAATTCTGCAACATAATCTTTATGCGGCAGACTTTATATAAGCCCTTTATTTTTACGGTGGTAGGGCCACAGCCTCTGCTGTTGCACGAATTTGCAGGCTCGTCCGGGTAAGTACCACGACCTCACAGAAGACCGGCGTAAAGTGGAAGTACAATACTTTCGCGTTTCGTCTGGTGAGTGAGGTGGCCGGAACCCGATTTTCAAAAGAAAGATAGAAAGAAAATACATTTATTTACCAAAAAAAAAAGGTTGTCAATGCATATGAAACTCTCGGGTAGAGCAGATGTCTATGCGCGGCGGTATTCACTTAACATCAGGTGAACCGTCTGCTCGCTTGGCAACTTTTCTCATAAAAAAAACCCACGAAATGACAAAAGCAATTGACTTTAATCAAAGAAATGAAAATCGATATCGATCAAAACTTAACTATTACTAATTCGCAAAAACTGGTAATGAAACCTATGATAGCTCGTATAAGGCCCACAGTTGAAGGCCTCTCTGTGTAGAGGGTACAACATCTGAGTGTGTTCTCTACTCTATTGCTAATTAAAAGTCTTTGCGTACAATTAAGTTGTCCTCAAAAAGTCTTAATTGAACTTAAACCATGAAAATTTTAAATGAAAAAACTTTTGAAATTCTCGACGTTTCGAAACCTTTCACAGTGTTTATGGCCACGGGACAGACTGGACAGTCTCAAACAGAATAAAAACGATAAAATCCGAAAAAATACGATAAAATCCGTAAATTAGTAACATTTAATATGTATAGTATTCGAGTAAAATCAAGAAGCCAATACATGAAAATTTTATTAAAATGAAACTTTTATTTGGATTTAAGATCTTCAAATGAATTTATGTACTTTTCGGATAGCTTCTTTGCCTATAAAATAGTAAATTTAACCATAATACATATAATTGAAATGTTAAGTATATAAAAGAAAAGAAAAAATTCTTTTTTATGACAATCCGAGTCAAAGGAATTTTAAGAAAGTTGATGACCGATAAAACACAAAAATCCGTCGTCGACAGGATACAGAGCCCTTTGAGGATAATCCTCTGATCGCCTCTTCGCGAGATAACGGAAACGTAAGGAGAATATCTCGCTTGAAATATTTTTAATGATATTGAACAGAACACGTGCTTCCTTATGAGTATAGACAGCACATAAATTTTGTCGGAAAAACCTTAGAGATTGTACAATAATTATTATGGTAATAAAATAACGAAATAAAAGGGAACCTGACCATTGTATGTTCAATATTTACCCACCTAAATAGCTAAAAGTAACGTTTATGAACTTAAACTACAAATGAACTTTTTAACGTGTTTTGACTTTCTGTTATGTTATTTATTTCTAGGATCAAGTAATTTGACTTGAATCGCTATTGCTTTGACTGATTGTATAAAACAACAATAGATTTCAATTCATACAAGTCAATTCAATCAAAAATAAATGCAAAGTACCGATCTTGGGATTTCCCTTTATTGATTTTCACACAAATCGCTTCAGAGGAACTCTCCCAAACTTTACACAAAAGGAAAAAAGTGCTTTTAAATTTGAACTGCTCGGGGCCATTCATCCGAAATAGGTCACCGACAGCTGATAAATATCGAAAGGGACAAACTTTAAACAAAAAAAAGCTCACCCAAAAGCGAAGTTTACGACAAATATGATTACAAGATGTAAGCCGGCCCACCCCCTGTCCCCTCTAAATTTCTAAGTCTTCGCTGAAAGTTGTAAGTCCCTTCACAATATACTTTTCTGCTTGGCAAGGCGGAAAATCTAATTCGCGCCATGCATGAGTTCAAAGGAGCTTACGTGTGTTAATATGATTTTCTTTTTTCGGTACATATTTCACATTCATATGGAGGTCACCTATGTCTGTATGTGTAATTTGTGACATATAGCATTAGCCTATACATGTACCACTGCTGGGCAAAAGTCTCCTCTGTATAGAGGGTATCAGGGCATAGTCCACCACGCTTCTTCACTGCGGATTTGGTGGACTTCACATATCTTCGAAATATTTTTTTCGTTATCATTTCTAAAATATGCAGGTTTCCTCACGACCTTCCTTTACCCGTGAGCATGTAATAAGTCAGCAATTATAATTAACAAATTCATTGGTGCTGGCACCAGGGATCGAACTCGGGTTGCTCCACTCCTCGCACTGTCAATGGTGCCCATGGGTCACGGTAGCAACTGACCGCAACGTGAACTGCTTAGTAGTTTTCCAATTTCTACAAAACGTAACCGAATTTTCTGTTGTGTCTATTATTGGATAAGCAACAGCTTCTGCTGTTGCACAAAGTACCAGGGCCTCACAGAAGACTGCCATGAAGTGGAACTGGTCAGGTGTTGCAGTGTCCATGGGGGTGGAAATCGGTTAAAATCAGATGGAACGCCTGCTCGATTGTCACATTTTCACATAGACAAAATACTGTTTTTATGAAGCCCTCACCAACACAAGCAAATTGAAAGGGCCAGTAAGACAAATCGAGGTTGAAAGGTGCTAAGGTCTGCGAGAGCTCACGTCCGATGTGATATCAATAAAATTTATCGCCGCCATTTCGGACGAAATAGAGGGCCATTCCGGGACTGCAGCGTGAAAAACCTCGATAAACGAACGATTCACGAAAAATACTCACTATATTCCAAGATACGAATGGGTGCAATTTTTATTACATTTCTCATATTTCGACCGATTGATTTTGCATGAGCGTTTAAGGTGTATTCTAAATTAAAAAATACGCTTTTTTCAATTTAGAGTACACCTTAAAAAAATGCTTGCCTTCTAAATTTAAAAAATGCTTTTTTAAATTTAGAATACACCTTAAATATAAATAACGTACATTTATACCTTAATATAGCGTACATTTGCACTGCCCTTAACTTCTAATTTATACCTAAACACGGACACGAAGCTTTACCGCTTCTGAACATAGGCCACCCCGAAGGGCTGCCACGATGCTGCCTGCATCCATCGACTTCCCGCACATTCACATGGTGATAACG
This sequence comes from Iphiclides podalirius, assembly GCA_933534255.1. Taxonomy (NCBI): domain Eukaryota; kingdom Metazoa; phylum Arthropoda; class Insecta; order Lepidoptera; family Papilionidae; genus Iphiclides; species Iphiclides podalirius. Next base: position 784,460 of record OW152816.1, on the reverse strand, counting down.
TGGAATAATATCGGCGATTCTCCAACTTCCGTATCAAAATTCCCACGGCAACACTGCAAAAGCAAAGCTAAAGGGCGGGAGTAAACAAAACCGCGAGCGGCGGACACTCGAAAATGCAACGACGCCAGAACACGCCGCGAATCGCGAGCCACGTGAACGATTTAACTCCGCAACAGGTCCTGCGTTGATGTCGAAAAAATAGACTGGAGCGGGCACCGAGAGGGGACCGCGTTGAGAAAACACGTATACCTCCACACCATATAAAGGATGGCAGAACGAACTGCCCCGTCGGCTGTTTGCACGAATAAATAAACATTCGGCGAAAATTAAAGAGGGCGCCGGAATAGGGTTGACGCGTCCTCTACGGAGTCTCCCCCCACCCCCACCCCTTAAACATGTAGTTAATGGCGCACTCGTCCTTTAGATTTATTGCGCTGATGTGGTGACGGTGAATTTTTTCAAACCTCATTATTAAGTTCCGGTTCAATTCATAGCGTGAGTCGATCATATGGTTGAATTTATTTAGGGCCCTCATCAGGATCAAATTTACCAACAACATCTCCAATGTACTCTACAGCGCTTTTTTGAACAACTCACAACATTTGTAAGGTTTATAAATAGTGAAATGAATGCTATGAAATGATAACTGTGATGGATACGGTGTCAATCGGTCTCTCGGTCATTTTTGTTTCATAATCATAAGCCCTAATTAGAAGGAAGTAACCGTGTCGTTTCAAACCATTGAATAACTCGATAAAAATCTCATTGTAACTGCAGTGTCGGTACAGTATTTATATCAGATTTATGAATTATTCTCTACAATCCGTAAAACATCGATCAGATAAGACACATCATGCAATATAAACCAAATACAATAATGCAAGAAAGATAATGTCGGCACTCTGTTACACACATATCATCACGAAAACACCGCGCTCGTTTTCCATGCACGTTCGTCTATTCTACGTATACCAAAGCTTCAGCGCTGTAGTCCACGGCTCACAGAATAGGACTAAGGTATCTCTTGCCTGTCGTAAAAGGCAACTAAAAGGGGACACGGATTGGCAGCAGCTCGAAGTGGCCTCGAGCTGCTGGAAGATGGCGAGGGAATCGGGGAAGATTCACCCTTCTTCGAGGCGTGCTCACGCCCAGTACCGACTCCAAACGTACAAAACGTACAAAAGGTGGCCACCTCATCTTTCGAAGATTTCCCCCCCCCCCCCCCCCCCCGATACAAAAAAAAAAAAAAGGTGTCTAAGCTTAGATTAAAACTAGCAACTAGAAGTTGGATGGCAAGCAATTCTTAAGTTAAGATATACACAACAGTGACTAGTTCACTTCCGTAAGCTTTGGGGCTTGCTGTACTTTGTACCAGTCACATGTGTACTTGTCAATAGAAGTATAACTCCTAGAGAACAGATTTGGAAGTACTCGTGCAATAAATTGTGAGAATTTCGTGAAGGAGTCGGAATTTAAAACCCGCATAAGATAGAGCACGAAGAATAATTGTCAGTAATTTGGATGCACACTGTAACTTGGTTGTATAGAACACATTTTTTTTTTCATATGAGAAGATGGTAAACGTGCTGGCGGTTCACCTAATGTTAAGGTTCGATGACTCCGTGGTGCAGTCGTCAAGGTATTGGCTTCGGCGTCGGGGGTCGTGGGTTCGATTACCACACGGGACAACCATTTGTGTGACTCACAGACAATTGTGTCGGCTCTGTTGTTCTTCCCAAGAAGGGTTGACCAATGCCATTAATAATGGTCAGAGGTAATCATTTAATATCAGGTAAAAAACTGGGTGTTTGTCCACGTGAAATTTATGTATGTAAAACGTCCTTGCAACACAGGATAATGTCCTAAAGTGGGATCGCAAATGCGTTACCACCTTCATAAAGGGGGGCACCGATGACCTAACTCGGAAGACACACTTCCACTTCACGCCGGTGTTCTGTGAGGTCATAGTGCTTCCCCGGGCGGACCTGGCCATCGGTGCGACAACAAAGACTTGCGCGGCGCTATATACCGACGCGACAACCATCATTCCGTGCATACTGTTCAGCTGCAATTTTGGCAGTTGACTATCCTTGATTCGGGCCAACCCAAGCGGACTTAGTGGAGGGACTTACTAGGGTCTTTGATGGCGGTCACGATGAGCTTGAAACCGTTGGCGTCGGTGCCCCAGTTGTCGGTGACGTACTTGAGGGTCACGAAGTTGCTGCGCGTGAACATCGCCCCCACCTGCTGCTTGGTGTTGCGGCACGAGAAGTCCGCCTGTGAAGGAATTAGTCATCTATAGTCGTGTAAACTAAAGTGTGACTAAATTAAAAGACTTTATCAATAAATCGCCTAACGTATGCGACATTGGGTGATTTTTTGAATATTTTCATATGAATATCCGAATGCCATAGTGGGTAGTGTACCTGCCTCCTGCGCCAGAGGGTGTGGGTTCGATCCCCACTACTGGAAAAATATTGTGTGATAAACATTGTGTTTTTCTAATGTCTCGGTGTTTATTTATGTTTAATATATATTTATTTACAAAAGAAAAGTATTAAGTATGTTTATCTGTTATCTAGTACCCATAGTACAAGCGTTGCTTAGTTTGGGACTAGAGGATGTTGTGTAAAAATGTATCCGAAAATATTTCTTTCTTTATTTATTTAAAAAACAATCACCAAGGAGCAAAGATAGCATAGCATAAATTCTAAACATTTTCTAAACCCAAGATGTCGTGAAACAATGTTAAAAGCAAAACTTATTATTTCGCATGTGCCAGAATTCAGATTAAGATCGTTAATTTAAAAATCATTCATTTTTAGAGAATTAGTAATGTTTCATCGGAATATATCACTTATTTTATAACTTATGGTAAACGTTATAAAATAACGCTCACTTAAATAAGAAAAAAATCTCATATGTATTTTGTAACATCACCCTACGAGTATATAAACATCATTACTGATAAAGGCGATGACATATGATAACATGTTGTTTAACAAAAGATTCGTTTTGATAGGAGCGACTATCTATCTATAAGAGCAATTTCTTCAAAATTCTACTTTCGAAGTCCAAACGTCATCGCAGACGGAACTGAGCTATAATCCTAGCAAGACTTCAGCGATGGGGCGTCAACAGCTGAATCCACTTACATACGTCTTATTTGGCACTTAATTGATGTTTACCGAGCTTCATTTACACATCTCTGCTGTTGGAGGGAGGCGTGAGAAGCAACAGAAGGCGGGTGCTCCATTAATTAGACGGCTACTTGCCGCTCCAACATTGCCAACGGCGTTTAGCCACTGCGAAAGTCCTTCTCCATGTTTTCTCGACTTACTAATGAAGTAGCTATGCTCCAATTGTGATAAAGTCGGGCCTAAGACGCACTCGCAGCCGTCGGCACTCAGCCCGCACGTCGCACGTCGCACTTCCCCGCGTTTCTTAATTAACAGATGAATTCGTACGCCCCAGCGAGCGTTGAGACGCGTCCCTCTCTGATGCCGTTTCTCCTACGTCATTATTTCAACCGAGCAAATTGTTCCCAAGGTTTTAGAACAATTGCCATTGAAAAAGATTTACGTATGTTACTATTTTAGTTTATTAGTACCGATACCTTACAATTGTTACAGGACAATTTCGACCTACATCATCCGGTAAGTTAAATGAGATGTAAGTAAAATTTATTTTTATTTAATTGAAAGGATTGAATTGGAGGAAGGAAGGAAAGGACCACTGTCAGCATAAAACGTGCAAAAAACGTATCAAATACCACAACATAATCCAAATACGGTTCCTCACAACGCCATTAGGGCTGCCGCGAGACAAAATGAAGCATCGCATAGCGGAAGCACTTCATATACGTCGAACAGCGGCGTCTTAAAAGAGCTTCCACAATAAAACCTACAGAGACGGGACGTCCATAACGGCCTGATGGGGGGCGCGGGGGTCGATCGCTAAGCGCTCAGGCGCCGGCAATATTTCGCCCATCGAACGGGGCTTACTGAGAGATGGCCGCGTCGCCGTCATTTCTCAGAGGCCACGTGCCAGCTTCGGCCCCCGACCCCGCCCGGAGCGCGGCGGACCTTCGCAGCTCTATTCCACTCCTTTATGTAAAGTTTAATAAAGGAGCGGGCGTTGATATTAAAATTCCTCTCTATGAAATTTTTCAGATTACAGACGGCGGCGTCGGAATTCCTAGCGAGCGCTTCGCCGCGTGCCGCCTTCGAATGCGAATCTCATTTGTTCGGAATGGATATGACGATCGGTTGGCTGGTTCGTAGATAAATTAATGTGTAATTAAAGCGCCGCCTCTTTTAATCCATGCACACGGATATAGGAATACTTTAATTCTTAAAAAGTAATCGTTTTCAATAAGAACCCAGCACGCAATCTTCTTCTCAATTCTTTTCGTGGTTGCTGACTTTTTATGCCAATTGAAATTTTGTATTATTTCCTTAATTGCCATTATACTACTTGTCGCCACAAGAAGTATAATGGAAAAAAATATGAGAATGACATATTAAACCCGACACCCAAAAAGCGACATGATGATTTTAGTTGGTTTTTCCCCTTCACAAACAACTTCACGGTATTAGTATAGCAACCTATAACAACTTTTTACTTACAATTCCAAGTTATCAATTGCATTTAACATTGTTTCACAAACAGAGTACCTACTGACACAGGGGAAAAGTTATTTAGTTACTTTATATTTTTAGTTACTTTTCTTTTGTTACACTAATGTTTCCCGTATTCAGTTTATTGTTAAGATTGTACTGTTTGCTGATCTGTGTACCAAATAAAATTAAATTAAGAAGTATAACTTCTTACGTGCGTACGTAATCAATTGTGTATTCGTAAAGCGTTCATATAGTTTTTCATTCATCTCAAGCGATCGTAATCTTGATCTTAAGAAGAGAGTATGTAACATACTCTATTCTTTAAATTATTTCACGTACTTCATTATTATTCGGTCATCCTCTCCGTCTATCAACAATCTTTAACCGACTTCAAAAGGAGAAGGTTCTCAATTAGACTGTATTTTTTTTTATGTTTGTTACCGGTTTGGTACTGGTGCTTCCCATGTGGTCCCATATTAATTTCTTGGTATTGGATCTTGGGCTCCGGAGATATTTAGGGAACTCCTGAAAATCAATTATAAAATGAATACAGAGCGACATATTTGAAGACAGCTTTGTTTTTCGTTAGTAGAAAATTGATTACAATCGTAATATACATGGTCAAAGCGCGCTGTGCATTCGTCTTGTTGATATCTTTTTAAGTCCGCAGTGCTCTTCAAACTTTCCGTCGCACTCCGGGATCATAGACGAAGCTCGCTGGGTGATTAGCATTCCGCAAACCGCCAAAGTTCCCGGCGGCGGCGTTAAGTGAGTGGATCGCTCGAACTATCCCCGAAGCCCTAAACTTGGAGCCGCGGCGCCCGGGGCATCTGCTTAAAATTCAGTGCGCGTCGGCTGCACCGCCCTGATACCGGGATCACGAGAGCCCGCGTAGCACTTCTGGTCACGCTCCGCACTAGTCCCGGACAATGAACCCGCTAACAAGGGGGAAGCCGAACTGGACGCGAGCGTGACGCAATGTGCGGTCTCTTCAACTAGCCAGTTCTATCGTACAGTGGACCACGTTTAGTTTATTACGACAAACTTTGATTATGAAAACATCACAAATTAGATTTTGTGCCTAGTTTGACGCAGGTGGTTCGTTGCGAAAAGAAATTGTAACGTTACACGGAACAAGAAATAATCATATGTGATATTCAAGCCGAAGCGGAAGATTTAGTCTACTTGTCAATTTAATACAATTTGTGGAATCACTCTTTTCCCAACTCGGTATGCTGCACTTCTTAATTTGTAATGCCTCGCCCAAATCATTGATCACGAATTCCTAAACCAACAGATTAGGAACTCAATCAATGATTCGTTTTCTAGAATTTATTCGCTCATGATTTTGTACTTGGATGCGTTTTGTGCCTATATAAAACCTAAAAATATTCGCTTATTGTTAATTAATAACATTAAGATGTTTGGTAGGCAACAACTAATCATAAGTATTTTGTTTCATATACTTTCGATGACTCGGTTTAGGTGAAAAAAGTTTATTAGATTGATTTTCTGTCTTACTCCTTATTCATAAGTAACTTTATCGTTTTCATACATAAGTACAAAGATAAAATCTTCCCAAGCTTAAGATGTATGTCACTTCAAGGTAATAGTGAATAAATGTTTATATATATAACACATATTCAGAGTAGAAACTAAAGAATACATGACTATTCGATCAGGTGGCACAGTCATTACTCGACCGTGGCAAAACATTTCAAGCTCAATGTAATGATGTTACCTACCACTGTTTCTAAGGTAACTAAACAGCAAAAGCGTGGGCAGCCCACATTGTTTCTACTTGAAGCCGTAGATTGTTGCAGATTCGCGCATACTTGACGGATAGTTACCGGCATCGCAGGTGGGGAAACTTTGCCCTTTGCCTCCATAATGAATTCCAAACATTGTTTCAGAGCTGCAACTTTACTCGGTGTTTTGAGAGGACCGCTCGCCGCGCTCTTGTCGATCGACGGGGAATCCCGTCGGACTCGCATCTAATTTAACTCGAACGGGGTACAGACGACGGGCAGTTAGTTTAGAACAAACGTGTCGTCGACAGCGATAGGCGGCTTAATTGAGTCTATAACGCCCTCGGAGCAGACGTCTCAATATTATGTGACAGTGTTAAGTGCTATGCCGTGTAATCCAGTTAAGACATTGGCGTTCACTTCGGCCGCAGAGCGGCAATCGGAATGAACATGCACTAGGCCAAGTATAAATTGAGTTACTGCTAATTGAGTGGGCGTTAGCCGATTTGTAGTTGTGATATCGTATGTTATAACTGCATTGGCTTTACATTTGCTTCCCATATACGGTTAAATGATATAAGGTTGGTTTAATTTTACTGGGAAAATTTCGTAATAAGTGTTAATACAGCATGCAGGATCCAAATTCTCTTATCGGTCGCTGCGAAAAGTAGCAAATGTAAAATGTAAAATATTAAGCATTACTGTACTAGGGTTAATACTAAAAACCTATCTGTGGTAGGGCCACGCAACAATCTTCACTGTTGCATGAACGGACAGTTCCGTCCGGGGAAGTACCACGGCCTCACAGAAGTCCAGCTGTGTGAAGTGTTACACTTCCTCTTCACGTGTGTTCAAAGGTGGCAACGCGTCTGCAACCCTCCGGGATTTTCCAATGTCCGTGGGCGGCGGTTATCACTTAACATGGGGTTAACCGCCATTTACTGGCTGTCTTTCTGGTATAGTAAGTAGCGCTAATCGCTAACTGAGATATTTATCGTGCCTGTAATGATTACCTTTACACTAGAAAAATATCTGCGACAGAAATCTGAAAGAGCGAAAACTCATTAGAGCCGTGTAGACTCCACTCTTTGCGTTATCAACAAGCCCAGTTAGTTCGATGTTTTATTAGATTAACGCACGATTGTTGCCAATACGTCTTGTCTATATAATGCTTCCAATATTTGAAATAGAATGAATTGAATTTTGCTTTAAAAGAATTCACTATGTCATCCTTGACTACAAAGTGACGCATTTGCCAAGCTATTTGCTTCGATTGAGTTGAATAACACGGATTATGTGTTTGAGTGACCCACGGAATTTTTTGTTGACATCAATCAGGCGGCCGGTGAAAAAAATCTAGCAAGTATTATTAACGACATGGCTCATTTGGCCAACCTCACCTAGGTTTGATAAGAGCAGGAGAAAAAAGAAGGGCCTTGTCAACAAAAAAAGTGTGTGCGTGTAAACTTTACGCGCGATTGAAGTAAAACTTCTTTGGCGTTGACGGCATATATCACTGAAATGATTCAATATTTAGTAACGTCATAAGTATATGTCATATTTTAAAAATATGACATATACTTATGACGTTACTTCCGTCAGAAAAAATCTGAGTTACTCCCTAGTCGCGCCTAAAGAAGTTTTACTTCAAAAAAGAAAATCTTTACTTAGATACAGAACCACCGTAGTGTGTAATATTAAAGTTAAGACTACCGAAAGTGAATGTACAAAATCCAATAAATTCTTAGCAGATGAATAATGAAAAAAATTCCCGTTACATTAGCGGGCAAAGCGGAGCCGTAAAGAGCAGCCTTAGTATACAAAACTTTACCATGTCCTCGACTGTATAACGCTATTATGTATTTGTGAAGGGCCATGAATATCTCTTACAATATAGCTTAAATGGGGCGTACAAATAGTTGTGCTCTGACGAGACAGCGGTCTCGTCGTAACCGGCGGGTTAGTATCCCGTTTCAATTTCAAACAGTACTTTCGGGTATCGAGCAGAGGTATGGTTTGATGTTAATTGATTACTACCACCTTACAAAAATCGTGTACAATATGTTGCCAACCAGCCGCCCCTGACTCAGCTAAAGAACACTAAAGTTACTAATTCTTTTACTATTTGCTACGTCTTCTGGGAGGACATCGTGCTTTCCATATAGACCGGTCGGTTCATGTAGAAGGAAATTGTATTTTATTTGGATTTGGCTAATTTTCCATCGATAGGAAAATCGTCACGGCTATTTAGCTGTCAGTTTAAGCTTACTTATTTCTCCGTTATAGAAAACTTTAAAAATATAAAATGTACCTTAATTTATTTTTTGACAGAAATCGAAAGTAAGTTGAGAGGTACTTTTTTATTCTTAAGCCAAAAAAATTGTTCTCTGTATAAAGATATAACTACAGCAAGGCTATGTGAAGCGACATAATTAATTACAAACAATTTCTTTTTTGGCTTCAGTTTTTTTATTATCTCTGGAAATGATTATATGAAAAAACTACATAATAATTAACTCACTACTAACTTGTATTTGCACCATTGTAGTAGGTACGTAATAAAATAAAATAAAAAACAATTAAAAAAATGTAAATCATTTATAAAACACAGATGAAAACACAGATGACAAATATGAAAATTATAAAAAATTTAAATGACATATGCACGTGTCACGCTCCGGTAGAATTTCGTCGCATCCCTCGGTATTTAATCAACGATGAGGCATTGAATCAATATTCACCGTTTAGCCGTTCATTAACATAATCATCGACAAATGGCGCATTATAAGCGAAATCATCGTCGGGCGAGCGGCTTCAAAGTGCTAGCATAACGCCCGCAATTATTGCGCTGATTGGGTATCGACCGGAATTTTCAATAGGGTTTAAAAGCGTATTTGCGTCCCATTGTCTATCCACGTGCGACGTGTGTGAGGTGATTTATTTGGGATGATAATTTGCGACGGTCGTATGTGTTTCCAGTTCCCGTTCGCTCGGTCTAATTTGGCTAAATTCGTCTTTTGTGCGTCCTGACAAAGTATTACCTACGGCACTAATTTAAACTTTATTTACGGATTTATTGCGTTTATTTTTAAATTTTATTTCCCGGCACCTGTCCGTTGACTATGAACGCTGAAACGCTGAAAATGCTTCGAAACGTCGGGAAATAAATGTAAAATAATCGCGATAAATCGCATAATTACGAGAAAATACATCGTGATGGACTAATAATGGTAACAAATTCCTACAAGACAAATAGGCCAGTTAAGTCAATTTGGACCACGCCCTCACAGAAGCTTTAGGTCTCGTCCGATGACTAAGTTAACTGCTCATACTCTCGGTGGTTGCCGATAGACCAGCATCTCTCTATTATACATATAAGAGTTCTAACGTTTTTACCTTGACCCTAATATTTTAACTATTACTGAACTTGAATATTAACAACTATTATAACGACAAGCGGCACTAGCGGTATATCACCGTCCGGGAACGCAATCGAAATCCAAGTGACCACTGCTCCATGCAACCATGTGACCCTTGGCTCGAGTAGACAACGTCATATCCGGTATACAGTATTGCCAGCGCCAACATACATAAGCAAAGGTCTTTACATCGGAGAGGTGCACCGCTTGGTAAAATACCAAAGTGAGATAATGTCTGGTGAGGTGGATAACTGGGGCCCATCTTTGTCAAAGGTTGTTCTTGTGCCGCCACCGAGATATCAACTCGCGCTAGTGTTCCCAATAAAAACTGGACTGTCTGATAACTGGTACTATATATATAAAAAAATCTATACTTAGAAAAAAGGATACAAAGTTTAGAAGGTAAGATAGCAAACACGTTAAAATCTGTACAAACATTGACAAAACAGTGGAGCACGAGATTTTAAACTAAGCCCAGCGGCAGGTGCGAAAGACAGCGTCTCGCGACGGAAGAGCCCCATTAACAATTAAAATACTTTAATTCGTCGGCTCGCGCTGCCAAGTTGTACTTGTCGGGACTTTAAAGCAAACGGTCCGCCACTTGGCCTGAGCCGCTTCGAATGGGAGTCGCGAATTGTCACTTTAAATTAAACGAAACTCCGTCCTTGACGACGTATCAGCGGTGTCGGAAAGATTTTCAGCTGCCAAACCGGTTACGCTAACGCGGGTGATGTATACTTCAATTCGTAACTTCCGATTTACTTACTATCCGCTCTTTGGTTATAACAAAAAGGGTTTTTGGATTTACATGAAACTAATTTTAATTGAAAATGTGTTCTTTTTAGGTTATGATTTATGAGTAACCTAATGACATTTTATTTATGCCTATTTAGATCAAACGCTTAGAGATTTTTGTCTGAGTATATTTTTATTCTTTACATTAAAATATCCTAAACGAGGGCGTGACGGAAGGCATTTCCAAGGGCGGTGGTAATCGTTTAACATCAAGTGAACCGTCACCTCAATTGACAATTTTCACATAAAAAAAAACAATGTTATCAGCAAAAATCGCTTATGGAATACATCCCATGTCGCTTGCTTAGTCACCACGACACAGTACGTTTCGATGCACGAGCTCTTTATCCGTAAAAGCATCGGAAATCCGCTTGTTTCCGTAAAAGGGGCCAGCGCCACAAACGGGTACGTGCGAGGCGTCCCGAAAAAAGACACTTAACGGGGCGCCCTCTCCAAATAGCCGCAAAACAGCAGCCGCTGGTACACGCAAATAGAGGAAAGCACGTAAAACGGAATGCGCTCCGCCGGCCAACGAAAGCTGTCAATTTTATTCGTTTTCAACCATGGAACACATTGTCTCCGGCCGAACTGGTACGAACTGGTTCCCCGGTGTGGGTGAAAATTGTGAATGTGACCTATGAAATAAAGCAATTGTTACAGTGAACACACTCGTGAGTTCCTTTCCTCCCAAGGGAAAAGATGATAACTTGATTTCTACGAAAATTTAATACAGTGAAAACACTCGTGTGTTCTTTTTCCTCCGAAAGGAAAAAGAACGCTTATGTATTCTTTTTCCTCCGAAAGGAAAAGATGATAACTTGATTTCTACGAAAATTTAACGAGCAGCTTGTTGAACGAAGGATGGTTTAAAACCAGCAAAGAAGGCGGTGCGCAGTATGCGTGGTAACTAGGTCGAATGGAAGCCTTTATTTCACTTCCAAGAAACTAGTTACCCGATAGGAGCGTAATATTGTTCCATATTTTACAGCTTATGATACATTTCCTCCAATTAATCAGATCGCTGTACTCGCTATGTTATATTTCGAAACGCCTTTGCTAATTATTAATTTACCAAGTATCTTCCAATTTAACTCGCCCTTAAAATACATGTTTCATGATAGAACATTTCAGAACATCGATAATTCAGACTTTAACATAGTGATCCTATGTACACACTCACATTTTATAATGGCGAAGGAAAAACGTTTAAGTCATAGACGTGGATATTGGTACTTCTTTAAGTACTAGTTAATATTATAAATTTTGCGTCGAGTAATTCTACCCATTAAAAATGTTATCACTTTTATGCAATTTAAATACCACTTAGTTGCTTTTCAATTAGTCGGTGTATAACTATCATGTATGAACTACACAGCAGTGTTTGAATTTCACAGCTGATTCGAAATTTCTTTCTTTAGTATGATATAATCCTCATTAACTTGAACAGTCTGTTTATATATTCAACAGGACATTAACATCAGAGCATAGAAAAGCTGGCCGTAAAGGTAATACGTTAAAATTACGACCAAGCAATCGGTTATAACAGTGGAATAACAAAGGCCCCTTTTAGGGAGGGCCCCTTCGCATAACAAGCGCCCGCGTACGTGCGCTGGGTCGGGGCGCATTCCGTTTGAGCACCGCCTAATTGTGTGTGTTTAGGATAAGGGAACGTAAACAAGCCGGCCCGCAAAAGAAAACTACGCGGGAGTCTCCAGCGGGCGGCCAAACTTCGTCGTGGTTCGAATGTAAAATGCGCGAAGTTGTCCCTCGCAGGTTGTTAATTATTTAGCGGAGCGGCGTCACCTGGCGCCCCGTCCGAGCCATCAACACTCCGCCGTTGAATAAAATATCGCCCAACATACGCCTTTTGTCTGCTTCGAAATTAATCTCATCTCTAACAGGTTCTGTTTATACGCTCCGTTTAAGTAAGTGTATTAAAGGTCTCTGTTTGTCGAGCGTTTAGATTAATAAATGAGTACACAGAACAGATTAATTGTATAGATGATAATTTCAACCAAGAAACAAATAAATGCTCGGCAAACCTCATTAGAAAATAGATATATAAATTTATAAGATCTCACTCAGAGACCGTGAGACGCGCGATTAGTAATAAAACGCCATATTTCTCATTTATTTTTGTACAAAAGAAAACTACGCGGGAGTCTCCAGCGGGCGGCCAAACTTCGTCGTGGTTCGAATGTAAAATGCGCGAAGTTGTCCCTCGCAGGTTGTTAAATGATAGATGGGATGCGGTCATTCTTTGCGTCCTACCCATGGGGGCAGATTTGCTTCTCGCCGGATGATCCAGACGTCGTTGCTGACTCAGTGACTGATGTGGTGCTTCAAGGTATGGAACTCTTTATTCCGTTCTCTGCAGTGCCCATTGGTGGCAAGTCGCAGCCTTGGTTTGGTCGCTCCTGTAAGTTGGCATTACGCCGAAAGCGGGAATGCTACCAGGCTTGGGCTGACGCTTCGTCGTCTAGTGATGTAAAAAACCAGCGCTTTAAAAAAGACGTATAACTCTGCCTCTAGGTCCTTCAAAAGTGTTATTGCTAAGGCGAAATCGGAACACATTGGCAGAATTGGCGAGAGATTGGCGCGTCTCCCAACGGGAACACGTGCGTTTTGGTCTCTCGCCAAAGCTGTCTTGGGAAATTTCTGTAAGCCTTCTTTTCCACCCCTGCACACGGAGGATGACTCGCTGGCCCATGCCGCGAAGGAGAAAGCCGATCTTCTGGGCTCTCTCTTCGCGTCCAACTCGACTTTGGATGACCGAGGAAAATTACCACCAACAATCCCGCGTTGCGATGCTACGATGCCGGAGGTTCAATTTCGGCAAAGTGCAGTTCGCACAGCACTCTTTTCCTTGGACATTCATAAGTCGAGTGGGCCCGATGGCATCCCTCCGATCGTGTTGAAGACATGTGCTCCAGAGTTGGCACCGGTTTTGACGCGTCTTTTCCGGCTCTCCTATACTCTAGGCGTATTCCCAAAAACCTGGAAGGCCGCTTTAGTGCACCCGATCCCTAAGAAAGGCAACAGCTCGGATCCGTCCAACTACAGGCCTATAGCCATCACCTCCTTGCTCTCCAAGATAATGGAGACCATCATTAACTGCCAGCTCCTGCGGTACCTAGAGGAGCACCAGCTGATTAGCGACCGCCAGTACGGCTTTCGTCGAGGTCGCTCAGCCGGTGATCTTCTGGTTTACCTGACACACAGATGGGCAGAAGCAGTTGAGAGCAAGGGGGAGGCGCTTGCAGCCAGTCTGGACGTAGCGAAAGCCTTTGATCGGGTGTGGCACAAAGCACTTCTTTCGAAGCTGCCTTCCTATGGGCTTCCCGGGAAGTTATGCAACTGGATCACTAGCTTTTTGGCAGATCGGAGCATCAAGGTCGTCGTCGACGGTGCATGCTCTGATCCTAAATTTGTCAATGCTGGTGTTCCACAAGGCTGCGTACTGTCCCCCACTTTGTTTCTTCTGCATATCAATGATATGTTGCAAATCAGCAGCGTTCATTGCTATGCGGATGATAGCACTGTGGATGTTTCGTACACAGGCCGTGCTAACATTTCTCGGGAAAACGTCTACGAGAGCCGGAACAAACTTGTGTCTGAAGTCGAGACTTTGTTAACAAAAGTCTCAGACTGGGGTCGACTAAATTTAGTCCAATTCAACCCCGATAAGACACAAGTTTGCGCGTTAACCGCTAAAAAGTCCCCATTTTTGTCGTGACTCCTCATTTTGAGAACACTCCCCTGTCTGTCACAGCTAGTATCGGAATACTTGGCGTCGAAATCTCGAGCAATGTCCAGTTCCGCGGTCAATTGGAAAGTAAGGCCAAATTGGCCTCTGAGAAGCTCGGTGTGCTCAGCAAGGCGAGACAGTACTTCACGTCGGCTCAACGCCTAAACCTTTATAAGGCGCAAATTCGGCCCCACATGGAGTACTGCTCTCACCTCTGGGCGGGAGCCCCCTGTTACCAGCTTCTTCCATTTGACCGCATCCAACGTAGGGCAGCTAGGGTTATCGACGATCAAGGTCTTTCCGATCAGCTTGATCCTTTGGCTATGCGTAGAGATGTTGGGTCACTCTGCATCTTCTACCGCATCTATCACGGGGAGTGTTCCGAGGAATTGTTTGGATTGATCCCAGCGGCTGAATTTCACCATCGGACATCGCGCCAAAACCAAAAATTTCATCCACACCACCTCGATGTCCAGCGTTCCACAACAGCGCGATTTTCAAGGCATTTCCTGCCTCGCACAACCACTCTGTGGAACCAGCTGCCGCCGGCGGTCTTTCCGAACCGTTACGACCTGGGAACCTTCAAGAAGAGAGCGTACTCATTCCTAAAAGGCCGGCAACGCATTTGTAAGCCCTCGGGTGTTGCAGATGTCCATGGGCGGCGGTGATCACTTACCATCAGGTGAGCCTCCTGCTCGTTTGCTGCTTTTTTCCCATAAAAAAAAAAAAAAAAAAAAAAAACAACATTACCTACCTCTTCAATAAACTTTTAACTACATCGTTATACAATAAAATTAGCACTAGTTATTTTCTCTGTCGGTCTTAATAGATTAATCATATTCACATATCCAAACCTACGTTTATATGATGCGTAAGCCTTTCATAGTCTTATAATATACCGACTTTAATAGGAGTCCTAATGGATTATATGCATTGTTATCCTAATGGATTATATGGCAAGCCATATCTTTTTGAACCCAGTATGCCTCGTTTTGATAGATTCCTCGTAACAAAGAACCTCCGGAGGTAGTGGAAACGGGCAATTAACGAAAAACATTAAGGTCCTTCGTACCTGGATCGCGGCGGTTGGTTGGAGCGAGCGTCGCGCCGAAAAGTCAATTGTGATGGAGACGGAGGGGATTCCAGCCAGATCTCGTTAGCGTGCCGCCGAAAGCGCCTTTAATAAATTAAAAGCCGCGATCGGGAACAATCGGGAATAATCGGTCGTCGTCGGGATAATTGACGCCCCGACTCCTTGGAATGCCTCCAAATTGGAAACGATATCGACGGAGACTGAACGCGACGCACATCGTGCGATAATGCGGTTCGACTATACTTTAGTTTCCATTCTGCGAATCGATATGAGACCTTTCGTATTTGTTAAGAGATCATAGTCTTCGATAATCTGAAATAGTTAGAGAGGCCCTCTTGAATACTGTTTGCGGATTATGCAGAAATAAGAACGGTGTTATGACCGTTATTATAAAGGATTTTAACACTATTTACAATGTTATACTCTATTTGTTAATCTATACTTTATTACTTTTATAATTTCGTAAGTTTGCATTTTTACACTGGATCTTATTATTAATACAAGTGAAGTAAACTGATAAAAAATAAACTATATATGTCCCTCTACTGAATAACTGGAAAAATCGTCCTCCGTAAAGAAAGTTTTAATGCATAGTCTATCACGCGATCCTACTTTTGATGACAGCGGTCTTCGCGTATCTTAGGAATACGAATTTTTTTATTATTTAATAAAATGTAGGTTTTCACGATGCTTGCTTGTGATTTCATTGGTTCCAGCTTTGGGTTTTGAACTCACCTTGTTCGTGTATACTGAGTAGTACCTGGACACTAAGCTGCCTCGTCAATATTATTGTGTCGTATAGAAGTCCGTAAAGAGTGGGAATCTGTCATGCTTAATCTGTATCGTGTGTTAACTCACCCGAGGCGGTGCGGTGGGGTGGGCGCCATCGTACACGTACAAGTGGTCGTTACAGTCGAGCTGCAGCAAGTCGAAGTGCAGCATGAACCGCTGCAGGATGCTGTGCGTCTGGAAGGTGACCGTGCAGTCGAGGTTGCGCTCGTTGCGAGACCACAGGACCCCGCCATCGACCTTCCGGTACTGCCGCTGCAGGAAGTGGTCCTTGCACAGCGAGTCCATATAATCTGATGACAATCAAAGAGGACATTCTGAGTGTTCATCCTAGTTTCAAAACCTTAATCAAATTTCTGCGGTAGGGTCACCCAACTGCTTCTGCTGTTGAACGAATGGGTGGACTCGTCCGGGTAACTAAGACCTTTCGTCGGGTGTGTGAGCCAACGCATCTGCAACCCTACGGGTGTTGCAAATGAGTTAACATCAGCACTGACAGCTCGCATGCCACCTTCTCGCATTAAAAAAATGAGAAAAGTGCAATTGTTTGATTTTTGTGTTCATTTGTATTTACATTTTATCGTGTCATTATACTGTAAAGTTTAATCAAAAAATCCACAATCTCAGTGTGCTGTGGAATAACAACTGATCAAATTCCTTCTGCCCATCAATTAGGGTGGAATTGAAGAAAGCAAATAGCAAAGTGTCGTTCTTTGTAGCGTTCTAAGGGCTAAGACGTTTTTCAACTGTGAACGTGATTCGGCTGATGATGATGATGACGAAGAAAGGAAACATGACGCCTCCGTAGCTCATTTTTTTATTTTCCTTGTCATCAATATATAGGTGTATACATTTATAGGTTTTGGGGTTTTCGGAGTGTGGTTTTTATTAATATCGAAGTAGAATTTATATTTTATGTGATTTTATTTTTTATGTGAAAAGTTGTCAAACGAGCAGACGGTTCACCTGATGTTAACTGAATACCGCCACCCATAGACATCTGCTACACCCAAGGGTTGCAGATGCGTTGACAACCTTTTGAAAATTGGGTTCCGGCCACCTCACTCACCAGACGAAACGCGAAAGTATTATACTCTCACTTTACGCCGGTCTTCTGTGAGGTCGTGGTGCTTACCCGGACGAGCCTACCCATTCGTGCTACAGCCGAGGTTGCTGCGTAGCCCTCCCACCGTTAAAGATTTATTATTATTAGGGATTATATTAGATTATTATTAGAATCTAAGTGCAAATGGTATCGTAGTTTATCATTACACGATCGATTGTCATTATCCAAAATAGCATAAGAAAATAAACTGAACTATATATACTGGCATATTTTGCACTTACATCATCATAAATAAGTAGAATTTAACTTGAGTCTAAAGTCAAAGGACGTAATTAAAAAATTATTCTTTTGAAGTTTGCTATTTAATTGGTATTCAGGATTCTACGCAAACAAGTCAAAGAACAAGTATTTGACAACAATTGAAATCATTTAAAATCCAAGTCAAGAAAGTATTTCTAACGGAAATCTTATCTAATTCTCATACTTTCGTTGGGTGAATATTCTTTGACTGTTACGCAATTTGAACCGTCGCTTGTTCACTTTAAAACTCGATATGGGCTAGTTTTGCCAACCACACGACATATCTTTTAGATGTCTTTATCTTTTATCTATTGAAGTTATCAGATCGGCCCATCACTGCTTGGACCGTCACAATTTTGAATATATTCTGTGAAACTATGTCGTGAGTCAAACACCATGTCGTGAAAGTTGAGTGTTGAATTAATTAGTTTTAGACATGTGAGTTTCTTTATCTTCGTCTATATAGTGTTTATAATTTCGTACTGGATTACTTGTATGTAGTGATTCTTTTTGTTTGGCAATTTGAGACCTAAAAATATTTGAATTCGACCGTTTTCAAATATTTATTTTGTCGAGATGATTATTCACAGATTTGATAGTATTGTTTCACTTACTATAAAAAGCAGAACATTATCAAAGTTTCAGTTGTATTATATGGAAAAAAAGATAAAAAAAGATCGATTTATCCAAGATATATCTTCTATTGATAGTTAATTTCTGTAATCATTTATAGATTAAATATAAAGAAATTAGCATAAATATAAAGAATTATTTTTTATGATTCTAAACTACAACTTTTTAATATTTCAGGAGTATCTGTCGTGTATTGGCACTACTCATCATAATGTTTCTTCTGACAAACACGTCTTCCGCGCCAACTCCTCGGATCTTCGACACTCTGGTGTCTGGAGAGACTACGGGACTAGAAGTTCCAAGGGACCTTATAGCCGGCATTGGGGCAGGCACAGGGGCCATGCAACTGGTCATCAACGTGCACACAGACAGCCATGGCAACATCGAGGTATATACAAATTAGCGGTTAAGAAATTATATCAATAATGGAAACAAATTTGCCGCACAAAAGAATTTACTCACTATCCAATGATTCCTGTGAAAGACGATCGACGCCGAAGTATTATACGAGAGCAGAAATGAATTGCAAGGACGAAATAATAACGACTGTTGCGAACCTCGGTAAAGTAATGGCGCACTAAACGGACTGTAAAAATCCCGCCCATTGGAGCCCGCAATTTGACCACTGCGGCGAACCATTCACCCGAAACAATTGGCCCAGCTGGGCTACACCAAGCAAACAGGCTATTAAGATATCCGGCTAAACGGACCAAATTCTAACTTGGCCCCTACCAACTGAGAGCCATCGAGAATTATTAAAGTCGAATACGTCGAACATTATTGCAAATATTCGTCGTGGATTCCGAAACTTCCGAAGCGGGGACGAAATTAAATATACCAAATAATGGAGGAGATCGTGCGTCACGATTTAATATATCGACACGTAACCGTCGCGACAATTCATCGACGGTGGAGCGTTTGACATCGATATCCGTCGAATTTGCACAGTGGAATCTTCTCACGTCCCGCCTCGAAGATATGGAGGGCTTATCGTATCGTCGCCGAGCGATAAAAGGGGGAATTCCTGCGGTGGAGTGCGTCGGGAAAGGCATTTATTGCGACGCGCGCGTCCGGAATAGTGAGAGGACGCGGTAACGTTGCTGCTATGCTGTCCTAGTAATTCGCAAGTGTCTCATGCACCCTGCTCTTTCGCACACTATACAAGGGGTGTATAATCCTAACGCAATTAATGTCTCAATACGTTTTTTGTATAATACTAGGCTAGTTAGGTGCCCGTCCTTTGCCGCTGTACGTTTTGAAAGCTACCAATTTTTTTTTCTTACCATAAACCATTTTATTATTTTTTTTTTTTTACCATAAACGAACAAAACGCATACAAGGCAAAAAAAAGGTTTTTTTCTATACATGTTAAAACATTAGCGTCATTGTGTATAATTATTAGGGCTTGATTCTAATATTTTTGATAACTTCAAAAAAATATATAGTTGTTGAATTATGACATAATTTTAACAATGAAATCTGTGTGTTTCAAGCCCTAATGTGAATTTTTTAGAGGTACTAAATCTTATATTTGTACAATCCATTTTTAGAAAATGTTGAATTTGTTTTCTTTTACATAGAAAATATTTACTTAAATTTTTATTTGAAAATGTTATGTCTGAAGTGCCAAGATGCGATAGGTTGAAGCCCTTGGAAATTTGAACATTGCGACTTCTTCGTTCGAGTGCCAGGCGAGACACGATTAGAATTTCATTTACTTGAACACAATAGTCCTACACTAATTGCATGGCTGCAAAAACATACTTTATGTCTAAAACTTTACTTAGTTTCAATTATATTTTTATTGAAATCGTAACATGCCACCTTTTTATATAAAAGTCCACCGCATGTGTAAATCGGCAATGTGTGTTTAAAACTTTCGCTTTAAACATGTTCTTCTTTACGATGAGGACGCACAATGTAAAGATTGTTCATATTTAAAGCGACACCATCGTTGAAATGTATATTGATGTTTTTTTTACATTGTTTAATAAGCAAATAAAACGCACGTTAGCAAATTTACTCTTTAATTTAATTTTGCATCACGATATTAATGTTTTTCGTCTAAACAAAAAGCGTTCAAAGTAAAATTAAAAAAGATAAAGAATTCTCAAAGGCGTTGATAACATTTCTATGAAGACAAAGCGCAAAGAACACAAAGGGAACGGGTTAAAAGCAAGAAATATTTGTTTCTTCAGCGCCAAAACACTATCTCTTACACAGATATCTTTAATCTTGGCGTAGATCTAGGAATATTAAATTAATGGGAAGCTTTCTGACTTTAACGAAGTAATTTTGAAATGTTTAAACAGCTCTTTAAACTCTTAAAAAAAACAAGAAATAATTAATGTATTCATTCTGTTTCTACTATTTTTGTTTGTTAAACTGATTTTGACATTCTCTTGCAATTTGATAATTCATTTTAAACAAACTTATAAACTTAACCCTCTAAATTTATAACTTTGATTGAGGTTTCCTTGATTAAATTTTCTGTACAATCTGAGACGTCAATTTCTAACTGTATTAAAAACTTCAATAGAAGTGCCAAAATAATATTAACTTGTATACATCTAAATATTATTTCGTGTATCTATTTTTCCTCCCCCTCAGGCACTCCATATCTAATAGATAATTCCTACAGATAAAGTATACTTATGAACGCAATAATAAATACGCATATAATAAAGAGTAACTCACTTTGAGTTACTGTTCATTTCAAGAACTTATAATTAATATTTAATTGATCTATTTATTGTATTCTTCTAAGTAAAGAGGCAATCGAGGTGGCGGTTCACCTGATGTTAAGTGATAACGCCGCCCATGGACATTTACAACTCCCGTAGGGTTTCAGATACCTTCCGGCATTCTAATAAAGCGGGCCCCGGCTACCTCACTCACCAGCCGAAACGCAGAAGTAGAACCTATAACTATTCCACTTCAGAACTACAATTCTCTCTTACAAATACCCATAACATATTAAATCAAAGCTACCCGAGTCTTTCGGAAAATATAGACGAATCATAGATTCCGAGCATACCTTGGTCAGGCAGAGCTATCTGTAGATGGCTTATCAATGGACTGCCCGCAGTGTACATACAAAGCTATTTTGCGACAGGTAATTTTAATGTACAATAGCATACTCTTGTACTTTTACATGAACATGTTTTCAATCTAGGCTAATGTGTGTAAGGTTGTATGCTGCATGACTGGTTGCAAATATTCTTAGAACGAGCTGAGTTTCGCGCATTATAAATGAATTTTCCCTATATGCATTTTGCTGAGAACATGTCATTAATTTGTCTTATCTTAACACGTTTTATTTTTGATAACTTAGTATAAACTCAATCCGGAAATTTAATTTAAATTTGACTTTGCGTCGATTTTATTCACTTATTTTTACTTTCTTAATATCTTTATGTCCTGTTAATAAAGTCAAATTTCTGCCAATATTTTATAAAAATTTGTTTCATTTACTTTGAAATGTTCTTTTATGAATATCCCCGAAATCAATCTATACGTCGAAGACATAGTTATCGAGTGGCAAAATACATCGTCTAGTAAGTAGAGAACAAAATTAATGGAATGGGATTTGCGAAAGTATTTCAAGAGAATAATCTCGATGGCCTAAACATCGAGGACGGAAATGAAAAGAGGGAGAGCCGCGCTTCGGGATATCGCCGTCCCGTTCCAGCGCACTGAATACAGGGAGGCGACACTTTACGGGCATGTCGGGGTATTACAGTTCAGGCGGCCATAGAGTGTACGGAATGAGATACGAGACTAAACGTGTCAGTTAATCCAGTCGAGTCTATAAAAAGTTGTCGTGCCGTGCTCTGATGCGTCCAATTATTTTTAAAGTTCCAACTCCTTTTAAAGTTCTCATTTGCGAGTTATGTAACTAAAGTTAAAAGTACGCCAGCTTGTATATCATAGCAGCGTCTGTATATATTTAACTTTCATAGATGTCGCAATTAAAACTAAGTTGTTCTTTGATTAGTTATTGTATTTTATTACTTCAAGTAATCTCACTGATTGAGTTATCAATTTTTAAATAAGTTCCATTACGTATTTAAGATAATTTATTAATACACGGATTAAAGGATTCAGACTGTTTATCCCTCCGAACGTGTGATATGGATTGTTTTTTATATTAAAACTAACAATAAAAATGAACACTTTTAGCACAGCAATAGCATACAATTGGTTTAGAATTTAAAATTAGGGTCTGATGTTTAGAGACAAAGAATGTAAAACGAAAACTTGAAAGACTCACTAGAGTCCTAACCAAAAAGTCTTTCGAAATTTTTCAAGGACGATTACAGGAAAAATATATATCAAAGCAATATAAATCAAACGAGAACTTATCGCCGGTAGGGCCACGCAATAGCCTCGGCTGTTGCACGAATTAGCTATGATTTTTCAACTGTGATGAAATAGAATAAGATGTATAAAAGGAGAACATTTGATATTTTTTTAATATCGGGACAAACAGATGAGGATAGAACAGTGGTAGTTGCTTTACGTACGCATGACTCTATCTATAAAAATAGCTGTATGTACGGGATCAACCGCCGTTTTACTGGGCCCATTGTGCGTCGCCCGCGTCTGTAGGGCGCGTAAAATCCGCGGCGGAAATTTCCCGAGGCCCGGCGACGGCCGATGTAATTACATTATTAGACATCCCTCTTTTCGCTCCATAAAACCGCCGTTGCCGAGTTTAACGCGCCAAATTACTGCCACAAATGGCGTTTGAGAATAGCAATATTGTAATATATAACTGTCGAAGATACGAGAGCGTATGCTCGAAAACAATGGTTTTGCTAACTGTACCAAAAAACAGGTTTTTCAATGAAAAAATGTCAATAAGACAAGAAATAGTAATCAAATGGACAGCGATAATGAATACGTGGATATCACCTTCTCCATTGCTGGGCTAAGACCAACCTTTAACTATATTAAATCTTGATCAAATAGATCCTATACAATGAATCATGCTATTTAAACATTAGTATCACTGGAGCCGATGATACTCAAGTACATTTTAATGGAAAAAATAATATGAGAATGTCAATGTTTGTACAGGTTTCACGTAACAGAAGCTAGAATAAAGTTTGCATACACAGCGCATCGCAATCCCAGCGTGCGCGACGCCTCATGAAATCGAATCACGGCGTAAATCGACACAAGCTTGGTAGGTGCTCTGGCGGTATATAGTGCCAGTTCTGAATTGAAACTGTAACTAAACGCAATACACGCCGAGCTCTAACACGGATATGGTTCCGTGCTGTGCGTTCGTTTCTCCAGCTTTACCTAGTTGAGTGGGAGGAATCATTGAAAAATACAAAGCCGGTTGTTATATATAAATAAGTTTTTTAAGTGAAAAGTTGCCAAGCGATCCTACGGTTCACCAGATCTTAAATGAATACCGCCTCCCGTAGACATCCGCTACACACGACGGTTGCAGATGGGTTGACAACCTTATGAAAATTGGGCTCTGGCTACCTCACTCACCAGGCGAAACGCGAAAGTATTATACTTCCACTTTACGCCGGTTTTCTGTGAGGTCGTGGTACTTAACCAGACGAGCCTACCCATTCGTGCAATAACCGAGGTTGCTGCGTGACCGTACCACCAATAAAAAAATTCCGTACCATTCGGTTCCGTACCATTATCTGTAAAAAAAACCACGTCTGTTATATAGGAGCCACACTTAAATATTTTTTTATTTTGTTTTTAGTATTTGTTGTAATAGCGGCAACAGAAATACATCATCTGTAATTGTCTAAATATCACGGTTCATTAGATACACCCTGGTGACAGACGAACAGACAGACAGCGGATTCCTATTTTGCCCTTTGTGTACGGAACCCTAACAAAGGAATAATTCAATAAAAAATCTAAGGAATCATTAAATTCTTAGGAGTGCCTTGAAGCGACGTCATCAAACCCGTTTCAAGTTTCAAAGACGTTTCAAGGGTCAAAATTTAAAAACTGCGTATTTATATATAATTAAAAAAAAGATAACATGACCGCAAAGTTTCTTGAAGGTTCTCCTCTGGACATTACTACTTTAGTGAACCGATGGTAGTTCTTTGACGTTCAATGAGAGCTTAATTCAAGCCTATATTGAAAAAAAGAAATTTTGACTTTGATAAGGGTTACAATGTTTAAATGAGGCAATCGACGAAGTTTGATAAACTATTTATAATTTTCCTCATTCTAACTTGTGGCCTATCCATGCTTTAAATATAACAATCACTGAAGAACTATTTCGTTCTTTAAATTGTAATCGCTAATAAAAAACCGCCGCGCGACATTGCCTTCAACAATGGTACGTAGGAAATAGCTGAAAGGAGTACCGTGCTCGGGCGGCCATTATGGAAGTGGCGTCGGCACGTTGACCTAGATACGGACCGATGTATTCTTCACGCAAGGCGACAGACACTCCACAGATTGGAGTGGAGAAGGAGTGTCATATTCTTCGGCAGTATTGAGACCATGTCGAGGGCTGTTACCGCAGCATTAGGACTACACGGGCTCAACGAGGGCTAAAGAGCAGAGTGAGTTGAACTCTTTACCTTTAATTCTGCAAGTAAATCCTTATTCTTACTTCCTTAATAACATTATAAACGCGAAAGTTTGTATGTATGTGTGGATGAATGGTTGTTACTCTTTTACGCAAAAACTAATGAATATGTTTCAACGAAACTTTACAATAATATAGCTTATACATCAGACTAACACATAGGCTATAATTTATAAAGATATTGTGTGAATTGTCCAAAATAAAGGTAATGATAAGTGTCAACTATGTAGAAAAAAATTCGTCCATCTGCGAGATATTCTGGTTGGTGTATAATAAAAAACTCATTGTTAATTCCGTTTGGCCGCGCGGGAGAAGCCGCGGTTAACAGGTAGTATTTCATATGGCTGGTTTCATTTAATTTTATTCATCAGATTGTTTTATATGGACATCGCATGATTCATAATAGGTGTGCTAACGTGAAGGGGAGGAAATAGCTTGCTTCTAAGAACAACAGTTATACGAGGACGCTTATTCGTGTAGAGTGGTTTTGTTATTGACTCATGCGGAACCAATTTCGTATAGTTGCACGTGAAAGGGAATGTAATGACGATATGTGCAGGTTAATAGCAGTATACCCATTTGTTTGGAGCTCTGCAGATTAATTATAAAGATTTTTTTTAACTAGCTGCCTAAATTCAACATTTCAACCACCTTGAGTCCACTGAAGAAAATAGGCCTCCCCCACAGACTGCCACGAAGCACGATCCTCCCGTTCACCCGTCCCGATCCACTCATCGTTTTTCCCCATCAGTTATCGGTTCTACGAGCTAAATATATATATATATATATATATATATATATATATATATATACTAGCGGACCGGGCAGATTTTGTCCTGTACACACGACTTATATCCGATAACAACTTATAAATAACCAAACGCATACAAAAAAATCAAACATCGGTCCAGCCGTTTAGGAGGAGTTCAGTGACAACACACGTACAGTAGAATTATATATATATATATATATATATATATATAAAGATATTCAACGACTACTGTATGTACAGAAAGAAGTTATGTATTATTGTATTTAATAAACTATGAGCCTATAATATTACTATGCAAGTAGACTTTATAGTCTACTTGCATAGTAATATTATAGGACTTTATTATTAAAGTCTATAAAATCTTGAATATTTTTGAGATCAGCGAACAAAGTGTGTTTATAAGATATTATGCTAATTTTTGCCGTCGCATTAGTGCTGCTGGTGGTGACAAGAGGGCCGTTACTAACTCTAGGCATAAGTGTACCTATATGACCGTGTGAAAAATGCAGCCAGCCTTTTTGGCACAAAGCTCCAAGAGCTTTGACATAATCTTGGTTGGTGAAACGTTTTAAAATTGCAGCCCTAAAATTACATTCGCATATCGCAGAATTGTAGCTTAATCCTCACGGAAAAAGTTAAAGCAATATCTTATTTTAAATAAGTGAACAAGGAGAATTCAAACTGTCACGTGTTTGTTCTTTCTAACCTTCACACTACAAAGTATCGCATTTGGGGCAAACAGAGTCAATAATCATTAAGTCCCACATGAGTCAGGGAAGAATAAGATAATATCAAAATTCAAAAACCATTAATCTCATTGGTGGACGTGGCTCTTACGTACAAACCAAAAAAAAACCATTGCTCTGGAAACGAATATAGTTTTTTTTTTATGCCAAAAGCCGCCAAACGAGCAGACGGGTCCCCCGATGTTAAGTGAATACCGTCGCCCATGGACATCTGCCACACCCGAGGGTTACAGATGCGTTGACAACCTTTTGAAAATTGGGCTCCGGCTACCTCACTCACCAGACGAAACGCGAAAGTATTTGTCATACTTCCACTTTAGGCTGGTCTTCTGTGTGGTCGTGGTACTTACCCGGACGGGCCTGCACATTCGTGCAACAGCCTCGGCTGTTGCACGAATGGGCGGGCGGGCCCGACCACCGTAAAAAGTAATAATGCAGTATACTTCATTCTGCAGTTTTAATAGTGTCCGAACGCTCGATTATAATTTATTACACCCCATGAATCTGAGTTCTTGTCTCGGTGGTGGCACCAATAACACCTCTCATTGAAATTTTAAATGCTTATTAATCATATGCATAGCTACTAGACAAGCATCGCGACACAACCTGCATATGTTCTCAAAAAAATCATTCACACGCGAGACTCGTTGCAGCATGCGGACATATACTTAAAGGCTACACTTTTTATTTATTTAATCGCCTCTTGACTGTAAAAACATTAAAAATAAAATAAAAAAATTCATTCCTCACGTTACAACTTTAAATACATTTTTGTATTGAATAAAAGAAAAATAAAATGGACTTGAATATTTCAACGAACTCGTTGAAGAACTTTTAGTTTAAAAACTGTAATTAGAGAATGTATAATAAAACTGCTGTTTTCTCCACTTTCTGAAGCTTACTTTAAATGTTGAAGTTTCAGGTGACCTATTTCAGCTCACAACACTTTCAGTTTCATAAAATGAGATAGAATTATTATTTTTAATAATAATTGTTTAATCTACATAGACGAAGTTCGTCCATTAGGTTCTACAAAACAATAGTAACTTGATTGGTTTCCAAAATAATACGAAAGCATAAAAGATTTCACATCCTGTTTTTTCCCATGCAAATTAATTCACTTACAATTGAAGTAATTCATTAAAAACACTTTTGGCTGTGCGATTTTAGGAATATTTATTTAAGTTAATATATACGGGTTCACAGGAAGTATGCAGTGAACAGCTGGTGTTCTCTTTCGCGTGATCTGCATAAAGCGGAGCTATTTTAAAACGTGCATTATAAACATACACCTTCTATTTAGCCAAACAGTTTTTTCGTTAAAAAATGGGGCCTGTGGCCTGGGGAATATTTGCTAATGTCGTCGAAGGAACATTGCGAGGACGCCTGCACATTTTTTTAATTACAATAAAAAAAATATTCGTAGATATGTTAAGGCTGCCAATTTGCAGTCGGTTCGCTTGGACGACTATACCATAACGCCCTTTGTACATTCTAATGAGGCTTTTGCATATTAGGCAGTGGGCATAGATAGCCTAATACTTTACTTTTCTTTATTTTTTAGTGTTCCGTACCCAAAGGGTAATAAGGGACCCTATTACTAAGACTCCGTTGTCTGTCCGTCTCTCATGGACCGTGATAGTTAGGCAGTTGAAATTTTCACAGATGATGCTTTTTGTTGACGTTATAACCACAAATACTAAAAAACAGAATAAAAAAATAAGTTAACAACCAATTTTATCAGTCACATAAAACAAAATATTTGTGGAGCAAAACGTATTTGTATTGTTAACTACGGCAAAGAGGGATATCCTTCTCTCTATTATTAGTACTACATATTTACAGGGCATTATACAACCTAATGTAAAGCACGATATTTTATTATCGTTTGCAAAAGTACGAAACTTATTTCGAAGTACCATTATGTAATCTAATTCAGTACTATAACCAGCAGTACGTACTGCGTCTATTTCCCACTTCCGGCTATCCCACAGGACGTCAGCAGCCAACGAACCGGCATGGCAATTGCTGGATAGTGACAAATTATCGTCCAGTTATATAACTTAAATGACTTCACTGCCAAACGCAAAACTGATTCGCATTGACTTTCGAAACTGAACCAATGAAATTGAACTAGTTCCAATGCCGAGCATTGAGAATCCACCCCTAATAAAAAGTAGGGTATAGTACATAGTAAAAAGAATTTAATTCATTTTAATAATTATATGTTTTATTATTCCCGATAGGTATTCAGCAAAGTTGTATCTCTGAACTTCGATACTGAATAGCAATACTTCTGGCAAACTGTCTTCGAAATAATAAATTTTAGAATGAGAAAAGTTAATGTAAGAACTTTTATAAAATTTGAACTGTTATAAATTATCAATTTTTAATGTCAAAATTCAAGAAGAAAAGCTTCGACAGAATTAACGCTTCGCACATAAAGTTTGCCATGCAACGGCGCGCCGTCGAACTAGTATATTGAACCGCTCATTGTCTGCTTAAAGGAAATATTTACAAGAGATCGGTTACGCCCGCGAGCCATCCTTGAAGAGGGGCGAGCCTACGATCTCAGGGCGGGGAGGGGGAGGCTATCGACCCGCTCCATTATACCACTGGGTCGTTCAACCCGGCCCGCGTAGCCGCGACCGTAGCTCGTAGCCCCGTAGCCGAAACCGGCCCGCTGTCTTTTTTTATGCCGCCTGCGGTTATTTCAACGTTACGCCTGATCGTTCGTTTCGTTTTGTATCTGTGGTTTGTTTTGATTTGTTAAGATGACTTTGATGTCCCGCGCGGAAGTTTTTTGTATTGTTTTTTTGTTTTATAAAAGAGGATTGTTTTTATGTTTTTAGAGCGAACAATAGCGACTCGGTTTTTTGTTTGTATATTAAATAAATTTTTCATTGTAATCAAACTGAAAATAGTAATAAAGTATAGTAGTAGACAAAAACATAAATAAAAACCTAAAGTAATCGATAAGAGATCGGTTAAGGGTGCAAGTGGAGCTAATTTAAAATGCTTCCCTTTCAGTGAAACAAAAAACCTAATTTCACTCATGGAATAGTTTATATTTCTTTTAGAAATAAGCTCTTTTGAAATAAATAGATTTTCTAGCTAATTACGAGCATTTAGCTAATCGCACCTAGTACCTGCCAAATGTGAAGTGTACCAGTTTGTTCCCAGCAGTGGTTGGGACATTCTTTGCGATCGATGTATGTGCAAAAATCTCCGTCTCAAATTTACGACCGGCGTGTTTGTACATGCATCACGATTGAGACACAATAAGTTCACTATAAATTGAACAATAAGCATGCCTATTTCCATGAATATTCCCAACAAGTATAGAAGAAAGTGCACTTTTGTACGCATTCTTCGAGCTTAGGCAAGTGAAGAGGGAACGGCAAACCGCGCGGACGGCTACGACCACCGAGCCAATTAAACTTCCTTCACGCTACGCATACTGAAAAAAGTCACACGGAACCGGAAACATTTCAAGTCTCACCGCTCCGCTTCTATTAATCCCGTTCGCCCGCGAGTCGATACGTCCCCACGTTCGCGTAATTAAATTCCAGTTTATCGGCTGCGAGCGTTGCGATTGTGATCTGGTTTTTTATTTCTTTGTAACACAGGGTAAAGTCCGGAATGCGTTTCAGTACCTCTTCAATTTCTCTTGTACAAACCATCGAGGTCTTGCGCACTGAAACGTCATTGCGATTGGATGTATAAAATAAGCATTGGAAGGAGGTCAAAAACCATGCGTCTATCTATGTTTATTCTATTCATCGAATATACAATATTAATAGAATTAAAAAATATAAGGGCATTTTTATGCTTTAGTAACAACGGATTACTTACTATATTTTTTTTTTATTACCATTGCCAGGTGCAAACGCGTGGTTTGCTTGATGGCCGAACGTGAACTGACTGTTTGTCGCGTAATATTTTAATGCTTACTACGTATTGATGGACTTTAGGTAAAAAGTGCAAACAAAGCTGTTTGGTTCAATAGTGAACCGAACAATAGTCAAAGATTAAAAAAATATTAGTTTTCGTGTGCACATCGGTTACTTCGCTCACCAGGCTGAACGCAAAAGTATAACACTTCTACTCACGCCGTCTGCCTGCCGTAGCCTGCAACAACCTCCACTAGTGCATTTATGACTTTTTTTTAAAAAACGTTGCCATTACTTTAGGATAATATTACCCTGTGATGACTATCCTTACTAATATTATAAACGCGAAAGTTTGTATGTTTGTTACTCTTTCACGCAAATACTACTAAATGGATTTTAATGAAACTTTACAATAATATAGCTTATACATCAGAATAAGACATAGGCTATAATTTATATACATATTTTATGATATACATAAAATATGTATATAAATTATAGCCTCTTAATGTTACACCTTCAGCCTATTCCACGCAGACGTAGTCGCGGGCAGCAGCTAGTATGTGATAAACACCAAATCAGTAGAAGCCTATTTCTCTTTTCTCGTCCAACGACATTGTTATAAAAAGTAAAGACGAACTCTGTTAGATTGTTGTGCATTATTATAGATCGGATTATCCTTATTCACTAAAGTGAATTTTATTTTTAACGATCAGTGTAATAAAAGACACGATCAAAGCCTTATTTTGCCAAAATTATACGACGATTAACGACAAGCAAACATTCTTTTTCGGGGTGTAAACAATAACAAAAGGCGTTGAAGAAAAAATATACTTCTCGAACTTTATTATTGTTCTTAAACAACTAGTATAATCATTAAAAAAAAAACTTAAAGAAGCCCAAACATAAAGCGATCTACGAACTTCGCGAAATTGGCCCTGTTTAAAGGAACTCCGTAATGTATTCAGTCTTTTCAATCTTTCTTATATTGCTAAAACTTTATGAGAAATCCATCCGAAAGCGAATCATTGACAGGGCTGTAAATGAATGAGAATTATTAAAAATACTATTACGTTCGTACTACTGACAAACTTATGAAAGTTTATTAGAAAACTAAATCTAAACTAGTTTTAATAAAGAGGAGACAATACTGATCTTGATGATTTTCTAACGGAACCTTCTACTTGAACGTATGATCAGATTATTAAGATATTGGCTAAAATTACACGTAGCTGTTCCTGGGTTTGTTTCTTAAAAAAAGAAATATAAGTATAATCAGACGATGTGATAATATTTATTAAAGGAAATATATTACATAATGACCTCCGAACAATCTCTTTGACATTGACAATTAGTTCAGCTGTTGAATTTTTAATATACATTTCACAGATATTTATCTTATCCTTTAAACGAGCAATTCTTGTTTATATATATCGGATACGGCTCCAGCGATTTTCATGAAATTTATATATATTATGTATGTGCATAGATTTGGGGGCGAAAAATCGATCTAGCTAGGTTTCATTTTTAGAAAATGTCCTTTTATCCCTGTTTTCAGGGAATGAAAAATATAATTTGAATATGACGGTAAATTTCGCCGCAAGAGAAAATGTCAAAATAGCTCGGTCGGTAATCGGTAATCGTCGGTAAGATCGTCAAATCATTTACACATATTTTTTTACTCAATTTTTTGTATCTAAATGTAATTGCTTTCAAAATTTTGATTTTTTTGTTGATTTAAAAAAAAAAAAAAAACAAACCGAGCAAAGCTCGGTCTTCCGGGTACTATATATAATCGGAATCTCGGAAACGGCTCCAGCGATTTTAAGATCGAAAAATTTTATGTATATTTCATTCGGGGGCAAAATTTGTATCTAGATGTAATTTCCAAAATACACGATTTACCAAAAAAAGTAAACAAACCGAGCAAAGCTCGGTCCTCCGGGTGCTAATCTTTCATGCATGTAACTCTGAAGAGTATAGAGTTTCATACCCATACCCACTCACACCCTATAGCTCTCCTTGTGAGAACTCATTAAAAATGTTCTCTTTTTTAAAACGTACCTTAAAAAAAGCATATTTAATATCGGAAAAACATTTTATTAAAAGCAAATAGCCGCACTTGTCCTCCGACAACGGACTTAATGTCTGCATCGTATGGAACCTAGTTTTATCATTGCTGCCTTTAAAAACCTACCGCTAAGCACACTTTAATCCGCCATTAAATGTTAAAAGCCCGCAAGCCCGGGTAAAACTGTTATTAAATTTTATGCAGTACCGCTGACATCGTAAGCGATGCAGTTTTTAAAAGTACGTTTAAATATCAAGCATTTGTTTTTAATAGGTTCTAAATAAGATAATAACTTTGTTTGTTAACACTATATACAAGCTTTCACGTTTTTAACCTCTGTTGATAGCATGGATATAAAGTAAATGGCCAATAAATAATCTTTAAAAAACATATAAATGGATATTTGAATGCCAAAGTGTAAAACGAAATGCTTTTTTAAACGCCGCTGAGACTCCGTTTTTACTGTGGTAAAGCCATACAGTAGTTTCCACAATTCTCTGAATAAATAAATGTAAATAAATGAATAAATAAGTATTCCGGAACATACTTTTACACAACGTTATCCAGTCCCAAACTAAGCAAAGCTTGTACTATGTGTACTAAGTAACTGATAAACATACTTAAAAAACTTTTCTTTTATAAATAAATACATATTATAGACCTACATATAAACACCCAGACACTATATGACTATGTTTATCACACAAAATTTAGTAGTGGAGCTCGAACCCACTCTCTCCGGCAAGAGACAGGGACACCACTACGCCAATTGAGTCGGCCTATTTCGACAAACACCACGGTTTTATCCAAGATTGTGTGAGAATGAGAATGCTATCGAGCCTAGCATAGTCAGCGGTGCTGACCTCTTAGCGCAGGGTCATCCAGAATATAATTTTGAGGGCTGAAATAATAAGACTGTTGATGTGTGCTTAAGCGTATTGGACATTATTAAATTTCAGATTTTTCAATAGATATTAGCAGCCTCAATTAGCAAATTATAAAGTTACAATACAACGCATAATACTGATAAGGCAATATATTTATATGAGATAAAATAAGAAACTATTGTAACGGTGAACCTTCCTAAATGGTGAATCCTTCTATGACCGTCCCAAAATAACATGGGACATTCAAGTGATGAGGCTAGCAGATTAAATTTGAAAAAAGAGCTAAAATTATAAGTACCTAAGGAATTTTAATATTGAAAGTTGCATCGAAGGACGGCAAGGAAGTTGGTAAAAATATAATCTCGTTATAACTTCCGTAAACAGAATTATTAATAAGTAATTGTTTAATGTAGAAGAGTAACGTAACGGGACGCCTCAATTGGGTAACAAAAGGTGAACCGCTTTTTCAATGCCACCTTCTCTCTTGTATAAATAAGGTCATCACAACCTATACGTAAATTTCGCACGTTATAATATAAAGTCATACGATTTTATATTCCACCGAGAGTATATAATCCTAAGTACTTACGTCACATAATTAATATCCTCGAACCGCACATAATCAGCTTTGTACGCAGAATTAACTCTATTATCCCCGTTCCCTTGATTAGCTTGCTATATTACTTATTACACGATCCACAGTACAGTTAAAGGGCCCGTTGGCAGACACCACATGAGGCCGTAATAAGTTTACCAAACGTAATAATGAAAAAATCTTTCATGCGATCCTATTACTCGAGCCTATTAGCACAACCTTTTTAGAGATTAATTAGTACGTCTGAAAGAATATCAGAATATAAGAAAAGCGAAAAAAAATTGGTCATAGTTGTGGTTAAGGCTCGGATATTTAGGGCGCGGCTTTACTAAGACTCCGCTATGTCTGTATGTCCGTCTGTCACCAGGTTGTATCTAATGGACCGTGTTAGTTAGACAGTTGAAATTTTCACAGATGAGATTTCTGTTGCCACAATGACAAAAAATACTATAAATATTTTGCGGCTCCCATAAAACAGACATGACTTTTTTGCCGTTTTTATAGATGATGGTACATAATGCTAGATATACGTATCTACGTATCTGGGTTACGACCCATACGCGAGTTCGATGCACTTGTTTTGAATTCTGAACCATGGGTTCGGGATTTGAACTCGGGCTGCTCGAGTATAATCACTGAGCTATCACGGCAGATCGACGGTATCCTATTGTGATTATTTTTGTAATAAAGGGACACAACTTCAACTGAATGATGAAGACTCGTAACGGCTTTCAGTTGAACGCGAACCTATTACACCTGTGAGCAGATGCGTCAAGGAAAGTAAAGAACACACACAACAACACAGGAGATAGGATGTTTTTCTTGCTTGTCAGATAAGCCCATCCTCTTCGTTGCCTTTCGCAACAGTCACTTGCAATGAAGCGACATGCCATATAGAAAAAAAATCACATAAGCCCCGCACGAACCCCTGCCCTGGCGTGGTCTAAGCCGATAACAGTGATGGCATTCGCGTCACGCCGTCCGAAGCGGGGACCTCGCCCGCCTAATTCCACCGCAAATGGCGCCCTGCTATCGACAGGGCGCGCGGCCCTTTGATTAATTAACCACCGGCCCCGGTGATTAATGCGCGACGTGGGGCGAAAAAAATCCCGACCGGAATCAATTTTCTTCACGCACGCACCCGCGGCCGCTGGGCCGAAATTGCCGACGCGCGTCAAGTGGATCTGACGCGTCATCGATTAATCATCCGCTTAGATTGGATGCTGGTGGCGCCCACGCCTGCCAGGGTTCGGTGATGTTGGACATACGCACTCAGCAGCTTTGTCCCGTATAGGTCAGATAGATATCGCGTCTCAATTGTTCAACTCTCGGGGGCAGTGTCCAAATTTAGTTTCTCAAACAGCGAGTGCATTTCAAAAGTAGTTAGTGGTGAGCCTATCTGACACCGGGTAGATATGTGAACAAGTAACTTATGTGGAAAAGAAATATAAAAAAAATTAAATCATTAGCGTAGCAAACAACCGTCCTTAACCAACACTTTACAAATTTGATGTTTTTTATGTGAGAAGGTAAGTAACCAGGATTTACAAAACCCGTAAGGTTGCAAATGCGTTGCCACCTTTTAATAAAGTGGGCCCGGTTGCCCGACCACACAAGGCGAAACGTAGAAGTATAACACTTCTACTTCACGGCGGTCTTCTCTGAGGTTTTCGCCGGTTCTGGTACTGCCCCGGACGGACCTGCCCATTCGTGCCACAGCGAAGATTATATTAAATTAAATTTTTGCACTCGGTCACGTATCAAAAATGAAGTGAATGATGATAATCGTTAATAGGAACGTTTAAGACGAAATATAGGAGTTAGGGGGGAAAAGAAGAATAGGATAGACCTAAATTAATTAAAGAAGATAACTAAACTCAGTAAGCCATTACATGTGTACCAAGTACCTACTGAACTAAGTTTATCAAAATTATCACTGAAGTATGTCGTAAGGCAAATGAAACGAGTACTTTAATTATCCGATTGTAACATTATAAGCGCATGTCATTCCACGCTCACTCCCAATTATACGGTACGAATAGATGTTTTACGATACGAGTTTATTATTGATCGTTCAAGATTGTCATTAAAAAAGTTTCATTAAAATAAGTCAGAAACAAACGTCAAAACTTAACTCGGGTTATTTTTAACTATGACACGTAAATATGATTATATATGAATACTGTATACATTTCAATATTTTTAAAAACCACGTCAATCCAGTAACAATATAACGTAACAACTAAAGGAGTAATGAAATCTGCCACATAACAAACAGATACGTAATATCTTTCGTTATCACATAAGAATGGTTAATAAAACTGTTATTACTATGATTAGCTAAAAAAATTCTGGTAAATACAGGCCGATGCGCTTTTTTAAATTACATACGTGTCTTAAATAAAGTGAAGTGTTGACTTGCTGAATTGCTCACCAAAAATACCGCAGTCATGTACGTTTTATTATAAAATTCATCATACGACCAGCTTGAGGCAGTACGCTTGTAGACATGAGTCTATGCTAGAGAAACCATGTCTACGCTGAGAGAACCTCTGAACATCAAGCAACGGCTTAATTTTCAGCGATTTAAAAGTTATAATCATATCTAATTATATAAGATAATAACTTTTTAAGATACATAATTATGTATCTTACATCAATACTTAACAATTTTAAATTATGTCAAGTGCTTAGGAGAATTGACGTAGGAATCTGAGGATTTTCGAAGTAAAACTTTATTTTAATTGCAGAATATGCAAGAATCGATTAACTAAACTAAATCTTAAGTTCTTTAAAATGTTAAATATGTTGTTTTCGACCATGTTTGGGGCATGACCCCATATGTGGTCATCGTCCATTGTCATTTGTCGCCAATTCGCAAAAATGTGAAACTTTGTTTCTGTATTTTTGAAGGAACTACGACTATCACACTACAAAATATATGATTACAAGGATTTCATCAGGTAAACAGTATTTTCCCAATGTAAATAAACAGAGTGAATTGCAGAATGACGAAAAAAAAAAACATTGTCTTCATCTTTGTTTTATATTTCTTATCGAAACAGGAAACCTAAAAGTCCCCACGATAATTCATAACAAAATAATTACACACGATAATTCATAACAAAAAGTTGCCTAGAAAGTAATTGTTATAACTAGTATAACAATTACTTTCTAGGCAATTTTTGGTTAATTTTTAATAGACACAAACAACATAGAAGCAAGCTCCACTTTACCAAAAATCAAAGATGATAAAACAACAAAGCACATTCGTTCAAGGACATCAGCTAAGTGGAAACGAATAGAGAACACCCTGACAATAGTGCGAGAATAGACGTCAATCACGATAGCACAATCGCCGGTTGGTGGCTAATCCTCAATAAATAGCGTTGCGAGATCCGTGCCTGGCCGCGATACAGTCGATATGGGCACCGCTCTGAAAGCAGCCGCGATCGCGGTGGCGGCTCTCGCCGTCGTGGGGGGCATCGCAAGTAAGGAACCATCCGATTAATAAGCGCCTAACTTCATTCCAGACCTACTGGTTACAGCACAGACTTGAGCTATAAGGAGATAATTGAAATCTGCTCCTTCTACTTCCAAGACTGTTCCTTGATGTGTGAAAGATACTGATGAAACTATGTCTAGATCTGTTTGGAAAGAAACATTACAAATTTGAACTGTAATTTTCTATTATCACTCGAACTAATAATGCAGTAATTTTTATGTATTTATTCTTAATCGGACTGCATAATTGAACGATTGACGTTTATTAGGTTAGAATTAGATATATGGCGTAAGGTTTTGTCCTAATATTTACAAATTGAGGATAGTATACTCAGCGCATATTTCAATTTAAGCGTTTCGTACCTTCTTCACTCTACAACATTAGTTATTAATGTTTACAGTGTTTGTTTCAATTCATAGCACGCGTCGTTATTCAACTTTAAAAAGAAATAATG
Source organism: Iphiclides podalirius (assembly GCA_933534255.1). NCBI lineage: Eukaryota > Metazoa > Arthropoda > Insecta > Lepidoptera > Papilionidae > Iphiclides > Iphiclides podalirius. Next base: position 746,738 of record OW152816.1, on the reverse strand, counting down.
AAAGAAATACATTTATTCACGGTCTAACCACAATAGCTACACAAAATAGATAAAGAATAACGGAATTACGCAGAACATAAAATAATATTGCACAAAAATGACAACATATAAAAATAGTGAAAGCCTGTGTAGCAGCATAAGACCGTGAAATGGACAGGACTCAGTAAAAATCTAGATACAGATACATAAATTGTTCTGATCCCGACACTGGTTTACAATCCGGCCCACACTCCCAGACAACTCGGACGACTGCGTCAATTGCAATGATACAACGCAGAATAGCGGAACTTAAATTTTTCATGTTGAAACCTTTGATTTTTATATAGACAGTGGATATTTTTAGTGCTGTTCTTTACGAGTGACAAAATAAAAGTGTCAAAAAATTAAAAAAAAATTACATTTGTATCCTGTAATGACGCCCGAGCGCTTCTTTGTCCAAGTCATTCGTACGCATTTGAAATCCTCTCTAAATATGTGCCCCCAATGAACATTAATGTAACATTTTCTTTTATTTCAGTTGGTATAACCTTCGCGGTACTATCAACGCGGAACGATGCGCCGCCGCCACCAGAACTAATTCCACTTGACTGGTGGAAACACTGCGTACTCTATCAAATCTATCCAAGATCCTTCAAAGACAGCGATGGTGATGGCATCGGTGATTTGAAAGGTAAAAGGCCAGTTAATTAAGTTAATTTTAAACAGCACGGCATTGAGATCTTGAATTACGAATAATTCCTAAATATCTTCACCCACTATCTTAATCATGATATCCGAATAAAATTTATAATAAAAAAACCGAACCGCACAAGTTGTCATAAACGCACATATTTATGTATTCCGGGTTGTCTATTTTTGCGTTTGTTTTTCTTATTTCAAGTTATCTTCACTAAAGTATAAATTTAAATATATATTCGTACAAATCTTATGAACTTTATCACAACAAACGCTATACATACATCTATAAGTTACAATATGTAACAAACAGTAAAAATGTAACCTTCACTATGTCATTCGTCATAACCGCCTTGGTCAATTTAACAATGTTCGCCCATGAATCGTCATTATAAAGTCATCACGATTCAGAATAAAAAACACTTCAATCCATGACAATGGTTTCGACGCCACGAGAAAATTGCGCATGATCGCCGTAATTGCAGGAATCATCAGCGAGCTTGAGCATTTCGTGGATGCCGGCGTGGACGCGATCTGGATGTCACCAATCTTCGAGTCTCCTATGGTCGATTTCGGTTATGACATCAGCAACTTCTATGCCATCCATTACGAGTACGGAACCATGGAGGACTTCGAGGAACTGCTAGCGAGGGCACATGAGTTGGGCAAGTAAATATGATAAAGTATTGCTCTCTATGCTAGTCATTTACTATATTATAAATGCTTATATACTAATAGTAACCGGAATTGAAATCAATTTGTATTTGTTCGACTGTTATTTTTTGTAATTTATATTAATTAGAATTAACTGTTTTGATTTTTCTTGATTGAACTAAAAAACTAAAATTTAGATTTTTTTATATTTTGATTGAACTGAAAAACTTAACTTCGGTTCGTAAAAAACCTTTAAAGACCTACATTTTGGCGCCAATAATCCGCCATTGTTTTATACCTACTATAATCATAACTAGTGACACTCATACAACGATGACGAATCTAACGACATGACATTCATTAAAACCTGTTCAGCTGCTTCTTTTTCGTTACGAAGGACCATTTTGTATTTGTATTTTGTGTGGATGGGTTGAGGTAGTAATTGTGAACGACCACTGTGACCTAGAAGATCTATTGTAGTCTTCCCTTCGATAATCATCCTCTTACTGTAGGATAACATTATCCCGTGTTGCGAGGAATTTTACAAACATAAATTTCACGTGGACAGACACCCAGACCCGAAACAATAATCGGTTAGTCATGAAAAAATTTCTCATGTGGGAATGTAGCCCACGTCCCACGGCACCGAAGCCTTACCTTGGCAATTGTGTTACGGGACAGACATAGTATGAGTACATACAGGTAAAGCCCATTACCCTCCTTTTCAACCAAATTCAAAAAAAGGAGGTCCTAAATTCGAGTCTATTTTTTTATGTTTGTTACCTCAGAACTTTCGACTGAGTGTTTTGATGATTCTTTTTTCATTTGAAAGCTGATTCCCATGTGATCCCATATTTATTTAATTGGTATTGGATCTTGGCTCCGAAGATAATTAGGGAACTCCTGAAAATCAGTTATAAAATCAATACAGAGCGAGATATTTGAACTCGGTTTTGTCTTTCGTTAATAAAATATGAACTTGTTTGGCATCCGCATGCGGACGTACGGAATATGACTTTCTATAGAGTATGTTTAAATGAACATGTATAAAATTTATATATCACAATAAACTAAGTTGCGAAAGTAATAACGTTTTGAAGTTTAACTGTATGAGTTGGTGTTAATAATTATTATAGCATCCATTGCTAGAAATCCATTATTCAGCCATCGTAAATCTTGAGTTATTGAGCGCGGATATTACTTCGATACTGTTTCATTCTTATATTTGCATATTATAACATTGGACCAGCAGGCCTACTCCCGACAGATTTGAGTTCCGAATCACTCGAATTCACGACAGTTCGTACCACTGAATCTGACGCCAGGGCACAATAGAGTGGTGGCTCTAATTGTAACTAAATAAGATCGAACATTTTTTTCGGAAAAAATTAAACAATTAATATTTTATCTAAAAAAAGATGTTCTAACCGTAAACATGAAACATTTGTCTATGACGTAATAGATCGGTTACAGTTAACGGATTTGATAATGCACGATCTTGTTTCTAGTTTCGATTCGGTTCGGGAGTAAGCTTTTCAAATCGAGTTCGAATCAAGTGTGAGTTCGAATCGAAAACAAAAACAAATTCGAATCTTATTTGGGGAGTAAGACGGCAAGATCCAAAGAAGCCAAGTATATGTTCACTTCACGAAATTACTTGTGCATTATCAAACGAATAGATTACCAATGTGTTATCGAAAGGATTAGCTAAACATTTCCCACACATAATGTTTGATGTTCTATTAAATTTAAAAAAATAACAAAACCTGTGTAATTTTAATTATCTAGATGGACATCGGCGCATGATTGATTCGAAAACTATTAAACAAGCATCAAACACAATTTGTAGATTGTGATCGGAAAACCGTTAAGCTTGGTTGGGTCAGATATAAATCTCATTTATCTGTTTTTACCTTTAAACGAGCAAGTCCTGTATATATATATATATATATATATATATATATATATATCATATGAATCTCGGAAACGGCTCCGACAATTTGCATGCAATTTAGTGTGCGATGTTCTGGGGTTATAAATCGATCTAGCTAGGTTTAATTTTCATAAAATGTCGTATTATCCGTGTTTTCAGGCAATGAAAAACTGCTAAAATGTCATTAGAATACGAAGGTAAATTGTACAACCATACTGGTTATACTACAAGGTTATGATAGTTCAGGGTTTTTTTTTTGGTAAATAAATGTATTTTCTTTCTTTCTTTCTTTCTTTCTTCAGGTGGGAAATCGGGCGGTCCCGAAACCAGAAGACCCCGGTTCGAGTACAGACGATATTTTTCCCCTTTTTTTTCAAGTTCCTTCTTTTGTGAGAATAAAAGCCGAGCAAAAAATGAATAAGAAGCTATCATCCCGGTACTTTTTATTCATTTTTAGCTTCGACTTTCAAGTGATCGATAGGAACAGGAAACTGAGATACATAGAAAATAATTTTACGAAGTTATGAGAAAGGTAACTAAAGACGCGAAATAAATATTTGTCTGTATTCATTTACCTAAAACTTATCAGGTATTAGAGTGCTGCTTGATTTTGTACCGAACCACGCGAGTACCGAATCTGAGTACTTCATCAATTCAGAGAAAAAATTGCCAGGCTACGAGGATTACTTCGTGTGGGCAGATTCGCCTGGACCGGATCCAAATAATGCCAGCATTATGAGACCGCCATCTAACTGGGTAAGTACGAGAAAATGTTTGGTGCATTAGGTTTAGCGACAAAAGTAAGTTAACCTTCTGTTCTTCGCGTTTGTAGACAACAAAGGTGTCTTGATTATGCTAAGATGCCTGGTGCATAGCGTGGCAAGTCCTGGAGCGATAAAACCTACCCAATACCCAATCTCAAATATATTATTGATGAGATGTTTTGGATTCAAAGAAATATATACATAATACGTCATTATCATCATCACTGTAAGCGTCCACTGCTGAACACAGGCCTCCTCTAGGTATTTCCACTTTGAACTACGACCATAATACATACTTATGTGTAAATATATACTTATATATTACTTTTATGTAAGTTTATATATGTACCCAGGTAAGCCAATTCGGTGGCTCTGCTTGGGAATGGAGTGACGCCCGCCAGCAGTTCTACCTCCATCAGTTCGCGGTGGAGCAGGCGGATTTCAACTTCAGAAATCCAGTAGTCAGAAACGAAATGTTCAACATTATGAAATTCTGGCTCGACAAAGGGGCGGACGGTTTTCGGGTGGACGCCTTGCCTTATTTAATCGAGGCCGACCCCGCGGACCACAACGGCTCCTACCCAGACGACCCTCTCAGCGGAATAATTCATTTCGAACCACATCAATTGGGATACACGATCCCGCTTTACACTAAGGACCTGATTGAATTGTACGACGTCGTCTACGAATGGCGGGAGTTTATAGATAGATATCTAGAAGACAACGGCGGTGACACGCGGCAAGTAGATTTCTGTTAAATTATTTGAGAACCTAATAAGAACTAGTGTAACTTTAGATAATCTTAACACTTTTAACGTAATTATGATGAGAATTGAAACCTTTTAAATTTGACTACTGCTTTACCTACAATTTCTTTTTGTGTTTGCCATTAAATAATAACACTTATTAGGAAGTAGATCAATCAAGAAAAGATTTGCCTGTCCCTGCTATCATATTAAATTGCAATTGATTTATTTCTTCTGACAATTTCAGAGTCCTATTCTCCGAAGGTTACGCGAACGTGACAATGACAATGCTTTACTACGGCAACGAGAAAGGTGAAATCGGGGCTCACTTTCCCTTCAACTTCGATTTCGTCACTGACTTATCGGCCAAGTCAAACGCGAGGGATTTTGTATATATTATTTTGCGATGGCTGACATACATGCCCTACGGCGGTGTTCCAAACTGGGTGGTAAGACAGGCTTTCAAATACACGGACTCTGTTTATCTAGGAATTATACATCTTAGTCAAGTGAAGCAAGCTCCTTAAGACCACCAGAGTTAAACGCTCTACAAAAATAGACGCAGAGGACTGAGACAGATTCAATATAGTTGAAGTTGTATTAAGTGCTTTGTCGTCTATTACATTTTCATATTAAATACCAAGTATCTAGCGAGTAACTAGTAAATAACCGAGCTGATAGTAATGATATAATTCTAGATGGCAAACTATTAGCATTAGTTTAGCAGATCCTATTTGCATCTGCTTTCAAAATACTCATTGTAATCGGTGGCATGTTCATTGCCTTACTTCTGTGCTTACGACTGGTAAACTAAAAATCGAATGAATTGAAACACCGGTACAAATTAAAGCAATTTTTCTTGCAGTTTGGGAATCATGACAACAATAGAATGCCAACACGCTTCCGGAGTAACATGGTGGACGGTCTGAATTCTCTAAACATGCTGCTACCAGGCGTTGCAGTTACATATCAAGGCGAAGAAATAGGCATGAGAGATGGTTACGTGAGTTGGGAAGACACGGTGGACGTAGAAGCTTGCAACCGAGGCGACGAAGACACTTACCATCTATACTCCAGGGATCCAGCTAGGACCCCATACCACTGGAACAACAGCACTAACGCTGGCTTCTCTACCGCGGAGCGAACTTGGCTACCGGTTGCCGAAGACTTTAAAGATATCAATCTTGCCAAACAGAAAGAAGAACGGAGGAGTCATTTCAAGGTAAATGATACGAATAATAATGTAAAGTAAAAAAATTACAGTCATCTAGCCAGCTTTCATTTAATGTTTTATGTTTCATTTCGCAATTAAATTATAATTAATAAATCTTTAAGTGTCCTATGTTATGAACCTGATACTAGGTCGAATGCTATAAGGGAGATACTTATAAATGCCAAACCAATACATTCTATTAATAAATTTAATCAAGTTTTTACTAATTTCGTTCAATCTCTTTATTCTCTTTTACCGGTTTTTAAAGGTTTACCAAGCCCTGACGGCCCTCCGCAAAGAGAAAACTTTGGCGTACGGTGAATACGACATAAGAGCTTTGTCAGACCGTACGCTCTATCTCACACGGAGTCTGCGAACTCACGAAACCTTCGCTTTGTTGTTCAACGTAGCAGAAGTGTCCGATACCGTCCGATTGAACAGGGTGATGCATTTGAAACTGCCCGCGACTGTTTACGTCTCCAGTGTTCACTCGACCAGGGTGGCTGGGTAAGGCTGTCGAGTGTTATTAATCTTACATAATATCTTTTTATATATAATTCTTCTGTACGTGTGTATGTCACTGAACTCCTCCTAAATGGCTGGGCCGGTTTTAATGAAATTGTTGAGACGTTGTAACGAGAATGTTTTTTTTTAGATTCGCAATTCGTTTTTTTTGTTTTTTTTTTATAAGTTGTCGAATTTAAGTCATGTACGGACAACGTGTATGCGGTCCGCTAGATATGTAAAATTAAAGCAACGAATCTATTATACATATGTAAATGGAATGTATACTTAACTACTTAATTAAGATATAGTGATACAACTGTTCACCAATTTTTTAAAGACAATCATTACAAAAAATGCAGGGGCGCGGCCATTCACTCGTATATTATAACAACTCCTAGTTAACAATTATAACAAAGAGGGACAGGCTAAGCGCCCCCAGCGTCCATGTCAAGCCCGGTGGATCCGTAAAGACATCCTAAAGGCGATCCAACCAAAAAAAAAACATAATATAGCAGTGGCGACATCTCTCTTTTGAGTTATCGTTGTGAAAAGATATTTGAACATATTTCTGTGCTGTAAATGACATAACAATTGATGCGCCTAGCATTAATCAAAATGAGTAAATAACTATGTAGATAAAATAGATAAAATACGTTGACGTATATGCCGGTATGTCAATCAGTCGTCTATCATGGGGATTACAGCGACTGGAAGCGAATCCAGAACACGCGGATTCGATTTCTGCAGCGGCGAAAATCTTTTCGTGCAATCTTTCTAGAAATTTTAATAAACAATTTCTAGTCGGTTGGTAATGAGGCAAGAGTACTATTGTTAAGCCGTTGACCGCGCAAAAGCGAGTTAACACAAATGGAGTGACATCAAATTCAATAAACACGTTCATAAAATGAAGGATTGGTCATTTTATGATACATCAAGGTGGACGTCACGCAGAATTAAACCAGTGAGCGAATCTGACGTCACAGCCACTTTTACTGACTTTATATTGATATACTATTATAATGATATCTCAAATTCATTATTCAGGGACATCATCAACGAGGAGGAGATAACTTTACAAGCAGGTGAAGCAATAGTACTCCGGGCAGAACCAGTGTAAATGAATCAGTAATAATAGGAATGTGTTTATTTCCTTTAAATTGATGGATGGTGTTTTCTTTACGACTTAAGATTATTTTAAAAAGTGATGTGAATATTGTAAATATTTAATTTGCTTTAGAATTAAGCTTTAATTTTAATTTATTGGTTTTTACGTATATAAAGTAAGTGTAAATTGTATAACTTTATAAGTAAACTGTTACAGTACATTTAGTTGTATTCATCGCTTGCTTTTCTGTTATAAATAATTGTCATTTTTTAAAACATTTATTTTTGCAATAAATATTAGTTAAATTGCAAATCATGCAAATAATTTTTATTTATTAAACACAGTTTTAAGTTCATCACAATGGAGCTAAACGATTTATCTCTCAAAATATACAAACAGACGAATCTTCTTCGTTTAAGCGTGTGAAGAAAACGCCGTCTGGTCATATATCTTAATCGCGCCCGTTTTTCGTGCAAGAATCTAAAACACAGGACCACACTTTATAGTGTCTTTGAATTCTAACATTTTCTCAAAACTAGCATTCAAAGCTAATTTTTCCACTTGAATAAACAATAACGTAAATATTACAAATTTCAAAAATGTGATTTTGTGCATATTTCAATGACAACAGAAAAATATAAGCCAAAAATTTCATCCACACCACCTTGATGTCGAGAGTTCCACAGCAGCAAGGTATTTCCTGCCTCGAACAACCACTCTGTGAAACCAGCTGCCGCTGGCAGTCTTTCCGAAACGTTACGATCTGGGAACCTCCAATAAGAGAGCATACGCTTAAAGGCCGGCAACTCATTTGTGAGCCCTCTGGTTTTGCAGGTGTTCATGGGCGGCGGTAATCACTTACCATCAGGTAAGTCTACTGCTCGTTTGCCCCTTTTCTCCGTAAAAAAAAAAACGGGGAAAAAATATTTCGAAAAGGATAACGTCCATAAAAAGTGCACCATAATTGAACATTTTTTTTTAATTTCGCAGTGTAAGAGCCACGCCACAGTCTTCGCTGTTGCACGAATGGGCAGGTCCGTCCGGGTAAGTACCAAGACCTCACAGAAGTGAATTGGAAGCGTTATGCTTTCATCTATCATAACATCTGCGTTTCATCTTGTCGGTAAGGTAGCCAGGGCCCACTTTTTTAACAGAAGGCCAATGGCATCTGCAAACCCTACTCGTATTACAAATGTCAATGGAGGTTATCACTTAACATCATGTGACCCGCCACCAGCTCGTTTGCCACCTTTTTTATGTGAGAAACATAAAAAAAACTGTGGTAAAAGCTAATGCAATATGAACCTTTACAGTTTGTGCCGGAATACAATTTAGTGTGTTTATTTTATTCCGTAACGCTCATACCCGCCTTTGATACGGCACCGAATTCCGCGGCGGAATTCCGCCGCTCCACACTTGTTCCGAACATTTACCAGTTTGCGGTTCGAGTAATAAAAGCGAGAATTTAACGTTATAACATTTTCATATTTCTCCATAGGGGTAATTTTCTGGAGTTGATTTTGTATCGTTTTAATTAGAGGCATAATATCTCTTTGCCATCAGAAATATTGAAGGCTTCTTATATATTTCTAAGAACAAATTGTATAAAATTTGTTGCGAGAAATATCAAAGAAGACCGGAGATCTTAAGGGTATAAAATAATGTGTGATAAAATATCAAAATAAAATATAGATATGAAATTATTTTCTTTTTCTGGTTTCAGTTGATACTATTTTAACCATTAAACCAATTTTATTAATATAAAATAATATTTTTATCATTGTAGTCAGCATCTTTTCTGAGTGACTAATTTTAAATTTATACTAGCTGCTGCCCGCGACTACGTCTGCGTAGAATAGGCTGAAGGCGTAACATTCAGACAGAAATACAGATATGTATGTAAATTATAGCTTATGTCTTATTCTGATGTTTACGCTATATTATTGTAAAGTTTCATTAAAATCCATTCAGTAGTTTTGGCGTGAAAGAGTAAGATACATCCATCCATACATACAAACTTTCGCCTTTATAATATTAGTAAGGATTTCCTAGTCCTTTCGTATCACGGCCCAGGATAATAATTTTAAAAGTACTGAAAATAACAAAACTACTTTAATTCAAAATATTGCAGAATGTACAGTATGTGTTGACTTTAACAACTTAGGTACTCTTTGAGTTCAATGCATCCCCATCGACTAGAATTTCAAAGGCATTCCCTCATTGCATGGAATAGAGCCCGACCTCCGTAGAGGCGATCTATCAACTTTACGTTTAGGTATTTCCACGACAGCGATGTAGATGGAGTGACTTCAGTTCAAAAGGTCTACTAGATAACCGTCAGGTTCTGTGCTACCGTCAGTATTATTCCCTGAACTATTTTCAGGGCATGTTTTACTAACTCTATTATGTTCAGTATAATCATCAATGTTTAATGATATAACTTTACTTTAAAAACACATTTATAAGATATGTATTAAATGTGGAATAAATAGTACCGATAGGTAAGTTAGAGTAATAATATGTGACGCACATTTTGAATTTGCATGGATGTCAGTTTTCAGTTTAAGCGCCTGCCTTTTTCCCCATCATCTAAAAAAATACTTATTTTGTTCTGTAGGACGTCTCTGATATGAAAAAATAAAAAGTAAAGTATCAGCCTATACATCTCACTGCTGGACAAAGGCCTCCTCTGTACAGAGGGTATCAGGGCATAGTCCACCACGTGGCCCCACTGCGGATTGGCGGACTTCACATATCTTCGAAGTTTTTGGTATTAAATCGAAAATATGCAGGTTTCCTCACTATGTTTTCCTTCACCGCTGAGCACGTGATACTTCGGCACTTAAATTTAACAACCTCAGTGGTGACGGCACCGGGGATCGAACTCAAGTAGCTCGAGTATATTGAATTAAAGGCAAGCGCCCGGACACTGAGCTATCACGGCTCTGATATCGACTGAACCTTCAATGTAAAAACAACAATCAATGTTCAACTTACGAGACTAGATTATAATGGGTCTACAGACGGTGCCATTGACTGCAATCATGTCAAGGCATGATCTTTTACTTGAAACGTGTCTAATTTATCGAATATATGAGATAACATCTGATTAGCTTATATTCAAATTACATAAAGCAATCAATAATTTATAAAAATACAGCTATCTAGTAAGTCCCGGTAAGAGCGGTGTGAGGATCAATTTTTACGAATGCTTAAATTGCTATTTAAACGAATTCTCTCATTTACGACAATAATCTTTACAAATTATTGTATTTTTAAATCTTGTAAGTGTAATTATACTACAATACTTACTACTCCATGAAAGATACCTAAAAAGGTTTTTTTTTAAAGCGTATCTTTAGTTATTATGTTAATAATACTTGGATTAATTTGATTGATATTGTTAAAAGAAAATTGGAGTACGGCAGCTAAAACCATACCAACAAACATTGTCGTTAAACCTGCATTGCACCAGATAATTCTTTCTATAGGAACAGTATAATGTGTCACAATAAGAGGGGCTTATGTAAAACTAAAATGAATGTGGAATTTATAAATATTAAACGGTTAACCCCGGACTCATTTCCCGTCCAATTTCATGCACCTTATATGAAAATTCAACGGCGGGAGATTTCGTGGCTGTAACACAATCGTTGTATTGTATTCCCACCTGGAAAGGTGCCCGATTGGCAGCATGAATTTTATTTAAAGCAAAAGTTGTTTGAAAACTAAAAAAAAAACTTGTAGCAACAACAACTGTTATTGTTCGCTGTTATTTTGATTTTATTTTTGAATGACATTCCTATTGCGTTATTGTAAATGTAAGTAGCGGTTTAATCTTTTCAGTAATATAAATTTGATACTCACAGACAGCAAAGACTGTCACATGGCCCTACGATGCGACGGTCTTTGAACGGTCTACCACCGTTCGGCTTTGCCAGGATTCGAGCCTGCGTATTCCGATTAACGCTCCCAGACGCACTAAACACTAAGCTAAGCCGTCGTATATCCTCATCGCGCGAAAAGAAAGACGTTTATCAGTACGCAATACATTTCCTTTTTTTAAAGTTGCTAACGAATCTGCAACTACAACATCGGCTTCTGCGCCGAGGGTCATGGGTTCGATTCCCACAAGGGACAAGTATTTGTGTGACTCACAGACAATTGTCCCGGCTCTGTTATTCCTCCCAAGAAGAGTTGACCAATACCATTAACAATGGGCAGAGGTCATCACTTAATATCAGGTGTACCACCTCCTAGCTTGCCAATTTTTGTTATAATAACTGTCAGAGTTTTGAGTTACCTTCAAAAACTTCGGCATCAAGGACTGACAGTTTAACAGAAGTTTTAAATTTTTTTCATCCTATATTTAGGAAGCCTTTTTGGGCGCAAAGATTAATGGCCTGTCAGCAAGGCTCTGAGTTTGTGGTCCATTATATAGAGAGCGAAGGATATTGCGAAGTCTTGCTACCTTTGATGCAATCGAGCTATTGTTCAACGCGAGTCCAGTCCACTACACAATAGGTATAGTTCTTTCTATTTTATCGATCCTGTCGTTATTTGAGCTGAGCGAATTTTTCAGCTGTCACAGCCACCAGAACGTATTTCATCTTGTAGTTCAGGTTTCATGGCTTGGTAAATCAATGAGTGATGAGAATAAGTGACAATCTCTCAATCTGAATCGACCGACTAGTTTGTATTGAATTGATATTACCCTGTACCTATATAACCCTTAAATCCTGATCTATATCGCTATTCCGATACGCCAACCACCGAGCCATCAGTGACTGCATAAGAACAAATACGAAGAGATTTGAATTGTTATTGTAACAATCATAATTATAAATCACTAATTATTGTTTGATAGTATTCACGCGTTCAATTTGTTGCAATAAAGTGTGTTAAATCTGTTAGAAATAATAAGACTTACAAAATATCAACAAAATAAACGTTATATTATTACTGCTTGCGAGAGAATTGCAACGGCTGAGTACAGTCTAAAAGCGTTTCGCAGGAAATAGCTTTGTGACATATTTTTTTGCCAAATCGTTCAACGTTGCTAGAATTTCCCCAAATGTCCGAAGGATTGCATTGACATAATTTTGTTTTACTATTATCATAATAGTTTATTCAGAAGTCTTTTTATAATATTTTCTGTCTCCATAAATTTTACATTGCACACTATTGTAATTAAATTTCTGATTAACTTGGTCAGTTTATATATATTCAACGCCAAGATCAATAGATATCACCTCGAGTGCGTGTAAATTGATCGATAAGACATTTATTGATATTAATTATGTTAAATTTCTGATAAAAGTGTATATTATTATATACCACTTTATTTAGTCCGGATTACGAATGATAATTACAGATTATGGCCCCAATGGCATTTTAATCTTTACTTATCTTTGATATAAATGTTCTAAAAGCCAACTTTTGAGAATTTTGTGCACATGGGACAAGAAAATATTCAAAAGTTCATGTAAAGCGTGGTAGGGCCACGTAACAGTCTTCGCTGTTGCACGAATGGGCAGGTCCGGGTACAAGTACAACGACCCTATAGAAGACTGGCTTGAACTGGAAGTGTTATACTCCTCTGTTTCGTCTGGTGAGTGAGGTAGCCGGGGCCCACTTTACTGGAAGGTGGCTAAGTATTTGTAGTTCTACATTGGGTGTTGCAAATGTATCAGCGAGCATGCATCAGCTCCTGTTGTTACGTGGGAAATCCTACGGTCTCACCGTTTTAAAGATGGCCAAAGCATCTGCGAGTCCTCATATGTTATATATCTTCATAGGCGGCGGTGATTACCTAACATCTGGTGAACGCGCTGTGCAACTTTTCACATATAAAATGCATATTTAAGATGTGATACTTCAGGCCATGTTCAAAAATAATGAAGAAATGGCTTATCCAGCGTCACGGCAACGAGGTCATCATCCACTCTCTTCATTATCTCTTACGCTTACGGTCTATTTTAGTAAAAGACGACTAAGCGGCTATTAGCATTTTTGCCCGTCAACAAATGACACGGCACAGCCCGGAGCCTCGTTACTCCCGTATTATTTAGTACGTACCGTAATTTGTCTCCTAACCGACGACGATTACCGATCCGGTAATAGCTGACGGCGCATCCGTCCGCTAGTGACGGGCCGAGTGCACTCCGCGTACCGCATTTACGAGTTTACGGTATTCCGTAACGCCGCATCCAACTAGATATTGCGGCGGTAAGAGCCGCGCCCCAGATTTAAATTCGAAACGCTTTTACGAAAGCGCAGCGCTCGCTCGTAATGTTGCGAGGAAGAGGGATTATTATTTTATGAGAGTAACGCGATAAGTGATTCAAAATGCAACAGAACACTATTTAAATTCCTTTTATCAGCCGTTAAAATTTTATTAAGTATTATGGTATAAAACGTTTGCAGTAAAAAGCAATGTGAATTGCTGTGCATATAAATATAATAGCAAGCAAAAAAACGGTAAATGATATTGCTATCTGTTTGCGTCAGGCGCTTTACAGGCTGTTGTTATTATTTATATGATTTACGTTAAAGAAAAATAGAGATAGTGTGCATTGGTCTATTAAAAGCATCTCGGCGAAAATCTCTGTAAATACGGTTTTTCCTAAATACTTAAAAAACAGAGTGAACGATCATGTTTTTATATATTCACATTTGTTTGTGAATTTATGGTCACTATCATTAATTTAATCTCGCAAATTAAAATACTGGATTAGATTTCTCTTAATTACACTCTAATTTGTGCCATTTAAAAAAAATCATAAAACCACGTACCAAATCCAGAAAAATTCGGTACAAAGCCGATGCCACGTCCCAGCTCTATCCCTACAAGGTCACGGTTTACGGTAAACGATCATTAGTGGGCCAATCTCGGTTGACATGTGGTTCATCGTGTTCGCATTAGCGGTGGCCGTTTTGGTGGCGGGGGACCCACCGGGGCCATGGTGGGGTAGCGCAGTGTATTACAGGATCCTGGTCGACTCCTTTAAGGATGGCGACGGTGATGGCTTGGGCGATTTGTTAGGTAACTCTTCAAAATTACATTTCAAAAAGTTTGTTGTGACATCAAAATACATTCAAATGAAGCGGCTTAGTAGCTTACCAGTAATGATAGGTACTTTCTGCGTTGAGCATTTACATTCTGAGGGTTAGAGAAGGTGTGTCACAGGCTTTCGCTTTTTATTTTAATATATTATTATTCATGTTTATGTCTGTTTCAGAATGCAATCAGCTAAGTAAACAAAGAAACGTTTCAACGTACAAGCTCATTTAATAGACATATGTGTATTTATCGAATTACCCGGATGATTAAACTATAGATAGTTTTATCAAACTTAAGTAAATTCGTCTATTTAACTGTACTTTACGGAAATTTATTATGTATTTATTTTTAATGCTAGTGTAATCCAAACCGATATTATAAAATGAATATTATTATCAATCGAGAGCTTATAATTATATATAAACCAAACACCCTTTAAACCCCTTTAACGTCTAGTTGAAAAAAGGATACCCTCCTTTTTTCAACTAGAAAAACCAAACGCAAATCCCGATAACTTTTCACTGTTAGGATTAACGTAAATGTCGATAAGTAAACTCGACCTGATTTAATGAGGCATGTTAGTTCAATTTACATCAGAATTGTCATAAATATTACGAAAATCTTATGTATAAATCGAGTCGAATTTATACTTTTTGCCCGTCAACCAAAGACAAGCACAGGCTAGATGCATACAAGACAACCTGCCGGCTATCAGGGCGTCCATTACGCTATGCTATCTATTCACTAAAAATGAATTATATTAAAAGATGCAAATCATCTCGGCACGTGTACAGCCGCAATGAGCACTCGTCGACACTTTTCTTTAATTAGAACAATAACTCTCTCGGGTTAAGCGTTGCTAATTAATGCTCTAATTAACTGGATTTAATTGCAGGTGCGGCGAAACAGATGAGCTACGTGCGGGCGCTGGGCGCCGACGCCGTCATTCTCACGCCGCTCTCTTCTAAGAGCACGGACTGCAGCCAGCCGGGAACCATCGACTTGAAGCAGATAGATCCTCGGTACGGTGATGTGGACAAATTCGTCAGCCTCCTGAAGAAGGCCAGCAAACTGGGTAACTCCTAAATTGCGAACTTTTATTATTATGCCTTCGCTTTTCGTTAGTTAAGTGAGGTAACTGGAGTCCACGTTTTTAACGGACAGCAACGCGTCAGCGCTGATGATGTTGTCAATATGAGCTAACTTTAACATTTTTTTTAAACTAATGTTAATATAATTAAAACAAAATAGCCTTTTTACGGTGATAGGACCACGCAGCAGCCTCGGCTGTTGCACGAATGGGCAGGCTCGTCCGGCAAAGTACCACAACCGGCAGAAGACCGGCGTAAATCGGAAGTATGATACTTTCGCGTTTCGTTTGGGGAGTGAGGTGGCCGGAGCCCAATTTTCAAAAAGGTTGTCAACGCATCGACAAACTCTCGGGTGTAACAGATGTCCATAGACGGCGGTATTCACTTTACATCAGATGAACCGTCTGCTCGCTTGGCAACTTTTCACATAAAAACGCCTATTATGTACTATTAGCAATTGTAAAACTAAGATTAATATAATTAAAACCCCAAAGGAGCCTTGTGCTCCACTGAGACTTAGTTAGTAGCGAAATACTTGAAACGCGAGGCGTACACAATACCATCGCTTAAGGAGCACCCCAACTTCCCCAATTACTATTTACATTCGGCAATTCGTAGTGCATAAATTAAGTGACGCCTCGTTTGCCCCCCGCAGAGCTTAAAGTGGTAATTACGTTGCAGTTAGAAACAATTAGCGTTGCGTCCGAATGGTTTAAGTTGAGCGCAGGCCGCGCCAGGGGATACGAAGACATGGTCCTGTGGAAGGAAGACGAGACACGAGCGGTGAGTTCTAAGCATCAATGTGGTAGTTTCGCGAACTTGCGTCGGTATGTTTCCTACTTAACCCAGTATGTTGGTTTATATAATAGTAGAAATGATATTGAGGTCAACACTGAGCGTACATTTGTAATATTTTCTCGTTCCCCACCGTTATAGCGACGGTTGAAGTGTCTACGCCGGATTTGAGAAAGTATAATGGATGAAAATATCACGTAAAGACTGATGAATAACGCTTTCGACACGTAGCTAATCGGTTCGCAGTTAATTTAATAATGCATTTTGAAGACAAACCTTTGCTCCGTCGTTATTTTCTGTATAATCGCATGTTATCGCTATTGTCACTTAGTAAGGTTATCGGAACGAAACATCCTAAAGCAACAACAAGATTGGTTCGAAATGGCGCTATATGATGGTGTTATGCAAAAACCGGTCTAAATTATTTCCAGTTGGCGAAAAATTCCAAAAAAATTTTTTGTTATTTAAAATAAAACCTATGAATAGATCATGTTTCAGTGCACATTCCAGGTACACTGAAACGAACACGAATCGACAAAGAGAAAAAATCTAAATAGACGGGTAGGAGTGAAACAGTTTTGTCGTTAAATACTGTTTGAAAAATATGTCCAACAAAGACATACGACTTACAAGGGGACAAACTGCACGCTGGTCCAAAGAGTTAAAGGTGGGAAGAACATCCACTGAGGAGGAACACCGCGAAAGATTTCCATCCACGTCCCCCACTAAAGACAGGAACAAGTTGAAGACAACAGGAAACACGTCGAAGAAGTCGTGTTGGTGGATCGAAGAGTGACCTTCATGCATGTAGCTAATCACACTAAAATCTCATGGAAAACTTTCGGAAGAAATTAGCGAAATAATGGCCATTAATTAGCGAATTAAAAGCCACTATAAAGGCATTTTGGATACTATCATACAAAGATTTTTTTTTTCTAATGATAATGGGTATAAAAATATAAAAAATATGAACTAAATGTATTAACTTGTTGGGAGACAATAACTGTGTTTTTGATATAGGAGTTAATTAAATCATTATGTTTGCAACTTTTAATTAATTAGGAGTAGGTATAAGTCAAGATATTGTATACTTAAGATGTACAAAAGAATGTTAACCTGTAAAGTAAAGTAACAGCCTATACATGTCCCACTGCTGGGCAAAGGCCTCCTCTATACAGAGGGTATCAGGGCATAGTCCACCACGCGGCCCCACTGCGGATTAGCGGACTTCACATATCTTCGAAAAATATTTTTTTTTGTTATTATTTCGAAAATATGCAGGTTTCCTCACGATGTTTTCCTTCACCGCGGAGCACGTAAGCGGAGCGCGGAGCGCGGATAAGTCAGCACTTAAAGTTAAAAACTTCATTGGTGCCGGCACCGGGGATCGAACTCAGGTTGCTCGAGTATATTGAATTAAAGGCAAGCGCCCGGACACTGAGCTATCACGGCTCTGTTAACCTGAGGAAGTTTATAATCAACTAGTGACCCTCCCCGGCATCTCACGGGTGCAATGTATTATAAATATAAACCTTCCTCTGGAATCACTCTATCTAATAAAAAACCGCATCAAGATCCGTTGCGTAGTTTACATAGGGACAGACAGACAGCGGGATGACTTTGTTTAACACCATGTAGTGATATCGGATATTTCGTAGACGGAGGACGAAAGCATTCGATGGAAATGGTCAGAGGCTCGCAACGCCTCCTCACGGTGCAAAGAACAACGAAGCTGTGTTGAATTTATGTTCGGAGAACACTGCCGCCGCTCTCGTGGAAGCCCTGTGCGTCTGGCTCAAAAGGGGAGTGGCTGGGGCAGTGCTGAAGGTAGATCACCCCCCGGATCTTGGATGCAGCGCGGCATTGGTGAAATCACTTGCGATGGACGCCGTCAGGTGTGCACGCAGCGCTAACTTGGAGGTGCCGTAAGTATTTTTTTTATGTGATCAGGTGGCAAACGAGCATAATAGCACATTTTGAGAAAGTGAACCCCGGCTACCTCACTTACCAGCCGAAAGGCAGAGGTATAACTTCCACTTCACGCTGGTCTTCTGTGAGTTCGTGGTACTTACCCGGACGGACCTACCCATTCGTGCATACAGCGAAGACCAATTCATCAGACAGCGATGACAATTTATTGCGTGACCCTTAATTAAACCTTTTTAAAACGCCTGTCACCCTACGATTTTGCAAATGTCCATGGGCGGCGGTTATCACTTAACGACAGGTAAACCGTTAGCTCGATTGCCACCTTCAGACATAAAAACTTGAGAATAAGTCAAATTACTGTACTACCACCACGCCCAAGTATACGTACTTTTTAAGTACACTGTACACTAATCGATGTGAGAAATTGACAGGGGAAATGGCTAAACCTAGTGTTATAATAATGATGGCTACAAGATTACTACTACCGCCACTAGCGCCAGCTTGTATAATTATAATTATACACAAGCCGATGAGCGCGAAGATTATGTCCCTAACAAAATTATACACCAGTCGATGAATACAATTTCCATAATCCGTTTATATTTCATCCTGAACAATATTATAATAACAGTCTTCATTTGTTTAAAAAAATGTAGATACGACAAATGAACAAAAACACCGCAGGGTAATTATCATGCTTTATTGTATTCGTGGCTTTTCGTGTTTGTGTTATTATATTAACTTGTATAGATAAAATATTAAAGAATAACAAAAACGATGACCTCAATGTGTCGACCTATATGAACGGAATATATTTACATACTAATTTAAGGGTCAGCGATACATCGGAGGACGGAGACAGCGTCGTGCGATAAAAGCGTCAGTCAGTTTTAACAAACCTATACCGGACAAATACTTTTATTCGGTACTAGCTGTGCCCGCGACTTCGTCCGCGTGGAATTTAAAATAAAAAAAAATCTAAAACAAAAGTAGCCTATGTTACTCCTTATTACATCAGCTATCTGCCAGTGAAAGTCCCGTCCAGATCGGTCCAGCCGTTTCCGCGATTAACCGGAACGAACAGACAGACAGACAGACAAAAATTGTAAAAAAAAATATTTTGGTATATGTATGGTGGATACATCCATATGCATTTAGTAAAAAGCGGCTATTTTAATGATACAAACTGACACTCCAATTTTATTTATCTGTATAGATATCGATTAAATACCGCGCTAGTGACGAGAAATCTAGCGTAAGCACTCGCGTTCTTAACCCTTGACGGATTATGACATTTTTTTGTATTTTTAGGGAGCTAATTAAGTTCTTTCTGCTTAACTTGGGTGTATGTCGGTCGACATTATCATATGAATTGTATTACATTCCACTGGCAACATTGCCTAATATAATAACAATTACATTCCTAATAAACATTAAATCATACGTAGTATAACATTATGTAATAATACATGGTAAATAATAATTTATAATTTAGTAAGCCGAATTGATTAGCAGAAATTATTGTAATTTTATGAATGGTTTGATTTGGAGTGTGGTTGTAATAACTCATTTGTTTTTGTATTATAAGCGCATGAGGTTTTTTTAGTTTTAGAAAGGAACTTTCTTATCTTTTGTACAGACGTCACTCTGTCCTAATAACTAGGAAGGAGCCTAATCCTTACTAATATTATAAATGCGAAAGTAATTCTGTCTCTCTGTCTACTGAACCGATTTAAATAAAATTTGGTACCGACACAGATAGACTAGATCCTGGGAAAGGCACTAGGCTATTTTTTAATTGTAAAAAAGTGTTGTAAAGGGTTGAAAGATATTTATTTAAGGGTTAAAACGCGAGCGAAGCAGCGAGTAAAACTAGTTAATGTATAAAGTTGTTTACGCTATTCTTACTATTTTATTTTGGCCAACCAACCTACAGGCTTTAGTAAAGTGACTTGGGGCTTTCGCTATTGGGATTTTAGCAAACGATCCAAAATCTTGAATCGACCTCCTAACCACTAGGTCACGACTTTCCAGCCACTTTTAACTCATCGACAGCATAAGAAAAGACATTTAGAAGTAGAACCTTCGATGAAACGTAAATTTCACAGAAATAGATCTTTCAGACGGTCCAGTGAGTATGGAAAGGGTTCGAAACATGGGGAATTTAAAATCAAACCGTAAACTAGTCTCGTTCAAAATTGTAAAATATTCGCGTAAAAACTAAAAATCATTAACTAATAATCTTTATACGTTATAGCTAAACGTAGTAGTAGCCATTAAGCTCTTAAATATATTGAAGACATCTATTCTATCTCTCTTATTATTATATACTAGCTGCTGCCCGCGACTGCGTCCAGATATACAGAAAAATATGTATATATATTATAGCCTATGTCTTATTCTGATGTATAAGCTATATTATTGTAAAGTTTCATTAAAATCTATTCAATATTTTTTGCGTGACAGAGTAATAAACATTCATCCATACATACAAACTTTCGCCTTTATAATATTAGTAAGGATGGTAAGGATTTTGAAGTTTATAAGCTATCAAACGTAACGTTACGGTGTTAAGGTGCCGGGTTGTTCTAATTAAAATTTCTGAACAAAATCGCCTTAATTTTTTACTGAAATTTAATACTGAACTTCTGCGAAACTGCGGGCGACAGGTGGAAACTAATAAATAAGAAAATTAACTTTACTATCCTTGCTTACTCACTGCAGTTTACAAAACTTGTATATGAAAAGCAAAGAATCACGGGCAACTCGCAAACTTTACATAATTAAGCTGTTAAAGAGCACGCGGGCGGACGTAAGTACGTGAATCTCAAGTGCCACTGGCAATTACGGAGACTGTAAATAAACGGGCGGAAAAAGCGCCCCTTGCCGTATCATTACTGGCCGGCTTCCAGATGTTTCGCGTAATAAACGGGCGACTTAATGCATCACTTCCCGCCCGTGCAGCGTGACCGTCGTGGAGACAGCGCTGGACGCCGCTGCGGCCGAGCTGTACGCGGAGGCCGGCGCCAATAGCGTGATAAGTAAAGCGCTGACGGCGCTGGATAGACCGAGCGCCGCTGGCTTGGCACTGGCAATGCACGCGACCGTGTTGTTCTCCCCGCAAGATGGGCCGGCTTGGACGGTGAGTCGCTATATTGCAGCCGTGTATTCGGAGCACGTACTGATTGCGTCTTATGTTGGACGCAACGGTTATTAGCGTCTGCCGCAGTAGGACGTTCGGGGCATGGTCGTCTACTGAATATCGATTGTACACTATCCAATATGTTGTGTCTATTATTATTGGATTTTGCGAATGCGGTCTCGCTCATATAGGGCAAACAATAGGATCTCTTAACACCTGCCTACGGGAACACTATTGCTTGAAGGTTAAAAATCTACAGTTCATGACTTCATCATAGACCCCCCAAACCCCCCTTTAAATTTATTAAATCGCGAATCTAATAAAAGGCCATCAAAGAAATTAATGTGATTGAAAATGTGAATGAAAAACCCTATGAATGATTTGAGAGATTAACGAAATATAAGAACATCTTTACTTCATTTGAGGTCGAGGTAGCAGGGCTGTATTTAATTAAACCCAAGCATGCCAACTCTCCATCTGCATTGATTTGACTAAATTGATAAAAAAAACCTTACCGTAGCCCGGCTGAACGATTTTTTGTTATATGATTTAAATTGTAAAAAAACGTCTTTCTCTTATAGTACCCTACCATAAAGATACATAAAAAAATTTGTTTTTAATTGTATTTGCGATTCTACTACCTAATAATATATAATATATACCCGGGAAATATTTAAGTATCTATTAGGCAACTCGATAATATTCTTATAAATTCTGGTAAAAGTCCGAATGTACCATTTCAATAAAGAACTTTAATTTTCTAAAGTTATTATTGTCTATAAATTAAAGAAAAATATCACTTAATGACAAAATTGAAATCGGAGATATAACAATATATTGAGACGGAGCAGACACTAAAACCCCTCAGATTCCGAACGACTTAAAATAATGCACGCTAAGCATGGAACTTTCGTCCTTACAGACCAGCGAGACGGACGAAAATCGCATAGCGACCAGGTACGGCAGCGACATAGTGGACGCCATTAACATGCTGGCTTTGACCCTACCCGGGGCTGCCATCATCCAACAAGGTGATGAGCTCGGCGCGGCAGACACGCTCCTGGAATGGTCTACCACTACAGACTGTTGGCCAGTTAAGATGACCCCCGCCGCTGCACCGTTCCCTTGGGACGACGGGCCTAGCGCGGGGTTCTCGACGGGACAACCCTGGCTCCCTATTGCACCGAACTATAGATACGCCAACGCTAAGACGGAATTCGCTAATGATTTTAGCCACGTTGGTGTGCTGAGGGTCGCTGCTGCAATGAGGAGGTCCCCGGCTATGGGTCCCCATGCAGAGGTAAGGTCTTTGAGAGAAAGGCGACAGAAAGACAGCTAAAGAAAGAGAGGAAGAACGATGGAGGGCATAAATTTAATATCTAGTCTCCAAATATATTTTTTGTATGTAAAGTCTGCACGCGCCACTCGCTTCATCTGACGTTAGGTGTTTACCGCCGTGCATGAGCATCTATAACACCTAAGGGCCATATGCATTGATAACTTCAAAAAAAGTGGGCCCCGGCTTCCTCAATCAATCGACGAACCGTGAAAGTATCACTCCCACTCCTACATCACGATGATCCTTCTGTGAGGCCATGGGCTACCCATTCGTGCAACAGCCGAAGATATTGAGTGGTTTCACTACAGCAATGTTATTCCGTGTCTGGTTTTCAAAAACTTCTTTATTTGAAAAGCTGTCAAGCGGTTAATGTGTTAAATGAGTACCGCCTATGGACAGCTACAACACTCGACGGCTGGCTGATGACAACCTTTAAAAAAAGTGGGCCCCGTTTACCTCACTCACCAGACGCACACTTCACACCGGTGAGGCCATGGTACTTCCCAAGACGAGGTTACCCATTTGCGCAACAGCATAAGCTATTGCGTTGCCCCAAACCTCTTCACGTTAAACACCTAGGCGACGAGGTGAAAAAACTTAGCCAATACTAACAATTATGATTCCCACGTGATGCCGAATCCAGATTGGATAAAAGCAGGAGTTTAAAGGATTACGATTGTCGATGCGGAAACTATGCAAAAGACTTGCAAGGATACATCGCTTGGATAGTACGCCAGGCTGGCGGTGACGTCAGAGCGTTTTCTCTTAGCGGCTCCTGGCAAACGTGTGCTCGTTCCGAATTTAAATTCAAAGTTGCTACATGAGAATAATGGGATGCAGGCCGCAACGAAGCCCTTATTTATGCCCGAGTGGGTATTTTCACATCGCTTAATCCTTGCGAAGCGGGCAGTCGCAGACGGTCCCGCGGTTTAAATACTAGCGTAATAAGACACTAGTTTGCCGTGCACAGTGCACGCTCTCCTTTACCTTGGTACATTTACGGATCTGGTAATTTAAGTATATACATAATGTAAAAAATTTGCAAAATATGTATAACTTTTTTTTAAACTCTCATGCATTTATAAGCAACAGTTACATATAGTTTTTAACAGGTCTAGAAGTTTTTTTGAGAGTATGATTAGTTTAGAGTTTTGTTTAAAAATTAGTAAATTAAGTTTCGTATGAACACGGTAAAAGAAATCCAACTCAGAAGTAGATTAGAATAGAAGTGAGCTGGTGAATCATCTGATGGATCATCAGACGACCCGAATGGCGTAGTCGGTAGTGTACCTGCCTTCTGCGCCAGAGGGTGTGGGTTCGATCCCCACTACTGGAAAAATATTGTGTGGTGAGCTTAGTGTTTTTCTAGTGTCTGGGTGTTTATATATGTATAATGTGTATTTATTTACAAAAGAAAAGTATGTTTAAATATGTCTATCAGTTTTCTAGTACCCATAGTACAAGCGTTGCTTAGTTTGGGACTAGAGAATGTTGTGTAAAAAATGTGTCCTAAAATATTTATTTATTATTCATTTATTTTAAGTGATAGCCGACCAGACCCGTAGCGTTGCATATGCGTTTTCGCCTTTTAATAAAGTGGGCCCCGGTTACCTCACTCGCCAGATGAAACGCAGAAGTGTAACACTTCCACGTCACGCAGGCTTTCTATGAGATCACGGTACTACCCGGACGGACCTACCCATTCGTGCAACAGCGTAGACTGTTGCGTGGCCCTGCCACAATGCTCGGATTTTAAAAGGAAATAACGCTATTATTCGCTTTGTATTATATTAAAACATATTATTTCCAACAGCATAAATGCAGTCCAGTTTCGTGTTTCAGAGCATTTCGTGATATATTAGCCGTCGCTGTTATTTGGAGAATGCGCGTTGCTCCACGGAAAATGTGCAAGCACTTGTCAAAGGCATTTTCTTTTGCAGCCTCTCCCAGAAACCTTTGCTCGGGCTTCTGGAAAATCAACGCTCACTTTAAACTTGATATCTTTTAATGTAATGCGCTAGATCGTCGGAAGTACTTGCTATTTCAACATCCCTATTAGTTTAAAGAGGTTGTTTTTAATATATATACTGTTACAAATACTGTTATAATTTAAAAAAAATAAATCACCTATTTTTTTTAATTATAAAGATATATTTATCGCATTATCAACAGAATTGATCCATGAAAATGTTTAAGATTAAATTATCATTACGAATCATTTGTATGTACATAATTTATAGTCGTCTCTATCAGAGTATACAGAGGTAACTACGTCAGCTCACGAAATTTGCGAGCAGTCTGCCATTTAAGAAAGGGATCCCGTAGGCGACATGCCATAATTTACGCACGCATGAGTACAGGCGCGGCCCTACCCGCTGAGGAGGGCCTCAAACCCGTGGGTTCTGGCTAGCCCACCGGTTCTGCGTTCGATGATGCTTTAATAGTCTAAGGACTGAAAGCATAACAGCAGTTATACGAAAGGCACAAACATAGACAGGGATTTTTCACACTCGGAAATCCAAATAATGGAGACTGCTGGATTAAACCAAACTGGCTTTTTATGGAATTACACATATCATACACAATGGTAGAACTAGTCTTTTGACGGAATATGAACGCTCAAAAATTAAGAGGTAATAACGATACGGCAACAAAGTTCAAACCAGTGAAATTTCAATCCCAACTCCAAAGCGACGTTATAGTTACTAGGCTATCACGGCAGACAGAAATTATAGGTTGACCTTGTTATGCAATGTCATCATCATCATCACCCTCCTGCCCTCATCCCACCTATGTGGGGTCGGCACGACATATGAATCATGTTGTAAGCGGTTTTGGCTATATCTTTATACGACCAGCCGCCTGCCTGACGTCAAGCCTCCTTGGGAAACAAACACCCATATCGGGAACAACTATCTGTGGGTCGCACAAACAGTTGTCCCCTGTGGGAATCGAACGAAGACCTCCGACGCCGAAGCCAATACCTTGGCAACGGTGCCAACGAGTCAATATCCAATGTATTGAGGGAAAATATTAAGCAAATACACAAGATAGATTTAAACATTAGTTTCAGTAAGAGATTGACAGCTTTTATAAAAGTAGTTTATTATCAATCTTATTTGTTAAGTAGAAACAAACGTAGGAGAGTTATGATATTTGAAAACCGGCCAAGTGCGAGTCGGACTCGCGTACAAAAGATCGTGTACCGTTATCTATCGGCAAAAAGATCATGTCTATTCCGTTTTTTAGTATCGTTTGTTATAGCGGCAACATAAATACATCATCTGTGACAATATCAACTGTCTAACTATCAGAGTTCATTAGATACGACCTGGTAACAGACGGACAGACAGACAGCGGATTCTTAGCTTTGGTAGGGAACCCTAAAAAGAAAAAAAAAACTGGACCTCTCCGCTAATTTAACAGTTCTTGCTTAATACTACTAAATTTCTCTCAAAATATTGTGTACTTAAGCATCCTACTCTTGCAATTAATATTTTTTTATCTATTGTGCAGCTCCACGATACAAAACTATTAAAACCATTCTTTAGTATATTAAAAATAATTCTTAAAACATGTTAGGTATCTTTTTGCGTAATAATGACTATCTGTCCACAAGAAGTCCGAAGGAATGTCCGATCGGTTGAAAACAAAATGTTAATAATTTCAGATACAACGCTTGGGAGATGCAATCGCAATATTAAGATGGGGTGGCGCCGGCTCTCTGCTCAACGTTGCCAACTTGGGCCGAGGTGCCGTCGACGTCCAGCTGTCCAAGATTCCTGGTCTGCCGTCCGTCATGTCGGTAGCAGCCAGCTCTAGCGGTTCGAGCGTGTCCAGCGGGTCCCACGTGACCATAGATAGGGGCATTAGACTCAACGCGGGCGAATCGGTCCTAATGGCCGGACCGCCCAGACATTGTGGTGGGCCCGGACCGGTGGACAAGATCGCCAACAAGCTATCCGAGGGTTGGCAGAGGATCAACAAGTACTTCAGCGGTGCATAACCGTCCTACGCATCTTTTGATAGCGACAGCTCTAGATTTTTACATGGCTTTGGTCATGATTTGAAACGCAAAAATGTAATCATCGTGGAAAAATAATAAATGATAAATAATTTACATTATGTTCAACCCTGGGAGGTTTCATTATGCGAAGCAGGGGAATTTTTATAATACGTCCGACCGGAGAATTTAATTTCAATCCCCGATATCTGGTGGATTAATGAAGGCGAGGCAACGCTGCCACACGAAAATAGGCCTCGCATTCCGTATCAGGGGGGAGGCCTTAAACAACAATATCCCATGCCAGTCACAAAACTAGAGCGTAGCGTAATGAATTGTATACGATATTACACGCGCGCGGGGGTGGCGCGCCACGCTTCATTTCGTATTGTCTCTATGACCTATTTCCGTTATGAGCCGCCGTAATTTCACACACATAATAGCCTCTAAATGCTCCTTTGAGCTAATCGTTTCATTCTTTCGCTAGGAATCAAATCATCGGCACCCCTTTCGGGTGTTTAATAAGGATTGCATTTTCGCGGCGGTTTTGCTGAAACAAAAATCGTTCCGTCTCACGCGTCTACGTTGACTGTACCTCCCACACCCTAATATGGACTTAATCAGGGCAATCTTCAAAATGGAGCCACGGGGGCCGCGGAAACCGCGAACCGCGCTTTCTTCAGGACCGCCAACCGCTAGGGGGCGTTGTGCGGACGCCGCTGGCTGGCTAAGTGAGGAGAGAAGGTAGAGAGGGGCAGGGGTACTTACAGAACTTGCTCTTCTCCGCGTTGCCGGGGCAGGTGGCGAACAGCGCAGTGACCAGCGTGAGGTACGCGCGCGCCTTCATGGCGGCGCGGCGCGGCGCGGGCTCTCTTGGACCCGGCGCGGTGCGGACTGCCCGCCGTGGGACCTATCGACCGGGACCCGCAACACGCATGCGTCCCACTCGCAGTGTTGCCCCCTCTAAACGATGGGGGAAATTCCGTCACGATAGTTGGGGGTTTTCAGGACTTTTTTTTTTTTTTTTTTCGATGTTCGCCTGTCCGTTTGTCCATATAGACGTGCGTTTCCTCTTTGAAGTTTTCTGATCTTGTAGTCTTTTTGTTTAACCTGCAATTAGGTGATTGTTATTGTAGGTTTATTGTGTATGTTTCTGCGAGTTTTTAATTGACTCTACTTTAAATTTATATTTACTGGACTAATTTCGCTGCCTATTTAATATCCCCGATAATCTAACAATCTCATCCATGACCTATTTCCTTCTCGGTTTTATTTGTTATTCTTAATTGTCTGTTAACGAAATTATAAAAGATTCTAATATCGTAAAGTATCGTAACATGGGGGCTTATTAAAGCTTTGCAGAAATATTTGTTCGATTTGCTTCGTCACACAACAAAGAATAAATGATTATTAAGTACGTGCCGAAAAAATTTATACAATTTTTTTCGTAATGTTGGTATTTAATAATGATAGTAAAAAAAATTTGATAATTCACGACAATTAGTTTCAATTTCAAAATTACTATTAAAAACAAGTAATTTCGAAGTATTCTCTTTAAAAAAAAAAGTTTTATAGATTCCCGCGCGTTTTTCGTATATTTTTTTCACTACTATTACTATGAATTTGTAATATGGCAACTTCTCGAGCGTACGCTACGCGAGTGCACCCTTACGGTCACTACTCGGCAATGACTCATTCCTCCAGCGAACGAATGAATGACACGGCGAAGTTTCGCGCCACCAACACATGTCAATCAATATTATACTTCGTTGCTGATTAATATTTCATGCCAGTTCGCACCCCACATAAGAAGCACATAACTATTAACGCACGTGTGCAGAGAATGTGGAAAAATTTGCATGTTTTGTTAATTCATTCGCATTTATAATGTACTAGTTGTCCCGTACAATGTTTTCTCATGGTACAGGTAGAAGTCACCGAATGGTAATATAATGTGTAAATGACAGTAAAGTAACAACATATATATTTCCCACAGCTCGGCAAAGACCTCCTTGGGCGTAGTCCACCACGCGACCGCACTGTGAATTTTTTTTCAATTATTATTTCGAAAATATGCAGGTTTTCTCAGGATGATTTCCTTCACCGCTAAGCACTTGATGAGTCAAAACTTTAAATTAACAATTTTAATCGATTTCAGTTTCGATTCGAACTCAAATTGCTAACTATACATTAATTTAAAGCGAGCGTGGACAATGAAGTAAGTAAATAAGTATACATATATTAATGAAATCCTATTACAGTTATTTTATTTTGAAGAATTTACATTCGATGGAAATTACAGTCTTCATTGAAACAAAGTGTTATTAGATCGTATCGTAATTTTTATAAAAATGTTTAATCGAAAGTTGATTTTTATCTGAAAGCATAGAGTTTTTTGTACTTGTCTATTTTGCGTCAGTAGTGCCAAATATAAGCTTTCAAATTAATTGTGTTTGAAACAATAAATTTGATGAAGAATTCTAAATGTTACGTACGCCGTACCCAAAATAACACTTTTGAGAAATAATACATAGCGATAATAATTTAAACCTGTTTTATAACAAATTTTTAAAATTATCAACACTTTTACATTATAGATTTACGATAATTTTCATCAAATAGCCGTGCATTTAAATTAATTAGCAACATTCTTTTTTAATGTGAAAAGGAGGCAAACGAGCTGGCGGTTCACCTGATGTTAACTGATAACCGCCGCCCATTTAAATTTGCAATACTCGTAGCTCTGTGAAGTCGTGGTACTACGGAAGCACCTGGAAGTACCCAGACGGACTTGCCCATTCGTGCAATAGCGAGGACGTGTTGCGTGGTCCTATCACAGTGCGGAAATTTAAAAAAAGACTAATAAACTTAATATCAAACGTACCATTCAATATTGGTTGGCTCAGACGGACAATTCGTAATTGAAGCAACTGATTGTCAGCAGCATACTTTTACATTTTCCCATTTGAAGTTAAAGAGTTGTCCGAGACAGCCGAAGCAGTGTGTTGTGAACGCAGTTTAGAATGCGCCGGAACGGCTCTTGCATTCACTCACCTGTTGATACAAACGGAAGCCGAAAATCCGACATACTGCGCAACCACCTATACTTCCGGCACGTCAAGGCAAAACCCTGACGTTGTGCAGTGGACAGTTTTATTATAACCTAGTCGTCTTCGAAGCAAGAGTGAGTGGGCTTGTACTGAGCTAGCACACTCACTATCGTCGGCTGCTTTCGACTTAGCATCAGGTAGGATGGTCAAGCGCCGGCCAGTATCGAATAAAAAAAGCTATTTATAGGTTCTATCACCTTGCTACAACTCCGGTTGGGTGATCTCTTTTCTACGTTTAACCTCAAGTCAATAACAATAAGATGAGTCCGTGGCGCTGTTGCCAAGGTATTGGCTTCGGCGTCGGGGGTCGTGGGTTCGATTCCCACACGGAAGAACTATTTGTGCGACCCCCAGATAGTTGTTTCGCATCTGGGTGTTTGTCCTCGTGAAATTTATGTTGCGTGGAACTGCCACCGCTACGCTAGATTTTCCTTAATTTGGATATAATACTATTTACCTTGACCCAACAGACTCTCACGAAATATTTTTCTGTTTTCATTAATTGTCGACGATAATAATAAAACCTCTCTATTTACCAAATGACTGAAAGATTTGCGTACCGTGTAAATTAATAATTTTGAACAAAAAAACCCGACTTCAAACAGGAAACTAAAAACGTTGTCAACACCTATGACATTTGAGGATTGTCCTTGATTTCTCTGAGATGCCATTATCAGATCCGGTATTTCCTTATCATGGAACCATCCTTGGGATATCTCCTTTCCAACAAAAAATGAATCATCAAAATCGGTTCATAAATGACGAAGTTATCCGCGAACACACATAAAAAAAAATATATACGGTCGAATTGAGAAACCTCCTTCTTTTTTGAAGTCGGTTAAAAATAATGTTGTATAACACAAAATTTGACAGTTTATTAAAGTGGGGTATTTTGTTGAACCTTAAAACAACCTTCCTCAGTATATTCGTACAGGTTCGTAAGAACCATCTGTGATCTTTATAACTGTTTTTCAATTGCCTAATCTTCATCTCTTGATGTGTAATGTACATCAAGATCCTTACGTATCCTTACTAATGTTATAAAGGCGAAAGTTTGTATGTATGGATGGATGTTTGTTACTCTTTCACGCAAATACTACTGAATGGATTTTCATGAAACTTTACAATAATATAGCTTATACATCAGAATAAGACATAGGCTATAACTTATATACATGTTTTATGTATTTCTGTCTTTCTGTCTGAATGTGGTAGCAGAATGCAGGCAGCAGCTAGTGCTATATAAATTCTCAATCTTACATGTTCCCGTGAGTACGTGCTGTTCGCGGCCATCCTGCCTGCCCCTGGGCTGTCCCAATCTCACATACTGAGAGAATTAAATGAAATACGATGCAAAAATCAACTTGAAAATGTACGTGAAATTTCTAACCGTGTATCCCTCGTTGATTAGCATAGAAAAATATACTCTTTGTTATAATTTAATGAAGATGAATATTATTTGAAATCGACACAAATTCATCATTCTCACGAATAATATGTAGTATGCGTATATTTACATTACATAACAAATTAAAGTCAGTGAAAATGCAGATATTTATAGTTAACCTAGATGAGGGTTGGGTTGAGAAGAAATCTTTCCCCTTCGTACAAAATGAATATATTACATTAAATTAGATTGGCAATGTCCAGTACATGTTTAGTAGCTAAGGATATATTTTGAAACACTATAGATATACAAAATGCAAGAGAATTCTCGCATTATCAGTGCGATTGACTGATATATTTAATTTTTTGTGGCCTCAGAACATACAAATATCACATAATTCAGGAAATGCTATCTCTATTGGTATTTGTCACGTTCGTCTTACAATATATTATATTTAATATAAGTTTAAATTAATATAAGTTTTATCTGTTTTGAGAATTCATTGCAATATTTTACAAGAAATTCTAGCGATATTGACCTATTTAAAAATATACTCTGTGATATAGACTTGAACTCAAGGCAGACCATGTAGTCTTAATTTAACATACTTTTTGGTGCCTTTCGATAATGTTTCGAGACTGAGGTCAGCATCAATTCCTTAACACTAATAAAACCTCATTCCATATTTATTATTCGTTTGTTTTTTTAATAACGCTAATGTTATAACGCTTTTCTTTAACAGTTTCTGCCCTTTTTTTTAAAATAACAATTTATCTATTTGTTACAAAAAAGTGAAAAAAGATGTAATCATTGTGATAGTTTACAACTGTGTTACAGACTACAGTGTCTTCCCCTAATAATTAACACTCATTGTTATTGTACAAAAGATGAACACAAAGTGAATACAATAAAAATAATAAAAAATGTTTCGAATAAAGGGATATGATTAAGTTACAAAAACATATTAAAAATCAGAAATTAAAACTAAATTATACAAAACGATCAAAAGCAATATAATATTTATAAATTTTTTTTTTTTATAGTTATCATTCAATTCATTATTTATCTTTAATTCTCTAGAACATTAAATAATATTACCGCCATCTATTAATCGATAACAAAGACAATAAAATATCTTGGTCATTATTTTATGTACTGTATTTTTTTTTTTGGAATTTCTATTTAACAATAAAATACCATTAATTACTTCTTTTAGTGTCCTCTGGGATATGCTTAACTGTGAATCTACCTTTAAATCTCACCTTTTCCACGCGTGAAGAGTTAAAACTACCCAAGAACTGAACCTCATTTTGAAAAGCCGAATAAAATTGAAAAAAGTGGTGAGCGCCATTGATAAGGGATGCACCGTCCCCTAAAGTCGGTATTAGTCTCGAACCACGAACGGATCGGTCCGCCTGACCAACGCCGACTTCTCAAGTGGACGCTGGAAGGGTACCCTTGCTGATTGCAGCCCCCCCCCGGGCCCCTCCGTCGCCCCCTCGCGGCCCCCGCCGCTCCTCACCACTCAAACCCACTCGAGCCACGAGGGCTCTCGACTTTGCTTGAGAACACTTCATACGCAGGTATCTTTCTGACAGGTCCTGAACGCGATGAATTCCGAAAGGCCGCCGAGATTAGTTCAGTTGGAACGTGCCGCCGTTACAACCCCTCGAGGGCGTGAGTGCGTTTTTAAACTCGTTCAATTCCTTCCTTTTATTTAGCGCTTTCTCATTTAGTTAGTACAGAGGAGCTTTGTCGTTAGTTGTTGCCATCAGCCAGTATTAATGCATTTAATGAGAGTTACAAGTCAAGTGTTTCAAGTCAAATTAGCACAACATAAATGGTACTGTCATTTATTTATCAAATACGTAAACACTTTTTCAATTAGATGATATAAGTGGCTATTAATAGTGGGAGTAGTTTCTTAACGGTTATTTTGAAATAGATTTCATTTAAAACAGATAAATATATTTTCTCAAAAAGGCATCGCATTTCAAGTGAATTTTTATCATAAAGGAAAAAGATACATACACATTTTCTCATCTACGTGCAAAATATTACGTACATACATCTTTTTTCAAACTTTATCAACGTCGATACCACAATCTGTTATCTGCGCCATCCCCGTTGGATTTAAAAGGTCGGAGAGCTTGCGTTTTCTTAAATAAAGTATACGCCGAGCAAGATGGGAATCTCGAGGCATGCGACGAGCCGAGAAAGATCGCGGGCGATACAATCAAAACGGAGTTTCCGAACGGGGTCGCAATCGAAAGGCAGGCTCCACCGCATTGAATGGGCGGGCAGCCGCGGGCCATAGCCGCAACGTCCAAGACGGATTTTAATTACATCCGCCTATTTAAGGGGGAAGATCCGCGCCTTGCATTCTTTTATTGTAGCTTTCTTCAAGTCTGTGCTCCTGGTGCGTGATGTTGAATTTTTGGGTTATATTATACAAAAGTAGGCTTTTAAATGTAATGATTTCTTGTGTATGCGCAATCACTAAGTGCTTATTGATAACACAATCGTTTTACGGATTATAATGCGTTAAATTTTGATTGAACGTATCAAAATCTATTGCGTCCATATTGAAAGAACCGACCCTATTTGGAATATACACCAAAATGAGTACAGGTTGTATGGTACAAGCTATTAAGCAGCTGCTTTTTAGTGAACGGGACCCTATCATTAAGACTCCGCTGTCTGTCTGTCCGTCTGTCACCAGGCTGTATCTCATGAAACGTGATAGTTAGGCAAATGAAATTTTCACAGATGATGTATTTCTGTTGCCGCGACACAGAACCCAAACTAATAAACAGACATCATTTCTGCCATTTTTATAGATAACTAGCGACCTACCCCGACTTCGCACGGGTGCAATGTATTATACATACTCGTATAAACCTTCCTCTTGAATCACTCAATCTAGTAAAAAAACCGCATCAAGACCCGTTGCGTAGTTTTAAAGATCTAAGCATACATAGGGACAGACAGAAACCGGAACGACCGTTTTATACTATGTAGTCTTTACGGTGTTAGGGCCACGCAGCAGCCTCAGCTGTTGCACGAATGGGCAGGCCCGTCCGGGTAAGTACCACGACCTCACAGAAGACCGGCGTAAAGTGGAAGTGTGACAAATACTTTCGCGTTTCGTCTGGTGAGTGAGGTAGCCGGAGCCCAATTTTCAAAAGGTTGTCAACGCATCTGGAACCCTCGGGTGTAGCAGATGTCCATGGGCGGCGGTATTCACTTAACATCAGGTGACCCGTCTGCTCGTTTGGCAACTTTTCGCATAAAAAAAAAAAAAAATGTAGTGATGATGGTACGGAACCCTTCGTGTGCGGGTCCGACTCGCACTAAGACAGTTTTTATAACTAGTTCAAAGTAGCACTAAGTATGATCTCGCGTAAAGTATAAACACTAACAAGTACTTTAAAATGTCTGGGGAGTGAGGTCATCGGGATACACCCAATAACTTTATCCGCTGTTGGTCTCTACGATTAACGTGGGAGAGTACTAAATGGTCCTTTGTCATATAATTTTTTAATAATCAATGTTACATGTATACTTACAAGTTAAATAGTGTATCCTAAATGCAACATTAACCTATGTAAATTGTCAGATACGTCGTTCAAAATACTTTTTAAACTATATTACAGGCCAGTTTCGCATTGGATCAAAACGGCGTTACGCTGTTTACAAAACACACGCCAATCAATTTGATTGACGTTACACGAAGTTTAAATCAAGGGAATTAAGTGTACGCATATTCCATAATTGGTAATCGTCTATTATAATATTAGTGATTATTTAAATGGCAACACAATGAAAATTAATTGAACACATTTCATTGTCAAGTAATGGTAAATAAAAAAATAATTGTCCCGCTGGGTATATTTCGTTGTATTTTCTCAGATCAATTGCTTTTCTTCCCCGCAACGGTAGTAGAATTTTGATAATCATCATGTAGTTGTAGATTTTGAATCGAATTTTAACTTAATGTTGTACGCTTAGCAAAAAAAATCTGCATTGTAAGTCTAATTTTATAAATGCGAAAAAGTGTTCGTTGGATTGTGCTTATAAAACGCAAAAATGAATCGATACGATTTTTGAATAGACCGTTGGCTTAAGTTTGACTCCAGTGCAATAGAATGAAATCTAATAGTATACAAATGGAGGCAATGTGAGATGTAGTTCTAGGCTTTTATTTTGAGTCCACTGATCGGAGAAATCGTAACGGAATTCCGCGAAACCGTGTTCTGATAATTAACATAGGAATTGAGTTAATGTTTAGGAGGCGAGATATCAAGATGGTGATCTGTAAATCCACGTTTCGGATACCAGTGGCGCGAGTCAACAACAACAAATTTACCGGTTTTCGGACTTCATATACGAAATTCACTGTTAGATTAACGTTTGGCTAACCTCTGTGAAACCAAGATACCATTCGCTCTTATCTTTGTTCTTAGTCTCAAAAATCTATAATTATTTTAGGTAGGGTGATAGTTATTTTTATAATATATTTTTTTTTTATTACGGACAACTATTTTATAAATGATTCTGTAGCAGATCAATTACAGCTTCAGGTTGTTCTCGTAAATACCACACAGAAGATCAGAATGAAGCAGAAGTATTTTGATAGCTACAAGTAAGAAAAGAATTTGTGTTTTATCCGTGGCTGTGATAACAGGAGAAACACAATTAGAGCATGGCAGTGCACCTGCAATATTCCTGGTGTTAGCAATTCCAAGCGGTTATAATCTTCTCTCAATGTAAATTGAACCGCTTGTTTAGTTGAAATAAAAAGGCCCGTAGCTCGACTTTTTCTAATCCGATGTGTCTATAATCTAATCGTAATACCCTTTGGCGCCTATGAAATTGAATTAAACTAACGTGTCACAAATGCATCCGCTGCATATGCACTTATATATGCACTTATTATCCTACAACGCAGCTCAGCGACTCCTTACGCTACTATATATAATCAGACTAGGATGAACTTTCAAAAGAGCTTTCGTCTAAGTGAGGACGAACTTCTTCGGATTCCGTGACATAAATCTTTTGCTTGAACAACCTGGAGATTAAAGAAAATCTTTTAAGAGAGGCTATTAATCAAAGAAGAAGAAGAAGAAAATTAAAGAAAACATCGTGAGACCTGCATATTTTCGAAATAATAACAAAAAATATTTCAATAAACAATATTTTACAATGAATTCAAAATATACTTCTGGATAGTTAGAAACAAAATGTGATGATAGCTTTAATTTTGACGGACTAAATGTTGGCGAGTAGTATGATTAAGCTCAAACATATATGTTTTTCCAACTAAATAAAATGATATAAATTTCACGAAACACCAAGAAAAATTCTAAAAGCCAAGCTCCTATTTCCAGACTTAAAAAAAGTAAAAGAAATAAATATAAACACAATAAAAATCAAAATCGTCCAGATTACGGAGCAAATTTAAGCCTTGAACGGAAAAATATTAATTTACGGAAAAAAATCGACGGAGAAAATAAAATCTATCGCCCACCTAATCGGGCGTCGATCGATTAATTGTCCAAATCAATCATGATAAATGGTTGGGCAAAAAAAAATTAAGATAAAAAACTGGGCGGTCCAGGATCAGCAGAGGTCTCGAATACCAGTCAGCACACGAAGGGCGAAAGGCTGCCGTTAGGTACCCCAGACCACCGCCGATGATAAGTGAGCGCCGAAATTTACGGCTAATTCTGCGTATCAGCGGCACTCGCGCGCGGTATCAGCCGGTATCTGATACGCGAGCCTCCGAACTGATAATGCAATCGTCATAATTCCGTTCAACAGCACATTAAAACTGCCACGTGACGTCTGCTAATGATGCGGTGTCATTAACGTGGGTGTGTCAGTGCTTGGCTGCTTCCCATCAGGTGGTGCATGGCGATGCCACAGACATTAAATGTTGAAAACTTAGATTGATAGCCAACTCCAAATGTATATGTTCTTTAAGTTAAAAGGTGGCAAAGGATCTAGCGGTTCACTTGATGTTAAGTGACTAGCGTGGTCCATGGACTCTATAACACCTGTGAGGCAGTTCATAATGGTTCCACTTCCGGCTGCTCAACTGTCAGACCCACGGTCTAACTTTCTTGGCAAGCCTGCCCATTTGTGCAACAGCAGAAGCTGCTGCGTGACCCTACCACAGAAAGATGAGTACGATGATCGCGCAGCGCAGTTGCCAAGGTATTGGCTCTGGCTCTGGAAGTCGTTAGTTCTATTCCCACACTATAAAAGTATTAGTGTGACCTGTATGATAACTGTTTCGGGTCCGAGAATTTATCCACGTGCAATTTATGTATGTAAAACCGTTTTCGGGGGCAATGTTTTCGAAGGGAAGACTACAAAAGATGTTTCTATTTCGCAGTGATCATTGGGACTTACTACCCAACCACTTCCAGGCAAAATACAAATACAATACAAGACACACATGTATTGCGGAAGAACCGAGCAAGCGGAAGGATTTTACGTCAGAAAATAACAAGTGAGGAGGCAGTTTATCTAATGTTTAGTGATCCTCGTGACCTATGGACCTCCATGCCTGTGTGGTTCCAGACACTTACCCAAAGTTAAGGAAGTGCTCTGTATCTCACTCACCAGATAAACCACGAAAGTATAATTTCCACTTCACGTTAGTCTTCTTTGTTTTTGTTTGTTTGTTTGTATATTCTTTATTGTGCTAAAAGTTTGTACAAAGGTGAACTTAACGCTAAATAGCATTTTCTTCCAGTTAACCTTTGGTGGTTGAGAGCAAGTTACGGGTGGTAACGCTAAAATGACATACAAGATTTTAAGTGTCAATCATAAAGAATATGGCATAACTAAATATACTTCAACATAAATAAAAATAATTACAATTTTACATACTTCTTCTATATTCTCTTATTCTTATATATTACCTATATTCTTTGTGGCGTTATGGACGAGTCTGCTCCTTCTAGTAAGAGCAGAAGCGGCTGCCTATTGCAGGTAAATATTAAAGAAAAAGCTCCGTTTGTAAAGGGGCAATTATTTGATCAATCAGTATGTTCATAACATTTGGTTCTTTTACTTCCAAACACATAATATAAAGCTTCGTCAGACGTATGATTGACCAATCAGATTGACGAAATCGGAATTATGTATGTAACAAGTGAATCTACAATGATTGGTTAGTCAATGTAGATATACTTGTTACATACATCTATCGTCAGGAGTTTCAGAAAAAGTTAATTCCAAACATCACGTCCAGCAAGTTCATCCCGTTTTATTCCAATCGTACACATTGATGTGATGATGATTCCACCTCAAAATTTCAACAAACTGTATAATTTTTATTACACTTCTCATCGGCGAATAAAGTAAAAGGCGATGCAAGAACGATTAGCATAATCATCATTTCCATTAAAGATCAGACTTATCAAGACCTCTCTAGTAAAATGCGCCATAGTTTATATTACACACCTCCACTAGTTTATATTACTCACTCAGCGAATACCGTACCGTGATATTGCGGCGTCTGTCATTACAATTAATTAGCCTGATATTCAACCGAGGTGTCCGTTAATTAATGCATACCCGGAATTTGCGAATTGCAGGGAATGTACAGCTGACACGATCGCGCAAATTAATAACAATTCAGTGGATACGGACCGCAAAATCTGGCGGGCGCTACTAGGATACACGTGAAGTGTAAGTAGCGCCCGCCAGGAGGGGACACATATGGGCATGAACCTATCTCCTATACTTTAATCATTTGTATTAAATAACACACATACCAATGTATTGTTATTGCACACATGTAACACGTAAAAAGCGTTTGTAACTTTTTTTCGTGGTCATTGGTAGTATTTTCAGAATAAAAAGGCAACCCAAACGTATGGGGTAGTACCATGGTCTGGCAGAAGATTGGCGTAAATTAGAAGTATTCATTTGTCTGCGCACTAAGTTAATGGGGAATTTGATGTTGGTAACGTACTTACTTGCAATTTATTTCCGAGCCCCCTTGGAAAGGTAAACGACGTTCTGTTGTCTCTTTTTTATGAGTGATAAGGTTACGATGATGATGTTCATCATCATCCATAAATGTTATTACGGATTACCTACCTTTAATCACCAAAGGTGCTCTTGTGATTGGCTGTCCTGAACTCACGTGTCCCTTCACAATCTCTACTCACTGGAAAATCACTCCTCCTGGGGAGGAATGATTTTCCAATGAAGACATACATCGAAAAATGAATTAATCAAAAAATATAATAAATCTTTAACTTCGATCATAAAATGTCACGTCATCAACTATACAATTAGTAATTTCATCTATTCAAATATACCAGTACATATGTTTGGATCTCTGGGAACATAAAAATATAATTATGATAAAATATACCTGCTACAATTACATAATATGTATCGATCGCAGCTGAAGAACGGTTTAAAAATACAGTTGATGGCTATTGTGATGGCTATTATTTTGTCTATGCAAACACAATTTATAATTGTCAGTTTATCGAGCTTTCGAAAAAACACATGTAATATAAAGTACCTATCAATGATACAATAAATATAAAATAAATAATTTAGGAATCAATGTATTATTCTATCGTTGTTTTTTTAAAGTATGTTCTGTCATTTACAAATTTGATAGACTTCCAAGCTTTACAAAAAATGATACATTCCGACTGTGACATAAAGCTGTCAGTGCGGTTTGGTAAGCTCACAACAAAATCAAGATTAAAATCTTTATATCCTATCATGTGTAATAAAATAATATAATTTACATTCGATTTATTTCCAACCAAAAACTTGTTATAATAAAATGCACACTCTTTGGTTTACGGGTGGGTTAGGGAAAAAAACTGCTGACATAAAAAATATTAAATGTGTACAATATTGCAACTATAAAACATTGTGAGTTTTGTATGTTTGCAACACTAAAATAGTTCTAGATTTCGTTAATTATTGTTTTAAACTCAACAAGCTTTTTCACTGTTTCATCATTGCAAGTACACTAAAGAATGTTCTACGTTCGGTACTACAATGTTTTAGATTGTACATTTGCACTGGGTTGTCTTATGGCGTGTGTTGTTTCAAATCCATTACACCAATGCCAACATGAAAATATATTTAAAAATGTATACTCAGTGAAAAGTAAACAACATTACCTGTCTGCTTTTACAGTAATTGCACTTTAAAAATTCATTTATATATTAAGCAATTACGCCTCAAAGAAGTTAACAGATGTTTAAGTTTTACATCTTAATTACAGTTTGTTGTTAAATTATTTTAATTGTCCATTTTTTCTGATATTGTAATACTCTATACGAAGTTATA
This sequence comes from Iphiclides podalirius, assembly GCA_933534255.1. NCBI lineage: Eukaryota > Metazoa > Arthropoda > Insecta > Lepidoptera > Papilionidae > Iphiclides > Iphiclides podalirius. The sequence continues at coordinate 705,940 of OW152816.1, read as the reverse complement.
ATAAATAAAATAAAGGTTAATGGGGCTATGAACCTTTTGTATTACGCTGATAAAGAATAATTATCAGAAAGTCAATAAATGAATATATCTAGAAACCAGTAAGCTAACTTCGTATGTCTGTTACTGTAGAAGGAAGATTAGTCAAAAGGTACTGGGATATAATGTGTTCTAATCTATCTCGAATCTTCGTTTCCTCTAAGAGGCAGCAAAAAATGTAATACGTGTAATTAAGGTTCCAAATCGCAACAATACACTAAGCTATACAATTACAGGATGGCAACAACAAATACGACCGACTTGGTGTCGATTACAAACCACTTTTCGCAGTAAACGCGGTAGCTGTGTCCGTATGTACGTATTTAAATGGTTCACACTTAACACGATCGCGTTTGTAAATTCAAGTGCCACACTGAGTTGTATTCCTTGTACTCAATAAAGGTCAATGTTATTAATAAAAAATACCATGACGCAAGGTGCGCAGTCTTTGTGCGACTGTTCATTTATTTTTAATAACGTTGCGTAATCTTTCGAAACCGTCGACATTGTGAATGAAAAGTGTTGACGCGTTTTGTAATTCACGCGAGTACACGAAGACGAACAGCACCCTTAACTTTATGACGAAAGAGATTAAAACAATCAACATGATTTTATGCTTGTGCCGTTTTGCACTTTTAAATGTACATTTCAATGCAATGGTAGAGCGTCGCTTATTCACAGTTTACACCACGACGTCAGAAAACAAAAACACTCGAATGGTTTTGTTATCGGCAAGATTAACACTATTTTTTCAATGTAATTATAGCTCATTACTGCTTATTTGTGGTAAACAAAGTCGGTGACGACTGTACAAGCAGGGGAACTCTATTAAATTCAATTAGTGAAGCTCGGCGGCGCCTCGTTGGCTGCTGCACTAGTTGCATACGCAGCCGCGCGCGACGCACGCAACGTCCGTCTGTCCGTCGCAACGTTAGTTTCGCCAAGCAACGAATTAGCCATTATTCGGTTAAGGCTCCCTACAGACGAGTGATAACGCCGTGGAGTTAGTGCCACTGCCTCTCTTCCCTGACTTTCATACAGTATTCGGGTAATTCTAGTGTAGAGTCGGTGGTAGAGTAAGCCGATAATCGGCTTTCATCAAAATTACACTCGTTAAGTCAATTAGGGTGTTACCACATGTGATAACCGTCTCTAATCGGCCATTTCGCTCAGATTTCTAGGGCAATGGACTAGATAAATACGGTTTAATTATCGTTTTGTAAAAACATTTAGTGTGCAGAAGCCCTTACGCTGCGCCGGATAGCAGCTCCTCGTGACGCGCTCAGTGCGCCCGCGCTCGCCGTCCGTGCGCGACATGAATCTCTTCAAACAGACGCGCGTCAACCTGGAGTCGCCGGTGCACGTGATAGAAATCGTGGAGCCCGACCCCGAGGGCTGCCCAGCGGTCTCCCAGCCTCCCGAAGGGAACGTTAAACTGCGCAACTACCGAATGTTGAACGAGAACCTTTGCACTTACTCCCCGACCGGAGACATCAATACGTCGCCCGGCAAAGGAAAGCTGGTGCCGAAGTACGAGGTCTTCTCGACTTTGTCGCCACCGCGCCAGAAAATCCTGGATCTATTAAGGCCAGACGATCCCGGGAGGGACGCGTTGGAGGCGATAGTCCGGCCGGCACCGCGACGGGGCCTAGCGCGGCCTTACGACGAGGACACCAGGAGGTTTCTCCAGCGGGCCCTGCTGACTCCGAGCCCGCAAATATCAAACACTGCCTCTCCTGAACCTCGCCTATTGCAGGAATCCAAAGAGAGCAGCGTTCAGAGCTCTAACGAAACACCGTCCAAGAAGTCCGAACGGTCGCTGGCCGACGAGCTGAAAGAAGCCGAGGAGGACGAGAAGTCGGGCGGCATACGGCGGGAGCTGTTACGCGAATTCAGGAAACGGGGCGGCGGTGTCAAGGAGGCTATGGAGAGGGAGAGGATGGGCAAACTAGCCCTGTCCGTGGAAGAGGACGAGGACGAGGACGGCGGGCTGACGGCGGCCGCACGGCGCCTGGACGCGCTGCTGGCCGAGTCCAGGGACCTGCACGAGGAGCTGGCCGGCATCCACGAAGACATCCAGGTGCTGGCTCGGCGCGTCGCCCGCCGCGAACAGTGACGCGTTGGTACCGATCCTCGCGCCTCTATCACCGCACGCACCCCTCCCACGCTAACAGCTTCAGGATGTGCTCAACCATCCTAACTACGGTTGCGGGTATTTTAAGAAGTATATTGTCTGCCGTTGTCGGGAATTGCTTAAAGTTCGTATAGCGTGACGCCCGCGATGCGCGCGCTATGTGTTCGTTTTTGCGTGCTCGATAAGTAGTACGAGGATTCGCGGTGCGTGAATAAGAAACGAGTGCAGTGGTACGGGTGGGGTACGGTTTGAGATGCATCCAAACATCTGTAAGGACAGCTGACGTATGCACCTGCATCTGGTTAGTATGATAATGCTAAGTTTCAGGTCCATCACGCAAGCAGAAGGTAGATTATAGGTATTATTTATGAAAATATGACCATAAAATTTTAAAGAACCATAAAGGAAAACAATAATTCTTCTTACATCATTTACACATTGCTTACAGACCGTTTTTTTTTACACGTCAAGTCAAAAATATCAAGAGAAGTGTGTCATACAATAAATCACTCAATTTATTTATTTATTTGAAAGAATAAAGTAATACATAATGGTCTTAAATCTAATACACAAGTTCACTTATTCTGCTTCTTTGATATTATTTAAATATTAATTACTTTTATTTCAATTTAGACATTATTAAGATTTAATACAAAACTAAAAACCGCAATATAGATAAGTAAATGTTATATAAATTGTCATACATATGTCAAAGAGAAAAACAAAAGAACACATGTCATTGTCAAATTGCTATATATGTCACCTATATTTATATGCCTATCACGTATATTTATTATTCACTTTTACTTTAATATTTAATAACAAAACTTCCCCAAACAAAACATAAAATGTCTCAAATATTTTCCGCCTGACACCAAAATTTCTGAAAACCGTCTATTACATCATTATTTAATATATTTCATAATTATATCATGACATACGTATGGGGCTGAAACCACAGAAAAGATGGTGTAACTTTGGATAATTAGTTGACTCAGACACAATGTAAATAACAGTGAAAGTACTATTTACGATTTGCTATCATAAAACAATACGCTAATGAATCTGCTCTCAATATGTTATTTTCATTCGCGTCTCCTCTGATAAGGTTGTGATAACGCGACGTTTTATCTAGACGCTAATAACTGGGGACGCTACACGGCATATCGATAAGTAACTCATAATTACCCTTAACAAGTCTCGTGTTTACTAACATTTCCACAGCGGGCTCGTCGAAATGTTTCTCAAACTTAATAAGGCCAATCGAAACAATCGTCAAAACATATTTTTAACGAACTTAACCATAACATCGACGTGTCGTCCGATTTGCCAATCGAGGTACAGGCTAGGCTAGGCTAGGCTAGGCTCAAGCCCGGTGAATCATCCGTAAAGGTCTCCCAAGGTCAACAGTGGTTGATGCATAAATTTTTTAAAAAGTTGGATTTGTAATTAAATTACAGGCGTATGACCTCTCTTAAAAGTTACCAATGGCTTGATACAGAATCATAGTAGAAACTTCGGTCATGTTGTTCTTTAAACTACTTGACATTAAAGGTGTAATTAGAGGTTTATTATTAAGTAATTACACCGAACGTGCTGTAATTAGTAAACCTATATTCACGAGAAATATTAAAATAGTAAACAAATAAAATAGTAAGCGGATGGATGCGGGTTGCCCAGGACCGGGATAGTTGGGGCACTTTGGGGGAGGCTTACGTTCAGCAGTGGACGACAATAGGCTGATATTGTAAACACGTAAATTACGACTGTCTATGAGTAACGCGTTTACTACGTATAAAAACTATGTTTTGATATGGAAAAGGCAAAAGAGATGTGTGAAGATATAGGAAAAAATAATCCGTATGTATGTATGTTTTATACGTATTTTTTTCTATACGTTACATACTACTGAAAAGCTATAATCAACTATTGCATTTGAATACACACAAATTGTACATATTATGTGTTTAACCTACTCGTAGTTAAAACGAACTTAAAAATAAAACATTTTTATGAAGCCTAAAGGATATTAAAAACATGTACATATCCTAAACCCGAAACAGATTGCCCTGAAATTTTGTATTTGTGGATTTTTTACTTATTGAAAATACTTGTAAGGTTTAGAAAATTTGAAGCACTTTTATTTGTTTCAATTTCGTGCGATTATTGAAGTAAGAACTCATAGTCAAGTAGCTTTAAAATAAATTACAAGATATAACCCAAAATGACACACCGAAGCAATTGATTACAAACGTTGCAAAATAAAAAAAGAACTTTCTGACAATTAATGTACGATAAGTTAACTTTAAAATTATATTGTAATAGTCAAATAGTTTGCATAAACAGTCGGGCCAAGAGTATCTTTATTGCGTTTGATAAACATTAATTGCTGTACTTGCTGCCGAAGCACAGGGTCGTTACACGAATATAGATAAAAATAAATAGTAATGACAATAACAATATGAAAAATATGAACATTTTAATCAGCCTAAACAGTTTCGTCATAAAGCAATACACCGCAACGGAAACCGGTTAGTAATATTAGTTAGCCTCCCTTATCATAACTACTCTATGTGTAATAATACGCTTGACGTCACACCGCACTCTATAAATTAAACGCCGACATCAATCGAACACTTCATCTTCACTTCCGTCGAAAGAGTTTTTTGCAATTTTTTTAATGTTCTAATATGGCAAGTGAGCTGACAGTTCACTTGATGTTAAGTGATAACCGCCGCCCATAGGCATTGCAACACCTGTAGTTTTGCGGATGCGTTGCCACCAGTTGCGCGTTGAAACGCAGAAGTGTAACTTCCACTTCACGCCGGTCTTCTGTGTGGTCGCGGTACTTCCCCGGACGGACCTGCCCATTCGTGAAACGGCGAGGAACCTTGCGTTGTCCGGTAGGACTGCTGTCAGTGGTAACAGATAAAACTTAAACTTATACATATATATATCGAGTAGCAGAGTAGAGTTTTGTTAATGTGGTAGGGCCACGCAACAACCACGACCTCACAGAAGACCAGCGTAAAGAGGAAGTATGACAAATACTTTCGCGTTTCGTCTGGTGAGTGAGGTAGCTGGAGCCCAATTTTCAAAAGGTTGTCAACGCATCTGTAACCCTCGGATGTGGCAAATGTCCATGGGCGGCGGTATTCACTTAACATCAGGTGAACCGTCTGCTCTTTTGACAACTTTTAGCATAAAAAAAAGCCTTTCTTTCGAATTAAACTACGAAACCCATACGAAATGTACACCAAGCCAAGCCATACGGTGGTAGGGCCACGCAACAGTGTTCACTGTTACACGAATGGGCAGGTCGGTCCGGGTAAGTACCACGACCTCAAAGAAGACCGGCGTAAAGTAGAAGTGTTACACTTCTGCGTTTCGTTTGGTGAGTGAGGTAGCCGGGGCCCACTTTATTAAAAGGTGGCAACGCATTTGCAAACCTACGGGTGTTGCAACTGTTCATGGGCGGCAGCTATCACTTAACATCAGGTGAACCGTCAGCTCGTTTGCCATATAAATATCACGTAACCATATAAATATCACGTAAATCGGATAAATGGTTCTCGAGCATAAAAGTGGAGGAGAATTTTATTAGTCGTACCGTATATACGAGCCCGGCTTAAGAAGACGTTGTCAGCCACTAATGGCCGATAAAACTCTCAAGACCAAACTTAAAACCCGGTTGACCACTTGACCTCCAGCTCAATTCCTTTTTTAGGGTTCCGTACTCAAAAGGGTAAAACGTTAGCCTATTACTAGGACTCCACTGTCTGTCTGTCTGTCCGTCTGTCACCAGCCCGTATCTCATTAACCGTGATAGTTAGACAGTTGAAATTTTTACAGATGATGAACAAATACTAAAAACAGAATAAAAAAGTGAGGCTCCGACATACAACAGACATGATTTTTCCCGTTTTTAGGGTTCCGTACTTTAAAAGGTAAAAAAGGAACCCTTATAAGATCACTCTCTGGCATAAATTTCAACTCACTTCAACTTCAACTCGTTCCTGAGAAAATCAGTTATTATTTAGTCATTATTTACCAAGTTTATTATGCCGGTATAGTGGGTAAGTACGGAACCCTTGGCGTACCAGTTCGACTCGCACTTGACCAGTTTATATCTTTAAGGCACGATTGTATAGGCTTTACGCCTAAGGTTTCATCTCGCATCACGCTCGAATGATCTTTGGCGAAAAACGTGTTAAGAAGACCTACATTTTCTTAACCTTTGACCAGACAAGTTGACAGCTGAAATCGCATAAAAAACATAACTAGGCGATAACATTTATTTATACTTTTTTACAATACTTTATGTACTGCTATGTCTCTCTTAGTCTATATTGCACAATTGAAATTTTAATTGATTAATACTACTGCCTTTTTTTTTGTTCTTTTAAAAAACATACACGCGGACAAAACACCCAGATCCGAAACAATTATCTGTGACTCACACAAATAGCCGTCCCGTGTGGGCATCGAACCCACCACCCCCGGCGCCGAAGCCAATCAAAATCAAAATACCTTGGCAATACCTTGGCAACTGCTCCACGGAGTCGTCAATTCTTTACCCTTCTAACTTACTTAATTTTTTAGATCATTCATTGTTAGCGTACCCAATATTCAATATTATTACGAATAAAAATACTCTGCTCATTTTTGAGTAGTTGAATAAAATTACTTCCCAATTAACCTTCTAACAAAATTATAATTGCGTTATAAAATTTGCGTCCTACACGCCGTAACGGGCTTAACACGAAATCGATTTCGGTTAATTTATGCGAGGATCGGCTAAAATATTAACAGCGACATTGTTAATTCATTCACTAGGTACTGGGCTGCGCGAATTTCCTGATTCCTACGGTGACCAAGAACATAAAATATAATCATGGACAAAATGTATATCTTGCTAATAAAACTTTATGGTTTATCTTAACTAGTTTGTATCTTAAATGTTTTTTCTACATATTTTAATGTTCAATCTTAAGTGCAAAGATTAGCACTATAAACTATTTAAATTTCTAGTTTGTATCTGTTGATTTATGTATTAAAAAAATAATTAACCGCTAATTAGGTCGAGATATACTATGATAAAACTTATAAATAAACTACATCACTATCTTACTGGTGTTGTAAATGGCTCAAATCGTGTGGAGAATTTAAAAGTAAATTTAATACGATTAAGTATCTTTCTTCGATTATTATCATTTAACAATTATAAAAGTAATTAAATAGTAAGACTTAAATTACTGTTTTACGGATTTTATCGCGTTTAATTTTTATTTTTAAAATCCCATAGTAATAGGCGTTGACATTTAGGGTTGCTCGCCTTTTTATAGATAAGATATAACTTTTTTATCAAGAAAGGACAAAAATCTTATTAATAAATACTTATTACACAAATCATTCCCTTAAATAATTATTAACAATGGATGCGCCAAGCATTGCGAATTGCGAAAAGCTAGAAATGCGAAAAACAATGTCGGTATGGCTGTCAGCCGTTTAGGTTAGTTGTTAGAGCGCCTGGGCGCGAATCCCTAACACGTGGGTTCGATTCCCACAGCGGAACTTTTTTCTACAAATTTTAATCCTTAACAGTTCATAAGCATGGCCACGTTTGTTACTGTCGCTTGTATTAAAATAATTTCACTATTCATAAAGCGCAATTCGCACCCTGCGTAGAACAACGTGACATCTGCAAAATTGTTATTGTTCTGGACGGCCTATTCAAATTATTTTTTTTATTTTGGTTATAGTTTTCTTATACATAGCAGGTCGAAAGGTGGTAGGGCCACGGAGGAGTCTTGGCTGTTGCACGAATGGGCAGGCTCGTCCGGATAAGTACCACAACTTCACAGAAGACCGGCGTAAAGTGGAAGTAGGTATATTACTTTCTCGTTTCGCCTGGTGAGTGATGTGGCAATCCAATTTTCAAAAGGTTGTCAACGCATCTGGAACCCTCGGGTGTAACAGATGTCAGTTGGCGGCGGTATTCACTTAACATCAGGTGAACCGTGTGCTCCTCGTTTGGCAACTATTCACATTAAAAAAAAACATAGCAGGTGCTATTACAATTTTTGAGGTTTCTAATATGATTAGGTATATTAACAAACAGTATACTTTTTGAATTAATAATTATATAAATTTAGGAAATAAGAGGTTTCATGTGTAGTAGTGATGTTCTCCTACGAAACATCGCAAAAACTGATGGGTCACAAGTTCATATGTACACGTTTATATAACGTTGTTCAACGGAACATTCCAAAAAATTATAGGTAACATGTTCATATGTGTTGTTCTATTAAAAACTCAGAAAACAGGTATGACATAAACGGATGTAGAACTTTTTTCAACGAAAAAACCATAAAAAGTGGGTGGCTGTGCAATAATTATCAATTGACTCTAATAGAGTATTTTACACTCGTCTATTACATTAGCAAGCTTAGTCTAGTCAGTACAAAAAAACAGTGTCTAAACGTACATATGTCCTTGTACTGCGGAGCACAAATCAGATAGAATTTTGTTCTATTCTGAATCTCAATATCTATAAGTCAGACGAAAAAAAAAATAATGTCATGATGCGATTATTTTTTTTTCTTCGTGATGTCTGAAAGCGTAGACAATAATTAAGACTTTCCGGCGATAACATCAAATTCGTTCTATGTGACCACAGAACGTTATTCTACGCACCGTGCGAATTGTTCTTCGACATTCAATTTACCCTATTTACATAAAGATGTTAATATGTAAAATTAATATAGACTAAAATATGAATAAAAATTTTATTAATATTATTTTATTATACAAAATACACAATCCCACAAAAGCCTAATAACAAGATTCACCAAAACTCCTGAGTATAGTAACGAACGCATCCTAACACGGTGCCGTGCCGGACGAGTTGTTTCGTCATATTTTTCATTTTTAAAACCCTTCCCTGTATTTTTTTAATATGATGTGAAAGTGGCAAACGAGCTGACGGTAACCGGATGTTAAGTGATAACCGCCGCCCATGGAGATGCAACACCCGTAGGGTAATAAACCTTCAAATAAAGTGGGCCCCGGCTACCTCACTCACCACACGAAACGCTGAAGTGTAACAATTCTACTTTACGCCGGTCTTCTGTGAGGTCGTGGTGCTTACCCGGATGGGCCTGCCCATTCGTGCAACTGTGAACATTGTTGCGTGGCCCTTTTTATTAGGTTAACTTCAATAATTCTTCTTGTATAGGACTGACTTTCCTTCGTAAACTACGGATTTTATCTTGGTTAGTTTTTATTTCAGTTATTGTTCTTTATAGCAGTCGCGGTCACGGCACGGGCTTAGTGTTAGATGTCCTTATGTCACTGGTAGCCCGAGCTGTCGTCAGCTTGGAAATTATTAAATTCAATCCGATCCACGTGGCAGATGCTGTCTTGAAATTATGCAGCGGTAAAGCACTGAGTGCGCTTTAATCCTTTATTATTGATACAATTCCGGATTTAGCTTTATTGACAACCGGATCCAACGCCGATGGAAGAACACAACCTTCTCTTCTATTGAAATTTGAATATCTTTTTAAATTGCTATAATAGTAACAACCATGGCCTGACACTTGTAATAGATGGATCGTTAGCATATACCGTTAGTTATTTAGAATTTCTATATGTTATATGTCAAAGGTGTTTTTCGTCGATGTGCCATAATTCTTCATCATAATTAATGATTCAAACACCATTTTAAGATTATGTTTGCCAATATTATACTAAAAATGGACACGTGGAATATAGTTAATGTTTTATAAAAAAAACTCGCTAAATAATTTCTTGCAAAGAACGTATGATGATGAATCATTCATCGACAATTTGTTCAAATCAGAGATGGCGAAGTATACTGCTAACTAAGCAAAACAATGGACCCTTCGGTGACTGACACAGTAGTGTCCGAGATTTTCGCACCGGTCACCTAATGAACATTTATAGATTAAATACATTACGAGAGTTTTAAACGATTGAAACTAAACCAATTAATTAAAATAGGGGAATATTTAAAATTTCAGAAAAAAGTACAGAAAGTGCAAGACAACGACCAATTTACAAAGAAACAAGTTACGGACATTCGCAACGAGACATACTTTTTTGATAACACGGTATGGAACAATTTGTCGTCATGTTAGGGTGTGCCATTAAATAAAAGACAAAACAAGAATTCATCTTTAGATCTTTGTACGAGAACGAGGCTAAACTGTCGTGTCGAAAGTACTGGAAACTGGACTGTAAGTAAAGTAACAGGCAATACATGTCCCACAGCTGGGCGAAGGCCTCATCTATACAGATGGTATTAGTGCATAGAAAAACCCGGTTATTGTCGCGCTATTACCGGGGAATTCCAGTCCTGGTCGACCTGGATACGCGCCACCTGTAGTGTGAAACTTCTGAGCGTTCACTAGTTTTAGCTCACAGCTAAAACTAGTCACATTGTTTCGTCCACGAACGGGGAGCGGACAAAGTGTCCTAATATCGGTGCTCGCGGAAATGAAGTCTTGTCGTTCCATGTGTCGAGGGGGAATGTTCCAGAGGGGACGTGCCGCCGGCTCTCGGCGGAATTGCAGATTTCTGAATTGCATTTCGCTATGTCACGCCAGAGAGAGCTGTTGTTGCTAATGTAGTGTTCTTTTGTTTTTAAATTGAATGTGTCAGATAGTTTTCATACGAATAGTCTGTATTTCATCAAATACCTAATCGCGGGTGTGTAGAATAATTAATCTAGAAAACTCGTGAATAACGGAAAGTAATTTACGTATATTTTTTTTTGTGCGTAATGTTTGGATAACATAATTCATTTAGACATCAAAAGTAGCTGCCACTCTCTCTAATGATCAGCAGTTGATTTTTGAGCGCAGAGTGCGGAATTATATTTCTTCTTCCAACTTTCCCGGAAAAGCTAAACGTCTACACTTTGACTAAATTTTTACGAGGCTTGCGACGAACATTAGTTTTAGGTAGCTACCTATCTACGCTCTATCGTTTATATCAGGGGTGAGCAACCTTTTTAATCAATGGGTCAATTTAAATTTATTTTTTTTTGTCGAGCCGTATAACAATTTACACTAAATATTAGAATAATAAAATATAAAATTAAAAAAGTAAAGATTTCATATACAAATTTTAATGCAAGTTAAAAACAAACAAGAAAAGAACAGAAAAACGAACAAAAAATATTTCGGTTCAGTATGTACTACCATTTTATTATAATTAATTTTATAACAATATATTGATAACTCACTATTGTTTTGTTTGTGATAATAGATAGAACTTGAACCATTACTTGATAGAACCATTTTTTTATGTAATGTAAATTAAAAAAAATGTAATTGATATATCGGTTCGCCTGATATTAAGTGATAACCACCGTCCATTAACATTTGCAACACTCGTAGTGTTGCAGATGAGTTGCATTTATATAAAGTGGGCTCCGGCTACCTCACTCACCAGACGAAACGCAGAATTATTACATTTCTACTTCACGCCGGTCTTCCGTCAGGTCGTGGTTCTTACCCGAACGGACATGCTCATTCGTGCAACAAAGAAGACTGTTGCTTTTACCTACAGCAGTTAAGAATAAGCCTATAAGTCTTTTAACCATTTTTAGGTTTCATTTCTATGACCAGATTAGTACTGATAGGCTTGTCAAGCCTACCATAGCGGAACACCGCACATAGGATACTTGTAAATAGATTTAAAAGAATGCACAAATATATAGAATCCGCATTATAACACCTTCATATGTAAATCTAAGGCTTCAGCAACATGCACAGTGTACGCAATCTTAATTCAATTTATATCGAATACCGACGTTGAAATTATTCTAAAATAGCTTTAACTAGTAACTTGCTAAAATCACAATGCATATTTTAAAATTCTAACTATGAAACTCATTTTTAAAAGTTACAGAAAACAGGCCAAGTGCGAGTCGAACTCGCGCACGAAAAGTTCCACATCTCTATCTATGAAAACGGCAAAAAAATCATGTCTGCTGTAGAGGATATTAGCTGCTGCCCGCGACTACGTCTGCGTAAAATAAGCTAAAGGCGTATCATTCAGACAGAAAGACAGATATACATAAAATCTGTATATAAATTATAGCCTATGTCTTATTCTGATGTATAAGCTATATTTTTATAAAGTTTCATTAAAATCCATTCAATAGTATTTGAGTGAAAGAGTAACAAACATCCATCTATACTAACAAACTTTCGCCTTTATAATATTACTAATATTCACTTAGGATCACCAAAAACTTCATCCGAGCCTCGATGAAACCACGCATTCAGTACAGTCGATTATGACGTAAACGTTTCAGTACATATTACTCGCACATAAATTCCTATTACGAGGTGAGAGAGCGCACCTTTGGAGCCGTGTACGAAACCAACTTGGCCCTTGTGTGCGGCAGACGGAGTGCGCGCGCGCGTGCCGGTGCGCGGCCGCCGCGCGGGCCCTCGCCGCGGAGTCCCGCGCTCTGGGCTACCTCGACGACGTGGTGGCCCTGCTGAGGGGCGACGTCGCGGCCGCGGCGCGCGCCAAGGCCTGGCCCTTCGCCCTCGGCCGACGGGAGCCCGACAGGAACTACATCGTATGATCTCAGGTGATTCGATGGAAACTTTTACGGAGGCATCAGTAAAGCTATCCGTTTATCCGGCTGTATTGACTCATAACAATCCATTCATATTTTTTTGTAATTTGCCCTCGCCTTAGGACAACATTATTGTGTTGTAAGGACGTATTATAAACATGAATTTCACGTAGACAAACACACAGATGCAAAACAACTATCTGTGGTTCCCGTGTGTGGATCGAACCCACGACACGAAGCTAATACTTTGGCGCCAATACCTTGGCAACTGTTCACATTGAATTTTTATAAAATTATATAGCTACTGGCTTTCAAGGCAATTGGTTAAGAGATAAAACATTCTATATAGCTATGGCATATCCAAAGCCACTTACGAGGTGAAAATCTTTATCTTGATAAATACATCTATTGTTCCATCAACGCTTGAAGATGTAGCGAGAAAATGAGATTCGCGTAAGCTGATTACTTAAACGTATGTTAACTTCCAGGATAAATTCAGTCAGTGCTGCCTGATAATCGCGTTATTCGGAAGCACCATATCATACGTCAGAAACATGACATGGTTTCTACGCATTTCGCCTGTTCTAAAATGCGCAAAAAATGTTAAGCCATCAACAATTATCAAACGAATTTACCTTTTACCAGTAATAAAAAAATCCATAACCTATTGTTAAATAAAAGGGATCACTATGACTATTGTAGTTTAAAGTACGTTTAACTAATAGCAAGGCAAAAAACTCGATAATGCATAGAATATTATTTTAATAATGTATTAAGCAACTAGAATATAAACAGAACAGTAACTTTATTCAAAAGACTTTTGATGAGAACCTTAAATTATCTTAATAAAATTTAAAACAGAATAAAAACGATGAGCATGCAATAGATATGAAGTAACAAATGCGTACTATATAGATCGCGTGTATCCTTAATTTTATACAAAAAATTAAAAAAAACAATTCTAATCTGATTCCTAAAATTGAAACTACATTTTTTACCATGTCTGGTTTTTTATGGCATCCAATGAGTGATTTTTGCCTTTTACAAAGGCATGCAGTCGAAGACAAGCTGTCGATTAACCGGTTTTTGTGTTTTTCATATCAAAAACAGGATACAATAAAATTTCAAATAGTTAAATTATGACAACGCCTGTACTAATTTTTAAATAACGTGGGGCTCAACAAACTAGTAGTTACGAACGTAAACTTACATAAACCAAATGGAAAATTTATATCAGTGCCAAATTAGATATGTTTGTATAGGGTCTAGCGATAGGTCGTTGAAGGTATTTTCTTCAACTTAACGTTAACGTTAATTCATGTTCGTCAACTAGTTGATCAACTAGTTAAATTCGTCAACTAGTTAACGTGACACATACATAAGTATTTTAAATTGCAAGCCCTTTCTTCTAAGAAAACGGATGAAAACTATCTATGCATAAATCTAACAAATCTGAATATTTTTTTTATTTTTTTATGTGAAAAGTTGCCAAACGAGCAGACGGTTCACCTGATGGTAATTGAATACTGCCGCCCATGGACATCTGCTACACCTGAGGGTTATAGAGGCGTTGACAACTTTATGAAAATTGGGCTCCAGCTACCTCACTCACCAGACTAACCCGAAAGTATTTGTCATACTTCCACTTTACGCTGGTCTTCTGTGAGGTCGTGGTACTAACCCGGACGGGCCTGCCCATTCATGCAACAGCCGAGGCTGCTATGTGGCCCTACAACCGTAAAACTAATTTATTTAGTTCTTTGAAACTAATTTTTTTTCTTATCAAAATTAACCATCATACGCTGGTGTTTAAAGATTGGTACTAAAACACTAATGAAAATATTTAAATACATTTCCGCTTCAAGTAGTTTTTAAAGTTAAAGTGGTCTATTTGTTCGATATTTTCTCCTTGCATACATTACAAACAGCTTTTACGTATGAAGCCATAACTCACTGTTAATACGTTCAATTATTTTGAATTTTGTACCCACAGTTCTCTATACACTTAAATAATCATAAATTAAAATAAAAAAACACTAACCACAAAGTAAAATTCTGATAAACAAAATTAATAACATAAAATAAAATTCCAAATATAATAAAATTATATTTAAAAAAATAATAATAATTTATAATTAAAAATTAACAAATTCACAAAAAAAAACACTAAACATGAAGTAAGGTTCTGATAATATTTACGCAAAGCCGCAAAATATTCTATAACCTCGCGCGCAACTATTCACAAACTTTCAAACAAAAATAAAGAAAGCGAACTTAAACATGTCCTTCATAAAATTAAACAAACATTTCAACTCAACTCTGTGACGTTTTTTTCAACGTAAGTTTTTTTCAACGTTAAGGTTTTCAATTCGTTACGATTATGTTTACGACTTAACGTATCGTTGACTGCGTTTTTAAACGAATTGATTCAACGACATAATTTCCGAAACGACGTTAAAGAATTCAACTAGTTGATTTCAATGACAGTTAAAGTTAATTCGTTAACAAGAGATCAACGGTTGATTCAACTAGTTCGTTGATTCAAAGCTCATCGCTAATAGGGTCCAACAATGATCTTATATACATATTCGAGGTAGATATGACAGTAGCGCCTAAATAGAGGCATTCAAATTACACCAATTAGTGTACACCCCGCCCGCGCTTTTATTAAAAAAAATCCTTTACAAAATGGCCGCCAATAAAGCATCTACAATCCAAATTTGAAATTCAATTTCTTAGTGAATAGATTCTAATGCGGCTGAATTCGCAAAGCGGGCATGCCCGTTTCGGAACCTCTTCTGGTTAATACACGAAATTACTGGGTCACAATCAACTGGGACTTGTTAAAGCACGTACCCTTCATAACCCCCGATCCACGGACCCGCCCCACTTTCACCGTACGCCACGGGCACGAGACGACATTTTGACATAATGTTTATCAAAGCCTGCAACACTTAATGCAGATTTAACTTCTATTTGTTAGTACTATGTTGCGCGAATGGGCAGGTCCGTCCGGGTAAGTACCACTACTTCAGAGAAGATCGGGCTGAAGTGGAAGTGTTATACTTCTGCGTTACGTTTGGCGAGTGAGGTAGCCGGGGCCCACTTTATTAAAAGGTGGCAACGCATCTGCAACCCTACGGGTGTTGCGAATATAAATGGGCGGCGGTTATCCCTTAACATCAGATGAGCTCGTTTGCCAGGCTCTCACATAAAAAAAAAATACAAAAAAAGTGACGAAAACAAATGATAAAATTTATTACTTAACTTTTTTAACAACTTGAATCCTTGCTCATATTGTTATAAACTTTTTACCAACTTTGCTTTAGACAACACTATAATGTGCAATATTTATACGTTTATATATAAAATTCTCGTGTCACGGTGTTTGTAACTGAACTCCTCCGAAATGGCTCGACCGATTTTTGTGAAATTTTGTGTGCATATCGGCCAGGGCGGAGAAACGGACAACATCTATTTTTCATCCCCCTAAATGTTAAGGGTGGTCCACCCCAAACATTATTTTCTAATAATTTATATGGCAAAACAACGTTTGCCGGGTCAGCTAGAAATATCTATAATAACCACACGTATTGTGTGATTATTATTCTTAAAAAAATATTTTACGTTTTTAAAAGGTTTATGTAAAAAAATATATATGTAAAGAAAAACAGATTAATATTAATTATTTATATATAATATAACACTATTTTCAAAACATGTTTTCCAGACTGAAAAGTTGATTATTACAAGCCCAAAGAAAACAAATAGCCAACATAAGCTGATTGGAAATTTTTCACGAAGAACATTTTCATTAAGTTTCCTAATCAGTCGTTAAAGTTAAGCACTAGATAGCTTACTAGACTAGCTTATGTAGAGATATTTTAATAAGTAAAAGACGGTTAGTTTTCTGGTTAAGATGGACACGAAGGCGACTTTTTTTTACACCAATAAACGGGAAAATAACCAGTTTATCTTCGAATTGCGAAGAAATAACTTTACTTCTAATTTGCTTACATTAGCTGAGATGCAGTATCTTTTGACACCAATTGAAAGAATGCTTCAAGTCCACGTCCATAAATTAAAACGATAAGATTTTTATTGCTCATAATGTAACATATGAGTGAATTAATACTACCTACATACATACTCATTTGATATCTGATACTCATACATACCTCATTTGATATCTGATTTACCGTCTGTTAAATATTCGGGATGAAACATTTATTGCTTTTACATCGCTATGATTACTTGAATACTATGCACCTTATAACGGAATAATGGAATTTGAAGTGGAGTTGGACCTCGATATTATGGAATTTATCGAAATACAACGAGATTTTATAACGTGTTTTAGAAAAACCGGATATTTACTTTTTATTTAACCTAATATGTCGGAGAAAAGTCAACATTTTTAATGTGTTGTATTTTAATAGCAAGATTTTGGGGACGGATATTTTTTATTTATTTATTTGCCACTATGCAAGGTGTCACTTATGATGGTACAATAAATTTTTTTTTTTAGTTCCACTATTATAGCCACTTTCAAATAGCATATAAATATAAACATAACTTTTCGTTTTTTTTATAACTTAACGCCTCGATCTGGCAATCAATCAACGAGTTGACGCAAACGGGAAATGCGTGTTACGTAGGCATGCATTAATTCTGGTATGATACACTTTCTAGACTATACAAACAGGCCTTCGGCTTGATATCTATCGTATGTTTAAAGTTGATGAAGTGTTTATAACGAACTGACTGACCCTCGATTGACAATCGAATTTTACACATAAGCGTAACCTGGGGCTCACTCATGTAAGAATACAAGTATTTTTATTAACATAAAACAAAACCGATTTGAAGTGCCTACCTCACTGTTAATACATTTTTAATTCACTCTTTTTACATTGATTTAAAAGAGTTCCCTGACGTATTTCTGGAGTCTATGATTAGACACAAATGAAATGAATATGGGAATACTTTGGAACTAAAATAAAACCAATGCGAAAATAATTTTTAAAATAGATTCATAAAAGACCTAGTTCCAAGGTTCCAAACATAAAAATGAAAAAACACAACCGAACAAAGATGGAATGGGAAAACACCAATTCCTTATTTCCAAAATATATGATTTACCAAAAAAAACCGAGCAAAGCTCGGTCCTCCGGGTACTTGTAATTTAAATATATAAACAGCTTAGTGATTGGCTTAGTAGTTCTTATCATTTTTGTAAATAATATAAATAAATTATATGTAATATATATTAATAATTACATTATTAAATATATTATTATTCAGGTATTAATATAAATATAAATATCAAAAACAAATACGGCATAAATAAAAAATAAAATATTTATAAAATATACTAACTATGCAATAGCTTTATTTTATTAGTTTTTGGAAGGGCCGATCAAATGAGCTTTATTTTAAATCGTAGAGCTTACTGATAAATCTATGTGGCGAAGTACCACGGTCTCGCAAAACCTGGGGTGGGTGAGGTAACAGGGACCTACTTATTAAAAGGGAACACATCCGCAAATCCACGGTTGATATCTTTTGTAAATAAATACATATCATACATATGTAACACCCAGACACTGGAAAAACACTAACTTCATCATATTTTTCCCGTAGTGGAGATCGGACCCACACCCCCTGGCGCAAGAGGCACTACTCCCCACGCCAATTGGGTCTCCCCACGTCAAAACGGGCAAAACAAATCCGGAATAGGTATTTATTTATTTATTTAAAGGACACCAGCAGTACATGCATTTCACGTTTAAACAATAAGATTACAAAAAAAAAATTCTGATGTGTGTACCTTATTAGGTGACACAGCATTGTTTCAGCTAAATACAAGAATAATCGAGACAATAGTGCAAAAATATTTAACAGCAAATAATTTCAGTAAAGTTAAGGAAAAAAAAATTAAAGAATAAGAAGCAAAAATACAAATACAAAAATAAATTTTTAGGTGACACAGCATTGTTTCAGCTAAATATAAGAATAATCGAGAACGATAAATGCAAAAAAAATTAATTAAGGTATTAAAATAAATGTATATTAATGCTGTTTTAAACGAGTCGCCGTCAGCGGCCGTCGCGTAGACGTCTCGTGGGCGTCCCGTGAGGCGGTAAGGGCGCCTTAATTACCAGCGAGCGGGCCGGTGCCGGCACGGGCCGCGCCCGCCGACATAGCATGGAAATTACAGAGCTGTCACGACATTTCGGCGCTCGTAAGCCGCTCCGTAACTAATTACGGAGTAAACGGAGGCCCCGCTCGGCCCACTACGGCATTATTTATAGCCCGCGTCGCGGCAACGAGGATTCGCACGGCATTACGCTGAAGCTATTCTTGGGGAGCCTTGAGGTATTGCAGTCTAACTAAGGCCCGTACAATTTACATACGAATTGTTGGTAGCATAGTTGAAGAGAACTGTGAAAGAAGCTCTTTAGCCTCATTTATTGATATAAGTTCAACTAGTGATCGTAAAAGTAACAGCCTATAAATGTCCCACTGCTGAGCAAAGGCTTCCTCTGTAAAATGGGTATCAAGGCATAGTTCACCACGCGACCATACTGCGGATTGGCGGACTTCACATCGTCAGGAAATCTGCATATTGTTTTCCTTCACCGCCGAGCAGGTGATAATAGTGATAACTAGTGATTAGCAAAACATAATTAATAAATGTTTGTAATAAATAATACCTTGTTAGTAGTTTTCTAAATAGTTACCAAGATTCGTTTTTCAATAATTCAAACAACATCGCAGTAACCCTGCAACATCGCAGTAAAACAGAGTTTTGAAATCCTGTACAACCACTAATCATAAACTATTCAAATTAACCATTATAGCGATGTGTAGACGATCAAGGAATTTATTAATTGGTGAAACTCGGTTTCATATAGCTAATTATCCGTTACGACCTTGTGTAAATATTCTAACATTTTTACTGCATTCATTTAAGAGGGAGACAGTTTCTTAATATTAGAGGCTCCTAAAGCAAATAAAACTCTCGCGATCTTAAGCTATAAGTATAATACTGACTGATTCAGTGACCCACTTAAAATTTATTACATAAAATACCGATAAAATAAATCAATGAACTTGTTTTATAACATTCACCCAAATAAATGTGAAGCTCCGAATAAAATACAGAACATTCGCTACTAAACATTTTCTATTTGAATTATATTTCATAATTTTTATGAGATATAACATTTCGGCCCACAAAAATTTCGACCGCACTGTTGAAAACATCCCCATTTTCTGTTCTTGATTACAGGAATATTTTGATTGATGTCGGTAGATGGTCGGTTTGAATGGTTATTCTACGTACATACCCGACAAAGACCTATTGAGTGTTTTTGTCAGGCATGCAAAAACAAACGGGTTGTTTTAAACTAATCTCATCCATACTAAAGTTCTGTTACATACCCATATAAGTAACACAACGATGACACAGCCCTCGGAAAGGGTTCGACGTTCCTCGGCTTAAACAAATCTATACACTTGCCTGATCTGTTCTCTGACCATATGAAGTGCACATTTATCTGTCTCCAAGTCCTTTCCCGCGCAACTATAACAAATAAACTTTACTATATGTTGTGCTGTATATGTTGTGTATGTATTTATGTATATATACCAACCTAATTAAACAAAGATGCAAAATTTAGATAATCTATGTCATTCCACCCTCTAAAAACTGGTCTTAAGACCTATAACAATAAAGTACTGATGGAATAAATCCTCCTAAAATATTAATTAAAGCTTGATATTAACCTGCCACGTGGATTAGGTTTATTAGATAATATGTAATTTTAGATAGATTTAATGTTGTAAATATTGGATAAATAAAAATATCTGAATTTATTAATCTGTCAATATTTTGAAAATGAAGACGAAAAGCTTGCCTTCGCATAAATTCGGTGAAACATATAATGGTAATTCGCAAATTGTCAACCGTAATGCATATTCGGCTAAAAACTCGTGGCAGCACTCTGGCTAGCGATAATTTAAAAGTTCGCCGGAACCAACACCGAAGTTCGCCGGAAGCGCTCGCTGTTCGACAGCGAAGTTTGAAAAATTGATGTAAGCTGTTCATAAAACGAAAGAAAAAGGGAAGATAGCAAAATCCGATGAAACTTGGAACAGGATTCGGAATCGGGGCATACCTTGAAAAGTTTTTCCTGTATAGATAATTATCGGAGTGGTAAAACAATACAGCACATAATTGAATATGAAAATTAGGGTCTGAAACAACTAAGAGAAAAGGACGGTAATGTTATGAGGAAAGGAGACTTAAAGACATATTTTTTGGTAAATAATGTACTTTCTTTCTTTCTTCGTTCTATATCACATAACAAGACCGTGGATATTTTATGGCATCAAATTTTTCTTTTTTCTGTTCATAATCTGGGTTGCCACATTAAATAATTTTAAACGGTAAAACTTAACCAGTTTATTTCGATCAATCCCGAGAAACGGAAGAAGCTGATATGAATGATGTTTACATATTTATAATATGTTATTTTTTATTTTTCTTATTTATTCAGAAACTTCACAATCACAGCATACAATAATCACATTACATAATATAATTCATAAAAAGTATATAGCCAAAACTTTATTGAACGAAAACAATTTGAACACAACTTTAATTGCAAAATGTTCAGACATATTTATCGGCTACATAGAACCCATACATACAAGATTTGCTTAGTTTATACCATATAAATTATTTATTTTTAATAATACTCTTTACATACTACTTATTAGATATATTACCAGGTAGGCGAATTCCAAATACCAAAACCATAGTGTGTTTAACATTTTAGATAGCGCCACCTGTAACTTTCTAATGATACTAAAATGTTTAATGTTTTAATTGAGAGCCGTGATAGCTTCAACCGAGTTCAAATCCACCGTTATGTGAATTAGAAGTTTCCGAATCTCGGAAGCAGTATCAATGATCTGTAACCCAGTATCAACCAAAACGCATTGAATATAAATAACACACTACAACTGTACAATCTAAACGTTTATTTGTTGCAGAAAGGAGGGACCCAGACTCGCGGCCTCGAATATATTGAGCAAAGTCGACCGCTGCATCGGACCGTCATCGACATGACCCTTATTCAACGCTTATTGTTTGTAACCTATAGACCGCTTTAGCGTAATAAGAATGTTAAGAAAAATACCAATTTAAATACTCAATATTAATATCTCAATAAGTCACTGTAGGGCCTCTATCAATAATAGGACTACCTTCGTTAGGGGCTATTTCGAGGCATAAGTACTGCCCAAATTAACATAACGATAGATAGACTTCCATCGAACGCTTCAGTTGGATCTTTCAATTTGAGAAAACACTACATTTTGTGTAATAAAACTATTCTACGGATTTTATCGCTTTTAATTAAAATAGTTAAAAAAAAATCTTAAATGTATTTATATAAAATGTTACGAGTAGTTGCCATATTCTCCGAAACTGCTCGATCGATTTTTATGAAATTTTATAAATGTGTATTTGGTAGGTCTGAGAATCGGTTGCCATCTATTTTTCATACCCCTGAGTAATAAGGGTGCTCCACCCCAAAGGTTCTTTTTTTTGTTTGCGTTTGCCTGGTCAGCTAGTATGTATATAATAAGACTGTAATCGGAGAGACCTACGACAATAGAATGTAAAACACTTCAGTCGCTCCGTACCATTCAACGGTGTAAAGCGTTAACAACGAAAACATAAAAAAAATAAAACGCGATAAAATCAATACAATAATTCTACTTAACTATTAGTGTTCACAATTATGTGTAACAACATCAGTTAATTACTAAAGACCGGATATAAGATAAAGCATATAGCATAGATATCCGTTGATACTAATAGTTACAGTTACAAAATATATAAGCACTGTATTAACCAGAATGATCTTCTTAATGATCAATTCAAAGAGTTTAACCATCCTTTTGACAATTTTATGTTAAATAATTAAAAGCAATGAAATCATTTACAAACAATATATTTGGTTTAAAACAGGGAAAAAGGTATTTTAGTGTCGTATTATCCTTATAACAGCCATCGTATATACGTATAGACATTTCCTCGTACAGTTTAGAACAATAAAACTGTAACACAGTGTAACTAAAGCTCTTTGTGGTCTCGTATCTTCATCGAATAATTACGATATAACTACCGTAACATTGACTCCTTCGAACACGCAAACAGGACATGATTATTTTTTAACATTTTGTTTTGTCAACACTGCGACGTTACATTGAATTCAAAATAAATGATTTAATAACTTTGAAAATAATTTGTAGTTCGAATCCATAAAGTGAATATAATTGATGACTCCGTGGCGCAGATATTGGCTTCAGCGTCGGGGGTCGTGGGTCCGGTTCCCACACGGGACAACTATTTGTGTGACCCACAAATAATTGTAAAACGTCCTTACAACACAGGATAATGCTATCCTAAAGTAGGAGCAATGTTAAATATATATATATATATATATATATATATATATATATATATATATATATATATATTATTAAAAATTGGGTGGAATTACAACAAGTAAGTGTTAAGGGCAAAGATAGGTCCCTCACAAATTCTGTCAATAATTGTTGACATTAATGGTTGAGTGATTGTATTAATGTATAGTGCCAAACGAGTGTATACACATCTGACAAACAACCTTATTAAACTAATTATTATTAACTGGTTTAAAAATGTTAACTATAATTGACTACCCATTAAAATGTGAAGTAATTATTGGTGCATTACCTATAATTGTCTGTGGAGTTTTTTACTTAAGCGCCTAAACCGAGGTCACTCAAATAAGAACCGGCTTCTATTCTAGTTTAGTTAGACGTAAAAAACCCAAATCATATGTTTCGATCCTAGCAAGAAACACTGAATAGTTAAATAACTAGCAACTTATCCTTGACATTGTGTTGTAATCAAGGACTTTTTCTACTACCGATTGATGCTAGATGATTATGTTATTATTGTTAATATTTAGTTAGTAAAGTAATTAAACATACTCATTGTAAACTCATGGACATTATAATTTTCTAGTTCGTTAGTGAGAATTGTTAATAGGATTACTGCTCTTATGCTTATGTTCTCTTTTAAGACTGAATTTTCGTGGGTTAGTGATTACTGTAAGTGGCTTATAAAATTAACTTTATGTATAATATGATAATAAATGATTACTTATGCGGTAGCTAATTATTTTTATCCTCACAAAAATTTGAATAATTAAGAATTTGTCTGAACCTGAAATTAGAACTGTAGTTACGATTTTTATATGGATTAAAATAATCAAGTGAATTCATTTATCGAAGCCAAATAAGTAAGCCAAAAAAGCCGCCCAAGTGCGAGTCAGACTCGGGCACGAAGGGTTCCGTACCATTATCCATTTAAAAGGCAAAAAAAATATGTTTGTTGTATGGGTGCCTGACTTAAATATTTTTTATTATTTTTAGTATTTTTTGTTGTAGCGGCAACATAAATTCATCATCTGTGAAAATTTCAACTGTCTAACTATCACGGTTCATGAGATAACACCTGGTGACAGACAGACAGACCGATAGACAGATAGCGGATTCTTAGTAATAGAGTCCCGTTTTACCCCTCAGGTACGGAACCATAAAAACAGATATCAATCCTTCATCTACAAGAATCGAATCGTAAAAAGAACGAATGGTGAAGGTACGAATCGCGCGTTCATCATTCGTTCCATTATACGGTTCTTACCTATCGCGGAAGGTTGAGTGGTCTAATTAAATTTGAACCGAAAATTACCGAGAGCCAAGGGCCATGTGAATGAACACGCGCTGCCTTTAATTAATTTTTTAGATGACGAGCCCTACGCAAAACGCCACCTTTTCATGTCCGACCCGAGGGCTTTTATTTAACTTGAAATTCGGCCGCGGACAGCTTTGACCGGGAATTAACTCGCCCCGCGTGTAGGTTACGACTAATTATGTAATATATAAGATTTTTAATTAGACTTTCGTAGCGCGCTTTGAAGCCTTAATTTGTTGCAGAGTTTTCCTGGACCGGAAGTTAATATGCTTTGTAAAACTTCATCCTTAATATTGAACTACGTGGTGTCGTGTCAGTTATAACTCAGTGATATCACTGAGAAGACTCGATGTGCTGTCCACTGTCCAATATCTTTCAAGTATTCTTAAATTCGATTTACCGTCAGGGACGGTGAAGGTAATACGACGTAATCCAATACAGATTTAATGGTGAATAATAATTTAAATTATTCTGCCGATTTCAACATTCGATCTACTTGGTTACTGGAGATAGTATTTTGACCCTAATATTATGGACGTCTTCCTTTTTTCCTTCTCATATCTCTTGGAATCCATTCCTTCAAAAAGGAATAAAGGACGACCAAATAAAAGGTGGAGAGACATCTTCAAACTTAGATGTGGACCCCTATGGATGCGCAAGGCACGTAATCGAAAAACCTTGGAAGGATTAGGAGAGGCCTACGCCGTCGACGCGACTACTGCCTAATCATATTTAATCACATTATAAAAATAAAAAAAAAAATATATATATACATATATTCATAAAAAAAAAGTTTAAATTGGTTGTAGTAATAAAGGCTATTTTTATTTTATTTATTATGGAGGTTATGTCAAATACATAACGTTGGTAACAAAATCTATCAGTTGATAGAATATTGAAACTTCCTTATCTTCTTGACTTGGCCTTCATGACCTATTAATATAAGACACATTTGTTTAACTTTTACACAAATAATGTATATATATATGGGCTCAATGCCCGAGACATTCTCTACAAGTCGAGCAACTGTGTGATGCAGAGTTAAAAGAGGTAAGTGTAAACGTGAAGAAAAAAAACTTGAAAACAAATGTAACAAATACATGAATACACACTAATCAATAAAAAATACTATCATCATCATCGTTTCAGGCTATAATTCCACTGCTGAAAATAGACCTCCTCCACGGATACTGAGCGACCTGCGTCCATCCACTTTCCGCACATTTCAGTCCTAGACTACGATTTCCATTTGAGAACCTTTCTCCCCCATTTGATAGCACACGATCATATTGATGTCTTGATTTAACGCGAATATTATACATATTAAATCATAGTTTACGGATTTCATCGGGTTTAAATTTTGATTTTTAATTCCCGGTGTTTCTAACCTTTAATTGGTCGGAACTGTATGTATCTTACAGATGTATACCGTTTGTATAAATGTACACATTTATATAAATGTACATTAGTTGATGTACCTTATTAACTCTTCAATTTCAATGGTTTTTAAAAAAAATTAAAACAAACTAAGCATTTATAACTGCATTTGTAACTGTATATGAAATATTTTCTTATACAGTTACCGTTTTCTGTATGTTTATCGTAGTCGAGTCATAAATTGAATAATAGCTATTAAATTTATTAATACTATATTAATACTAATACTACTAATATTAGT
This sequence comes from Iphiclides podalirius, assembly GCA_933534255.1. NCBI lineage: Eukaryota > Metazoa > Arthropoda > Insecta > Lepidoptera > Papilionidae > Iphiclides > Iphiclides podalirius. The sequence goes on along the minus strand of OW152816.1, from coordinate 679,650 downwards.
AGTATTAATATTTTTTATTAATACTACTAATATTACTCTACTATTAAGATTAACACATGGGTTCGATTCCCACAGAAGCGACAGTCTTTTGTTAATTTTTCTACAAATTTTAATTATTAATACTAACCAAAAACACTACTACTATTTTCCCTTGAGAGGTTTCATCCGATGCTAAGTGTTATTTTATTTTGATTATTACAAGACATAGTTTTCTCTACAATTTTCCGACTAGCGAATTCGTTTTTATATAATATTTTTAGAATTAATCATCACATAACCGCCGATTCCATTGATTTAAATGTTTATCCATTTTAAAAAAGAATACTGTGCAATTAAACATTACTCATAACAAACAACAATTTACGAATTCATCAAAGTGGTTAGAAGGGTAAATAAAAAATTCAGAAGCTTCTACATGAGCCTACCAGTGAAACATTAACAATTCAATACAATATAAACAAAGATTTGAAATCATGATGGAATATGTAAGCAACCGATCAGTCCCTTATTCATTTTATTCATCAGTCCCTTATTTATTTTTATTGCATCGTAAAAAGCTACAACGCATAGGAGAAAATAATTTGAGACCAATCTCAGAACCAGCTGCAACTATGTGCATAGCACTTTGTAATAATTTTAAGAATTGCGGACTTGAAATATATTTAAATTGTTACGCTCTTTCGCTAAAATTTATTTACCGCCATTTAACAAATTAAAAATAGGAAAAAATAAAACAATTACCAAATAGTAAATTTGTCGGAACATTATTTTACAGGCGCTTACTGTTTGTAACCAAACGACACAATGACGCATTGGAGGACAACAGTCGTAAATACCAACCGCACAACAATCGACTGCACTAATACGTAATCGTAAAAGAATCAGAAGGCTCCACCGCCGGTTGAAATATGGAATTCGTGACGCAGGACTCGATCGCGTGACCCGCCGCCGCCTAATTGAGCGGCGAGGGCTGCAACGGCCCGCCGCCAACCATTCCGCCACGGGACTCCAAGTCACGCCGCCGCTACGCCCCCGCTACGCCGCCCAGCTCACGTATCGCTAATCTTGTCTCGTAGAAAAAGCCCCGCGTTTCGTAGACCCCGCAGCTTTCGTAGACTGTAGAGTGTACTACGAGATTACCGGTTTAATAGACTTCCGTTTCTTATCAACAGATAGATTAGTGGTTGCATTAAATGTAATATGATTAGTTATTGGTGATAGAAAGCAACAAGACATTTAGAAGGTTTAATGCTTACCTACAGTGATACAACAAACTAAACAAATGCATAGAACTTAAATAAGTGACCACCACAATGTGACGAAGAAAAAGAAGAAACTTTTAATATTTGCAAGAAGGATGACAGAAACTAGGAAGTTTATCGGCAGGCAAAAAATATGAGGCTATCTCGTAAGTAATTTATTACTTCCAAACGATTTTATCTCATACTAGCAAGAAACAATTTATGTATCAAAGAACTGTGAAACTATTATCTGAAATTAAGTAATATGAGTATTGTATCTAATTTGACAACCTGTTGTTCAGTGGTTAAAGCATTCATAAGCTACATTTTCCTGCTTGCGTTGATCCCAGTATAAATAATACCCATTTGCCGTTTAAGCTACACTAGATGTTATTCGACTCTTTACAAGTAATAAAATGTGCTTACTTCTACATAGATATATAATTCTATAATCATATCTTTAACTTAAAACGTAATAACAAATTATAATATGCTTATGTTGTAAAAAAGCAAAGGTTAATTTTCGTTTTTTATTATTATCTTCAATTTATTTTTGGTTCAATTGGCTTTCTAAATGTAACAATTCATATGTTTTGCGTATAACGTCAATATTAACACAAACAATATTCGCGTAATTATTACGTGGATAGAGTCCTTGAAAATCAACGGGAATCTTTTGACAATCGGATAGATATCTACTATTTACTTTTCTCTGTAACCTATTACTATACTGCGTGATATAATATAATTCATCACATTGCATAATTCATTCGGTTATAATTTGAATTAAAGGGAAATTGTAAAGGGTGTTCTTTGGAACCGTTCATTAATCGCGTATCCATTTGCCATTGGACAACAAAACCATTTTTGCTAAATCGTTCTGAATTAGTCGCGTGATGGATAAAAGGCGAAAAGTTTCTAAACTAGGCATTTTACTGTCAAGAACATTTTAGGTCAAATGTTGGCAAAATAATTATATTGTTGATAAAATTGTATATAATGATATTGTTATAACGTCAATTAACATAGATTTAGTGAAGACATGTCGGTCCGGATCGTTTTTTTTTTACGTGAAAAATTGCCAAACGTGTAGACGGTTCACCTGATGTTAAATGAATACCGCCGCCCATGGACATCTGCTACGCCCGAAGGTTAAAGATGCGTTGACAACTTTTAGAAAATTGGGCTCCGGCTATCTCACTCATCAGACGAAACGCGAAAGTATTTGTCATACTTCCACTTTACGCTGGTCTTCAGGCCCTACCACCGTGTCGATGTCGTCTTTCCATCCGAAACAAAAAGTTAATTGCCGTACGAACAATGCATTAATGTTAGCGGTTTTTGTATATAGTCAAAACCTATATTGCAGATGCATTGCAAACTTTTAAAATACTAGGCCCTGGCTAACACACCACAATTCTTGCACTTTTCCCTGGTCTTCTGTGAGGTCAGGACACTTCCCCTGACAAGCCTGATTTTTCGTGCAATGTCCTGAAATATTTATTTATATATGAAACGTCTGTGGCATTAAAGCTGTGTACTGGATTAACGCAAAACTTTATTAGTCATCTTTATAACCGAACCAAGTATCCTTGACCCAAAAAACTGATTAGTGAATACTTCCCTTAAAATGTAATAGGCCCTTTACATTGAGCCATACCACTGAACGTGAAAATTTATTGAGCACTGGCTGACTCGGAAAACGTTGTTTTGCCATATAAATTATTTCTAGAGGAATCGAAACGCGTTCAAAAATCGTTTGATAGGTTGACAGGTAAAGTTTGTATGGGAAAACAAAATTGTTGCTATTTCGATTTTTCCATAATTTGTCATCGTTTAAACCTTCCTTGGACTGCCACAAATATTTTAAAACCAAAATTAGCCAAATTGGTCCAGCCGTTCTCGAGTTTTAGCGAGAATAACGAACAGCAATCCATTTTTATATATAAGACTATCTGACCCGGCAAACGTTGTTTTTGCCGTATAAATTATTTGTAGGGTAGAAAAAAATGTTTGGGGTGGACCACCCTTAACATTTGGGGGGATGAAAAATATATGTTATCCGATTTTCCACCCTGGCCGATATGCACACAAAATTTCACGAAAATTGGTAGAGCCGTTTCGGTGGAGTTCAACTACAAACACCGTGATACGAGAATTTTATATAAGATTATTGAATCATAAATATATGACTGTATTCTATATTGATTTCTTGTGATTAAGGGAATAACTAGTTTAATTGAAATGAAACAAGATCGTGGTACTGTAAGCTCAACAAGTGAACCATGAACCTCATCATGACGTCTTCCTAGAAACAATTATTTATGAGTCACACAAATACTTTCCTCATGTGAGAATTGAACCCATGACCCCCATGGCCGTGACCATCCTTGGGAATAAATGTTTTAGGCATTTAATGGCATTTATTTTTCTACAAATTTGAATAGGGAGAAATGCTGGAAAGTAACAAAGGAATAATCATCAGCGCCGAAGAGGGTTGTAAATTTTAACGGGATAGGCGAAAAAGGTTAACAGCTTTAATTTACATAGGATAATGTGGAACGATAAAAGAGGAATAAGAGAGAGAAAATATTTATCGCAAGACGCACGAAATTGTTACGAAGCACTCCGAGACATTACTCGGACATATTTCATGGGCGAAGGGCGAAGGGCCTTTATCCCGGGATCCGTATCGCGTAATCCCGGAGTCCGCTGACCCGCGACCCTAAACCCCGGGGGCGGTTATGAACATTTTTAATTATTCACACACGGACCGAACGCGGCACGGCCCTTCTGTGCTTCACTCGTCTGTAAATAGTTTATCTTCGCGGTAAGCGGAATAATGTAAATCATAATGCGGAAGGCAAAGGAACGACTGACGAACAATTTGGCGGCGTCTATTTTCCCGAGTAGATTGGAAATGATGAAGACATAATTAGAATAGAACGAACCATAACATACTTTAGTTTTTTTTTTTTTATGTAAGAAGTTGGCAAGGGCCGGCAATGATGTTAATATATAGATATTTGCAACACACTGAGATACCACCTTATTATAAAGTAGGCACCATTGTTCATTCAGCTTTTAAGCAGTATTCTTAATTTCATCAAAATCGTCCAATCTTTTGTCGTGAATAAAACTGACAAACTAACACAAACCTCATCAATGCCCCGGGTCTTGAATTCGATTGTAACAATAAACGTATAAATGAACACAGGCTGCGGAGAACTTTTCCGTTTGTGTCTGTTGGTATAACATAAATAAAACATATTGAATTTTGTATTCGTTTGTGTATTACATCACAACATACTAAGTATTAAGTAATGAATTTTTCAATACAGATTATTTACAACGCGCGGCATGTTTTCGTGTTCATTGCGCTTTTTCTACGTTGTTTATTTTACGTTTCGCGATTGCAATGCGTGCACCGCCAGCATGTGCTATGTGCAATGAAGTGCGAACACGCTACGTGCGTTCGTTTTCGAATTCGGCGCTTGTGACGATCACAACTTGGGCACTACACGGCTTGGGTAGAAATAGGTCTCGTGCCCTTAATCTACGTAGGTTACCCCTCAACATTTAAATCAGAGTATTATTGACGATTGATGAAAAATCTAGCTAAAATGCCTGCCTTACGTCGATCCCCTTTGGGAACAAACACTCAGATCCGGTACAATTATCTATGGGTAACAAATACTTGTCCCATGTGGGAATCGAACCCACGACCCCCGGCACCTAATCCTTGCTTAAGAACTGCGCCACCGATCATCATCAACTAATCGCCGAGTTGATTAGGCACTTGTATGGTACAACAATGACGTTCAAATGAAACAAAATATTGTTTCGTTCGTTTGAAAAGACTTGTCTGAGCCATGCTCGGTCAGCATACTAAAAAAAGTCTATAATTGGTCAAAATATTCAATATAGGCTTATTAACCGACTTCAAAAGGAGGATGTTCGTAATTCGGTTGGTATACTTATTTAAACTCTTATTGAACGCTAAAAAACTACCACCGGTGCACTAAACTAGACCTGATCAGAGAAGGGCAAGAAACTCTGCGGTCCCGTTATCTCTTTTTTATCATGATACAAGTGTAAAAATTATTTAAGAATAAAGATTTCGAGTCAACAGTCCATTGTTTCTCCATTCCCTTTTATTTTCAATAAGCATTTACTCCCACCAAATAAAATCGAATATACGTAAATTGATGGCAGGCACTAGAAAATAGTTGTTTTCCTACACTTGCACCGGATCCCGTTCGAATTTCATTCCGAGAATGTACAACTAAAACAATTCTATAAGCTGTTGGAAAATCAAGCCGTCGCGTCGCCTACTCGCGCAGTCCCTGATTTCCGCTCGCCAAAGCCGAAACCCGGCTGCGGACAAATGCAATTTTAAACGGAATAGCGAAATGAAAATATGCATTCCCCGAGTTTCCTAATACGCGATAGAATAACGCCACGCCCACACAAAATTCACAGTACGTTTCGGACGTAAAGTGATTTCTGTTACGTCTACACTTGGTATGGATATTTGTGTTGGGTATTTGTTACTTTTCGCCAAATATTTATAAAACAAGCAGACACCCAGATACACGCTGTAAAGTCGCGAAAGACTCCGCTCTGTGTGTCTGTCTGTCTGTCCGTGTGTCACCAGACTGTACCTCACGAACCGTTATAGTTAGACGGTTGAAAGTTTCACAGATGGTGTGAAGCGCGCACAGATACGCGAAGGCTTAACAGTTCCATTTCACGCCTCTTCTGTTAGGCCGTGGTAATTCCCAGGATGCATTCGTGCAATGGCAGAAGCTGCTGCGGGTCCTTACCAAAGCAAAATCACAGTAATGAAAGAAAAGGCGTATAGATCTGAAATAGTTTTATTTTTACAATATCAATACACTTATATAGCCGTGATAGCCCTGTGTCCGGGCGTTCGCCTTTAATTCAATACACTCGAGCAACCTGAGTTCGATCCCCGGTGCCGGCACCAATGAAGTTTTTCACTTTAAGTGCTGACTTACCACGTGTTCCGCGGTGAAGGAAAACATAGTGAGAAAACCTGCATACTTTCGAAATAATAACAAAAAAAATATATATTTCGAAGATATGTGAAGTCCGCCAATCCGCAGTGGGGCCGCGTGGTGGACTATGCCCTGACACCCTCTGTATAGAGGAGGCCTTTGCCCAGCAGTGGGACATGTACAGGCTGTTACTTTACTTTCAATACACTTATTACAACGCGAAATCATCTACCCTAAAAATGATTGTTAATTGCTGCCAAATTGATACAAATCACAGCAGTCGTGTGTGAAAACAGCAAGAACAGTAGCTCTCATAACAGCTTGCAGTATTCATACTCTTGCGTTTTCTTCATGGTGTGAGGCTCAGGATTTCCAACGGCAGGCAACACGTCTGCCATCACTTTGGTGTTGCAAGTACCCATGAGTGGTGGCGATCACAGTGATGATGTTAACACATCACGATCGGTTGCCACGCTTTAGAGCTAAAATCTGCGCCCGAGGACATGTCTTTGAAAATAACAATAACAATAGACTTTATAGGGCGACAATCATATCAGAAATGCGAATATGTATTTTTGTATATATGTAACAAAAATTGTTGTCAAAAATGTTTCTTCAAATTCATATAATTCTCATTTTCAATTCCCTATACATTTTACCTTTTAAGAACTCTTTTGATTCGTATTCGCTTATTCATAAAAACTCTCTTATAATAAGGTGAAACATCCACTCCTTAGAAAGACCATTATATTCAGTTTTCTCATTAAATAGAACATTCACCTTTAGGCAGCTAAAATGAACTTAGGTGAGTAGCTCGAGTGATTCTTCAGAACTATGTTCAAACGCGCTCTCTTGATATAACTGACTATAAATAGACCAGACTTAAGAAAAGGGGAATCAATAATGAGTGAGATATTTCAAGCCGAGACATCGTCTGCAAAGATAATTACTGACTGAGCATAAATGAACTATATTTTATGTCATTCGTTTATAATTTACTAGCTTTTCGCCCGCGGCTTCGCTCGTGTTGAAGCCCTGAAATAAATATCTTCTTTTTAATAAAAAGAACTCTATGTCCTAATGCCACTAAGAATATGTGCACAAAGTTTCATGATAATTGGTTGAGTAGTTTTGGCGTGAAAGCGTAACAAACAAACTTACATTCATATTTAGTAGGTATAAACTTAATGAATTTTCGTCTTTCAATTGCTCGGCTTTACCGATTAATCAGAATTTCGGTTTCATAAAGACAGTATTAATCAAAGACTAATTTAAATGATATTAGCTCAGTGGCTAAACCGACGGTGGCGAATCCAATTGGAAGCAGGTTCCTCGCATATTCGCATCGACGAAAAATTTTTCCTCATTTCTGTACAATTTTTTATCAGAATAGCAAAACAAATTTAGATCGAAATTATTTCGTTTTGTAATTAGATTTTGCATTATGGCAGACGTTGAAACGTCACTAACCCCACGAACGTCGTGTTCGTGTCTGGTTATAGTTTAGTCAGCCCCTACCACTTGATTAGGTGTTCCTCGTGTCTAAGAATTACCATTTATTCTTTATGTGTAGTTTTGTAACGGACTTATTAATTGAAACATATTGAAGTGCAAAATTTACCAATAATATAATAATTGTTTGGAAGTGAATCAGTATTAAAATGTTATAAAGTTTGATCAATATTATATCAAGTATAAACAAAATAATTATGATGTTTTTACTTTGAAAATGATTAGTCTTCAATTTTCAAAGTCAAAAGAAATTTCAATTGATAATGTTATTTCATATTTAATAAGAAGAATTTGTCTAATAATTGATTCTAAAATTAGATTAGATTAGATATGAAAATTTAACTATTTTGACCAACACGCTTTAGTCTGTAAGACAAGCCAATTGGCTTTAGTTTAAAACGGGAATAATATTTTAATTAAACCTCATGGTATAGATATATACCTACATATTTAACAGTTTGAACGATTTTAAAATGTACAACGATGCATAGCATTTTAAACAATTTCATACATCAAAACAATTGTAAATATCGAGAAAATCTCGATCGTAGGTTATTTACTAATCGATGGTAGGGGATTACGATATTAAATGCAAACCCAAAAATGACGAACCGACCCCTGAGCGAGCTTAAAACGATTACATTAGGCGAACGCTATTAATATATCTCGGTCCTAGTCCTTTAATTCGCGAAGTTGTGTCGTAAACGTCGATTTACGGCCGCCTAGCTGCCGTGTCGCCGTGCAATTTGGCGGGAAAAGAGCCGGGCCGTCGTCATTGCGAATGTTGCCCGGTTAAAAACGACTATATCACGCAAAAAATGGCGGATGATTGACGAGGGCCACGATACCGTCGAGCCATTGGCGTAATAATCAATGCGCCAATAATTTATGTACATCGATGGCCGACGTCAATATCTGTAACGTATAGCCCGGGAGAAATAAATGCGATGACTCTCATACATCCATTGATGCGCGACCCTCATTACAAATTACAAACAATGCTTTTGCTAACACTATACAATTGATACGTAAAAAATTGACATAAAATGTACTTTACTTTCAGGCACTATTATAACATAATTTTTGTCAAAGTCAATATTACGTTCGAACCTTTTGAACTAACAGTTATATACTATTATGTTTTATTAAATTTAATTACTCTTTTAATACCACTAAACCGATATCTTACCACGTATTTGGTATAGGCTACCATGCCTTGAAAAGCAGGCCATATATCTAGAAAAATTTATGCTACTACTATAAAAATGTCCTGCTCTGTTTAGAAGATACCATGAGAACGCAACCATAGCGCAGACGACTGGACTTAACGTATGTTTACAACACTGTTATATATCTTTACAGATATACAGATATACGAATATCATCAGCTGTTAAAGGCTTTTGGCAGACTACAGATCTTTATTAAAACTTTACAGTATTTGTTTTGCAACTGATTGATTGATGGGGACGTACCTATACGTACTCTGCCTCCGCTTCCGAACCGGGATGCTCGTCCGGGGAAGTACCTACCTACTTGTTGACTGGATCAACCACTGTTGACCTTGGAAGGCATTCACAGACCCACCGGGCTTGAGGTGGCCTGAACCTCGATTATGGGTGACTAAGCTGGAGGGCCCCCTAAGCGAGCCTCGACTCGCGCCGTCACGGTATTATTATAAGTACCGGTTTGGGGGGCCGCCAAGCTCATTTTGGCGGATGTTCCGTGAAGTAAATAGAAGTAACTAACCACACAAAACAACAGGCTAAAGTAGAAGTTTACGCTTTTTCATTTCGTGTGTCTAGTGAGTGAGGTATACCTTGGGGTTGGGACCAATGTTTTTAAAGGACAGAAACGCATCTCTAATCCCTTAGTTGCTGTTAATGTCCATTAGCGACAATAATCACTTAACTTAATCATGGTATTCTTAATCTTAATGGTAGGCTTAATCATGGCTCGCCAGCCGTTTATATGCTTTCTTACCTACTGTAAGAAACAACTATTTTCTTATACCTTTTAAAATAGCTCTTATGCGAAATAAAATCACCTCGTTCAATAATAAAAACTGAACACAGTGACATCTACTGCCACAATACAGAAACTTAAAAAATAAATATTTAATTAGGTATGCATGTGAAATTTTTAAAAATGTTAAAGATACAGTTAAATTACTATTCACTATGGGCCGAATTTAGGGATGAGTAATTAATTAGCAATTAAATCATCAACTTGTCACGTAAACTTATGTTGACTATCTATAAGACACAACTTCTCAAATTAATCATTTTAATGCTAGCTAATTATTATTTGAAATCTTTGATTAAGACCGCTTGAGATCTAATTAATTATTAATCGAATTGAAAGTCTAATTTCAAATAAATAACTCTCTGTTTTAATACAGCTTTTGGCTTTAACGCCATCTATATTACCGGCACAAAAAGTTTCTTATATATTTATCAATTTTAACGGTACGATGTCGTTGTCGTTGTTATACACTATATCAAAGATTCCTTAAGTAAGTTCCGTAGAATATTCAATAGGGTTTCGCGAATTTATATAATTAATTATAATGTATTAGCAGGCCTAAAAAAGGTTGTCCTTTACACATGTATTAAAGTTCTGCTCAGAATCAAGTGCCAACTATCGGGACAAACTGGAAGTAGGTAAAATAAGTTAATTTTGAATATTAGACACCGCGATCGTAGCGCTAGCTGGTACGAATGTAAAACATACCAAGATCCGAAACAACTTATAAATAATAATTAATCAAAAAAACATTTTGTAATTTACCAAATTGTGAATCTAAACCGTTTTCCAATCCACTTGAAACTTGCTGCCCGGCGTCTTTGTCAGCTTCGGCGGAAGAGATCCGCGGGTCGTCTGCCTGAACTATGTAAACGTCAGGAATAAAAACAAAATATTAATACTCGATTAAATCAGTACAAAATTTGCTTAGTTTAATGTAGGTCACAAAAAATTATTCACAAAAGTGAATTTAAATTGATTTCAGATTGGGGAAATTTTGAAAAAAAAAAAAGTTTTTCATGATTTTGGTTATTGTATTGATGGCGAAAATCTATATTATGTATTTCATTAAAATGCAAGTAGTTAGTAAGTGTACATATTTAGAGTACTTATAGAGTTAACTAGTTAACTAGTTGACTGTAGAGTTAACTAGAGTTGACTAAACTAAGACTTAAATTAACTAAGAATAAATTCCTTCAAGATCTGTCAGATCGCGGACGAATCTAATTATATGAATATGCGATATAGTTTATTGTAGATTTCTTGCTTGTAATATTGAGTGTCTGATATTTGGAAACTAGATTAACTTATGTTTATTTACAACTACAGCTGCAAAAAAATAAAAACATAGGTAATCCTAATAAAATTTAATCCCTTACGAAATGAACAGGTAATAAGCTGTTTAAAATTGTCATACATCATAAATAATATTATGTACTACTATTTTTTCTATATAGGTATTTGAAGTAGTACTATAAATAATTGCAAGTGGTCCCACTTAATCTAAATTTCAATTGACTGTAGTCTCGCCTTTAATGACTATTATATTAAATAAAATATTTTAAACCCGCTTATTACTTACACCACTACTTCGATTGACGTACGATTCACACCAAAACGGAGAACGCCGGCGCGACGTTCATCATCTATAACAGTGATTCTCAACCACTGTGCCGCGGCACTTTTGTGTGCCGCCAAATTTCAAAAGTGTGCCGCCAAATTTTGCAAATATATAAAATGTTAATGTTATTAAATTATATCATTTAAAAAGAAAAATATTTTTTGGCATAAGCGAACATTAAAACAAAAAAAGATCAAGATTGTTAAATGCAGAAGACGATATGAGACTAGCATTGTCATTTTTACGACCAAATATAAATGAAATCAAAAAACATCAAGCTCAAATTTTGCATTAAAAATATTTTTATTATTGGCTTGTAATTAATCCCTTAATAAACGTTTAGTTATTATTGTAGTATATATTAGTTTATTTCGTATATTTAAAATTTTTGTCATAAACTATTTATGCAGTGTGTTGTAGTAAGTAAATAATTTTTATCTTTTTCTTTGTGTGCCGCCAAATTTTGAAATCTTTAAATATGTGCCGCAACAAAACAAAGGTTGAGAATCACTGATCTATAACGTGGATGAAAGATACTGAAACGTCTGAATGATGTCTAATAAGATCGCATCTGCTCGTAACCTAACGTTTAAAACAATGGTTTATATGTACTGTACTTAATGAAGTACAGTACATATGTCCTTTCCACCAAGTAAGTACTTCCAACACCAAGAACAGAGTACTGTTCTCTGTGTTTAAGAAAAATTCTGTGATGCACAAATATTACTCCTGCATTGTCGTCTCGTTAACACCAGCACGGTCGGAACGGTACGGACCACCGTCAAACGCCGCGAACGTCAAACGCGCCGACGTGCTCCGCTCGGTGTGAATTGAACTTAACGCCGCCGCTCGCCTCAGGGTAGGATTTTGTACAATAATTATAGATATTTGTACTATAATTTCATGCTTCGTACTATATACTATCCATATCTAAGGATAGTACGAAAACGTACTGTAAAGTCACTTTAAAATTACTTTACCTAAATGACCAATATTTATACCATTCACTGCCAATCCAACATTAAAAGAAGCTCTTTGGGTTGTAATCACGCTGTAATTCTTTAACTTTTTTTTCAATAATTTGGACTTTTTGACAATAATTGGCCTTTTTTCAATACCCCGCTTTCTCAAACAGTCACTTTGCACTCAATGAAATAATCAATAGAGTTTATAATTGTCTAATAGCACGATTAATTTATTATTTTTATGGTACGGCCGTTCTATTCTTATTCAAAATTCAAAGTGAAAATTTAACTACTACTACTTGTACTATAATTTTTTGTCAAATACTATCCTATAAAATTTTTGGTACTATCTTTTTTACCGCACCTAAATCCGACCCTGGCCCGCCCGCCCCCGCCGCGGCCGCCGCCCCATTGGCGTCAATGTCGCTGACGCACGCGGTCGCGAACGCCGCCGCCGCCGCCGCCGCCGGTGCAGGCAAGAAGGCGGCCCAGGTGCAGCTGCAGGCCGAGCTGGCGACGGACGACGAGTGGAACAAGTTCCTGCAAAGGGACGGACTGCTCGGTGAGCTGACAGTACTACAGATAGTCCGTTGCTAGTGGGTCAGCCTATTGCCAAGACTGATGGAGATTGGGTCAGTGTATCGCTAAGACATTCTCTAACAATATCTGCCGCAATGGATTGCTGGGTGAGCTGACAGTACTTCAGACTAACCATTGCTAGAGGGTCATTCTATTGGCAAAGACATTGCTTGAGTTTGGATCATTCTATTGGTTAGACCCCGTTAGAGGTTGTATCAATTTATTATTGGGATATTTTAAGAGGTTGGATCAGTCTGTTTGTGAGACATTACTAGAGGTTCGTTCTGTGTGTTATTAAAACATTGCTAGAGGGTCAGTAGTCTATTGGTAACGCGAAGAAACTTTATGTAACAAGTAGCCGTACGATTTCCTGCTAAGTATAAGCAAACTATACTATTACTAAACTGTATTAACCAGCTTCTCGCATGGCGTGTTCAAACGCGGAGGGACAGCTAATGGTGCGCCCATTTCGCGGAACCTTTGGAGGTAAAAACTTGAGGGTGTTGAACTATTAAGCCGAACGCCAGAAGCAAAAATGAAAGTGTTTTTGTATCCGAAAAATAACACTAGCAATGGTATATGAACCTACATTAATTATCTTTAAAATCGCATTCCTAATAATTAGTTAGTTCATATAGTGCCTCTGCATTATCCACGATGGAATCTATGTATTTTTCCTAAATTGTTGAGCATAAAGTCACTAACAATTAATACTTAGGAAATGGTAAATTTATAGAGCAATCTATAAATCTATTGAAATGTTCCAGTGGTCGATGTATATTCGGAATGGTGTGGACCTTGTCTGGGTATGGTAGGGAACCTGAAGAAGATCAAAGTTGAAATTGGAGGTGACAACCTACACCTCGCGGTGGTAAGATGCTTTTGTGTTGTTTCGCTACGAGTCCTATTCTCTGCACAATTTTTTATTATTATTAGTAGTTGTATGAGACATATCATTAGTGATTACACTTTGTCTTTATCATTTCGCCCAGATTTCCAAATTGGTGTTAGATAGACTTTAACTCTGTTAAATCATATGAACCTGTCAACAAATCATTTTGACGACCTTAATCAACTTTTAATAGGAACCATTCAGATAAAATCTACCCCAAACATTATTCAGCGATCAAACTAACAACAAAAACTAGCAACAAAAGCAAAAAAGTAACTGCTAAATTAAGTTAAGCAACGCTTATGTTACAATTTTTATATATATATATATATATATATATATATATATATATATATATATATATATATATATATAAAATACTATGCTATTTCCCAATCTACTAATCCCTGCTTAGATATTTTTTTAGATTTTATGTGTAATACACCATTTCATTTTGTTTTATTAATGTACTAGGAGAACCTCCATATTGCCTTTGTAATATATCTCTTTCATACGATGTACTTGATTAACTACATGATATTTTCAGGCGAAGACGGACACAATTGAGTGCTTGAAGAGGTTCAGGCACCGCAGTGAACCTACCTGGATGTTTTTGGCGGTAATTATATTTCGTATCACTGTGTTGGGGCCAAGCAAGACCTTCCGAATGTAGAAGTGTAACGGAAGTATTGTGTTATAAGTGAGATACAAAGAAGTTGTCGACGCATGTTTTAACTCGCAGTTGTTGCATGTATTTAGTCATGATGGGCACTTAACATCAGATAAACCGTCAGTCGGACCTGCCCATTCGTGCAACAGTGAAAACTGTTACGTGGCCCTACCACAGTTGCACAGCAGAATCCGCTGCACAACAGTAATACTCATTACCTATCTCCAATACAATACATTACAATACGTTTCTGGTCCATCAGAGCGTCATGAAGTATGGATACAGAAACTTTCCTTCCTTTTTACACTTATTTTCGTGACCTTTTAAGGATTATGTGTTTACCTCTTCGATCGTTTCCTATAGAAATACGTCTCTACCTCTCTTTAAATAGAGTTTATTGTACAATACACAACGAAACGTACACATAAGAGGGAATCGTATGCACATGCGGACATAGCGGTGGAATGGCACCGGTATGTACGGCATCGACCAAATATCGCATAGTTAAAGTAATTTTACTATGGCCGGTGTATCACGACACGGGCTTGTACGATACTCCACAAAAATGACCGTACACAAAACTTCTATCACATTAAGTTCTATATGCGAGTATAGTTTTGGAGACATTACATTTCTTTAGGAGTTTTAAATCACGTGTAGAAATCGCATTATTTTTGAAAGTCGTATCAAAATGAAAATTCATTTAATAATTCATTTTAAGGTTATATTTCGATCTCATAATACAGAAAAAGCTTTCTGTATTATAAACAGAATTCAACATTGTAGAAATAATCTACATTGAGTCAAATGGGTACACAAAAAAGTAAGTTGCATGTATCATTGGTATATACCTTTACTTATTCTACATTGCAATAACCTTAAATAAGTGTAACAAAGGGCGAGTACTTTATGCATTCCCAGACAACCTTGGGCAGACAAATTGTACTTATCATATTTGCTAACCATTAAAATTGAAATGAAACCTTGTGGAAATCGTCCCTTCAGGCTGGGCAGCTGGTTAACGTGGTGTTCGGAGCTGACGCCCCTCGCCTGGCGAGGACTATCGAGGAGGAGCTGCGAAATGAGGAGTTGGCTAAGAAGGGCGAGAGGGAGCGCCCGAAAAGAGCACCCCACGAGCTGACGCCACCGGAACAGGTGTGGTTACAGTCACTGTTTTTGAAAAGAACCCAAGACACAAGCACTGCTGCCTTCTTCTTGCCCCTTGCGTGTTTGATTGCTATCTCATAATTGAAGTAGTACCAAGTCAAGCCAAATACGTGGTGGCTATTGTTGTGAATAACATATATCTCACATTTAGTGTTGCCAAAATTCTCTTCGTGTACAGCAAGGCAACAACGGGTTTGTTAGTATTGTGGTTGATGTTAAACCGGGATATCTGGATCTAGTTTAGACATCACATAATAATACTACTATCCGTATAAATGTGGTGGGAGTTGAAACGATAATATAATTATAAAATCCACACAGGCTTAAAGTTAACACGTGAAACGTTAAAGTACAAATCTAGGTAAAGCCATTCTTAGAGAGCGTACAGTTTTCTACGACCGACGCCTCTAGATAGCGACGGTGATTAAAAGGAGTTGACACAGAAGCCATGATAGCTCGTTATTTAATTTATATACTCCAGTAACCCAAGTTTGATCTTCGGTACCGGCACCAATGAAATTGTTAATTTTAATTTTAAATGTGAGAAAACCTGTATATTTTCGAAATATTGACAAAAAAAAATGGAAGTTATGTGAAATCCTCCAATCCGCAGTGGGGCCGCATGGTGGACTATGTCCTGCCTGTACAGAGGAGGCCTTGCCCAACAGTGAGACTTAACTTTTTTACTTTTCTACGTTATTAGTGTATCGTGCTTGTGATAACGTTTTAGTTAAGGCTGGCGGCGGCGAGGCTGCTTTCTCTGCCACTAGGGCCTCGTCTTCCTCTTCTTCCACTTCAACCCCCCCCCCCTTCATCCTCCCCGTCCCCTTCCCCTCCCCCATTCACTTCCTCGTCTAGTGCGTACTGTTTTATTTACGCAGGAGGTTGCTGACCGGCGGGAGAATTTGGAAGCAGAGCGCAGGGCGCGCGAAGCGGCGGCCAGGACAGCTGCAAGACTGGCCCGGAGGGAGGCGCGCGCGGTTCAGCTGGAGACGCACTTCGGGGACGTGTGCGCGGCGCTGATGATGCCCCACGCGCAGAAACACCTCAGGAGGGTGGCGGAGGCACTGGAGCCGCACGGTGAGACCCGCTTGAAACGTGTACAAGCCGCTCTTTTTAATACTCACCTTACCTCCGTAATGCTGTTACTACATAGTATAAAACAAAGTCGTCCCGCTGTCCGTCTGTCTCTAATGCCTAGACCTTTAAAACTACGCAAGGGATTTTGATGCGGTTTAATAGATAGAGTGATTCAAGAGTAAGGTTTATGCGTATAACTCATGCATAATATAAAAGAGATAATTTTACAGATTTCTAATGTGTTCCGATGACGAAACAAACATTCAGCATTGCACCCGCGCGAAACCGGGGTGGGTCCCTAGTGCTGTTATAAATAGTATATTATATAACTGTGGTAACAGCCGTTATATTATATATCCCACTGCAGGTAAGGCCCTTAACCGTATTAGATTGGAAATGGAATGGAATGAAATAAAAAAGTTAATCTAGCAATTTCGTAAAAATGCTAGAGTAAAACGAGTAAGGTTCACATGATAACACATGTATCCGTAAATCCATTACGGATTTCAGGTATAACGGTGGCAGACAAGTGTCCTTTGGTGCTGGGTAAGCAAGGGGCCAGGATCTTGGCGGCGGAAGACGAGGAGATGAGCTCGGAGGCGACCGCTGCTGCGGTCTCGGAGCGTCCGGCGCTAGCTCTGCTGCTAAAGAAGCTGCCAGAGAAGGAAGGGGACGTTATCGGTACGTAGAAAAGCAAAAAAGGTTATTTAGATAAGTTAGATGAAAAGTATTATAATATATATAGGTATTACATCTCTTTGTCTATGGAAGTAAGATCTTTACAAATACCTTTGCAAATATCCAAATTATAAATATACCATCAGCCCTCTACAACGTGTAAAACTTTTATTAGTTGAGACATCGACAGTAACTCAGGCGTTAATGTAAATTTAATGCTAAATTTTACTATTGTGACCCAACGTACTGGTTCGTATAATGGCATAATAAAATAAACTCCAATATTTGTAGAGCTAGCACGTCGCGCTTTGTACGGCGACGGCGTAGAGGTACAAGATGGGGGGGCACCGAAGAAGTTTCTCTCGCAGGAGCTCCGTGCGGACGACATACCCGGAATATACGTCCCGAAAGATCGTCACCAAAGAGCCGCTGTTCTGGACTTGCTGTTCCCGAAGGTACGCCGTGACAATTTAATGGAATAATTTGGAATATAACATTAGAATATTAAGTCCGTGTAGAAGAATAAACTGAGATTAACGTCCTAACCAATACGAACCGAAAAAGCAGACTCAAGCATATTTATTTCTTTTACAATCGAAAATTAGACGAGAAAAAAACGAACACTCGGATTCGGAACAATTATGTTATCTAAAATAAAAGTAAAGTAACAGCCTATACATGTCCCACTGCTGGGCAAAGGCCTCCTCTATACAGAGGGTATCAGGGCATAGTCCACCACGCGGCCCCACTGCGGATTGGTGGATTTCACATCTCTTCGAAATATTTTTTTTTGTTATTATTTCGAAAATATGCAGGTTTCCTCACGATGTTTTCCTTCACCGCGGAGCACGTGATAAGTCAGCACTTAAAGTTAAAAACTTCATTGGTGCCGGCACCGGGGATCGAACTCAGGTTGCTCGAGTATATTGAATTAAAGGCGAGCGCCCGGACACTGAGCTATCACGGCTCCATGCTTATGTTATCTACCGCTTAGTAACTATTTCAATAGGATCGTCATTGACTCACCTCGTAACTAGACTTATCACTGGAATGCGATCCCAAATACCCCATTCCCTGTGACCAATAAATATCGGCTTGGCTAGCACTGATTACGCATTAGATTTATTACTTATTAAATCGCTTTATTGAAGGCTTGTGGTTAGACGGTGAACGCAGCGATGCACCTACTTTGTAATACTTTCAATTCTAGCAGAGCAACATTAATAGCTTTATTTATAACCCTTCAATCATGATGCTACAATCGCGTCTAAGGCCTAACAGACTCCCTTCAACCTTTTCTTATTCTAATTCTTTTAATATTGCCCTTACTGTTTTACATCCATATGTTTTGAATATGTTTTGAAGCAATCATTTGTGGGTCAGATGAATAGAAACCGTGTGAGAATAGAACCCACAACCGACGCCACAGTGTCACCAAACCTAATTCGCTTAATTGATGGTTTTCGGGGCAGATGGTGGGCGCGGCGGTGCCGCCGGCGGCGATAGCGGAGCCCCCTCACCTGGCGCTGGTGTTCGGCGCGTGGCAAAGGCGCGCCGTGTTGGCGGTGGCAGAGCATCACTGTGCCACGCGCCTGCTCCGCTACGGCTTCTTCGCGGACGCCGACGTCAACGCGCCCAGGCTACTCTGCAAGACGATCGAGCAGTACGAGGACCGACCGGAGAAGGACTAGTGAGTGCGGCTAACTATGATATACTTTATATTGTCATAAATGTCCCACTGCTGGCCAAAGGCCTCCTCTGTACAGAGGGTATTAGAGCATAATTCACCACGCAACCCCACTGCAGACTTCACACGTCTTCGTAATATTTCTTTTTTGTACTTATTTCGAAAATATGCAGGTTTCCTCACGATGATGGTTTCCTTCGCCACTCAGCACTTGATAATTCAAAACAAAGTAAGCACTCAAAATGACAATTTTGAGGTTTCTCGGAGTATATTTATTAATAATAATAATTTAAAAAAAAATATCACTTTATCACTAAATATATACGTTCTTAATATTATACTATTTAATAAAATATAAGGACAAAAGAAGGCGGCTCAGCTCGTGGTGACTGGGACAATGGTTCCAACGCTGTAAAATAACAATAGATTCAGTACAAAATGACATAATTATTCTTTCTAAATTCCCAGCTGCGAAACAATAGTGCTGATGGTGGCGGTTGGAGTGGCGGAGCCGGCTCTGGCGGACCCCGCGGTGCCGGTGCCGGACGGGCCACCGGAGGAGCTGGTGACCTTGGGGCCCCTCCACATGAGCGAGGACACGGTGGCCGGCGAGGGGGAGTGCGCCCGCTTCTTCCCGCCGGGCTACAGCGAGCCAGAGCCCAGGCCCAAGTCGAAGGCCAGGAAAAAGAAGAAGGTAATGTAGAATGAAGATGATTGCGTATGGATAAGAGGCAAGAGCGAGAGTTGTGGAGTTAATTTGTAATCTGTGTAACAGATGTGAATTTTTGTTTTATGCACGCGACTCGATCGATTTAGCTGTAAATCAGTTATCACATCTCAATCAGTCACATATCAAAGGTTCCCTTAAAAACCGCCCCTCGAAACTTGGACATATGCATTTTGGATAGAATAACTTAATTCCGTACTTAAATATATCAGAAACTGATTAAAACAATATAAAAGAGTAGACTTTATTATGCAGCTATCGTAGTTAACTTTTAAATCTTTGTTTTTAGTTTATGTTCTATTTGTATCTTAGACAAACTTAAATCTGACCCCTTCTAAAATGTATAGCAAGATCCGTGCATGCAAGTAACGTTAAACAATCGAAAAAAAACATTTTTTTAATTGTATTTAACTAGATAATAGAAGGCATCTAATAAATGAAATGGTTTTGTGGCTAAG
This sequence comes from Iphiclides podalirius, assembly GCA_933534255.1. Classification (NCBI taxonomy): domain Eukaryota; kingdom Metazoa; phylum Arthropoda; class Insecta; order Lepidoptera; family Papilionidae; genus Iphiclides; species Iphiclides podalirius. Next base: position 659,329 of record OW152816.1, on the reverse strand, counting down.
TCCTGCACCGAGAATATTTAAGAATTGGCGAACTTTACAAGGGTTCTAAATCTTAATCTGACGCATACTCAATTAACTATAATTAAAACCGATTTATCGATTTTCCGCGACCTCTAGTATAATAACTACGTACATAGTATTTCAACGGATTCTCAGTTACATCGTTCCACTTCAGAAGCGTCAGGAAACGAAGGACGACTTGGAAGAAGGCGGTGGGGGCGGTGAAGAGGGGGCCGCCGGAGTGGAGGAAGAAGTAAATGGAGATGTTAACGGCAGCACGGAGATAGACGAGGAAGTGGACGGAGGAGGGGAAGGGGACGGGGAGGAAGGGGGGGATGAAGTGGAAGAAGCGGAAGACGAGACCCTCGTGGCAGACAAAGCGACCTCGCCGCCGCCAGCCTAACTTGTTATGCAATCTTAAGCACGATGCACTTATAGTGCACACGCAATTGCTTAGCTAATTCTAACGTAATTCTGAACAGACGCACCTTAAAATATGAATTTAAAATTTATTTATAATTAAAAGTGTTAATTAAAAAATGTTAATATTATTCTACGAATAGGACAACGCGTTCGAAGCCAAGGGTGAGACACTGGTTAAATCAATAAAATGATTCATTATTAAATTTTAATTGCATTCTCGCTTTTATGCAAGCGGACAAGCTTATGTTATGAATAATAAATAAATGAACTACTTAAATTTTCTTTTTATTTTAAATTATTCACATAATTGCAAAGTTAAATTAAAGGCAACTCACATACTTGGGGTAAGTAAGCAGAGGTATTCAAATGTTTCAATTTTATTCAAGTTCTTATGTAATGATTTCATAAAACACGAGATACCGCAGTTTTTATTGAAACTACGCTTTAGATTTCCCAACGTATCGAACTATACTGCGTTTACAGTCATGAAACGAACTTGAAATTTAACCGTAGAATAGTTTTCTTTAGAAATAGTTAAGTTTGGAAAGCGTTGTCACTAGCTTATGCCTGTGAAATTTAGATTCATTGACAATAAAAGCTAACTTATTCCTGGCAAAACAACAACTCGGTCTGTCAAGTTCCGTAGGTAATTTTTTTTTAATATGGGGAAGTGGCAAACGAGCTGGCGGTTCACCTGATGTTAAGTGATAACCGCCTGCCATTGGACATTTGCAACACCCGTAGGGTTGCAGATGCGTTGCCACCTCTTAATAATGTGGGCCCCGGCTACCTCACTCGCCAGACGAAACGCAGAAGTGCAACACTTCTACTTTACGCCGGTCTTCTGTGAGGTCGTGGTACTAACCTAGGGGGACCTGCCCATTCATGTAACAGCGTGGCCCTAGCACCGTTAAATTAATTAAGGTAATTTACTACAGATTTCGATCTCCAATCCAAATTACATATGATACCAAAACACATCCAAATTACAAATGATGATCAGTAGCGGAAGTTATTTTACGGCTACACTATCCACACATTTACTGTGCGCGTCTCTGTTGCTCTAATGGGCAGGTCCGTCCGGGGAAGTACCAAGAAGACCTCACAGAAGACCAAAGGGAAAGAAGACCAAGTGGAAGTGTTACACTTCCGCATTTCGTGTGGTGAGTGAGGTCGCCGGAGCCCAGTTTACTTAAAGGTACACGTATATGCAACTCTTCGGGTGCTGCATATGTCCATCGGCGGCGGTTATCACTCAACATCAGGTGAACCGCCAGCCTCACATCACCATCATGTTCATATCGGCCTTTGGTCACTCACAACTGGATATGTTATAGTAAACGCTATATTAATCGATCTCATTGATTATTGATAAAAAATCTAGCTATTATTGGCACAAACACTCAGATCCGGAACAGCTATCACACAAATATTTGTGGAATCGAACCCACGACCACCCGGCGCCGAAGCCAATACCTTTACAACTGCGCCACGGAGTCATAGAGTTAATATAATCCTGTTAGTTACTGCTAGTTTTTTTTTTATGCTTTGTATGTGTTACGTTGGTAAATAAAAAAAAAACAAATCTTGTGCTTTTAATTTTGCAATCACTTCACTTACACAAGTCGTCACTCCACCTTACCTGTACGCGTCCGTCGAGTATTACAAAAGTATAATAGTTCAACATCCCTGTATTTGTCTCTTGTTAGATCGCACTTCTTTGATCGAAGAAGCATTTATTTAAAAGTTAGGTGGCTCTACCACAGACAGTGGTCATTTGTGAAAATGATACGACCGGATAAATATTCTAAAATTTGTATTTTCATTTATTTATAAATAGTCAATTAATATATGTATAGATTTAACAACGGAGTTAATTCGGTGGCTTCGTCTCACACCACGGAGTCTTTGCGGTTCCTGGAACAAAGTGTCAGATTTCAATAGACTAGACTGAACAGAACTGAACTAGAGTGAACCTAACTGAACTGTAACAATATGAATTTTAATATTAGTACCGTTAAATCAATTACTCCATTATAAAATGTATTATGTACTCAAATCTACAATTGATATTATCACCCAGCGTAACTCACTAACCTGACATGTGATATCACTCAATAAAATGAAACTACAGACTTAAGTGATTACTAAATTCAATGGTTTGGTTATGGTTTCAAACTTAAAGCGTGGACAAAGATAGTTTTAAATTTAAGGGGTTGTCTTGAATAAAGTTTAAATAGAAAAAATAAACTTAAACCCTATTGTGATTCATATGTACCATATGTAGTGGGCGTCGTGGTGGGGCGCGCGCATGACGCCCACGCCGCCGCCCAGCCGCCGGTAGTTCATGGCGCCGCAGAGCCGCCACTGGTTCGACTCCGGGTCGAACACCTGTTCATCATGTTTTAGGACACACTTTTACTACTTACTTGCACTACTTCTATGGCTTGTAATAGATAACTGATAAACATACTTTTCCAGTAGTGGAGATTGAACCCACGGTAAATAATAAATATAGTTATGCCATCATGATTTTGGATTTTAACTGTGGTGGGGGCCTAGCTCAAAAACTTGTTGTTGCACGAGTAAACATATCCGTCTGATGAAGTAACTCAGCCCCACAGAAGGTTTTCAAGCAGAGAGGTAACAAGAGTAACCTTTAGGCTGGCAACACATCCGCTAGCCCTCAGCTATGTAAATATTCAAGGGTGGTAATCATTCAGCATCGGGTAAACCACCTGTTTACTTGCCAAATGTTCAAGTAATAAATGTGAAGTTTTAATTGAAATTAGCAGTATTAATTGACAATAGTCGGACAAGTGTTCAAATGTTGGAGAGAGAAGGGAGGGTGTCACCTCGATGGACTTGAGGTAGGCGGTGCCGTCGAAGCCGCCTACGGCGTAGAGCTGCCCGTTGACCACGGCGAGGCCCACGCCGCTACGCCGTGACGTCATCGCCACCACCGGCGACCACGTGTCAGTGGCGGGCTCGTACCTGCGACACACCACTCGTTGAAACTCTACACTTTGAACATTTCAATTATTTGCTTCGCGCGACAGAGATAACGCTCAAGGAAGCCGCAAAGAGCTGGTTGTCTCTTTCCAAAAGTCAAAGTTTAATATGTATCGCAGATTACTATACTACAGATCTTCATAGATTATCTACTCGTTCTCACATAATTGTACTATAAGATGTAAATTAAGTATAAAGATGATTTTCTTCCATGCGCGATTCAGCGGCAAGTCTCACTGGACTCTACCGTCACTGTAACGGCACTTGATTAACGATACGCATCCATGTGCTATTAGTAACACACGTAGTTACAACACACACTTAACATCAATCAGAAACTCCGTGTCGACCAAAAACGACTCTAGAAAATCACTATCTCATAAACGCGCTACTCTACCGGTAGAGTCCTAAACTGCGAACCGTGTCGGCACGCACCTCTCGGCGGAGGAGAGCTCGGTGCAGTCGTCGCGGCCGCCCACCGCGTAGATCTGGCCGTCGTAGACCGCGCAGCCGAGGTGCTTGCGGCGCGTAGACATGGCCGCTACGGGCGTCCACTTGTTGGCGCGCGGCTCGTAGCGCTCCACCGAGTTGAGCGGCGCCTGCCCGTCGGAGCCGCCCACCGCGTACAGGTGCCCGCCCAGCACCGCCACCGCCACGCCCAGCCGCCGCGTCGTCATCGACGCCACCTACCGCGTGTTTATATATCTATAATATGTATTTATTTACAAAACAAAAGTATGTTTAAGTATGTTTATCAGTTTTATAGTACCCATAGTACAAGCTTTGCTTAGATTAGGACTAGAGAATGTTGTGTAAAAAATGCGTCCGAAAATATTTATTTATGTCCAAAATGTATATACGGGTCACAGACTTTAACAGATATCAATGAATGAAGGAATTAATGAATTGTGTGGTGATCATATTTATAATAATTTGGTGTAACATATTCACTGATTTCAGCATGCAATTTTCAATTTGGTAAAATATTAATAAAATTATTAACATTAAAATATTTAAAACATAATCAATTATTCACATGAAAAAATTTAAACATGATAAATTATTCCGTTAAAACATTAAAATTATTATACGGATATTACATACCTTTATCAAATTATTAAATGTCAGTATTATATAGCAAATAGTAATTTATATCATAAATCATTTTATCTAGGAGCCATCTCGTTATTTGTACCTTAAACGAAGCAAGGGGCAATTGCTTAATTTCTAAAGGTATGGACATAAAGAAAGCATTATGGTTTTGAATATTTTTATTAATTAAATATAAGAAAATATTATTAAAATCAGTGATGTCTAAGAATAGTTGAAAGAAACAACTTTAATAGTTTATATTATGAGCAATTTTATTAAAGCCTTATGATAATGTTAAAATTTATGATAATGTAGTTGATCTATTTCGACAACTCATTAAAACGTCTCAACAAAACTGTCATGACTAACCTGGAATAGCGCTAACCGGTTACTGATGACAACTTTTGTTTGACTGTAATTTAGTGTTACGTGTGCTCTATATGCGAAAATAATTATGGCAATGGGGCCACTCGCCTTTGTCCAGCGGTTCTCCTTGGGGTCGTAGCGCTCTACGTGGTTGAGGCACTGCACGCCGTCCTGGCCGCCTACGGCGTAGAGCGCGCCCTCCAGCACGGCCACGCCCACCGACGTGCGGCACGACGACGTGGGCGCCACCGCGCCGCACCACTGCGCAGGGGCCGCTCTCAGTTGGGCGGAAAGGGGGAACTACGTACTACGAACTCAACCGTTCATCGCCAAAAAACCCGGTCAAGTGCACATTGACTCAGGATTTTGATTTTTGTAAACCTAATGGGGGCTATAGATCTCAGTATCCGGTCTAAATTTCAACTTGTTAGATCCCTCCGTTCCTAAGAAATTCGGTGGTGGCACACGGACAGACAACAGACGGACAACAGAGTTATCTTATAAGCATTCCTTTTTTTTTTGCCTTTTGAGGTTCGTAATCCCTAAAAAATGGAATGCGATCGCCGAAAACAACCGCGGGACGGGAAACTTTATACGGGGCAGGCAGACAGCCTCGAAGAAAACGCCTTGTATGAAATTCAAACAGACTACTCCATCCCGTGCTCCGAACAGCCGAGAGCGAGGAGCGAGGCGCACCTGGTTGGTCTGGGGGTCGTAGCGCTCGATGCTGTTGAGGTAGCTCTGGCCGTCGTGGCCGCCCACGGCGTAGAGCAGGTCGTGCAGCACGGCCACGCCCACGCCGCAGCGGCGCTTGGACATGGGCGCCACCATCTTCCACTCGCCCGTCTGCGGCTCGAAGCGCTCCACGGAGGCGATGGCGTCGCCCGAGCACCAGCCGCCCACCGCGAACAGCACCTCGCCGCGCCGGCACGGCTTGCGCGCCCGCGTGCGTGGGCCCTGCGTGATATTTCCTTTACTCATTGCCTCAACGTGAAACACAACCTTCGCTAGCGTCTCTCCACGGACCTGCATGAGCGGGCGCTCCTGCGGCAGCAGCAGGTAGTTCTTGGCCTCGTCGAGCAGGTCGCGGCACGCGTCGTCCGAGCGGATGAGCAGCTCCGAGGAGACGGTGCCCACCAGGAACTTGGGGCTCAGCAGCGGCAGCCGCACGTGCTGCAACACCTGCAACAAAAACGAGGAAAAAGTCATTGTCATCCTCCTGCCCTTATCCCAACCTATGTTGGGTCGGCACAACATGGCAATCATGTTGCAAGCGGTTCTGGCTATGTTTTTACAACCAGCCGCCTGCCTGACGACAATCCTCCTACAGATCCGGAAAAATTTTCTGTGGGTCAGACAAATTCTAGTCCCATGTGAGAATCGAACCCACAACTGGTTGACTGATTTATATATACAAAAAATACTGAGAAGTAACTAATAAACGCCACTGATGCTCCATTTTGATGATGACTTTCACAAACACTACAGATGTTAGGCATGAGTTCCGCAGTTAACATATACATGGTTGCCCACCTGCGCCAAGTGCTGCCGCCTCTCGGCCACGTTGTACTTCACCCAAGACATCACAGCCTGGAATGTTTGCTCCTCGGACCTCACGTTCAGCTCGTCCGACGACACAATGTCGATCAACTGTGCCGCAGGTAGCAGCAGAAACTCCTCGCTCTCCATTACCTGCAATATGCAATTAGCAGCCTCTGATACCATTCCATGTACTCAGGTGTACCTAACCAGTAAAGGTAAGTACTAATAAGATTCATAAATATGTAAATGCTTAATAAAGCACTTATTACAAATTATAAAGATTTTTATGTAAATAACAAAGCTTATGATTGTGTGGAGTAAGAAAGTAAGGATATCAAATACGGGCCATTTTTGAACATTTTTGCTCTGGAGTTTGAAACACAAAGACTTAAAATATACTTTTTATCACATAACATTGTGTTTTCATTGGTGTTAAGAATAAAATTTAACTAACTCTCAACACTCATAACAAGCAGAACTTTTTTCCATGTCAAGATCGATGAGAAATATCAATTAATGTTTACCAATCAATTAAAAATATGTAGCTGTATTAATTCAAACCTCTGGGAAATTCTGTTGTGTGAACTTATCGGCAATGCGAAGGAGTTCTCGGCAAGAGTGTGTGTCGGCGAAGGCACGGATTCCGAGGCAATTGGAGCAGTCAAGCTGTCTCTTAAGGAATTCACAGCATACATCCTGAATCTCTTGCAACTGGAGAAGACACGCTGCTGGCAGTAAAGCCTGTAGATAATAAATAAAATTGTTGTTCCATATTTTACAACACAAACCTTTAACTTTGTTATTCCTAATCCCAACATGCTGTAACAAATGTAACATTGCTTACAAATTAGGAAAGTAATTTCCTAATTAATGTAATATTTTGGAGGAAAAAATAATTTATTATTAACATAACGACTGCTCTAAAAAGGATTTAAATTTTTTTTTATTTACATATTTATAATGAATCTTAATAAGCAATATTTACATCATTAAATCTACCTAAATTATATTATCTAATAATCCACACGGCATGGTGCCAAGAACACTAGCTGAATTGTGTAAACCTAATTTTTACTAATGACCTAATGATAAGTGTATGGAGCAAAAAATTACACAATGCAATGTAAAATGATAGGTCCTTGAAACACTTTAGTTTTCTATTACCTGTACATTGCTCTCTTCAACAACGATATGGGCTGTGTAACAAAACTCGACTAGTTGTTCCATAGCCTGCTCGTCCACATCTCGAATCGTCACCTCGGTAGCTCTCGACTCTGCTAGCTCACCAGTGAACATTGCTCGAAAATATGGACTGCATGCTGATAGTATGACTCTGCAACATACCAATTTTTCTGTAAGCACTTGACCAATCAATACACAAAAACTTCATAACATCACCAAAGAAACAAGAAGTTATTACAGTATGAATAAATTTATGACGATTGAATCCATAGAAGTCAGCCAAGTGCTGTTGAAAGTAGTAAAAAGCTATTGGCCCAAGGTAATCATCAATGGGTAAAGTTTTGTTATATACAAGACGGCTATCACTTTTAATATATTATATATAAAAAGGGATAACCGTTGTAATATATTCAATACTCATTTACCGTTATAACTATAACATATGAAATGTCCTGCAGAGAAATTCAAAACCAATGAGAAAATGTTGTGTATACATTTATAGTAAACTGATTATTGGTTCTACATGTTTGTTATGCCCTGATATACTTATTATCACAGAGGTCCCTATTAGACCATAAATGCTATCTCTTGTACTCTACAATATTTACATCACTGGTATTATCCAAGTATCTAGTGCAAAATAAATATTAATTATACATTTAATTGCTTGTCTCTTTTTTTACTTATATTAAATTAATAGTCTGTTGTTTACTTTATTTTTAATATATTCTAAAAACCTTACCTGTGTGCAAATAATTTACGATTAGCAACATTGAGGACGACATCACAGAGCTCGCGATGGCGTCGTAGAGCGGAGAGCTCCCCAAGGATGGCGCGCGGGTGCTTCTCCGAGGTGTGCGACAGCCGCGCGCCGCCGCCACCGCCCGGCGACCCGCCCTCGCCCATCCTTCGTACGTATCAAATACAAACAATTTCAAACATTGTAATTTAGGTTGTGGCCTATTAACCTTCTTAAAGTGTTCTCTTTGCCTGGTTAAAGCTGCTCTTTTTTATCTATCAACATGTGTCCTGCCCGTATCCATTCCAGAAATTAAACATATGATGATAGTAGCTGTGCCCGCGACATCGCCCGCATGGAATTTAAAATAAATAAAATTTCTAAAATAAAAGTAGCCAAAGTTACTCCTTATTTCGCCGTTTCAGAGATCAGTACGAACAAACAGACGGGCACACAAAAATTGTAATAAAAAATAAAGTTATGTATAAAATTTTGTGTTATTTTGGTTCATGTACCTTGTAAAGCAATTTGTTAGTTTAATATTACAAACAGACATTCCAATTTTATTTATCTGTATAGATGGAAAATACTGAAAGTAATAAATATATTGTGACAAATATTTATAATAGTGACAAAACACAGTACAATATCATAGGTATCTCATAAGAAATCAGTTTATTTTAATGTACTCAGCAATAAATAAACTATCTTAATGCATTGTTTAACAAATGTTGTTCATATTATTGACTATTATGAAACTTAGGGGACTAAACTTTACCCTGATATTAACAAACTTTAAAACACATTACCAAAAGACTAGTTCATAATTACTCTGTAAACAAATATTTAAACAAACAATATACCTCCTTGGGCAGTAATACAAAATATACAATGGGAAAAAATGCATTTACATTGAATTGAAAAAGTGTTAAGATTTTAGTCATAGGCATACAATTTCTCTGAATTGGGGTATTAGTGTCTTATTATGATTAAAGTTCACCCTAGTTATTAATAAATAAGTTACTTATAGATTGTAAAAGTTAAAAAAAAAGGTCCTTCAAATGAGACTATAACATGTATTGCTCAAACAGTTGCACAACACAAGTGAATGCCAGCCAAGTCATGTAAACCAAAAATTTACAACAGCCTCACCTTTTGTGTCCACGCGTGTTACCCAGCTGCAAACGCAGCGGGGGCGAAGCCCAACCCCACACGGAGTCAATCTACGACCAAGCAGGTGCAGCATCAACAAATTAAAACTGGTTAAAACTCACACTATGGTAAACTCTTGAGATGACACTTATGTTTCTTGTTACAAAGACAATAATATAAAAGGCATGTTGAAATGATACTGAGGAGGTCACACATATCGAGGTAAAATTCAATGTTTGTTACTGTTAATAATATAATATGCTAATGTCACTGCACCCTGCCCTCTTACCTTTAAGGTTTATTGTATACAACACAGCCGAAATCTTCCTCAAAGGAGCGCAAAATCGTAATTAAGCGCCCTGAGATCAACCAAAAAACTGTTGAATGCACATCGATTTTACAATTACGAAAATTTTAATGTTTACTGTTACACGGGTTTGGACATCTCACAATATTTCAGTATTTCACTACTTTTTTTTATTCCATTCTGAAACTCAAACATCACAGACACTGTAATATATCTGATAACTTACTTTAAAACATACTACACTTGTAAAATTAAAATTAATTTATTTGTTACATAATCAAGGCTTAGACACTTGAATAATTCAGTAAAGTATTGTTTAAAAGTATAATTTGATTGGATATAATATTTGTACAAGATAAAAACTATGGCTTTTGAACGTTTTCTATTTCTGGGTCAAGTAAATTGTCATGGCTGAGACAGTGTTGCTAGTCCTACATTATTTAATGAAAACGCGAATTTTCATATGTTGTTTTCAATTAATTTACAGTCCCTTACTTGGTAAACATTTATTTTTTGCATACATTTATTTTATAATTAAATAGCGATAGGCATAAAAGCTTTTTAATATTTTCTAATAAAGTTTGTTCACTTAAAGAATTTCAAGATAGTCAGATGTCTGCTACTGTCAAACTGACAAACAAATGCAAATTCCAAAAGTCAAATCCCAAAAGTAAGTTGTGTACAAATAAATATAGTCGATAATGTCGTTATCTCTCTTATTAGAAAAATACGATGTATCCACTGAAGAAGGTCTACAGAAGGCTCTAAAGGAAATAGAGAAAGAAGAGGTACATATAAAAAAAAATTACAGCCTCTCTAGAAGTAATGACGTTGCTAACGTTATGTTTACTTTAAAACCACTTTGTTGTTATTGGATCAACTTAATGTTTTTTTAACATAAAATAATCTTTTATAAAATTTGACAAACATTCTAGTCGGAAGTCGATAATGCCCTGGCCAGTGCCCTTTCTCGGTCATGTACACTGGAAGGGAAGCTACGAACTACTAGCCAAGCGTACACTAAGCTTGGAGAAGTAAAAAGGGATGCAGAAGAAGCTGCAAACATGGTAGAGAAGACTGCATTACTTGCTCAGGATGTCAGTGCTAAAGTTCGGCAGCTGGATTTGGCAAGAGTATGTTTTTGGCATAAAACAATTTTAATTTTGATAGCATCAATATAGGTAAAATAAAAGAATGCATGGCATTTTTGTTTCAGTCAAGAGTTGCAGAATGCCAGCGAAGAGTTCATGACCTAATTGATCTTCAATTGTGCAGTGCTGGTGTGGAGGCAGCTATCAAAGCACATGACTATGAAACTGGTGCATATTTATGTTACATAAAAGTTATTGCATTGATTACCTATTATTGTCATAATAACATAAGTTCTTTTGAGGCCCAGCTTATTTAAAAAAAAAGTAGGGTACTGAAACAAACTTGTGCATGAAATCATGGCTTGTTTAAGCAATAACTTGGAATGGCAAGACAAAATGTAGACCCTTTTTACTTAAACAAGACGTTCACAAGATGTTCACAGCTGAAAAGATAATTTCTATTTATTAATTTATCTCCTATTTTAAGAATACTCTGTGCTGTCACATTATGAATAGGAATTCAGCTCCAAAAAATAATAAATAGTAGCATCTTATTGTTTCCAGCCTGCATTTATTTTTGAGGCAAGAGATATAAGGAAGGCTTTTATATTTGGCTAGTGTTGAAATGTTATACCACCTTTTAGTTACTAGCAATGCAGCTGTAGTCGGTGGTTACCAAGTATTAGTAGTATGGTTACACTTTTTTAGTAAGGGTAAATTAAAATACAAAAGTGCGAATATATGATAGAAGTAAACTGTACACAGGCAGTGTTGAAGTAAACAGTTTGGTTCAATTTTGTTGAATGTAGTCAATATGAGGATTGAGACTTAGTTCACTGGGCTTTTGAGTTTACGAAGCCATCGGCGACGCATACGAACAGTGAAACAATGAAACATGAAGAGAGTTTGCGTTGTTTCAGGCGCGCGACACGTGGCGCGGTTCCTGAGCATGGAGCCGGGCTCGGTGGCGGCGGCCAGGGCGCGCGGAGCCGCCGACCCGCGCGACCACATGGCGCGGGCGGCGCGCACGCTAAGCGACCACCTCGTGCGCAAGTAACGCCCATTTAGTCCCAACGCTCTGTACGGCGCGCTCTCGCTGGTCGGTCGCGTTTCGGTTGGGAGCGTTGTAGAGACGTATTGCAAACTGAGGGTGTTACAAGCAGAGAGTGTTAACAGAGTACATTGCAAAAACTTTAGCATTAATTTAATCAATCAACATCTTCTGTAGACAACTTTCATAGTTTCTTTTTTTTCATATTGAAAAATAAATAAAATTTAGGCACTGCTTTAGGTATTAAGGTATATTAACTTTTTCATAACATACATAGTTGTTATTGTTGTGCAAATCCTATAATTGTGTTTTTCAAATTGTGATGTGCCTTTATCTTAACATTACTTTTCCTATTATATTTCTTAGTTTAAAGGAGGTTTATCTCCAGTATTTATATATATCGTCAGATTCGAGGAGGCGGCTCGGAAAGAAGACGACGTTGCGGTGGAGCGTCTCTTCAAGCTGTTTCCGCAGATAGGACGGGCAGAGGAGGGCGTAGATCTACTAGCCCAATACCTAACCACTCAGGTTGCTATATTTTATTTAAGATGCTATACTTTATTTAAAGTTTCAAGAGTGAATAAAAAGAAGAGTTTTTTGTCAAACGTTTTCCATAAAGTCTAAATAGTGAAATAAAAATGCTCTTTAGGAATAAAAGTCAATGATGGCTTGCTACAGCCGGTACCAAAATCCGACAAAAGTGTCCGTTCGCCTTTCTGCCTTGCACGACGATTACGGCCGGAGTAGTCTCAAGGCTTAATCAGCTGCTTACACTGCATTGTTTTGTGATGACCCCCAGATGGAATCGAAGATCCGCAAGGCGAGCGGCGTGGAGGAGGCGGCCGGGGCGGGGGCGGGGGCGGGGGCGCCGCTGGCGGACGCGCTCACCCGCGTGCTGGAGGCGGGCGCGGCGGCCGTGCAGCGCGCCCGCGCCCTCCTCGCCCAAGCACAGCCCCACGCCCACGCCCAGCCCCAATCCTGCGCCCAGCCCGCCGCCCACGCCCACAACCTGCTCCCACGCGCCCTGCGCCACCTGCAGCCCGCGGTACGCCCACCCTGTTAACTCACTCACGTGTCTTTCAATCTATCAGATGCGAGTTTTGCATTTGCACTTTGCCACTTGGGTGTGATTTGAAAGTATTTTTAATCGATCTCAACTCTCAACCTTGGGATGAGCTTGGAGATTGGTATATTCAATAAAGAGTACAAAACACTATCTAGATTTTTATGAAACGCACCGACAGAAGTACAAGATCAATAAAAAAATGTGTCGGCAGGTGTGTGATGGGGCGCGGCGCGTGTGGACGCGGCTGGAGCGTTCGCGCCGCCCCCTCCCGCCGGCCGCCGCCGCCGGCGCGCCCCCTCCGGCGGGCGCCTCGCCCCTCGCCGTGGAGCCGCCGCTCGCCGACCTGGCGCTGGCCCACTCGCGCCTGCACCTCTACTTCACATTCCTGCGTAGGAACATCGAGGTGCTCACTTCTCTTACCCCCTTCGGAGACCACCTCACACACCTCCAGAGTTGCAGTAGTTGGGACTTGCTACCCAACCCATTCCACACAAATAGTAATAATCATAATCTTGCTTTTGCTGCCTTTATGAGCTATACACATACTTTGTACGAAATATTGAGGAAGTGATGGCAATGGTCCTTTCAGCCTTTAATGGAACTGCTAAGTGTGACGTCACCAATTTATAATAAAAATAATCAATTATAGATAAGTTGCTAAAATAGTCTTTAGTTGACAATGACAAATAGTACTATGATAAGGCTGAAAATCAATGAAATTTTAATTTAACATAAAACACATAATATTAGCAAGTACCTACTATCTCTATCTTGTTGCTATTTAGTGCCAGTATCTATATTCTATTTTCGATTGTTTATCAATAAATTAAATATTTAAAAACTTTGATTATGGAGGGATAAGATGAAATAAATTGTCATGGTGAAACAATGTTGAGAAAAAAAAAACTACAACAACAAAAACTTGAGCCTTAAACATTATATACACATATATATACACTGAAGGCACCAGATGACTACAGTTTTGCTTTCACAAATTATTAAAACAAAGACATTCATCTCACAACAACAGAAAGACCCAAAAACAGAAGACGCAAGTTGGAATCCCGCAGCACCGAATGATTTTGTTAATTTATCTACAAGGACTAAAAATTACTGTTGAAAATTTTGTACTTTCATGTTATGATTATGTGAATACTGCCAATCTTGAGAGACTTCATAAGCTTTGTAAAATGTAATAATTCAGCCAAATTTCAACAATTACTGTATACTCCATTTAGCAACCAGCATACTTGCTTCTATAGAGTACATGTGCGGTCCTATCCACTGTAAAGGGCCTCAAACCTATGGGTTCTGGCTAGCCCACCTGTTCTGCGTTCTATGAAGCTTTAATAGTCTCAAAAGTATGAACATCAGTTTTTTTTTTTTTTTATGTGAAAAGTTGCCAAACGAGCAGACGGTCCACCTGATGTTAAGTGAATACCGCCGCCCATAGACATCTGCTACACCCGAGGGTTTGCAGATGCGTTGACAACCTTTTTGGAAATTAGGCTCCGGCTACCTCACTCACCAGACGAAACGCGAAAGTATTTGTCATACTTCCACTTTACGCCGGTCTTCTGTGAGGTCGTGGTACTTACCCGGACGAGCTTGCCCATTCGTGCAACAGCCGAGGCTGCTGCGTGGCCTTACCACCCTTAATCAGTTAATACAAGAATGCTTCTATACCTTTGGGTATAGAATAAGTTTTACTAACATTTAAAATTTATAAACATTAACATTAAGTGTAATCTCAATGCCTATATTTTGTTTCGTAGTCGGATACTGCTACATTACCAGAGGCCGAGAGGACTGCTTGCATTGCGGAGGTGGAAAAGATCATAGCCGAGAGCGATCTAATGCGTACTGCCCAGGACATCCTAAGCCATTACCTGGAGTTGGAAAGGTACAGACAGTTTACTGTGATATTATTTAATGTACAAACCGTTTCGTAATTATTCATATGTAGAGTTCTTTTATTTGATGTACATTTTGAAATACTTTTACTACTAGATGGCGCTATACTCAATTCGCCAGTGGAACTCAATATATATTTAGATGATTATAGATGGCGCTATTGCGTCGAAGGTTTTGTACGAAGTATGCGTCGATGGCGTCCCTTACTTTTATAAATTTGTTCTATTGTATAAATATAATATACATAATGAATTAATTTAATAAATAATTTAGCAGCATAAAATATGTAACTAAATTTCTTTTGCTATTATTGAAAATTTTGGGTAAAAAAAGGACTTGGCCCATGAGGGGATCGAACCCGCGACCTTCGCGTTATTAGCACGACGCTCTAACCAACTGAGCTAATGGGCCATCTGTAAGACCCACGAAATTGAAGTTCACATAGTGCAGTATATGTAAAAATAATAGTTATTGTTAATGGTCCATTATTTTTATTTTGCAAAACCTATCTTAACATTGAGTCTTGTCAAAGAAAAACAATGATGTGTTGCTAAGTTTATGGCCTCATCGTTATAATACCAACTGAAATTATTAGGAATAAAGTAGGGATGGGTCGTATCGCTTTTTCTGAGTACCGTATCTGAATCCGATATCGATTTCAAATATCAGATTTCGAAACTATGTATTTTAATATCTAGATATTTTACGGTTCCCTATCCACGTTGATTAATTGAATTATAAAAAAAAAAAAAAAAAATGTATACTTTAAGGGAGTGGATATAAGATGAATGAAATAACTTCCCTTCATACTTTTTCCAGGCTTAGGACTGGCTGCAATATTTCATACTTATTATAAATATAAAATTGTGCAGGCGTATTTAAAAGTTGATTCATTCTATGTACATAATTTTCCTTATATTTAAAACTTAACATTATATATTTACAATTATGTCAGGGTTAATAATTCTTTATATCCCTCCGGGTTCAAATTC
Organism: Iphiclides podalirius; assembly: GCA_933534255.1. Taxonomy (NCBI): domain Eukaryota; kingdom Metazoa; phylum Arthropoda; class Insecta; order Lepidoptera; family Papilionidae; genus Iphiclides; species Iphiclides podalirius. The sequence goes on along the minus strand of OW152816.1, from coordinate 643,400 downwards.
ACGTTTAGGAACGTAAGCTCTCTGACTTATTTCGTCGAAACTCTTGTTCGACGATCATTAATAATTAACCCTGTCTTACTAAAAATGAGTTTTTTAAATTATTAAATTAAAAATTTCATTAAAAATATAAATTGAAGTAATATAAAAATGATTTATTTTAACATCTTATACACCGCTTAATAATTGACGTTAACATATTTTTAGAACACGCAATCGAGTGGCAATATTTTTATTATTTGTGTAAGAAATAATACATTCAGTATTATAGCTTAGGGCGGAAGAATTTAAAATATACACACAAGGCACATAAGCCTTGGTCTGATTTCCACCAAAGCAGCACAGCACTATTAAATAATATTTTTCTTTCTGTGTACTTTTATTTTTTTACAAAAATATGAATAAAATTTAGCTAATAAAAATATTCACAAAAAATTTCCATTGTATGTTTTTCTTCCTTAATTTAGGCAGAAAATTCTTAAGTAGTAAGTTGGCATCCCTTACTATTACGTGTTAAGTACCAATGCAATCCAGCTCAAGGCTGAACAAAATTTCAAAGACATCGTTAATACCGTAATTCGTATTTAAATGCAACAGAGTTTTTTTCCATGCTGTTAAGATTCAAAATTACTTAACTGCGCGCTTTGTCGCCCGTTACGGCTCAAGGCTAAACAAAACAATAAAAATATAATAATATCGTTGTAGTAATCGCTGATACCAAGATTAGTATTTAAATGAAACGGATCTTATTTGCATGGTGTTAAGATTCAAAATTACTTAACTTATTCATAATATCTGTTTAAAAATCTGATATCGTGCATTGCTTGCCGTCCCACTCTAACTAGTAAGTGTTTATATCTCACGCGCTTTGTCGCTCGATATCTGATTTCGTGCATTGCTTGCCGTCCCACTCTAACTAGTAAGTATTTATATCTCACGCGCTTTGTCGCTCGATATCTGATTTCGTGCATTGCTTGCCGTCCCACTCTAACTAGTAAGTATTTATATCTCACGCGCTTTGTCGCTCGATATCTGATATCGTGCATTGCTTGCCGTCCCGCTCTAACTAGTGAGTATTTGTATCTCACGCGCTTTGTCTCTCTAAATCTGTTTAAAAATCAGATATTGTGGCAAACGCGTATGATATCGCCGTATCGCGATTCGTGTCGGTATAGCGAGCGAGCACGGTACATCAGATTTCGGAAATATCAGATATTGTAAAATACATAGATATTGAACGAGCCAGTAAGCGATATTGGGATATTGTACTAATATCTAGTTTTCATATCTGATACGATTTGTATCGCCCACTTCTAGAATAAAGAAACTTTATTGTGGTAGGACCACGCAACAGTTCGCGCTGAAGCACGAATGGGCAGGTCCGTCCTGGAAAATACCACCACCTCACAGAAGACCGGCGTGTGAGGTAGACGGGTCCACTTAATTCAAAGATGGCAACGCATCTGCAACCCTACTCGTGTTGCAAATGTCCATGGGCGGCGGTTACCACTTAACATCAGGTGAACCGCCAACTCATTTGCCACCGTCTCACATAAATAAATAGGAAATCGATGATCACAGGTATTTCTTGGAGGAGAGCGTGAACAAAGCTTTGAGGCTGTCCAATGCGCAGACAGATGGCCCTTCCAGCTTTGTGGACGACGTCTTCTTCCTCGCGAGGAAAGTCATTCGGTAAGTGCCAGCGTATTTTATTAAACTGGACTCATTTGCACTACATAATTATGCAGTAAATAAGGCAGTAATGACCCAGTAGTTATGGCAGATTTTCGATCAGAAAATCTTGGCATGTAATAACTTTTTTGTATTTCTCAAGTAATAATTTCTCTTATCAATGTACGATAAAAAACAAGTCTCCGTGTAACGGGCTAATCGATTTCCCACGTTTTCTGATAACATCTAATGTTTGTTTATATTTCCATTGTAAACTGAATTCATTGGAAACGGCAACATTATTGACAAATTACTGTTAAAGATGTGAAGAATGAGGATTGAAGTATGTTGACTTTTCTGCATTCTTCTTTAGGTATAGAATAATGTTTTCTTTTTAAATATTTCTGTTAATTTAATATTCAAGATTTTTGTAAAAAAAAAAAAGGTAGCAATGATCATTTTTGTACCAATATTATATTACCTTAATCTGCGTTACATTCAAGGTATCTTAGGCATTTATGAGTTGTCTGTAAATATAAAATAAACATAACAAATATAAAGTAAAAATATCAAAGATTTCAATTCATATGGCATAATATTATCCCTATAGAAAAAATGAGATGGTTTTTAAATTTCAATTATACTCTTGTTGTTTTTGAGAGAAAAGTTTTGTTAAGAGCGAAAACACATATTGTGTTTTCGCTCTTAGAATGATGATCTATATGATTTCTGCCTAACTTCACAAAAAATTAAGGCATTTTGAATTGATTAAACACTTTTTTGAAAACTCCGTTCCACTTCCGCACCTGTATTCAGGAATGAACTAAAACCGCCTGAAACCGATTTGAATTTTGGTCATTCCAGTATATTTAATTGTATATACAAAGTGAGCGTCCAGACAATGAGTTCACACTGGCCTAGTTATCAGTCAGATATTACCACCAGTTCACTAAACTAGACCAGCCTTATCTTTTTTTTGTTTTTGATATATTTAAGTATATAAACAAAAGTATTTAGCAGCAGTCTGGGGACTTGCAAGTGCAGAGCGAGAGTTGTTTCCACACATTCTTGTCCTCAACATGTTTATTGACGGGCCGGGCCGGGATCGCCCACTCACGTGATGCGCAGGCGCAGCATCTCGGCGGGCAGCGTGGACGGCGCGTGCGCGGTGCTGAACGAGGCGGCGGCCGTGCTGGAGCGCGCGGCGGCGGGCTGGCTGCGCAGGCGCCTGGCCTCGCCGCCGCCGGAGCCGCTGCCGCTGCCGCCGCCCGCCCCCGCGCCCGCCCACGCCGCCGCCGCCGCCGCCCCCGCCGCGCCGGACCTCGACGCCCAGCGCGCCCTCTACTTGGTAAGCGACGACTCTACCAGAAAGAGAGCGCCATTTGTTAGTTTGCGCACTCTAATAGAACTAGATAATTCCGCTGTTGAAGGATGATCCAGATGGAGCCGCGATCGAGCGATGCTTCGGCGCGGTCATTTGTACTCTATGTTGATTTCGTTCATGTTTTTTATGAGCGTAAAGTTATTTTTACGCGGGAAGTAGTCAATGAAACGATTACTTCCTCGAAATTTGTGAGTTACTAGAAGGATCGATTATACAGGGAGGCTTTTCCACGTATACCCATTTTTTAAATTAAATTCTAGACATAAATAATAATATATAAAAAATTGTACATATTTAAAATCACTCTTAATTAATTAGATATATTCATTTGAACTTATCTGAAAAAGTGCGTGATTTATGGGCAACTCATTTATTTTACGCGCGATCATTCATAACTAACACGCACAGAACTTCGTTTCAAAGGTATACGACGCATTTATGAATTACTACCGCATTGTCAACAAGTTCTGTTTTTTAGGGGATGAAATGGCAATTTTTTTTTTTTAAAATTTTTTTTTTTTTTTTTTTTTTTTTTCAATAAACGATTATACTACCGAGTCTGAACCTCCTGTGTGAATTTGGGCACCTTTAGAAAAGCCACCCTGTATAGAATTACAACTGTATTCTGATCCGAGAGTATTTTGATTTTCAAAACGCCGCTTTTAAATAGTGCATCATTTAAGCAACGTTGCGAACACAATTGGCTCGCGTGTGCGGCGCAGGAGCACCTGAACACGGCGGAGTCGGGCGCGGAGTGGTCGGAGCGGCTGGCGGCCGAGGCGGTGGCGCTGTGCGAGCCCTTGTGCTCTGCGGGGGCGGAGCTGGCCAAGCTGCGCTCGTGCGCGGCGGGGCTGGGCGGCGCGGCGGCCGCCTTCCGCCACGCGCGCCACCTGGCGCTGGCCGCGCTCGGCGCCGCGCTGCAGCCGCGCCTCGACGCGTGGGCCGCGCGCCTCGCGGAGCCCCTGCCGCCCGACGGTGAGCGGAGCCCATATTAACAGACCATATGCAGAATACGATCCTAAATCTGAATCCGAATCTGGTACGTACTTGTGACCCCGTTATTTTTTTTTTCAAAGATTTTTGATTTTTTTCAAACAAATTCCTGCTTTACCGTCGAAATACAATAACCTATTCAAAAGCACTAAAACCTTTCGCCTAAGGTATAATTACTAAAACGCTTATCAATAGGGTGACCAGTCTTAACGGAATAAACAAACAATGTTTGAATTGATATTTTTCTGGCTATATCTTGTCAAAATAAAATATTAATAGTTTTTTTCGAATCATGAAATACTCAATTAACATTATGTCAAAGTATGTACTTCGTCTAAAAAATCAACCTGTATATCAATAATAAGTATATACTTATTTACAAAACAACATGTTTATGAGTTATCTAGTACAAATAGTACAAGCATCGCTTAGTTTGGGACTAGAAAACGTCGTTTAAAAATGTGTCTTAAAAATATTTGTCATTTATTGAACAGAAATTGACACTACAATTGAACCCACTTTGTTAAAGTCGATGCTTGAGATCAACAGGAAGTATGTTATGAGCTAGGAGTATCAAAATGTACCTAACCTGAGGATCGTATTCCATAATTTTATTTATTTGGAAGCCTTTTTCTACGGCGTATAAATAAGAGTGCTTGACATAGAAAAAATCGATATGTCCATTCGTTTTTAAACCAAAACAGTCTTCATAGATTTACAAACGGTCAGACTGATGGACAAAAAGGGTTTCGTTGCACCAAGCCGAAGAACTGTGTAGGGGCTAACTCCTAACACCGGAAATGATGTTATAAATGGTAATAGATACTGATAAGAACACTTTATTATTAAATCGATACAGTTAAAATGATACTAAAAATATGATATGATATTTATGATAATTATGATAATTAGGTATGATATTTTGAGAACGCGTGGTTTGCTCGATGACCGAACGTGAAGTGATTGATTGTCGCGGTATATTTTAACGCTTACAAACAACGTATTGATGGACTTTATGTAAAAAGTGCAAACAAAGCTGTTCGGTTCAATATTGAACCGAACAAACCGCTAGCGCTTCCATGTTTGCCCCAGACGAGGCGGAGGAGGACGCGAGCGCGCTGCCCGCAGCGCTGGACGCGCTGAGCGAGGCGGCGCGCGCGCGCATACCCAACGCGGCCGACGAGCTGCTCGCCAAAGTGGTGGCCGAGATTACGGCGCGCGCGGAGCGGGCGGTGCTGCGCCACCACTACGACCGGGTGAGATTCGGCGCGAACGGGCGGCTCCGTCCGGGGAAGTACCCGGAAGTACTTCCCAAGTACTACACAAGTCCGGGGAAGTACTTCGCGGAAGGTCGACGTGCGTTCCGTCTGCTGAGCGCGGTGGCCGGGGCCCGCTCCATTGAAAGTTGGTGTAGCTTCTGCTACCGTGTTATTGTGTTGCGAACGTAAACAAAATCAAAATCAAAAATATTTTTATTCACATAGACGCTTGCGCGTTCTTATGAAATGTCAAAAATTTTACATAAAAAATTAATACGTTCGTAAGTTACCACCGGTTCGGAAAGCAGTTTCTGTTGAGAAGAAACCAGCAAGAAACTCAACTCGAGTTGCTCTTTTTAACGTGCGACGTAATCGGACGACGGTTATCGTTTGACATCAGGTGAACAATAGAAACTCTTAACAATACAAATTGTATTAAATAATTCATGCAAAAAAAACACGATTAAAATGGTCCACAATCAGAATTACGATTATGTAAAATTACTAGCGGTCCGGACAGACGTTGTCCTGTACTTACGACTTAAATTCGACAACTTAATAAAATAAATTAGTTGTGAATTAAAACCATCCAGAGCGTTACCTAAACGCATACAAAAAAATTCATTCAAATCGGTCCGGCCGTTTAGGACCTCAGTGACAACAAACACGTACATTAGAATTATACAGAGTGGCTTTTCTAAGTGTATCCATTTTTTTTATTAAATTCTAGACATATATAACGTTATATAGAAAATTATAAATATCTAAAATTATTCGTAAGTAATTAATTACATTCATTTGAACTTATCTCAAAAAGTGGGTGACTTATACGTAACTCATTTATTTTACGCACGATCATTCATAACTAACACTATTTAAAATGACTACCGCATTGTCAACACGTTCTGTTTTTTAAGGATGGCATTGTTTTTTTTTTTTTAATAAACGATAATACTACCGAGCGTGAACCTCCTGTGTAAATGGGCACTTCCCGAAGAAGATAATTGAAGTCAAGCGCAGGAGGGCGCGCTGGGCGTGGAGCGGCGCGCGCGGCGGCTGGCGGCGTGGGCGGGCGGCGGCGCGGCCGGCGCCAGGGACAAGTGCGCGCGCCTCACGCAGCTGGCGGCGCTGCTGGCGCTCGAGCGGCCGCACCACGCGCCCGACGCGCTGCGCCCCCAGGCTCGCCTCGCGCCCGCCCTGCTGCGCGACGTGCTCGCGCGCAGGTCTCTGCCCTCTCGCTCTCGTCCCTCTCATCCGGCCGCGAGGACCGATGCGCACTCACTCTTTTGTCTCCCTCTTATCCATTTCATCCGGCCTCGAGGACCGATGCGCACTCGCGATTGCTCAGAGCGTGGATACTTTCCGGGCCATATTTATGAGAGGGAAAGATTTCTAAATTAGCGAACACGTCCTTAGTTTCCAAGTAATGATTTTTTTTTTTCTTCTCAATCACTTACTAAATATTCCTTTATTTCGTCTTTAAATTACTCAACACACATCTTGCGTCTTCACACCTCGCTCACACTGGCCATACGTCTTCACTCTCGCTCACTCACTCTATCCATCTTACTCTTTCAATCAACATTCCGTGGCTCTGCATTTCACTATCATTCCCATATATGTATAAGTCTCTCTTTTATCTGGCTGCGAGGGCAGATGGCCACTGACACATGCTCGCAGCGTAGATACACTCCGTGCAATGTGCAGTGGCAACGTTAAACAGAGCCACGCGGCAGGGAGGATCGAGTGTATCGAATATAGTTTCATTCACGACGCCTATCTCGTTTATCCGGCCGCGATGACCGCTGCACACTGACGCATGTTTACATGCGACCCATCCCAGGACCAATTCGAGTTGAATTCGCTTGTGGATAGCTCTGTCTAATGTCGCAGTGGCGACATTAGACAGAGCTATCCAGCTGGTAGGACCTAATGTATCGAATATTTTAGAATTATACTCGCAAGATCTATCTGATTTATCCGGTTAGAGGGACCGTTCTTCAGCGTTGAATTGTTCATTTAGTACCAGATTACTTGAAATACTAAATGCACTTTACCGGATCATGTCCGTCTTAATAGCTTTATACAAAGTTGGTAACCTTCGCATCCAAACCCCAAAACCCAAACACTAAACGTAACATTTCAACATAATACAAGGATTTTTAAGATCAAGACCAAAACTAAACAATTGACTATTCTATGACCTACATTTCAATACATTCTCTTTATTTATTGTCTCCCTTTTAAAATGTTTTCTACTTCTTATTTTCAGAACGGACTTCAAGATGGAAGAAATAAAACGTCTAAAGCTTTAAACATTCTTGTAACTGAGAGTTATAATTTTTTATAGCATTGTTTCTATATTATAATAAACATTATTTAACATGTAATAAAATATGTATTAGTAAAGTTATACTTATTCTATAAATCGTTTAATTAGCAAATATGTTATACAAATATGTTTTTTCTTACTAAACAAATATTAAAAAAAGGATTCGTTAATTATTACTAGCACTTAATGTAAAAAAATATAAAAAGAAACAGAGTGAAGGCTGAAACATCAAACGCACAACCCTCAGAGTGACTAATCAAATAGTCTCTCAGTCTCATGTAGACATTCAGTAATTCTTTCAGACGAGATTTATAAAACAATTTTAAACATCAAAAACTAAATTGTTATTCGTAATATAATGCAAAAAATTCACGTATGAAAAAACTTGTCATTAATTATTCTATATTACCGTTAAGTCTAAGATATTGCTACCAATCTACTCGTTATAAACGAGAGATATAAATATAATGGTAATGTGCTTTAATGAAATAAAGACGAAATTGCGCTTTCTGAAATAACAAATTTTCTTTTATTGATAACATAATTAAGTACAAAGTTTTGACAATTTGCATATTCTAAACAAAGTAACTTACCTGAAATAACAAAAAACAACATTTAAAGCCTTTACTTCTACTTTAGTTTATGTAGTCCATTTTTATTATACAAGAAACTATTTACTCTTGCACTTTTTCTAAAATGACATAAGCTAACGTAATTCATTTAAAATTTTCATCGATGTCATTGACATGACATCTGTAGACAATAAATCCATAAAGAAAAAGAACGACGAAACTACGTAGTGATTTTCTTTACATAAATATAAGAGGTGTATTTTTCCATTCAATATCAAATTGAATAAGAAGACAGTTTCCCACCCGATTATAATCGATGATTAGAAGTTACGATTAGAGTAGCTTTCAAGTATCTGCTAAGATGATTTTATATACTTCTACACTCCATAAGTTAAAGGTTAGAGGGATTGCAAATAATACGACAGAGTAATTTGAACAACAATTTAATTCGTATTAATTTAACCATAAAACATTAGCGTAAATAAGGGATAATACAAAATGGAAACATCGCAGTTAGGCTTTAGTTTATGAAACGCAAAATAAATTAAATTTGTGCAAACGTATTCTTTTTTATTACGGAGCGTTTTCTTAGCTACAAGTTGTAAACGTATAGACTAAGATTATAGTAAAAAAAATCTTTCAAGATTATATGATATTATATTAGTAAAAATTCCAAACAAATAATATTAAACCTTGCTGTGCAGAACAGAAAGTATTAAGTTAGACTAGTTACGTTTCTTTGTTGTAATAAAAAATACATTTTCTATCAACAACTGATTAACATGATAAAAACTCTGACTAAGGCACTGATACACCATTCTTTTGAAAGCAAATCGATAAACTTTGTTATCTTACAAACATATTACTAGAGATGAATTATTCCCATTTCATACAAATTGTTTAGTAATAAAATAACATTGTCTTCAACCTTTAGATGTGTATGTATCGACATTACATGACGATACATGCACATCTGAATATTAGTATATGATTTATAATTATCTATACTATATAGTTATAACAGTCAAATCATAACATTAACTATAACAACATATAAAAATGAGCATTGTCGGTATGTATTAAGTGTTATAAAATTGATATGTTGACTCTGCTACTCCCTTTGATGCAATTCGTTCGGAAATAACAAAAACACTTAAGATACAAAATATTCCACTAAATGTTGAATATTGTCAAAGTACTGATATAAGTAAATTAAGAAACTCTTAGTTGGGTCTATACAAGCGGATAGGAAAGTTGTTTTAACAGTTATGAAGAAGACAACTGCCCAGAAATAATAACAAATTAAACCTTGTGCACACCAGAGGTGCTTTGAGCGACGCAATTACGGAAGGTACATCGTTGCAATATCAGATGAGAATTATCCCACGCTAACAATTAAAGGCACAACAATAACCACTGATAAAGATAATTAAACTATACGGGACGCATATCAATACATAAAATAAAAATAAGTTAAGACATAATTTTAGCTGAAACAGAAAATCTTAGTCTAAATAAAGTTAAGATTGACATAATTCCTTTTTGAACTCATTTTCTAATTCATTCATTAATTAATTACTTGGCAGTGCAGAATCAACTGATTATGTTATCTCGGTGTAAATACAATATAAAATATTTCAAAGTTAATTAATTAAAACAGTAAACTTAACTTACTCAAAGGTGGTTAATTTCTTAAAAAAACAACTTAAAGCTAAACAAAAATTATTTATAGTTAATCGTAAAACAAAAGAAATTATCAAACATTACTGTCTCTGATTTTTTCTATAAAATTCATATTATAATAAAAATAATAATTTGCTAATTACGTTTATTACACATTTGTCATTTAAAAAGTATATACATATAAAAATAAAAGCATGTAATAATATGAAAAATACTTCATCTTAATCAAATACATTCTTCATAGTTGAATGTGTCATAATAGTTGCAGAAAACTCTTTTATTTATTTAATAGATACAAAATACTTTAAACGTACTCTGAAAGTAGAAGTAAAAAAATATTTGATTATTTATTTATATTTAGCAATGAATTTAAAATTTTAAATAAGAATATATATTGTAGAAAATAAAAAGAAGTAAAATGTTAAGAAAATTGCAGTATAAGTCGAAAAGCGATTAAATATTTGTACAATATACTTATAAAGTTATATATAATAGTTATTACTAAACATTATATTCTATGTTAACATATGTGAAATAACATTAATTCATATAAAACCCCTTTTTAAACATAAATTCGTAAAAAAATCGTCAGATGATGCCAGTGTCATGTAGCAAACTTTATTTACTTTAGATTCATTTTGTATCACATTATTATTTTAAAAATTGGACAGCTTTGAATACATTTATGTTATGTATATTATTCTCTTTGGTTTTATTAGTGGTCACGATAAAATACGATGTGGATTATTACTAGAGTAGATTCTTAATTGATCTAGTGTGGACTGAAATGAACAATAGAAAATCTGACAATTTCTTGAAATTACAATACAGTCTGATGATGGATATAATTTCTTGTACTATTTGTTAATGCTTTTTAGTTAAGAATATTTCTACAAAAATATGTATTGTCATATTATAATTTTGTAATATGTCAACTAGAATTTAACTAGAAACGATATGAATATTTTTACAATAAAAAAATATATTGATTTCAAAATTTTATGACGAATACTAACCAGTTACAATATTTAAAAAGATACTTCCAACATGAAATTTATATGAATAATTATTTTTTATTTGCATAACAAATATTTATTGACAATTATAAAATGTAATATTAAAATATGCTTATATTTAAATTTGATATAATTTTTTTACATGATTAATAAAAAATTAAGTCGTGGACACTTCCGGCGGAATATTAATTGATTTCACACAGAAAAAGACAATCGTGGGAATTCACGGGTGAGTAATAGATATTCTTTGTGAGTTAGAATATGCAACAATATAAAATACTAACTTGTAAAAAAAACTGCAACACTTACAGGTATAGTAAAAAAAAATGCCTAATGCCTACATCTAAGGTGAACAGTTATTAAGTACATATTATTCAATAACAGGAATATATTAAAAATATCTCACTTTAACAAAAACAAAGGATACCTAAAAAGCAAGACAAAAAAGTGAGGGATGTCGATTTGTATAAAGGTTAAATTTTAGGTGTTGTTATATTTTAAGTTACATGTTAGTTAAAAACAGATAATGATTAAAATCGAAGTGGTTACCAAAATGTTAAAAAAATATAATGATGCCTTTACGTCAATTATACATAGAGACGTTAATAATTGCTTCATTTTGAATTGTCAAATGAGATGATTGTTTAAAACGTTGGGACGACGCAGACCCTGTGTCGTAATAAAATTGTCAATATAACATAGCCGTGGTATACTTAGGTATTATAAAACTACATTGACGAAAGCATCTTAATACTCGACTGCGTAATGGGGCGAGTTCAAGTTGGGTGTGCGGTGTTGGGCGTGCCGGTGTCGCGTGCGGTGTAAATAGTTGGTGTTTTAGGGCCGTGAAGCCCGATGCTTCAGTTCGGCCGACTACCGAGGCGGGTGTGCCGACAGCTAGTAGCCCTCGCGCGGGGGCGTGTTGACCGTGGACGTGGTCTGTTTGGAGACGACGCGGGTGCCCTGCGCCAGGCCGCCCGCGCGCACCGCCCGCCATTTCACGAACGCGTCCATTGCGTACGCGGCGGTCGCGACGAACGCGAAGAACTGAGCGGCGGATTTAAACAGTATCAAGTGACAGCCCATAGTAAGCAGCGGCACTGCTTAATACATAATATATCTATATACAGCGTGTCGTTACCATCGCGACAATAAATGAACACACGACTAACGCTACTTGCCAATAATCATAAAAAAAATATTAACGTTAAACAAAATCGATAATTAAAAAAAATATATTTTTCAAACAAACTAATTAAGTAAAAAAGAAACAAAATTTGAAACATCCTATACAACTCGCGCCACAGCGTCGCATTACAAGCCTCTCGTTCTAACAGTATGTTTTGTCTCTTTAAATTCATTCAACCCATTCATATGCTTTGTGACCTTCACAAATGTAAAGTTCATTTGTGAAGGTTTACACGTTACGTTACAGTTTTATACGTAAGAATGTTCTAAAAATGTTTGTTTAGTAAAATTTAATAACTCGGTAAATATTGATGTTTAAAGAATGTAAATGCTTAATACAATTTTAAAAAGTTATCCTCTATATGTGTGTTCATTTATTGTCGCGGTTGTAACGACACGCTGTATATATTTCTTCACTTTCTCACATAAAAAAAGGTCAATCCTGTCGTATGAGCGTCCTACCCAGATTTCATTCGGTACGTGCGATGCGTATGGATTAACTTTCTTTTCGCAATCACACTGGCATAGCAGTACATGTTATAAAGCCTCAATATAAGGTATGGTGACGCTCCTTGTTGTTACTCAAACTTTTATAGGCAGCTATCGAGTTTACATAAATCTTGGAGAAGTTATCTAAACTTAATTAAGTCAATCCGATCGCATTCGATTACTCAATAGTACCTAAGCTAAAATTTGTGATGCTGTGTTAAAATATCATGTAAAACAATTGTATCATCAAAATTTTATTACGTCCAAATAGTTAAGAATTTTTTACTAACGACAAACAAAACCGACTTCAAATATCTCTCTCTGTATTCATTTTATAATTGATTTCCCTAAATATCTCCGGAGCCCAAGATCCAATACCAATGAAATTAATATGGTACCACACGGGAAGCACCGGCTTTCAAATAAAGAGAATCATCAAATTCGGTTCCCTCTATCGAAAGTTCTGAGGTAACAAACATAAAAAAAAATACAGTGGAATTGAGAACCTCCTACTTTTGAAGTCGATTAAAAAGTGCGACGCGACGAAATTTAATATTTTCATTGTGCATATAACCTGAATAAATTTATGTGGTAGGGCCGCGCAACAGTGTTCGCTGTTGAATGGATGGGCAGGTCCGTCCGGGTTAGTACCACGACCTAACAGAATACCGGCGTGAAGTAGAAGCGTTGCACTTCTGCGTTTCGTCTGGTGAGTGAGGTAACCGGGGCCCAATTTATTAAAAGGTGTTATCACTTAACATCAGGTGATCTCACATAAAAATAAATAAATTTAAATGTTGTTTCTGCTAATCGAATGTTTGCATTGATTATGTTCTGTCGCCCATAACAGGTGTATCGAAAAGATTTTCAAGTTGCAGTTTTAAATATTACAAAGGATAATACTCACCGCCGCAGCGGAATGGGGGTTGTCCCTGACGGTGACAGCCAAGATGGCGGCGATCACGTATAGCAAGGTCCACAGGGAGCAGAACACGAACTCAATCCTGAGCCAGGGGATCTTGTAGAACTTCTCAACGATGTGGAACAGGTAGAAGCCGAGCAGGATGCCCGTGAACCAGAAGGCGATCATCGATATCCAGCTGAAGTAGGAGCCCTTGCTGGCGTTGTTGAACCAGGAGAACTGGATGCAGATGAAACCGAGCAGGCTGCACACCTGGAACGACATCAGACTAAACTAACAGCCTATACTCACGCGAGGGCATTAGGGCTTTATCAGGGGCAAAAAGAAAGTTTGAAATATCTATTTTTCGAATGAATACGCTCCTTCATTCTACATTCTGTACATTGGGTTATTTTGAGCGAACTTAATTGTGCTATATGGTATGTAACATAGTTTAGCATTCCGACTACGATAATTTGTGTTGATGTTTATTCTGGCTAATAGCTCAGTGCGTGTTATCGAATTACAATCTTATACAAAAATACTAAACTGCTGCGTTGCTTTCGGTCTTCAAGACTTTCCGTTTTAAAATATTTTAATCGATCCTCATATTCTGGTAGTATTCGTCTAAGGCAGTAACGGTATGATAATTTCGGCAGTACATTTTTCTGAACTCTTTCTATTCTATATACATGGATTGCGTAATAAGGTGACCAAGGCACTACAGCAATGTGTGAATGTAATGATTATTAACAAATAAATAACACTATTTGAAACCGTTTTTCGCCCTGGGTTCAAACAGTCTTCGTTGCAATGGTTCACCTATCGTCCGTCGCGTCTTTCGTTTACAAAGCAATCCTTGCAATTAAAAGTAAACTTTTTACCAATGAAATACAGTCTATAATGTATTACCAGTTGTTAATGCTGTCGTTCGTAATGCAAAGGTCAAACCCTTGCAAGCTTAAGTCGTTTTACTTAAAGTTCAGAGTCGAATTGCATGAAGCATGAACAATGAATTGGAATAATCGCTGAAATTCCCGGAGTTCGAGCCGGTGAGCACGTCGCATGGATATTATTTCATACTAGCTGCTGCCCGCGACTACGTCTGCGTAGAATAGATTGAAAGCGTAAACTGCAGCGCGTAGCTGTCTTATTCTGATGTATATGTTATATTATTGTACAGTTTCATTAAAATCCATTCAGTAGTATTTGCGTGAAAGAGTAACAAACATCCATCCATACATACAAACTTTCGCCTTTATAATATTAAGGATTTGTTTACATTTTTTTTTTTTTGGGCCAGTCAGTCCTTTTTTTGTTCTAGTTTTGTGTGAAAGCAAATGTAAATTTTAAATAGTTCTGGAAATATTTAAATGAGTGTAACGCTGTACAGATTGTGTTAAAATTAGTACTTCTAACCACACTACATAGTATAAAATGGTTTCACTCGACGAAAACTTTGATAACGCGATTCTATTTCGTGTTGGTTGAGATTCATCGTCTTCAACAGTTGCAACCACGACCTTTTTGCGCCGCTATTATTTAACAAACTGTAAGCCACTTTATCCAATTCAGTGAGGGTTGCCACCTGTAATATAATATATAGTATCGTACTATATTTTTGCTAATTGTACTGTATGATATAGAAAATAATATAGTACGAAATGTACATGTACCTTCATTGCTAAACAATTTTCGCACTTTTTTATATTAACTGTTTAATCTGGAACATATCCACTACATTTCAGCTCTTTTTATCACCCGGTGTGCAAATAGTCTAACGACACCTCTGACTTACCTATTTATACGTTCTCTGAACGAAGGTGTCGTTCCCACTATTTGGAAGTCGGCGTACATCACACCAATCCATAAACAAGGACCGAAAGATATGGTCGATAATTATAGGCCTATCTCAAAGCTGTGTCTGTTTGCAAAAATTTTTGAAAGAGTTGTCTATAAGCAATTATATGAAACCCTGAAGCACGCACTCATTCTGGAGCAACATGGTTTTCTAAAAGGTAGATCTACTACATCTAACCTTATTGTTAGCAGCGACTACATCTTCCACGCGGGCGGGAAAGAGATACGCATGTTCGCTGCGTATCGCCCGCCCAGCTCACCCTTCAATGCCAGAGACATCCGGAATATTTTTTCCGACAACACTCCTGCCATTATAGCGGGGGACTTCAACGATAAACATCCATCGTGGGGATCGCGAGTCGTGTCCCCCGCTGGCAGGAGGCTATACGAGGACGCAGAAGAGGCGGGTTACGAAGTGTTGGGCCCCGACGAGCCCACACACGTACCCGCCGACGAACACCAAGTTCCGGATGTCCTGGACATCGTGCTCTGCCACAAAGTGCCATGCCCTGTCCAGGTAGAGGTGCTGTATGATGCGGACACGCAGCACCTCCCTGTGCTCATCGTGCTGAGTCTGGCTGCGGACTCACTGGCTCCCAGAGGCCCTAGGTACAGGACCGATTGGGGGGCCTATTCGAGAGCTATGTCCGACTTCAGTTTCGGTGCACCCATCTCAACCGCGGAGGACGTGGAACAGGCCGCGTGCAAAATCACCTGTAAAATACAGGAAGAATTGCGCGCGGCGACCAAGGCGGTGCCACAGGTGCACCGAAAAGACAAACTCCCGCGTAGGCTCCTCGATCGACTGCACGAGAAGAGGGAGCTCAGGAGGCTGTGGGCACGCACTCGCTGCCCACGAGTGAAGACACGTCTAAATCGGGTCAAGGATGAGCTGTCGGCAGCCATCAAGGCGTACAGGGGTGAGGGGTGGGAGCGCCGCATAGAGCAGGCCTCCGAGTCGCAGACCTCCCTTCACCACCTTAACCGGCAGCTCAGCCGAACGCCACAACCCATCTGTCCACTCGTGGGCAGTGACGGACGTAAGCACGTTGCAGCCCAAGACAGGGCTGACATTCTGGCAGAGCACTTAGAAGGGCAATTCGTGCCCAATACATCGGCCCCAGGCGCCATTGCGTTCCACCAAGAAGTGGAGCGGCACATACAGGTGTTCCTGTCGGAGCCGGTGCCACGGCTGGATGGTGGACTTTTCATCACTCCGGCCGAAGTGCGTAGAGCCGCGAGTCAACTCGCGCTCCGCAAGGCACCCGGCATCGACGGAATCACGACGTTGGCGATAAGGCAACTACCGAAAAAGGGGTTAGTTGCGCTGTGCCGCCTGTATAATGGTGTACTGCGCACGGCGCACTTCCCCTCTGAGTGGAAAACCGGCAAGATCATCGTCCTGCCGAAACCGGGCAAGGACCGACGACTTCCGGCGAGCTACCGGCCAATCACGCTACTGCCGCACGTAGCAAAACTTTTCGAACGGTTGCTGCTGCGGAGAATAGTTCCCTGCATCGAGCTACGCAGGGAACAGTTCGGTTTCCGCAGCGGCCACTCCACCACAGCGCAGCTGGCCCGAGTGCTGCACTATCTTGCGGCCCAGTACAACAGGGGCCGCATCTGTCTGGGGGTCCTTCTCGACATGGAGAAGGCCTTCGACAGAGTGTGGCACGAGGGTCTGCTGCACAAGCTGTTAGAAAACACCACCACCCACCGTGCGCTCGTGCGGTTAGTAGCGTCATTTCTTCAGGACCGGAAGTTCGTCGTGCACGTCGAGGGAGCCGACTCGGCGGTACGATGCATCAAAGCCGGTGTACCACAAGGTAGTTGTCTGTCGCCACACCTGTATGCGGTGTACACGGACGACATTCCCACCTTGGAGCAAAACGCCTCCGACTGGGATGAAGACGTACTGTTGGCCCTGTACGCGGACGACAGTGCGTTCTTCACGTCTTCACACAACGCGGCGTTTGCGGCGAGGAAGATGCAGCGCCAATTGGACCTGCTGCCCGAGTGGTTGGATAGGTGGCGGATGTCTGTCAATGTTGACAAAACGTCCGCCATCTTCATCCGCCACATCAAACACCAACCCACGCTTGAGCTGCGAGGTCAAGCGATAACGAACCAGGACACCATCAGGTATCTTGGGTGCCGGATAGACCGCTCGCTGAGTATGGCGCCCCAAGTCGAACACTCTGTTCGACAAGCCAGGGCAGCTCGAGCGGTCCTTTACCCAATCCTGGCATCCAAGCTACCTGTTAAGACGAAACTGGGCGTCTATAAAACCTACATCCGTTCGCGCTTGACCTACGCCGCTCCGGCGTGGTATGCACTGGTTTCCGCCTCGCAGAGGCGCAGGCTCCAGGCGCAGCAGAACCTCGCCCTTCGAGCAATCGTGGGAGCCGGGCGTTACGTCAGGAACGACGTAATCGCCAGAGACCTGAAGATCGTGTCCATCGAGGAGTTTGTGGTCCGGTTGGCCCGTCGCTTGTACGACAGGGCTGACAACGGGCCCACACCCACACCTGGAGAATATTGCTCCACTCCACGCCCGTCCTCCTGACGGACGTCCGCTCCCACGAGAGCTACTGCGGTCGGAACAGGCCATTGGGGGGCCGGACCCGACCGCACTTCCGCCGCTGTGTCGAAGACGATGTCGTCCTCGCGTTACACACCGCGTGTAACGCCGTACACCCGCAAGTGCCGCTACCGCGGTCAGGGATAGGGATGGCCGATGGCCATCCTCACCACCGACCAGCCATTCGCTGGTCGAGATACATGCCCGAGTAATGGGGACAGGGCCCCCGAGACTCGTTTAAAGCAGGCCTCGCGCCAGCTTCGTACATCATCAACGACTACATCTCAAAGCATATGGATCTGCCATCACAAGTCGATGTAGTTTACACTGACTACAGAAAATGTTTTGATAGAATCGATCATTTGATACTTTTGCGTAAGCTTCAATTTATTAGTATAAGAGGTAACTTATATAGATGGTTTTCTTCTTACGTCCAAAAAAGATGTCAAACCGTTGTACTAAACGGTTATACTTCAGCCACATTAAAGATTCCATCTGGTGTCCCGCAAGGATCCTTGTTAGAGCCTTTGCTTTTTAATATTTTTATTAACGACACCTTAACCTGTTTCCATCACTCTAAAATAATTTTATATGCAGATGACATGAAAATCCTCAAACAGATAAAATGCTTTGAGGATGCGATTTTTCTTCGTATTACGTTTTGATGAACACATTAATAATATAATCAATAAAGCATCTAAAGCATTAGGGTTTGTAATGCGCATGTCAAGTGACTTTAACTCCATAAAAACATTTAAAATCCTATACTGCGCCTATGTGCGCCAGTCATCTGGAATATGCCTCTCAAGTTTGGAATCCAAATTATAGCATCTATGTTGATCTTATCGAACAAATACAGCTTACAAATACGCTTTTTACGATATTTGCAATTTCGAACTAAATGTTATATTTCAGACCACATTAAACGGTGCCAAACTTTTCACTTTCTTCCACTTGAAGATAGAAGGCGAATAGCAGATATTGCTTATCTACTTAACATAGCAAATGGCTCGGTCGATTGTCCAGAGTTATTACACAACATAAGTTTAAGAGTTCCAACCGCCGCATATCGCAAACTTGCAGTCTTACACGTATCATCAGCTAGAACGAATTACAGGCAGAATTCCTTCTTTATTTGAGCAAGCAGATGTTTTAACGCGGTAGCTAAGCAACACGACGTTGATTTTTATAATACATCTGTCTATCAGATTAAAAAACTGCTTAGCAAATTTTGTAAATTTTATCATAACTGTGACCTTACACTCCGTTATACTTCTATGTACGCGTTATATTCTTTATATTTAACTAATTGTGAAAACTTATAATTGGCCTTCTGTACTTCTAATCAAATACTTTAATCATGTGCTAGCTGTTAGTTTCCCTAAAATTGTAAAATAAATAAATAATTAAATACACAAAGTGTATATGTTTTCAGAATGAAATTAACGACGTTTATTTGTTGTAAGTCGCTAATGCCGCCTAATTTTCGAGAATAATGATGCTTTATTTATTTAGTTAAAAATAAATTGTTTACTTATTTTAACACAAATCTAAGATCTAGTTTATATTCTTATGATTTATGAATTAATTAAATATACTTTATTGTACACTGATAACAGATATTGAATAATCAACAAAAAACTAATACAAAACTGTACAATAGGCGGCCTTATCGCTAAAAAGCGATTACGCCTCCTATTATGTTCAAAACAATTGAACTTTATTGGCCACAGCAAAAAGTAATAACAAGTACTTATGGCACAAAAAAGTAAAAAAATAATATATCGATATATTGATATTTTTAACTCGATAATAATCGATAGTTTTTAAAAATGTCGATACGATAAATATCGATATATTTTTTTACTTACCCATCCCTAGTATACAGTAGGAAGCATCAAATTGAGATCATAGACAACAGTTTTGTTTTTTTCGTGCATTTTCTTTGTATCAGATTATTCAGCTGAATTAAATTTTAATACAAATATCGTTTTAGATACGATTTCGATATTCAATTTTTATATCGACATATCGATATTTTTTCGGCATCCCTAGTCTATGGTACAGAATTGTCCTGAAGTTGATTCAGGTAGCTGTGAGCGAGTGCATGTGTTCAACACAATTTCTAGGATTGAGAGCAATTTTCCGCCTTTTTAGGATTATCATAGGTATTCTTTTACATATTTTTTTGGCATAAAATCTTGCTAATTATACTAATAACCTAAAGTTTTAAATTAATTATTCATAATTATAGATAAATTTACAAGATTACATTATCAAAAATATTACTCGAATTGTCTGTAGTTTGCAGAAAGAGCACACTGTGTGTATTTTTAAGTTAATGTTTCGAACTGGGTGACAATTTTTTTTTTACTTATATTTATTTTGCCACTCAGAACTCAATTATGCTTTGAATCATTTATGTTGTCTCAATAATTCCATTATTTTACTTTAAATACAACTTTGATACTTCTTGTTTTTCACTTTATTTCACATACTTTATCATTTACCATGGTCCCTAAAGTTTAGTTATCGTAGACCGAACTTGCACTAAATGTAGCGTAATTCCGAAATATGAATGTCGCATGAGTATGTTTAATCTACTCAGGGGATAGTAGGGAACTATATATTTTGCAAGGGTAAATGAGGACGAAAAAGAAATGTATCTTTTCATAGCTCAGCTCAGTAAAATTCAGTTTTAAATGTCATTCAGAATTACCCTAGCATACTTCGGAGTTGCACTTACACAACAAAAAAAGAATCTAATTTTGAAATAGTTTTATTGTAAAATACTGAGTATATTAATAATAGTCATTGGAATAATGTTTTAAGATGTATATTCAAGTTAACTATGCGACCTTAGTCGATAGCATTAACTACACCAATTCTGACTGGTAAACGAAAATTCTAACATACCGTCAACTATTCTCAAATCGTTTCGTAAATACCCGAATGCACCTTACATAAAACTCCAAAGGTTATCTTCTCGTTAATATTTGTGTGTAGTCATTCCAACGATTGCAAGCTAGTGGTATATAGTTCTAACGTGTTGTTTTCCAGCTATTTAAGCGGCAGGCTGTACACTGAAAATGGGTAACGTTTTCGCGTCATGCCTCGTAAACGTGCTAGCTGGCATTGTTGTGTATACCGGCAAGGGACTATGGTTACTGGCGAAGCTTGGGTTTGGAGCTACAGGTGTGGTGGTAGGCAGCCTCGCAGCGGCTGCCATGGCTTTTACAGGAAACGTGCCTTCGGGCTCCATTATATCGATGGCAACCTCAATGGCAATGCGAGCTTAAGATGTACGTAATATCATGAAATTCAAGTTACATATAATTAAACTCACTTTACAGCAGATCTAATAATAAAATCATGTTCTTATATTCAAAACTAATATTATAAAGAAGAAAGATTTAATTTTTATAGTTGTACTTCTTTTGGCGCGTTAGGGAAAAATGATGAGAGTAAATTTTTACGATGCGCGCGCCGTCTCGAAAAACCGACATCTACGTATGTTTGCGTGAGAACTGACAACTGTTTTCACGATATTTATTTTGTGATGTTTAAATAAACTTGTGATGATGAAGTTGGTTGCCTTCACCATGGCTACCAATAACAACTTTTTAAGATTTACCTATAATTCTAAGTTATTTAATTAAACCGTTATCATTTAATGTCCTTTTCACAAAGAGTGCTGGCACGGGGTATAAAATTTTTAGTTCTTTCCTTTTGTTATGTTAAAGAAGTATAACTTCTTACACACATGTTTTTTTTATTTGTTTGATTGTTAAGATTAAACTCAAAAATTTTGAAAATTCTTTTGCATTGGTATTAATTGTACTTTTATAAAGGTTTATCAGTAGTTGAATAGTAGGTATGCCTAAATGTGTAAATCCCTAATAAAAATAGTGTATTAAATAAGAATGTGATTTAGATTATTTGACTCTATTAGATTATTATGGTACATATTAACTTAAAACAATACAGTTATAATTCCAAATGCGAACTTTTCTTTTCCGAAAAGATTTCTTTTTCCGACAAAATCATTTTGACCCAAAATTTTAGCTCTATCATACCGGGAATTAACGTAGTCCGTTCAGATTCACTTTACCTCTTAGGTGCTCCTTTGTTGATACCAAGTCTGGAACCTCATTTAAAATTAAAGTTGTCAATTTTTAGATCATGTCAATAAATTGTTTTTACTAAATTCGCATATTGCGCTTACTATTTTGCGACATTGTATTCTTGTACCTAAATTTACGCACCTCCTTCGCTCGAGTCCAGTTTGGAAATGCGGTGACTTTTTGAACGAAATTGATTTCCATCTTAAATCAGCTCTAGAAAAAATTCTAAATTTATCTCTTAATGAATTAAGCTGGACTCAAGCTACGCTGCCAATTCGTTTTGGTGGTATCGGTGTAAGGAAAATTTCTAGTGTCGCTCTACCTGCCTTCCTTGCTTTCCGTACATAAACTATTTACGCTATGGTAAATAATTTATGTAATAACATCCTTAATCACGATTCAGAACTTTCCTATGCAGAGGAGGCAAGGATGTCTTGGCTGTCTATCTGTCCCAACGAAAATATCCCACTGGAAGTAAACCTACAAAAACAGTGGGATGTTCCTTTGGTGCGGAGAGTACAGAGAGATACGTTTCAATCTTTAGAAAGTAATTTAGAGCGTGCCCGTTTCCTAGGAGTCTCATCTAAAGAATCGAGTTATTGGCTTCACGCTTTACCATCAAGTAACTTGGGCACATTACTTGACGATGAAAGCTTACGCATTGCTGTAGGAATCCGTCTGGGGTCACCGATTTGTCAACCACACCAATGCCCTTGTGGTGTCAGTGTAGACAAATTTGGTCTCCACGGGCTTTCTTGTCAAAAAAGTGCTGGCCGTTTTTCTCGCCACGGTTCCCTGAACGACATCATCCGTAGGGCTCTTGTTTCCATCAATGTTCCATCTATTTTAGAGCCCTGTGGCATTTTATGCGACGATGGTAAGAGACCCGACGGTTTAACATTGATCCCTTGGGAGAGAGGCAAAGCCCTTGTTTGGGACGCCACTTGTGTAGACACTTTGGCTGCCTCTCATCTAAGGGGTACTTCGGTCAGGGCCGGGGCGGCATCGGAGGCAGCTGAAGTAAGTAAATGGCGCAAATATGAGTCTTTATGTTCAGATTATGTATTTGTGCCATTTGCTGTTGAAACATTAGGTCCGTGGGGTCCCCGCACATCAATTTTTTTAAAAGTTTATGTCCTAGGCTTAACGCCGCGGCTGGTGACAAGAGAGCTGGTTCTTTTCTCGCGCAAAGGTTGAGCATAACTATTCAGCGAGGAAATTTAGCTAGCGTTCTTGGCACCATGCCGCGTGGATTAGGTTTATTACATAATATGTAATTTTAGATAGATTTAATCTTGTAAATATTAGATCAATAAAGATTGTCTTTTCGTTTAATCGTATCAAAAAAAAAAATACAGGTATTTATTTAAAATATTGTCATATTTCAAAACTATATAATGATACAAAAGTTTTTGATTTAAATCAAATTTTAATATACTGTCTGTTCTCTTTTGCAGGAAAGTTGCTGACTACAAAGTGTCAAGCTTACTAGAAGTGTTTCATGTTATATTTAACACTGTTTAAGTTAAATTTGTTAACTTATATATTATTAAATAGAACATTAATTTTGGAAACCACACAAAAATTATTTGCTCTAAGACAATATTAAACTATAAACTTTACCTTTTTCATTTTGCTTATATCATATATTCTAGAAAAGACATCATGAAGCCTATTTAATCAAGATCCAATTTATACAGGGTGGCTTTTCTAAAGGTGCCCAAATTCACACAGAATTTTTTTTTTATGTGAATAGTTGTCAAACGAGCAGACGGTTCACCTGATGTTAAGTGAATACCGCCGCCCATGGACATCTGCCGCACCCGAGGGTTACAGAGACGTTGACAACCTTTTGAAAATTGGGCTCCGGCTACCTCACTCACCAGACGAAACGCGAAAGTATTTGTCATACTTCCACTTTACGCTGGTCTTCTGTGAGGTCGTGGTACTTACCCGGACGGGCCTGCCCATTCGTGCAACAGCCGAGGCTGCTGCGTGGCCCTACCACCGTAAAAAAGACGAAAGAAAAGGAGGTACAGACTTTATAGTAAAATCGTTTATTAAAATGAAAACAACTTTTTTTTTAAATGCAATTCTATTCCCTAAAATCAGAACTTGTTGACAATGCCATTCATAATGCGTCGTATTGTTTTGAAACGAACATGTGTGCGTGTTAGTTATGAATGTTTGCGCGTAAAAGAAATGAGTTGCCCATAAAACACGCACTTTTTGAGATAAGTTCAAATGAATGTAATTAATTAATTACAAAAGATTTTAAATATTTATCATTTTTATATAACATTATTTATGTCTAGAATCTAATTTTAAAAAATGGATTTACTTAGAAAAGCATTGTATAAAGAGGATGATTAACATATAATGAAATGAAATTATTCTTAGAAATTAAGATTTAGGAAGTACAGTGCTATCGGCAATAACATTTGTTTGTTCTTTATCTATAAATTTGTTTGGGCATCATAATATAAAAGCTATAAAAACTTTTATTTAAACAAAGGTAATAAAGAAAAATAGAATGATGCCTGGTTACTGAAATACTGATCATTGTAGAAATTAACTAATCAGAGAATTTAACTATCCTTTTGGTAACTCAAATGACACTTGAAAAGCCATTTGACAGCTTATTAGTTAATTTCTGTGATGATCAGTGTTTCAGAAACCGGGCCTCAGAGATGGATTAGAAATTGTTACTTACAACTTGTACAACTTTCAGAATGCCCGGTATGGTCCTAATATACAGTGGGTCAAAACGTATATTCGTTTGCACTGTAGTGCTTGAAGTTACTGTTGTTGTTGTTGTATGCTGACCAGGGAACCCCACTTCTGCCATTATTATTATACCTACAACAACAAAAATGTAAATATGAATATTAGTATGTATTTCGAAGAGATCTTGCGATATCTAAGCTAGCTACATTAGATGTATTATCTATATAATGATCTCTTTAATTGTATGGAAGTCTCAAGTGCCATATTAAGTTTGATGCTCTTTTGATGATTTTTTTGACCATGTGTCAATGTCATTGTCAATTATTAACAGGGATTATAAATAATCTTTACTTGATGGAGCCATTATATTAAAATTGTAATAATCTTTAATTTATAAATAATTTTTCAATGAACTATTTATGGGGACTTCCCGTTAAACACACTTTTGCTTTCAATACTTCGCTTGTTGAAGAGTAACTTTGCATATCATGTTATAAGGTAGGTAAAAGAGTTCATCAAAGTCTAATAGTATGACTAATTTCTTATTTCCTAAACTAAGATAAGAAATAAACATAATCCATAGATGCCATTATATTGTCTTTTGATGGTATCAAAGATATAATAATATAATATAATATATAATATCGGATACATCTTTTCCCTCTCCACAACATTCTCTAGTCCCAAACTAAGCAAAGCTTGTACTATGGGTACTAGATAAACTGATAAACATACTTAAACATACTTTTCTTTTGTAAATAAATACATGTTATACATATATAAACACCCAGACACTGGAAAAACACGATGTTCATCACACAATATTTTTCCAGTAGTGGGGATCGAATCCACACCCTCTGGCGCAAGAGGCAGGGTCACTACTCCCCACGCCAATCGGGTCGTCAAAGATTTAATAAAAGTGGGTTGTAGAAAAGATGGTAATAAAAGTGGGAATTTTACCAATTTTAAAGTTTATTCCTAACATGGAATAGAGAAAACAGTTTTCTCTACCTTGTTTTCATTACTCCGTGATTCCTACTGAGGATATGTTAATAAGACTAAAATCTAAGGATAAAACTAATATTGAAGAAGTGATGAACTTGGAAGACGAGTAAATTAATGCCTGATAAAATCAAAATTATGTGTACTATAAATGTTTCACAAAATCTTTTTCACCATACCTAAATCCAACCCTGGGTATTGGGTAATGTAACAAATCATTAAGATAACATTATTTTATGTAAATAGATGGTAATGTGATTTAGACAAGATATGTGTCCTTGAGGTATAAAATGTCATAGGTGTATCTACAAAAAATCCAAGTGCATCAAAATATAACACATTAAGGGAAAACTCATAGTAAATAATAAATATCACAATATGTCCGAATTCGAGCATTAGCTTAATTACAAATATATAGAGATAATATAATAAATAGAGAATCAATTCTTTGCCACATAGAAGTTATAAGGGCGATAAGGATAATTATAACAGCAACCCAATTATGACTGATTACATGGATTTCCATTTTTTTAAAAAATCATAGCTTTGTCACCACCCAAAACTATATTGAATGTTAAAAGAGTTGCAAAAACTAAAATAGGCAGAACTATTAAAAACTAAGTGGAGAAACTCACGTAGATATATTTAAAACAACACTTCAATTGTCATGCATTAGCAGATACTTAGTTAATTTGCTCGAAAATATATTCACGAATTCACTGATTTATTGTTAGAATGTAATTGAAAATATCGTGTGACGAAATTCACGAAATATTTAATGCCAAAGTTGACAATTGACATACACTCATCGCACATCCACCCACTTTTTTATTATATATTTCAAACGTGATAACTTATCTATGTTTCGTGAATCTGATGAAATCACAAAATTGTAATTGAGTCACCGAGTCGTCGTCTATTAAGCGACATTGATAATATTTTGATTATTATCATATCTGAGGAACTATTATTTTATTTTGATAAGTAAGTAAATAAAATTACCTTAAATGGTATTCCATTATATTTTTAACTTCAGTTTAACTGAAGTAATAAATATAAATTTATTATTTATACTTATGAATACAAAATGTGCGATAAGACTCTAGACGACAATGTTTATGAATGTTATATTCTTAGATAACACGAACGGAACGTAAATAAATAGGCTAATAATGTTTTGACAGTTTCGATTTGTTGATTTACTGGGTATTGAAGGATTTTTTTAAAATGAGATTCTTTTATCGATTTTACTTTTTTATATATGTTTAATACAAACTTTTCCTGCTACTACAATACTTTTTAAATAGTTTAATGTTTGTTAAATAATGAGACAATGTGAAGATGTGCTCATCAGTTTTTAATGGAATTTGTAAACAAATTGAGTTACCGCATGATTTGTTATTCAAAAATATGAGTCATTGATGCATTTAACAACATTCAGTGTGTACTTGATACGTTCATAATTTAGTGTCAAGGAGATACACTGACTAAAATGCCATATCAGGCATCCGTATTTATCTGAATGTTGCAATTGGGAGATAACACCTAAGCCTAATATTTTTTCGTTAAAAAATCGTATTGGAGACTCAGTACAGTAATTTTGTAAGTAAACGCTACTTTCTTACACATATACATATAGAATTAATATTCAATAGTTTGCTTTGTGGAATTGACACCTACTAATTTACTATTTTTAATACCAATGTTATTAATGTTGAGCAACACTTTTTGTCGGTGGTTCGTGTTTGGTTTATAAAAAATTTAAAAATCATAGTAAAATATTAACACATGATTTTTTTAGACGTTTTTATGTTCTGCTATAATAGATTTATTGATTAGCAATATATTTCATGAAAAAATTAAATTAATGAAAATAATATTGCTGAATATTTTGCAGGCATCGGAATGGCCGCATACCCAAGTCAACCTGATGCACCACCCCAGACATTGGGCTCCACTAATACAGTTTTCATAACAGAAACACGTTTTGATTCCTCATATATCAAAACATTACCAGGAATGATTAAAGTTGCAGTAATTGTGAGTACTATGACATAATTTTAAATATGGTATGGTCACTCATCAGCCTCTACTGTTATATGAAAGGGGGGGTACATTTGGTGAATAACCAAGACCTCACACTTGCCTCGCTCTTAATTTTCATCTGGAATAGTAATCAGGGCCCAATTTTTTAAAGGTTGTCAAGTCATCTAGTCAAGCCCTCGGCCCTCAGGTGTTGTTTTTGTGTTAATCTTTTAAACAATGCAACGGATTTTAATGCAGTTTTCAGCAATAGATAGTGATTCAAGATGAAGATTTATATGTAGTATACATGTATATTGTAGTAAAGAAAAGCCAAGATATTTAAAGATTTGTGATGTGATGTAGTAACATATTGTCTGCTTGCATACATTGCAAACTGTGGCTAAACCTGACGAGATACATTAAATTAATAAACTTCACACTGCCCCACATTAGTATCTACATTTCGTAGGCAATTTTATAAATAAATAGTAATTTTTTGCAACAAACTTGTTCTGAAATATTTGTAGTTTTTATTTTTGTCAACTTTTAGGAAATCTTGCTATTCAACTCTCACTTGGTTATTAATGTTTTAATAGTTTGATCTCTTTTAATCTCAGGTCCTGAATCTGTTTGGCTTCATATGCGTACAGTCGTCTGCGTTCTGGTTTCACGGGAGCGGAGTTTACTTCAACGTCGTAGCCCACATAGGGCTCTGGTTCTCCGCAATTATGCTGCTGCTATACCTGTTCCATGTTGTTGAGAAATACCATAAATTGAAATGGCTGAAGATCGAGATGGTGGCGTGCGGCGCGATCGCTTTCCTTTACCTAATCGCGTCCACGATCGTAGTGGCTTTCGGCTCCGCAGCATATTCAGCCGCCGGGGTAATAACGATAACTTTATTTATTACAATTAACTATGTTTAACGTACATTAGTTGCAGTTAACAATATCAAGTATAGTTAGTTTATATATAGTTCAATACTATTGCGATTGATTACAATGTAGGCACTGGGATTTTTTATTAAACCTAAGTACATAAATAATAAGAGCCGTGATAGCTCAGTGTCCGGGCGCTCGCCTTTAATTCAATATACTCGAGCAACCTGAGTTCGATCCCCGGTGCCGGCACCAATGAAGTTTTTAACTTTAAGTGCTGACTTATCACGTGCTCCGCGGTGAAAGAAAACATCGTGAGGAAACCTGCATATTTTCGAAATAATAACAAAAAAAAAAGACATTTCGAAGATATGTGAAATCCGCCAATCCGCAGTGGGGCCGCGTGGTGGACTATGCCCTGATACCCTTTGAATAGAGGAGGCCTTTGCCCAGCCGTGGGACATGTACAGGCTTTTACTTTACTTACATAAATGGCTTTGTACAAATGGGGTCTCAAAAACGCCTCAAGTCTCCAAATCTTGAAAATTTTAGAATTTCAATGGGAAGCAAATATCTAAATTCATAGATTTCTTCAAGTTTTTATTTTTCACTTATTTTTATAGCAGAATATACTTTTAATGTAACAAAACATCAAGAAATGGCGGGTAATAAGTGGGTTACACTGGAAGTTCTTAGAGAATCACAAAACGGTACAATGTAGAAAGTTGCCAGTACTTTTATTGTTGTTTGAAGTAGTCTCTGTACCTCTATTCTTCTTCGCATTCGAAAGAACCACTGAGAAAAGCAGTGGTTTTTCGTAAAGGGTCTCTTCTCTAATATATTTGAAGTCGCTAATTGCATCTTCAGTTCACGTACGCCATGGACAACATGGCGGATGACTCATTATCTCGACCCCTGTAGTAGTCAAATCATAGTCAAATATTGAATTGTTTGTTTCGCGGATTGCGCTGAAGCGTCGTAGTGGTGAAGGAGGATCCTGCTTCGAGGGCGCTGCTGTTGAACATTTTCCAAGATAATAGGCAAATAAAGGTTAACATACCAGTCTACAGTAACTGTCGCGAAATCTTCCAGCACAACTGTCGCGAAATGACCTTTCCGACAGAAAAACGAGGCAATAATTTTTTTTCCCTCGACGTATTCCTTTTTTTACTTTCATTAGCTTCCAAAGGAAACACCCACTGGGGAATCCATCTGGTACAAAGCTTCCTGAATAGCTGAAAAGCCTAAATGGTTGTGTAAAATTTTTTGTACTTAACTCATACCAGTGCCTAAGCTTATCCGAATCTGCTGGTTTTTATCTGATTGTTATCTTCAGATGCGGCTGTTGAAGGATGGATGATGAGTAAGACCAAGACTAGAGTCGTAATAAATCACGGACCGAAAATTCTCTTGCGTTAAACTTATTTTGAGATGTAACAAGACTTTTTGAATTTTCGCCAATTCACAAAAACAAACGATAAATGAATGCAATATACCACATTATGTTATCAAAAAGTTCTATTTTCAAAATTTAAAAGAATTTTTCATTGACAAAGTTTCTACAAACTGGCCAGTTCCAAAAACTTTCAGTGTCACCCTGGTACAAGGGCATTATAGTCCGTAATTTTTGAGAACGTGCAAGGCCCATACAAACCTTAAGGTTTATGGGCCCTGAGAGAAAATACATTGGACCTATTTATATCTGTATATTAATTCAAAATAAAACTGCGAAATTCCACTGCTCTGCTCCACTGATACTTTAGCGATTTTGCCAATAACTGGTTTCATGGAATTGTTAGTTTTTATTGTTTGTTTCGACCATTTTATAAATTTTGGCCACCCTATCGCACTGGGTCAGCTGTGTGCATGTGTGTAATAAAAATATGAAAACTCAGTGAGAGGATATTTTTAACCACATGACCGTTAACTTGTGGTTTTTGCCTCGTCCTATTTCCGTGAACCCTCGGCCGGCAGTTCTTCGGCTACCTGGCGATGGTGCTGTACGGGTTCGACGCGTTTGCGAAGGGGCGCGCGTGGCGGGGCGGGGAGCCGGCGCAGGGGAACAGAGTCGTGGCCAAGCAGAGCCACGTGGCCCCGCCGCCCGCGCTGCCCTAGCCCTCGCCCTCGTCCCTCCATATTCCCCGCCCGTCAGAAACAGTATGACTGGACATTTTTGTCACGGTTTCAATTTATACTTATTGTATTTTTAAGATACTGTACTAAAAACACATGTGAAAATACTAAAAACACACACAAATACACGTGATTTTGGGTAGGTATGTCTTGAGCCTCACCAGGTATCACAAACGGAGAAGGGGGGTTTAAAAAATGGACGATCCCTTGCGTGCTCTCGCAAGTAGTACTTTATACAACATTCAGTTGGTTACCAGTCGACGGTCCTACATAATGGAAAGCTATCATTTTGGTCCGTTTGCATGAATTTGGGCATGAAAAACACAAGTAAACTACAATACACACAACACAGTGTCACAACTTCAAGTAGGATTGTTCACTTCATACTAAGAAGATACTCAGACAGTTTATCCCAGTTTGAGATATATATACATATATGGCCAAAGACATGTTTGTGTTTGTAGCATATAAAAATATTAATAATAGAAATTTACCCGGACCAAATACTGTAAATCGCAAAAAATCCGTAGTCCTTAAGTTATTTCAGCTTGCTGTTCACCTGATGTTAACTGATAACCGCCGCCCATAGACACGCAATATCCGTAGGGTTGCAGACGCGTTGCTGATTTTTATCAAAGTGGGCCCCGGCTACCTCACTCACAAGATGAAACGCAAAACTATAACACTTCCCACTTCACGCCGGTCGGACCTGCCCATTCGTGCAACACGAAGACGTGTGCGTGCCCCTACCACAAAGTGCTTATGTGACGTATGTATAATACGCACTTATTTACAATAGAAAACT
The DNA here is from genome assembly GCA_933534255.1 of Iphiclides podalirius. Classification (NCBI taxonomy): domain Eukaryota; kingdom Metazoa; phylum Arthropoda; class Insecta; order Lepidoptera; family Papilionidae; genus Iphiclides; species Iphiclides podalirius. The sequence continues at coordinate 611,780 of OW152816.1, read as the reverse complement.
ATGCGTAAGTATGCAAATCAGTTACTTAGTACCCATAGTACAAGCATTGCTTAGTTTGGGGCTAGATTACGTTTAGTAAAAGTATGTCTTGAAATATTATTAATTATTTATTATGTTTAAAATCTTTTCAAATTCATGTATAAGATTGTTTATTTGGTGTCTCAAATGATATTGCATATCTTTTTTCGAAATCAAATCTTTGAAACGTTTTTTTTGCCAAGATCATTTAACTGAATTATTTTTTATCAGCCCTTACGGCTGATAAAAAATAAAATTTTAACTACAAGACAGCTTGTGACGCTATATTTTTATTTATATTAATAATTCTTTTAGGGTAAGTCATGCATTAATCTGCACATTCGTAATAAAAAAAATTATAAACAGTTATTACTTTGATTGTACTTGTTACTGTGATTTGTACTTAACTTTATTCTAAACAACCACTGGTGCATATTTATTAATAGATCTAGTCTTACCTATAATAAATATGTTTTATCCTCAATTATGTAATCTTTGTGCTTCTGTGATTTTCCTGTAACGTTTTACTACTTGTTCGATCTGTGTTTATTCCTTCATACATTATTATATAGACAATAACTCATATACTAGAATATACCTCCACCTACATGAAACGGCGGAACTTCTACTACATCTACTAGAGTGTGATATTATTCCAAACTCAATGATTAACGCATTACATTTTTAGGGTTCGGTATCTTAAAACCGTTATAAAATCATTCTCTTTTTCGTCTGTCTGTCCGTGTGTGTCACAACCGAATTTCACGGGTACGGGTGGACCTAGGAAGTTGAAATTTATACTAGATACTGAGGTCTGTCTTACCTATAGGTTCTGGATCGAAAGCGTATTTGGTACTTCCCGTTGACCTTGAATCATAAAATTTAGCAAAAAGCAAGGTATTACAGCACAAATAAAAAAGGTGAAAATTAACTTTCTAGGTCCACCCGTTCCTGAGAAAATCGGAGGTGATAATTTACCAATTGTAATATGGCGGTATAATGAGTAGGTACTGAACCCTCGGTGTACGAGTTCGATACGCACTTGTCCTGTATTTTTACACTAAGTCACAATTATCAAGTTTGACCAATACCGCCTTCTATTATGTACAGCTGTAAAAATAATCACTTAACAATTAATTTATCTTCTATTTACATAAGCGTTACTTTAAATGCGTAAGTAATATCACGTGCTTCCGTGCGACATTTCTCCGTCCGTGTGAACGCATCTCGCTCACGCTTGTGTCAAAACATAATCTGTATTTATATCTTTAATACGCTTAATAATTTTTAAGTCTTATATATAAGTAGACAGTGTTTTAAAGAATAACTGTAGTTTTTAACTCATGTTCACATTATTGTGCACAATGATTCATGGAAAATCAAAATTTACTCCACACAACGATTCAATGACATTGAAGAAACTATTCTTTTGTTTTTATCACAATCTCATTATCCACCAAATGTTTTGTATATAATTAATATTTCGTCTATTTTCGCTGTTGAATTCCAATTAAGGCTGATGATTAAGCCAAATTGTTATATAGATATTTATTGTGGTGTAATGTTTAATAAAAACTATGAAATATGTTACAAAGTTTTTTATTATTTTAAAAAAAGTATAGTTTAATTGAATACAAATAATACTTTGTAAGTACATAATACAATAAGATTAAACATGTCTAAAACAATAATGTGGTATCAAATGTAAAACTCGTATGTTTTAACAACAATCTTCATACAAAAAGAATTCCTACCTCTATTGATTCCTAATAAATTAACAAGAAAAACGAAATGAAATTTATAACCTTAATATTAAATAATTACAAATTTTTAATGATTAGTAAATATTTTAATCTGTAATTATTAATGTTATAACTGTTTAACCAAATCTGTGAGCAAGTTTAGCAGGATTTGTTTACATGTAAATAGTATTTTTATAGTGAATAATATGATGACAAGGCACAAATGGGTAATAATGTAAATATCCCAGTACTTAATATACCTAATTATTCATACTCTCATTAAAAATCTTTCGAAAAATACAAATTCAATTCATCGAGGAATAGTCAGTCAGTTTGTATTTTACAGTAATAACCCAAAAGGGTGAGGCGGTTGCTAGGCAACCTATAGGTACTTATTACTTTATTATAAATAATGGTAGGGAACATTCGTGCGCGAGTCTGGTGGCGCATTTGGCTGGTTTTTATTTCATCTTGAATTACGTATATTATTCACTCAATATATACGTAATTCAAGATGAAATAAAAATGTTATATATGGTTAAGGTTATAACCTTAGCGCCACCTGTGTAAAATATACATATTCTATGATTGTCTTTTGTTTAGCATTTATTACAAAGTTTTTTTAAATTTTAATATTTAGCACAAAAACATAACAGGAAAGTTATTATTTGCATTTAAGAATTTTTTTTTTATTAAAAACCATACATCATATAAGCTTTTGAATGCATGTTTAAAAGAAGAGCCTCTTGTGCCTAAAAAGCCCAAAGTGAAATAGGAAATTTCCTTTTACATTTTGAACACCAAACATAATTTTATAGATGTATGATAGAATTATAAATTTAGTTTTCATTTTAAGATTTAAATCTATTGTACATGATTACTATGATTTACAAAAAAAAAGTTAAAACGTGTAAGTAAATGAATGGCAACAGAATTGTTATACATAATGTTCAATTATCAATATTACTTTCCTTACCTTTACCAAAGCAAAGAATACTGTGCAAGATTGACAGATTACAATTATCTGTTAATACAACCGTGAAAGGTAATTTGTTACAAACACTGTCAAACAAACATATCTTCATACAAATTTATATACCATTTTCAAACGTGTGAATCAAAAAATTAGGACTATTATGAGAATGCAGGGTATTAAAAGTATTGGAGGAGGAAATGGCATCTTAACCACACACTCACACACACGCACAGAAACACACACATACAAGTAATCCATAATAATGCCTAAGTATCAAAAGTTATCATGTTTTCTACTGTTGTAATTTAAACAATTTAGCAGAATAATGTAAATCCAAAAAAGTTTTTGTAATAAGATTCATATATATTTAAAAAAGTGCTGTGGATTTTGTTACAATAAAATAAAAAATAAATAAAATAAAAATGCAGCAAAGCCAGTGTCAGCAACAAATTAGTTTTATACATGCATAGAAATCAGCTGTATATTATATATACTGCATATGCACAAGTGCATAAATCTTAATTAAAGAAGTTAGATGTTAATAAAATTATTAGTAAGATTGATGTAGATAAAAGAGACTACTTTTTATTTGAAAAACTAATTTCATGTCTAACAGGCACAGATTTTTAATTTCATTTGTTATTATGAATACAAAGCTTGAAGAGAAGCTGTAATAAACAACCGATACACAATTTTATAATTTAATTTTGCAGTATCAATAAAACTAAAATTAGTTTGTTTATATCTCAGTTCTTTTCATATTTTGGCCCACATTTGACATTACTTAAATATTATTAATATTACATAATGCTAAAAAATCTTATTACAATATTCTTTACATGACCATAGTTCTTGCTAAAAATAATTGGGATCAGTATGACAGGTGAGTATAAAAATACATCAGAAACTTTCTATGCTTTTATAAAATAGATTTGGTGGACCCTATTTTAAGAAAATACCTAATCTAATGACTGCTATTGGTGGCTGCATTAGGAATTTAATACTTGTATAAATAGACAAAAATTAACTGTAACACTGTTCATAGAAAATTGTGTCTGACACTTAACATTAGCATTTCATAAAGACAATGTTTAATAAATAGTGTACACTTAACTAAAACAAAAGCTTACAATTCGAATAACAAGTTCAAGAGACACACTTACTGCGGCGGCAGCCCTCTTTTCCATGCTTTGTATTTTAGGTATCCATCATAGCCATATCCAATGATTGCACATAAACCGAAAAACTGAAAAAGTAACCAATGATCATCAGTTGCCAAAGTATAAACAAAAGCTCTACTAATAATATGATTTATATTTTACTACTGTATTTAATTGAATGCTGCCAACTACTCAACTGAATACAGAAAAAAAGCAAATTATTTAAAATTTTCTTAATAACATGAATTATTGAAAAGCAAAAATTCTTTTTTAATACTTTTGTTATAACATACTCAATCATATATTGTTTTCACTAATTAATACTTGAATTATATCAGTAATAAGATGTGATGTATGTAAGAAAACATTTTTATTTTTGTCAATACATGATGCTTCTGCTCTTCAGTTGAAAGTGTGACCACTATATCTAGTATTCACCATATGCTTATTTGAAGCATCTCTATTCAAAAATGTCAGTTATTGTGTGAAAAGACTCATTGATATTCTTCTTTATTACGATTTTGACGTATAGTATTCTAGACTTCTAAAAATTATGTTTTAATTGCTGAGATACAAAGCTTTATGTTAAAATTATTAAAAGAGATTAGATAAATCTTACCCCAACTGCATACCCGTTTTCACCGACCGTTGTGGCAAATATAGAGAGCACAATATAAGCCAGCACCATAGCCGCACAATAGAAAAATTCCAACTTAAGCCATGGCAACTGGTCATACTTTTCAACAAAGTGGAATGTATACATGCAGAAAATAAATCCAGTGATGATGATACCCAGCCAATATAAAATGTTGTAGAATATTGACGAAAGCCACGCCCAGGAAATCTTAATGCATATGAAGCCTATAAAGTTGCATAACTGCAAAAGAAAGACTTAATGCAAATAATTACCACTGACATATCACATAACTTTCAGTTGAACTTTTAAAATAGGAAATCCATTGTGATCAATCAAAAATTTTATGTTATTATCTATAATATATAAAATAACCAACCAATTGAACAATTTTAAGTATTCCTGGTAATGTTTTCACATAACCTTTATCAAATCTCAGCACTTTCTGCTGAGGTGGAGCAGGATTGGGATCCTGATGTACTTGGTTAGCATAGCCATCAAACATTGTGCTTATGATTCAGATAACTTCTGTAATGTACAAATTTATTTATTTATATAAGTTCATTAAAATAAAATGTATCATATTGAAAGTTACTATTTATTAAAATAATTGTGTATATTGGATTTTCATTATTACATGTACTACTTTGTAATTATTACAATATGTAAAGGAAATTAAAATTCAATACAGTAATATCATGAATGTTTTGTTATGTACTGTCATAGATAAGACATATATACTGAAAACTATTGCAAAACCTCATATTTGAAATTAGAATGACCGTTTTGGTTCCAAAACATTTTGATTTTGATTTGTTGCAATTTAAAATTCATTACTTGGTATGCAACAACAAATCTTCTAATAATATATTACATATTATAAGAGTTGAAATAATTTTATTGCTTCACTCTTCTTACCAATATTATGTCATTTTTTATATTTTTGGCTTCTGTCAATACTATACTTATATGGTATACTTTTTATAACATTTAAACTAATTTTAATTTAATCCAATTTGCTTTATGTTTTCAAAATAGTAAAATAGTATAACGAAAAATATACTACCTACCAAAGTTTTTGGATATATCATAGAATACAAATTGCGGAGTGAGGGGGGGGGGGGGGGGGGTTTAGAGTACTTTTTAATCGTAAATTGTAATTAAAAAATATAGTTTAAACATTCCAATTCGATTTGACATTTAATTTAATATTTCAAAGAGAATGTAATCACTACGTTTAAGAGACGGGACTCCCATACTAGCCAAAAATATCAGTTTGCGCGGCACTCCAATACCAACCATACCACAAAAATACCACAACGATAGTGGTGGGCGATACATATCGTATCAGATATGAAAACTAGATATTAGTACAATATCCGAATATCGCTTACTGGCTCGTTCAATATCTATGTATTTTACAATATCTGATATTTCCGAAATCTGATGTAACGTGCTCGCTCGCTATACCGACACGAATCGCGATATCATACGCGTTTGCCACAATATCTGATTTTTAAACAGATTTCGAGAGACAAAGCGCGTGAGATACAAATACTCACTAGTTAGAGCGGGACGGCAAGCAATGCACGATATCAGATATCGAGAGACAAAGCGCGTGAGATACAAATATTACACTAGTTAGAGCAGTACGGCAAGCAAGGCACAATATCAGATTTTTTTAAACAGATATTTTGAATAAGTTAAGTAATTTTGAATCTTAACACCATGCAAATAAGATCCGTTTCAATTAAATACTAATCATGGTATCAACGATTACTACAACGATATTATTAAGTATATTTTTATTGTTTTGTTTAGCCTTGAGCCGTAACGGCGACAAAGCGCGCAGTTAAGTAATTTTGAATCTTAACAGCATAGAAAAAAACATTTTTAGTTGCATTTAAATACGAATTACGGTATTAACGATGTCTTTAAATTTTGTTTAACCTTGAGCTGGATTGCATTGGTACATATCACGTAATAGTAAGGGACGCCAACTTACTACTTAAGAATTTTCTGCCTAAATTAAGGAAGAAAAATTTAAATGGAAATTTTTTAGGAGGTAAATTTTTTGTGAATATTTTTATTCGTTAAAATTCATATTTTTGGAAAAAAAATAAAACTACACAGAAAGAAAAATATAATTTAATAGTGCTGTGCTGCTTGGGTGGAAATCAGACCAAGGCTTATGTGCTTTGTGTGTATATTTTAAATTCTTCCGCCCTAAGTTATAATACTGAATGTATTATTTCTTACACAAATTATAAAAATATTTTCACTCATGATTGCGTGTTGTAAGAATATGTTAAACTCAATTATTTTAAGCGATATATAAGATGTTGAAATAAATCATTTTTATATTACTTCAATTTCTATTTTTAATGAAATTTATTTTTTTATTATTATTATTTTTTTTTTAGAATTCAAGGTGGATACGGGACCGTAAAATATCTAGATATTAAAATACACAGTTTCGAAATCTGATATTTGAAATCGAAATCTGATTCAGATACGGTACTCAGAAAAAGCGATACGACCCATCTCTACACAACGATGTCAAACAACATTAGTACCAACGTAACGAGCCAAATAGTGCTTAAACAAGCTAGCTTAGCTTATTATCGATATCGATAAAAGATACTAGGGAGAAACCGAGGTTTCCACTTAATATTTTTTTTATAATTTTAGTAGGTAAGTATCGAGACCGTATTTATGTCCAATGTTGATAAGGGGATATTTGGTAGAAGATTGGACTTTAATACGGACCCGAAATAGAAAAAGATAAAAAACGGTTTCTGTTAATTAAAATAAAATTTTATTACTGAAATGAAATTTGTTTCTTGATTCTTCAGCCAAAAGCTGTTGTCCTGCTGTACACGAGTCTGGAAATAATTGAAATATAAAAATAGAATCAAAATCCAAAAATTATTTTAGTTTTCTTACAAACTCAGCGCACGAAATTAATTATATGACATCAATATTACAGAGATTATGTTTCAAAATCCTGCAAAATTCACCTATTCCGATCCTCGGTCATTTATGTAGGCACACCATTCAAATATGTAAAACTTTGTGCCCCTACTATATCACGCAACATTTTATTTCTTATTTTTTTCAATTATAAACATTAACGTAGTTATCGATATGTGGATATTACAGTTGCAGTACATCACTAGCACACAATTTAAATGAGATACATTTGTTAATTTTATTTGTTCTTAGTCTGCTCTACTTACATATGGCTGCAAAGTATCATATTTAAGTGCTTACATGGGCTTCATCTAAGGGAAATCTCGCCATAAACATCCTTTTTTCAAGATTCGAATGACTTGCTCGATTTTCATCAATTTCACAGGTCACCGTCTTTTTGGCATTTTGAATTAAAAGTACAACTCTGATCACCTGTCATTAGTTTTCGTGAGAAAGTTTAGGTAAATGTAAATAACTTTAACTCCGGCGTAATTCAAATCAGATAAATTTTAAACGATAGAGAAAAATCACTTATGAATTTATGAACAAGCAGAATTCGGCGGTCGCTTCTAGTTTTCGAAAAAATAAATAATGAAATAGTGTGATTTTTACTATAGAAATCCGCCATTTTTTTGTTGTCAATATGTCAATTCAGCTCGTATTTCTTGGTGGTCATAAAAAAAAACCTAACATCGAAGGTTAAGGCGGGAGCTCTGCTCCCGCCTGAACCTTCTAACCTAATCTATCCGAGTCGGATTCGCTCTGTGTCAGTTCTGTGATTCATTAAATTAAAAAAATCGGAATATCGATACGTGTATGATGTCGCCCGCTTCCTATATTTATCATGTTGGCAGAACTGTGTATTAAATTTTTGAAGTCAAACAAATAAATTGGTGGATTTCTCAGTACAAAAAACAAGTTTTAAATATTTTTTTTCTCGAAAACTATAAGCGACCGCCGAATTCTGCTTGTTGATTAATTCATTAGAGATTTATCTCTATCGTATAAAATTTATTTTAATTGAATTACGCCGGAGTTAAAGTTATTTACATTTACCAAAGTTTACTCTAAACAATTTAAATTTACAATGAAATAAGCATTTACATTCAAAATACGTGGTGCGAAATTAAGTTTTGACAAACAACATGGCACTTCTTGAAATGCAAGAAAGAGAAACCGCATTGAGGGAGAGTGATAGCAATGACCGCCATTATTTGCCGCGTAAAGTCCATAGAAAAATTTTTTGTTCCTAGTTTCGCCAGACTGTAATATTTAAGCATAGTAGGGATGCCGAACAAATATCGATATGTCGACTTTTTTTAAATATATCGATAGTTTTGGCCAATATATTTTGATCCGATATATCGATATAAAAAATTGAATATCGAAATCGTATCAAAAACGATATTTTTATTCAAACAGATTCAAAGCTGTAAAAGATAAAAATTGACGGAAAAAAACTGTGGTCTACTAGTATTGTCGCGGATGCGGAGTTGCATTTTGTACTATAATTATGGTACTAATACTAAAATTCGATGCTTCGTACTTTATACTATCCATTTCTTAGCTACAACATGGTATAGAGGTGTTATTAATCGTTAATACACACCTCACCTCACCACATATGAACTACATATTATGTTAAATTGTTAATATATAAATAGCATGCAAAATATTAATGGCATCAACTAAAGTTACTTTAATTTAATATGTAAATAAAGTTAACAAAAATTTTAATATAATCAAATTCTCAATAATTAAATGTCACATAATATAATATCGACTTTTCATAAAAAAATTATTTGACGTCATAGAAATTATTACCATTTAACCACTTATGTTACTTCTTTAAATTATCGCTCAGCATTTTCATGTCAATCAAACAACTATTACTAAATTAGTCTCTTTAGGGTTTCTTTTTGACCCATTATTAACTTCGTTTTAAACAATTCTTTGTTTTTTAACAAAGTTACATCTTTTTTAAATAATTATTTTTTCATTCGATTCAGAGCTAAAGAAACTGATTTATCTTACTAAATAAGCTGTTTCTTTCCAATGAACAGGGGCAGATTTCTAGGAAATCTTTATTATTTTTGAAATACATTTTTGTATATAAATTAATATTTGTATTTATATCTATATGTATATATGCCTTATTATTTACTTTTAATTATTATTTGGTAGCAAATTATTTTATGGTGTGTCAACTTTCGTCCTAAGCTATATAGTACGGGGATTTCTCAATTATTTTATTTTAATGTAGTTACGTCATGTGATTATGAACGGTAACAAATCAGCAATAAGTGTATTTAGTTATTAATAAAACTGATCTATGTTCACGGCAATATTTGCATGCCTTATGAAGAGAAAATACGAGCTTTCGTACCGACTTGAGTGGGTATTGACAATATTCCTCCATATTTCACATTATCAATCATCATGCGTCATTCTCGCAAACGCGTTGTTGAGGTTTTCCTGCCGGTATTCGAAGCCTGGATGTATCGACAAGTAGGAAGAGTCACCTACAGACTTATACAGATTTATCTGTATAAAATCTGTACAAGATCCGATGTGAGGCGACTGCGAGCTGTAAACATTGCGGAGGCAGGGATAAGGACTTTGCATCGTATACCCTCGCGAATTTCGCGGCGTGGGAACCGGAGCGAACTATCCTAAGGAGTGAAGTAGGATAGGATCTCTCTGGCAGCAGTTGTGTCAGCGATGCTGAGTAGAGATACGGCATGGAGGGCCGTAGTTACCTTCTGTGAGAACGTTAGGATCCAGAAGGAGGCTGCTGAGCGGGAGAGAGAGAGAGGACGGATCCCACACGGAGGCAGGGCCGCATGGATGCTCGCGGATCTCGTCATGGCCCTTAAATATTAATGGTTCGCTGTGAAGGTAACAAGCCGAAGCTGGTACAGGGCCAATATAGCACTATGGGGATGGGGCTATCTAAGCCATACGAAGGAAGGGCCGCGGTAGCGTTCCGAAAGGAGATCCCGTGACCCCTCACTTGAGTAGCTGGCGATCACAGTGGGGTTTTAGTCGCTGCGAGTCCGACATAACCCAGGGTTCCCCTCAGAGGAACCATATTATCCAGATATCCATAACGAATTTCCCCACGAAAAAAAAAGCGACATGCCATAATTAACGCACGAATGAGTACGTAAACCTACTCACTGAGGATGGCCTCAACCCACTAGGTTCTGGCTAGCCCACCGGTTCTGCGTTGAATGAAGCTTCAATAGTCTTAGGATTGAAAACGTAACATTAGTTATATAAAATACAAAAAGTATATCCGTGAACCTTTAAAAAAAATGAATTGAATGGAAAATCCCAAAAAGTCGATATTGACTATCATTTTAATGCACGATGAACCAACTTCATGATGTCGTTTTTTGAGGGTATCCGTATTTTTTTCCAAACTCACCAAAAGAAGTATAACTTCGGTATTACGAATTTTTTCTCGTAATTATTAATTCAATCATGTTTCTGTAACAATTAAAAACATTTGTAAGAGAAAAATGCGCGCTGCTATAGTAAATAATTGCCAAAAATATTTTTTTGTTTTGGCAAGAATGAGCTTTAACGTCCTATAGGAAAAATCTGTTTCTTCAAATGTCATGTCATCTCTTAAGTCAAAAAGTCAATTTTGTACGCAAATTTCAGGGCAACTGATAAATTGATAGTTGACATTGACTTCTGCATGTCTCTGAGTTAGAATTAGAAGATAATGATCATAAATCATGCGATATGTAAAATGTGTTCAGTTCCATATTTATAAAATCTCTTAAGGTCTAAATAATCAATGAAAATTTTGAAAACTGTTTTCGCATTATCTCAGTGGCTTAGCGGTAACCTCAACCTCCATCCAGCACTGTAAATTATAGTGAACTTCTTATCCGCTTAAACTATTTACCGCAGCTAGTATTCGCATGTGATGGGAGATAGAGACTGGAGACCGTTTATTTATGGCGGGTTGGCCTCTATCGTGGCAGAGTTTGGTGAGTTATATGTTTGGACCAGGAATTATAGCTGCTGCCCGCGACTACGTCTGCGTAGAATAGGCTGAAGGTGTAACATTCACACAGAAAGACAGATATACATAAAAATGTATATAAATTATAGCCTATGTCTTATTCTGATGTATAAGCTATATTATTGTAAAGTTTCTTTAAAATCCATTCAGTAGTATTTGCGTGAAAGAGTATCAAACATTCATCCATACATACAAACCTTGCCTTTATAATTTTAGTAAGGATATTAAGGATGTTTGTATCCTAAAATTTCAAAATTAATGACCAAAATATTATTAATAAATTTTACAAATTTGTGTACAAAAACAATTCTCACCCTATAAATGAATCACATGTATATTTTTTTTTGTTTTGGAAATTTTATCCATTAAAATAAAAATATTATTCTCCAATATTTCTCCAACCTAACTATTTAAAATAGAATATAAAAATGTAAAATATACTCAATTTTGGGATTTGGGAGCACTGAATTTAGGTAGCCAGGGAAGTACAGTAAGAGTAAACTCTTGGTTTTTCTAAGTTAAGTAACTATTGAATATCAGCTGTTTGATATTTATTTGTAAACTATTATTGGTGTCTGTGTCAAAATATAAGAAGGATTTTCCTCCATTTGGTGTTGTTTCTTTGCATATATAAATAATTACATATAATTCTTTATATGTAAAATACATATTCTTTTTCAATTATATGTATATTACATATAATTATTTACAGTTAGAATTCATTCATCATCAGTAGGGATGAGATGAGTGATTTGTATACCAGAAATATGTATCTCACTTGAAAAATATTTTTGCTGATAGATATGGCTTGGTTTTTTTTTTCTTCTTGGGCCTGAAAATTTTTCTATTATAATAAATAATAATAAAATATCTTTATTCACATAGACGCTTGCGCGTTCTTATGAAACATCAAAATTTTACAAAGACATTAACACATTCGTAAGTTACCACCGGTTCAGAAAGCAGTTTCTGTTGAGAAGAAACCGGCAAGAAAATTTGCTCTTTTTTAAAAAAAATTAGTTTACAATAGTACAGGTACAATAGTCTTGTTTAGCCTACATGAGTATCAACAGTATTAACCCCACACATTGGCGTCGTCAAGATATTCGGCAATAGTATTATAGGCTTTAGCCATAAGTTTGCTTTTAATTTTTTGTTTATATTCATCAAGTGGCAGACTTAATATGCACTGTGTGATTTTATTATACATGCGCACACTTTGCCCCATGAACGACCTGTTTACTTTTTGTAAACGAAACAATGGCGAAACTATCTCTTGCCTTGGCTATGATGTTATTGATACCCGAGAATGGTCAGGTGGATTATTATCATCTGTTTACAATCCGTAGCTATGGTATCTCATGCTTGTTTTTTATTGTTTGACAATCTTGATAAAGATTTTCGTTCTCAGGCACATTTCCCATTGACACAACAAAAACCAGGCTTCAAATTCAGGGGCAAAAGATAGACCCTCGTCATGTGGAGCTACGCTACACGGGTATGGTGGATTGTTTTGTGAAGACCTCAAAGCAGGAAGGCATCAAAGCTTTGTATTGTGGGTGAGTTATAAATTTGAATCACTTGGATAAGTCGGTGACAAGCAAGTGCCCTTAGCAAGTGTTTTAGCTAGAAAGTTATAAGCGTAATGCAGATCACCTATTTGCCTTAATTAAAAAGTAAAAAGCCAAGGACTTTGGGTGTTACTGACTTGTTGTTTGCACAATGTTTAATTTTTGCTTAGACATAACTGCACTTAGCAAATTCTAACACTTATCTATGTTTAGATAAGCTAGATAAAACACAACAACTTTGTAAGTTATTGAATTTTTATATGTTATCAAGACAATAGAATGTGTTTCGTCTGGTGAGTGAGGTAGCCGGAGCCCAATTTTCAAAAGGTTGTCAACGCATCTGTAACCCTCGGGTGTGGCAGATGTCCATGGGCGGCGGTATTCACTTAACATCAGGTGAACCGTCTGCTCGTTTGACAACTTTTCGAATAAAAAAAAATGACTGTATTATGTCCAGCAAATAACATACATAGTCAAACTTTAGACAAAAAAATATATTTTGTCTGTTGATTAAGTTATTGGTTTAGATATCTTGGACTGATCATGCTGTCACATTGTAAAATATCTTGTCATGTTACATCTTTTATTACTATTGATAAACAATAATATTTACATAAATCATTTATTATTATGCTGCTGTAAGATATGTTTCATCATACTTCTATGAAGATAACGGCAAAATACTACTGCACCATACATATTATTACTTTTATTAATATTAACAGAAGTTTTGAAAACCTACATTTTTTTTAAATCATAGTACCTATGGGGACATATTTACACTAGCCCTAGATGGGCTATTTTACAGGTATATTCACCGCTATTGTAAGCATATTTAGTAAATCTTTGTTGTAATTTAACACATACAAAATTGACAGTGTCCAAAATAAACAATCAAAACCATCCAGCACTTCTGTTGGTTGTGAAAAATATGTTTTTTTCTGAACCAATGCCGTTTCAGAACACAAAACAATAAATAGCAATCGGTAGACAATTATGTTTGTCAAGGCCTCTTAATTATCGATTTTGCAAATGCGTACTGTACGGTGCTTGGTACGGAGATCAACCGTAAGTCCAAACGTCAATGTTACGCTATAAGTTTCCGCTGATTCATGGACTTGTTTTCATTGCAAACATTTTTATAGTTATTATAGTACTGATTGCCTAAAAATTGCGCTGTGTTATATGCCAAATTAAGATTAGGCGCGACTTCGCCTACGCAGGAGTAGTATTTCGAGTAGTTTATTTTCTTCTCCAAGGTCCTTATCTATCCTTATACCAAAATTAATGAAAATTGGTTGTGCAGTATAGTTCAAAAATTCAAAATATCGTTAATCAAATAGTCCCCAGCGCGTTCTTATGAAACGGCGAAGTTTACATAAATTGCTTTTTCTCTAAGTCAGTCGTGCGTAAAATTCGTCGTATTTCGATGGTTTCTATTTGTTTATCGCTAATAAGTTCGCTTTTGCAAACTTATTTACATTGATACTCCGTTCGTTTACGGTAGGAATGAGCTTAACATTATTGTGAGCTCATTGTTTATTCCGTCGTCATATTATTAGAGATTTTAATTAAAAAAAATACCTCAACATGTCGCGACATACTTAAGAAAGTCAGGGCATTGGCCTTTCAGTGTGAAGAACAGTAACTAACTAATTTTTACTTTTATTTACTGAGTTACACCTAAGCCGCGTCACATTAAATATCCGGATAATACGGGAGTGAGATCAAAAGTCTGTGCTAATCCCACCTTTCTGGGCTTTGTGTATTCGTCATAACCGTTTACTGACACGCTATGAAAACTGTTCTCTCGTCGACAAGAGCTGTTATGCGGAAGTTGTGACAGCGTTGTGACGGAAAACGCTCCGTTGCCCCGTAGAATATGGCCGGCCGTGCTCCGCCAGGCGACCTACGGCACCATAAAGTTCGGCACTTACTACTCGCTGAAGAGGGCGCTCGCAGCGCGCAGGCCGGACGCCGGCACCATAGAGCACTTGCCCACCAACACGTTCTGCGCCGCCTTCGCGGGCGGCCTCTCCAGCGCCATCGCCAACCCCACTGACGTGCTCAAAGTCCGAATGCAGGTAATTTGTGTGTTTCATTTGCTTTGATGTTGCTCCTTTCGGTTGTAGGTCGAGAGTCTTTCATTTGCTTTGATGTTTCCCCTTTCGGTTGTAGGTCGAGGGTCTTTCGTTTGCTTTGATGTTACCCCTTTCGGTTGTAGGCCGAGGACTTGGAAAATCTTAACCGAACTGTGATTCGACTTGCGAAATGGTCTGACCGTTTCATTGGTTTTTTTTTCTATTTTAAAACAAACGTTTTACAAACATAAATTTCACGCGGACAAACACCCAGATGCTAAACAACTATCTGTGGGTTGCACAAACAGTTGTCCCGTGTGGGAATCAAACCCATGACCCCGACGCCGAAGCCTATATAATACCTTTGAAACGTAGGTTTCGAGTAGATTAGATTAATAACTAGCTCAACAAACCGTAACAAAACTATTTAATAAAAAAAATAAAAAACAAACTATAACTATATAACTAAAACTAACAATCATTGAAACAAGGGGAAAAAAAACTCAATTCTAATAAAAATATACAAAAATAGATGGGTCGTGTGTTCACCCTAGCCACCGAGTATGCACCAAAGTTCTCTCAAGACACTTTCCTGTAGCTCCCGTAGCGATAAATCCATACACTAGCTCAGCAGCAACGGCAACAGACAAGCGAGTAGGGTGTTTGGGGTTCGCAGGCAAAACGCAGACGATCGTCCAGCCACAACTTTGCGTCAGCAATGCGGCATGAGCTACAGAAGCTGTGTAGCAAGGAAGGTGCAGGGAACCAAATTTCTAGGGTCGTACACAACAAAATAAAAATAGAAAGTATTTAGTTATAGTAAACGGTTTGCCGGTCCAAACAAATTGAACGGACAAGCGAACGTAGTTTTTAGAGCTGTTGTCGTTAGCAGTTGGTTGTTCCAGAATGATCGAAATTGAACTAGGCCTCTTGCTAATGGTCTTAGAATTTTTCGAGTACTTCCCTAATTAACTACAATTATAAAGTAAATTGCGTAAGCGAATTACTGTTTGATTGCTCTTTGAAAACGGTGGGCCTTACACCTTAGCCACTGCGCCACGGAGTCATGGAGTGGGGACTAGAACGTGATTATAGTTCAACATATCTCAGTCTATGTATTTGCGCATATACGCGCATGTTACAATGTTGGCTACGGGTTGAAAATGTTCAGGTCATTATTTACGCTTGCACGCAAGCGCGAGTGGGGGAGACCGATAGAGTTGTGTATCTGAAGGGGAGTCGGACATCGGTGGGGACAGACGGAGGAGACGGGTAGAGTTGCGTATCTTAAGGGCAGTCGGTCGTCGGTCGGGGTGGGCGGAGAAGAGCGGTAGAGTCGAGCACCTGAAGGGCAGTCGATCGTCGTTGGGGGCAGACGGAGAAGACCGGTAGAGTCGAGCATCTGAAGGGCAGTCTGTCGTCGGTAGGGGTAGACGAAGTTGAGTATCCGAAAGGGAGTCGGTCGTCGGTGGGGGCAGACGGAGGGGACCGGTAGAGTTGTGTATCTGAAGGGCAGTAGGGCGTCGGTGGAGGCAGACGGAGGAGACCGGTTGCGCATCTTAAGAGCAGTCTGCGTTCGGTCGGTGCAGACGGGCGAGGAGAAGCGCGGCGTGGCGCGCTGCTTCGCCTCGATGTACCGCGCGGAGGGCGTGCGCGGGCTGTGGCGCGGCGTGGGGCCGACGTCGCAGCGCGCGGCGCTCATCGCGGCCGTGGAGCTGCCCGTGTACGACGCGTGCAAGCGGCGGCTGGCGCCCGCGCTGGGCGACCGCCCGCCCAACCACCTCGCCTCCAGCCTGCTGGCCAGCCTCGGCAGCGCCGTGGCCAGCACGCCGCTCGACGTGGTGCGGGTGAGTCCGATGACCTTCGACGATCTGGATCGGCCATTGGAAGCTGTTCCGCTTTACTTTGTACGACACTAGCCGGCCCGGCGAACGTTGTTTTGCCATGTAAATTATTTGTAGAGTGGAAGAAAATGTTTGGGGTGGACCACATTTAGGGGGATGAAAAGTAGATGCTGTCCGATTCTCCACCCTGGCCGATATGCACACAAATTTTCACGAAAATCAGTCGAGCCGTTTCGGGGGAGTTCCATTACAAACACCGTGACACGAGAATTTTATATACTAAAGAATATAAGTGAATGTCAATCTTACCAACTAGGAAGGAAACGTTGTGTTCAATTAATGACCCAATGCTACAAAAATTACATTAACGGGCTTGAACAGAACCTACGTTCCAACCCTAAGTTTTTCTGGACATTCATAAAAATAAAAAAAAGGAGGGACTAGCCACTATCCAGCTCAAATGACTTTAAACAATAACACAGCTACGAATGGCAAAGATATTTGCAATCTATTTGCTGATCACTTTTCATCCATGTATAGACACGACACCCTTGTTTCCAGCTCCTCTACTTACGCCCAAACATTATCTACCAATAATTACATAACCTCTATCAAGCTTAGACACGATCAGGTTTGGAAGGTTTTAAAAAGACTCGATGTATCTAGGGTGCTGGATCTGATGGACTACTAGCAATATTTGTGAATAAATGTGCCTCGGTTCTGGCTAGACCTTTATGCCTCATCTACAATAAATCGATCAATACTGGCATCTTCCCTTCCCATTGGAAGACGGCACTAATTGTCCCATTATTTAAGAATGGCGATAAATAAAATGTGCGAAACTATAGACCCAAATCTATCCTCCCAGTATTTGCTAAAGTGTTTGAACAGCTGATTCACCCTCTTCTGACTTGGCATTTTAAACACTTCATTCACAGCCGGCAGCATGGCTTTATCAGAAACAGATCCACCATAACTAATCTGGTATCTTTTGTTAACGACGTAAGCCTGATTGTTGATTCTCGCTCATCAGTGGAAGTAGTCTACACTGACTTCAGCAAGGCCTTTGATCGAATGAGTCATCAAATTTTAGCACAAAAAATCTCAGCGTTTGGTATCGGCGAACCCTTATTGGGATGGTGCAAATCATATCTGTCGCATCGTAAATCCCTGCTTGTAGTCAATGGCTACAGATCTGATCTCTTCACTGTGTGTTCTGATGTCCCACAGGGATCACATCTTGGCCCACTTTTATTCAAAGTCTTCATAAATGACATTAGTGACTGCTTCCTTAATACAAGCTATTATTTATTCGCTGATGATTTGAAGTTTTTTAGAATCGTTGATACCTTCTCAGATTCAGCTTTATTACAAGAAGACCTTGTCAGTCTAGAGGCTTGGTGTGATAAAAATCAGATGGATTTAAACATCTCTAAGTGCTTTGTGATGCGCTTTTCCAGAAAAATGGATTAATTACTAACTAATTGCAAATACGTCGTCAAAAACCAGGCGTTTTCAAGGGTCGATCGTGTAAGAGACTTGGGAGTGTTGCTCGATAGCAAAATGCGATTTAATCTCCACATAGACAACATTTGTTCTAAAGGTTTTAGAAGCCTTGGTTTCGTTCTACGAAACACTAAAGATTTCAAAAGCCCCAAGATCTAGATCTTATTGTACAACGCTCTCATATGCAGTGGCTAAGAGTATGGTTGCGTCGTTTGGAATCCTAAATATAACGTTTACGCGAAAAGACTGGAAAGCGTTCAAAAAAGGTTTCTGTGGCACCTGACTTACTCTTGTAATTTGGGGAAAACCATTACGTCATACTCTGATCGACTGAGACATTTCGGAATGAGTTCTCTGAGCGATAGAAGGACAATGCTCGAAATTCTCTTCCTGCAAAAGCTTGCCATTGGCATTATTGATGCTCCTTATCTGCTGTCCCTTTTAAAATTTGCCGTTCCCTCAAAGCTGCCCCGACGCTCTAGATTTAATATTTTCTCGAACTGTTTATGTAAATCCAACCTTGGACAGCAAGCGCCTTTAAACAGAATGGTTCGGAATTACAATAACATCTCGAGAACTTCTACATCGGACTTGTTTTCAGATAGTGCCGCCAAGCTAAATTGCTAAAATTATTTTCCGAAAATACTATATTACTTTAACAATCACAGATTGTTGTTACTCATTTTAACTATTTTCGCCTGGTTTATTGTCAAACAGATTTCTTGATCTCCCCATGTACTTGTAGAAACTTAAATAGTATTATTAGTCCATGTATAAATCATACCTAAATTTATTGCACTGTTCATCATCATAATCATACCTAAATTCATTGTTTATCACTGTTTTTAATGTTTTTTACTGTTATTTCCTTTATCAATTATTTGTTTTTAATTTATTAATTCTTGTTTTAATTTTGGATTTTGTAACAAAAAAAAATATCATTAACTGTATCGATATCAGACAAACAAATGTGGCAGGAAAGTATAACAAGGAAAGAGATAGATTTCAAGAGAGCCACTCAAATTACACAAAATGGTGTAACGGTGGTAGGGCCACGCAACAGCCTCGGCTGTTGCACGAATGGGCAGGCCCGTCCGGGTACGTACCACGACCTCACAAAAGACCGCGTTTCGCGTTTGGTCTGGTGAGTGAGGTGGCTGGAGCCCAATTTTCAAAAGGTTGTCAACGCATCTGGTACCCTCGGCTGTAGCAGATGTCCATGGGCGGCGGTATTCACTTAACATCAGGTGACCCGTCTGCTCGCTTGGCTACTTTTCACATTAAAAAAAAAAAAATCTAGAGTGCCTCAGTATCGGTGCGCTAGTGTGATATATATACTGTTTGAGTCTTTCAGTCCGTCGATTTGAGCTTTGGGTATTTCCCCATACTTTTATTTACAGAAGAAAGTGTGTTTAACTATGTTTATCAGTTACCTGCTGCATATTGCAAGCATTGCTCACTTTGCATTAGCTAACGTGTGTTAACGTTTCGCTTTGTGTTCCGCAGACGCGTCTAATGAACCAAAGGCGCCTGAAGCAGGACTCCGGGCCTCGGCCCCCCATCTACAGGGGCACCGTCGACTGCTTCGTGCAGGTGAGACAGCCAATATCGATGCTCTCTTTCCACAGCTAGGTCCGGCATTCGAATCGGACTCGATCTGTGAACCAGGTTGAGACTTTCACATAATAATGCTACAAATTTGTAAAAAAATTATCTGTACTTATGAACGCCCGTAAGCAAGTTACACTACTTTAGAGTATAACATAAGAAAAACAGCTATAATTTGTAAAGGTAAATGTCAAAGGGCTGTTATTGGATGGGGTGTAATACCGTGAAGTTTACCGTACTTTGCCTTGCAATCAACTTCACAATGTCGCTTTCTGTGGGTCGGTGTACGCGCGCGTCCTAAATATTTTACTCTCATAACTTTTTCCGAAGCCGCCAAAAGAAGTATAGCTTCAAAAAATTAGTGTCTACCCGAAAATTTTCCGATCTTTCGGATGTGGGTTCGATTCCCACGCGGGACAAGTGTGTGTGACCTACTAATTGTTCCGGATCTGGGTGTTTGTTCCCAGGGTTTGAAGTCAGTTGCCCGTTGTTGCAAAACCCCGGCCGATACCATTAATAACGTGATTCACATGATTTGCCGACCCCACTTTAAGTGACAGTGAGTGGGATAACAGAAGGAGAAATAACATTTGATATAGATTTCTTGTGAATTTATTTATTTATCTCCATGGGCGTAAATTAGCAAATTACGAATACACCATAATATACCGAATGAAAACAATAAAGTGTTTACTTTGAAAATCTTATGGATTTATTGGAAAAAGGCCAAATAATTACGTTGTAAAGTAAAAGTAACAGCCTATACATGTCCCACTGCTGGGCAAAGGCCTCCTCTGTACAGAGGGTATCAGGGCATAGTCCACCACGCGGCCCCACTGCGGATTGGTGGATTTCACATCTCTTCGAAATATATATTTTTTTTACTTCGAAAATATGCAGGTTTCCTCACGATGTTTTCCTTCACCGCGGAGCACGTGATAAGTGAGCACTTAAAGTTAAAAACTTCATTGGTGCCGGCACCGGGGATCGAACTCAGGTTGCTCGAGTATATTGAATTAAAGGCGAGCGCCCGGACACTGAGCTATCACGGCTCAATTACGAGGATTCAAATAAGTGAAATATGTATAATATTAGATATATATAATATTAAATGAAATGTATATAGTATTAGATATATATAAAGATATATATATATATATATATATATATAGATATATATAGATAGATATAATATTAGAGTTTTCCAAATGTAAAAAAACTCGTAAAAAAAAGCAAACTCGTAAAAAAATTACACTCGTTATGTACAATAACAATACCCGTCGTTGTGAAAAGAGCTGAGATTCTATATTACATTTATGTCTTTATAGTGTATATATATTGTGTGAGTTTTTCCATGCGCGTTATCTGTGTCACTAATCCCCTAATAACATAGATAAAAGAGCGAGGGATCACTTATGTACAGTGAACAACAACGGAAAGTTTTGACCGAATTATCCTTTAACTCTAATCTGTTGCCAATTTATGCAATTGTCGTAATTGCTAAACGATACATTCTAAAGCCGGCTATAATTCGATTCCCTAGTAGTTTTAGTGTTATCAGAGTTAAAGGTTCATTATGACTATAGTTACGGGCTGGGCCGTGACAAAAACATTTTAATCCCCTGCAACAAATTGGCCGCGTTAATGTAAGAGGGCTAAATTTGTGGGGAATTCCCCAAACTCCGCGAATTATAATTTAATTTGACAATAATATAAAATTGATTGTTTCGTGGTAGTTCGGTCGAAAAAACGGTATGTCACCCTTTTGTAAGAAACGTTAGTCATAACACTTCTTTATTTTATCTGTTTCCTATGATTAGGGGATTCCCATCTAATATAAAGGTTACCGCAGATAATACACTTTTGCTACTTTTAAAAGCTTTGCTTCGCTAAGTTGATATAAATGGTCAAAGCTTCTCGTTTCATTTCTTAAATTGATTTTAACGAGAATTTACGGGAATCGACAGATTACTGTCTCGGAATTTGGGTAATTTGGTAGGCAGGGTTGTCTTACGTAGACGTCTCCTTTCTGCTACCCTTATCCCACTGGGAAGAAAACACCCATATTCAAAATAAATATCTATGGGTTAAGTTCTTTTTCCGTTTGGGAATCGAACCCACGATCCCCTGCTCCGAAGCCAATTTCTTAGTAGCTGTGACAACGGTGTAGAATCGTAATACGGCCACCGGATATCTCAGGGTCGAGTAGCATTTGCACTTTTGAATTTGTACTGCTGACAATGAGAGAGGTAACAGACTCAACCTGTTATTGTTGTTGGTGACCACCATCACTTAACATCAGTTGTACCTCGTCGTTTGCCACCATATGCCGTTATTAGTGTGAAATAGTGGGTACAAATAATATTGAACAAAAAAAAATCTTTGAGGACCCATAACATTTGTGGATTGCCCTCGATTTCCCTAGGATGCCATCATCAGATCTGGGTTCCCTTGGTCTAGGTACCACCTTTGGGATATCTCCTTTCCAACAAAAGAAGAATTATCAAAATCGATTCATAAATGACGAAGTTATCCCCGAATTCGAATTGCGAAACCTCCTTTTTTGAAGTCGGTTAAAACAAATGTCCCGCTGAGTTTCATTCACCGGTTCTTCACAGGCCTTCTTTTCCGGAACCAGTAGTAGTATCTTGTCAAGCAACAAGTCAGCGTGATGCTCCTATAATGAATATTTGAATTTGGAGAGTGCTTTCCTTGCAGACGGTCCGCAACGAGGGCTTTCGGGCCCTGTACAAGGGCTTCGTGCCCACGTGGCTGCGGATGGGCCCCTGGAACATCATCTTCTTCATCACCTACGAGCAGCTCAAGCAGTTCTACTAGCGCTCCGGCGGTAAGGTGTTTCAATTTGTTGCTTTTTCAAGTTGAACTTATGTAGCGTCACCAACGCCCGGTCTCAGAAACACTGACCATCGTAGAAGTCAGCTAATCGGCTGCCGAATGGATTTTCAAATGTCGTTTGAGTTGCCAAAAGGATTGTTAAACTCTTTCGGTCTTATTCATAATAAGTTTTCGGAGGTTGAAAGCTCTTAATCATGTTGCATTGAGGCATATTGAGTTAAAAATAATTGCAGTAATCAAATTGCAATTGTTGGTTTCAGATCGAATTGTGCTGCCGTTCTACGGCGGCTGAGAAACTTGGATGGAAGAGGCCGCAAAGAACTACCATCTCGCATTTATTTTTAGGAATATTGAAATTTTAATAATCTTCTTTAATGGAAACATGCCACTAGTATGTTGGAGGCAAATGTAAATTGTCTCTTTTAAGAACACACTAATTAATACTACTCTGTATTCATACAAATTTATATTGCACTTTGATTTGGCAAAGTTTATTAGTCCTTAACTATTATTGTCCTATGTTATCTGAGAATTTTCTTTTCTCTACAAATCCTGTATCAGTTTTTTTATTAAACCAATAAAACAATTTAATTCCTATATAATGAATAGACAGTAAGGTAATCAGTTTTAAACTATGTATATATGCCTGCTGCTTCCGTTTACCTTACTACTATCATAATGCTGCAATAGGTGTTTTTTTTTTATGTGTCAAAGGTGTGTTGTAGTTCTGTGTACCATCTTAAAGTGACCATCTAATAGTGATTTCAGTAGTTCTCATTATACTATTCCAGAGAAATATAATGCAGGGCAACCAACATGGTACATGCCTAAAATGCCCATCTTGGCCGTTGAATATGTTTCTGAGTAGCTATGGTATTTAATATATTCCACGAAGACCCTGATAAAACATACCGTAAGGAAATTTGTTGACTAAATAAAACATTCTCTTGTGAGATTTGTTATAGGAAACAAATGTTTCCATAGTAAGCAATTGTTTTGTAAATATGAAAATAATAGAAAATGTGTCGAATCAATATATGCTAAGATGTACAGAATATAGATTGTATAATAACATTTAAATGTACAATTATGTAAATTATGTAACAGATAATGTATGACATTCGTAAAGTGGCCGTTGACGATTTAAGAAAACTTTAATTCATTTCTTTGTTCTACTAGTTTTATTAGAAATAATTAATGATATTTATTTCATTAGGGTTGGTTGTATGAAACTAAACAGATAGATGAAAAAAAAAATAAGTGTCGTAACATGTTAGCTGGATGATTTATCTCTTTTATTAGAAAAACAAAAGTTTTTTATTTTTAACTCATCTTCAGTATATTATACCTGCTCATTGTAAATATTACACTAAATGCCGATTTAATTAACTGCAGCAAACTCGATTTCCCCTTTGTTATTTCGTTGTAGTAAACTTAATACGTATCCTAAAGTGAGTGTCATGTTGAATTAGAAAGTAAAGGATTAGTATCTATGGCTCCCACTGAAAGTTAAAGTGAGTAATTCTAATATTGCGAGTAAAAGTTTTCGAGTCTAATGTAGCCATAACCACACAAGCCTATTATGCTTTGGGTTTGACCGATATGACTAAAAATGTATGTATTTGCAATGGAAAAGGTTTTGATACGTTTATTAGTGTTCCTGAGTTCCGTATTAGTATTGCGCTGAATTTAACTATTTCGTTATTTCATATTGGAGATTTCTTGAGATTATTGGAGATTGCATTCTGTCACTTCACATTAGACACGTTGATCTAAGAGTAAGTAAGGCAGTGCGGGTTGTTGGCAATAAGTTTTATTTTAAGTATATCATTTATTGTATTTGAGTAATACCGGAAAGAAACATTTTCATTAGCTTGGTCAGTCCCTTTAACATAGGACAATTGGCATAGTGATAAATTGGCATAGGACAATTGTCTTTTTGCCAGAGTGTGGGCTCCATCCCCACTACTGGAGAATATTTTGATATAAACATAGTGTTTTTCTAGTTTCTGGTTGTTTATGTATTTATTTATTTGTAAAGAAATTAGATCAGGTATGTCTACCAGAGCTCTAGACTCACTGTACAAGCTTTGATATGAAACTGGCATATGTTGTGTAAAAATATATTTGACGACCCCATTGGCGTGGTGGATAGTGACCCTGTCTCTTGCGCCAGACAGTGTGGGTTCGATTCCCACTCCTGGAAAAATATTGTGAGATGAACATGTGTTTTTCTAGTGTCTAGGCTGGGTGATATGCATAGTATAAGCTTTGCTAAATTTAGTAGAAGTAGTATTTTAGAAATATTTATTTTTATTTGTAATATGTCCTGAAATAATGATGTATTATCATCATAGATACGATAGTATAATGTAATTTGGTTATCAAGCTGCTTCTTGCAAGTGGTTTTATGAGCCAAGGTTGATACCATCAGCCTGCATTCATTAAAATTTTGTTTAAATTGCCGTCTATACCAATGTTCCGACATTTATCCTTTAAGTTAGCGATTTAATTTACGACATGTTTTTCTCGCTCCCTCACATTTCTGTCGTTTTGAAAGTAAATTCTATAAAATCTGTAATGTTTTTTTATAGATACTCTGTACTAGTATGCAAAATTAGATCACTCCACTGTCCCCATATTTACCAGTTTCGTAGGAGCTCAATTCTTTGAAGGGACGTCGTTTGTTTTAAATTTGAGATAATTAGAGGCTTTCCTTGTCTCGCTTTATGTATAATACAAATAATTCGTTTGAGATTGTGGTCATTATCCGTTTTATAAGAACTAATTCACTGATACTTGACTATTTCTAGTAAGTTGTATGTGAAGGCACGTTTTGCTTTTTGTTGCATTTCAATTTAAGTAAAATTTTGTTTAAACTTGTCGAGGCAATGTATTATGCATTTCAAAACATCGAAATATACTTTTTAGTGTAACGTGTGTTTTATAGATTATTAAGTGTAAGCTGTAAGCTTTTGGTTGTATCTTTGCATGGAAATAGAGTATTCTTCATGCAAATTTCGCTTTTATTGTTACACTGTTTAAGTATATAATGCGTTAAACTTTTATTTTCATCGTTAAAATAGTTTATCTGAAGAAAACATACAGTTTAAATTTGTAACATTTGCTAAGTTTCAAAGAGGATGTTGAGTCTACACTCTGTTCGATACTCTGATTATGAAATGAAATATGATTAACAATTTTTTAAACGTCCGACGAGTTGTGACTGTTGTAGTAAGTCCCTTGAAGTTTAAATAGTTTTTTTTTTAGCTCCGTCCACATTTTTTTGTACAGCATTTCGTATTGACATTGTTTTTATTACTTCGTCTACGTACTTGTAATTCAAGGGCGACGTGGTTCTATTATAGTGTGAGTCGAGCGTGGAAAAAATATACGTATTAATAAGCAATACGTATTAAACAACAGGTAGGTTATAATTACGTAGTGTTAATATGTTTGGTATCCGTAAGCCAATTTATTAGTTGTCTAGACGAATTGACGCAATCTCGTGAAGTTTCCTATCTTGTATACTTCCTTACGCCAGTGCCAGGGAATGTGAAAATGTTGTTACTAATTAATCCCTATGGTTCGCATTGCGGGTTGGTTTACATTTTTTGTCTTACTTTAAATACAGCGTGTCGTTACAACCGCGACAATAAATGAACACACGTCTAACGCTACTTGCCAATAATCATAAAAAAATATGAAACGTTAAAAAAATTAATAATTAAAAAATAATATATTTTTCAAACAAACTAATTAAGTAAAAAAGAAACAAATTTCTCGTCGCATTACAAGCCTCTCCTTCTAACAGTATGTTTTGTCTCTTTTAAATTCATTCAACCCATTCATATGCTTTGTGACCTTTAGAAATGAACTTAACGTTACAGTTTTATACGTAAGGCTGTTCTAAAAATGTTTGTTTTGTAAAATTTCATAACTCCATAAATATTGATGTTTAAAGAATGTAAATGCTTAATACAATTTTAAAAAGTTATTCTCTATATGTGTGTTCATTTATTGTCGCGGTTGTAACGACACGTTGTATAATAATAACTGATACAGCAAAGGCTGGCAAGTCTGATGCATTGCAATAGGGCTACTAGCAAGTAACTCTTGGATACGGACGATGAAGCGTCGCCGATCATAATTTAAGCTTGTTTACTATTTATTGAAACGCTTAAGTTTTAATTTACCTTAATAAATCCAGTGAGGGTTCGTGGTACTGTACAATTTATCTTGCTTTTACAGCCCTAATCACTATGTAGTTGTTTCATAAACGCGTATTGCATACGAGTAAGCGTGAAAAATTAACGCTACATCTCTTCTACGCGCTGTTTCGTTACCATATTGAAATTGTAAATATTACACGTAAGCGAATGTGTTAAAAACACTGGAGCACTCTAAATACGCGTAATAATGTAGGTACAAAGAATCAGCCAAAATATTCGTGGAATAAATGATTTACAACGTTGATGGTTGTTTTATTTTGTTGTTAAAACATGCTCCCGTCTAAGGAAATTACTCCTTCCCTATGGTTAATTACGGTTTGCGCAGCGGAGGATCTTAAAAAAAGCGATTTATTAATAAAAGTCCTAACTTTAATATTACTATTTATACTAATTACTTAAGATTATTTTTACGGTGGTAGGGCCACGCAGCAGCCTCGGCTGTTGCACGAATGGGCAGCCTCGTCCGGGTAAGTACCACGACCTCACAGAACACCAGCGTAAAGTGGAAGTATAATACTTTCGCGTTTCGTCTGGTGAGTGAGGTGGCCAGAGCCCAATTTTCAAAAGGTTGTCAACGCATCTGCAACACTCGGGTGTAGCAGATGTCCATGGGCGGTGGTATTCACTTAACATCAGGTGAACCACCTGTTCGCTTGGCAACTTTTCACATAAAAAAGACGAGGTGTCCAATCGGTCCGAAGTTAGGATGATGAACATCGCCGCGCCTTACCGGTGGTCGATTATAATTCAATGGTGATTGGGGACGTAACAAATTACAAAACAAGTTTGTTACCAAGGCTTTGAGACAACAACAGTGGATTTGTTTATTAGTTCAATTATATACTGCGTTGAATTTCTAAAATTCCTTTTCCCTGGTGACAATATCATTTTAGAATTCCACACACATTAACAAATAATTTTTTTTTAATTATACACACCGGCACGGAATCTTAGTTAAAGTCATAATTTGCGATAACATTTTTTTAATTGTGTCTAGCTTAGTTCTTATCTATTATCTCTTCTTTCTGCTATATGTGGGTAGGTAGAAATAATGTTTACGGTTATCGTAAGAGGGTTAAGAAAGTACTTCAGTGCATTTTGATTTGTGTTTTAAAGTTTTAGAGGAACCATGTCGTTGTTCCGACAAAGTTGATTTTTAAATTGTGTTCAGGTAATTGAGTGATAAGTTGTCGAAGTTTTTATTTTATTTTATTTTATTGTGATTAACATCTAAAGGTGCCGTGGAATTCATAAAAATGTAACACTGAGTCCACACAAACAGTATTATTAATCGAACAAATGTTGTCATTGTTCAATTTAACGGAAAATGTGATGCAAAGCGTGCCAGATCGATTGCAGGCGGTTATAACGGCTACAGGAGGAAATGCGCGCTCTTAACAAGTACAGGGAGTCAACAAAAATCGAACAGTTTTCAATTCCAAGTGCCTAAAACTCCACGTGTCGAGTTTTGTTAAAACGTGATTTTTTGATGAAACTAAATTGTCAACGTGAAAAATCCTTATTGAATATGAAATCTTGTCCAAGAACGTTAATAATCTGTGTTCAGATCAGAATTTGTCTATATTTCAACGTGAAATGAAAGAAAAATGTTTCACAAATTTTATGCTTGGCCATGTTTCCGTGCCGGTGAGTTTACTTAAAATGTAATTTCTTATCTATTTCATTATCTCAAGATATGCATTCAGATTTGGAAGGGACAAATTGTCGAAAAATTTTCGCCACTGCCAGGATTCGATCTTGCGTCTTCTCGGTAACTTTAGCCCACGGAGCTAAGCGCTCGATATCCTCACTTCCCGAAAAACGTCTCCTCGTCTGGAGAAAAATCTAAAAAAAAATATAATCAAACCACAGCAAAGGTAATTTTCAATTGCTACAATTTTTAACCTTTTATTCAAATATTCATTCAAGGTGGCTGCATAGCTAAAATGCAAGTGAGGGTAGCCGTCAAGAATTTCGCGCCTGAATAAATAATAATAATCATGTTTTGTTATCTTATTAAATTCAACACCACATAGCAAAAAAAAATGACAAATAATTTCAATGCCACATTCGATGGTTTGTTTAATTTTTCAAAAAACTTATGAGATACAATAAACCTCTTTGAATTAAATACCTTTTGACACAAGAAAAATGTCACCGTCATATGACTGCGATCCTGCTTTAATGTTGCATCAGTTAAATAGTTAAACTTTATCACAAATAGTATGAATTAAACTAGGTTTTCGGATGTTTTTTTAATGAATGAGCAATGATGGATGCGAATCTGTTGGACTGTCACCCCGTGGAGCAAGAGCCCGGCTTGTGCGTGTGTAAAGGCGGTCCGTCTCTAGACATACTCAAAGATGTACAGAGGGCGTACGAGGAGCGGATAGAGCTCATACATAAAACGGGAGGAAAAAATAAATTGCAGGTGAGACCCTCAACACAAGAATATTAAATATCATTGTTATTAAGTGCTTTAACAATTTTATAAGCTATTCACAAATTGTTTTTGGATACAATTTTGATTAAGTTCAAGACATCAGAGAAGACATCAGACATCATCGACGGTCTCGTATCCCACTTATCAGATCAGGACCAAATATCTGTGGTTCACAAAAATACGCGCCGTGTGGGAATCGAACCCACGACCCCCGACGTAGAAGCCCATAGCTTAGCAAAGCGTCTATGTCACGTATAATGTTTATATAGTTCATTCATAGTAGGAAGTGATTCATAAAGTCTTATTGTTTCCCGTGTTTTATAGGTGCGAAAGCTACTTTTCTAAATCTAAGTTTATATAGTATTCTCTATACCAAAAATATTTTTTATGTTACCAAAAATTCTAACACCTACAGTATCCATAGTTCGCAAAAAGTCACCTAAAATCTCGGATTGTGACAGTCTTATTCGAATAGCTTCTTGAGATAATGTAATGGACGAGAACAGACTATAGCGTTGCGTTTTCTTTAGAAAGAGTTGGATCTGCTGCGGTCTTGGGTGGGGGACTTGGTCGAGCAGAACGGGCTCCTGGCGCGCGCCGTCGAGGAGATGGAGGCGGAAGTCTCCTCGAGGGTAGTGTTCGAGAGGCGGCGGAATATTGAGGTATAAGATGGAAGCATAGTTTAAAAATTGTTTGAGAGGGAGTTTCGTCATGTTCGTTTGCAGTTACATAACGTCATATTTTGTTCGAGGTTAATATTTACCCTGTGTTCGAAACCCTTTTTTTTTAATTATAAAGCACTACACATGGGCTCTGCTATTTCGTCGGTATAAGGGTTATTATAACAAAAATTCTATAACGCTTGTGTTCGGGACTGGGAATGGCGTGTTCTGTTTTTTTTTATTGTCTATTATGTATTAGAAAACACAGCAACTTTTCAAACGGAGTCTGATATTTCTAAAATATGTAAGGAAAACACGGCGCAAATCGATCAGTGTTAGCGACAGTGACTGTTGCAGTTTCGTTTAAAAGAGTGGCAACGTGTTCACGAGAGCCGCGGTGTTCCGAACCGCGGGGTAAGCGGTAGAAACTTGCCTACTCTGTAAAAGTGAGTGCGAAAGTAACACAATGCGACAGTAAGGCCCAATTAACACAGGTTCAGTTCTTTAGTGATGTGGATAAGTACAGTGAGTAAGTACAGTGGTGTGAACCATCGGACGTAGCGAGCAGTCTTGCACAATCCAAATAGTATCGCATTCTTTGGTCTCAATGGGTCTATTTGCAAGGCAGCTTGCAAGCCAAGATGAATCGCGACTGTCCGATGGTTTACACCAATGTATTTACTCATTTACATACTGTACTCATTTACTTCACTAGACACTTTATCAGCGTAAATCGGGCTGAAGAGATACCGCGGAGACGGGTGCCGGTCGAGAACCGACTATTGTTCAGTCCCCGCCTGCTCCGTAAAAGTGACCGCGGAAGTAAGGCCCGTGTTAGAGCGGAAGCGGGTGCAGATCGAGAGCGAGCTGCGCACGGAAGTGGCGGCGCTGAGGCGGTGCCTCGCCCGCAAGGACTCCGACGTGCGAGGGCTCCTCGAGCTGCTGAGGAGGCTGCGCGAGGGCGACCGCAGGGACATCCACGGCATCCGCTTCTACGAGGTCACCGAGCGGGACATATTCGGATTCAACGGGTACGCTGTGGCAGCGTCGCTTATTTGCACCTGTGGGTGGTAGTCTCGGCCGCCCTAGGCCCCAGACCATGTCAGTTCCAGCCGCCCCTTTCTAGGCGCCCAACGTATATTTTGTTATCATCAGTGAATTGTTTTGTCACGATTGCCCGCCACTAACATGTGGCCGCCTTAGGCACGAGCCTATTGGGTGTTAGGACAAATCCGCCACTGTACTGTGATACAGTGTAGTTGCTGGCGTCTGATTAGGGTCGTCTGGCTAAGGGCAATGTTTGAATTATTCCAGGAGCAACTTTATTGAAGAGCGTATTTAGTTTTGCATTTGGCCTATTTATGTGGTTTCTATGAAAACTTAATACATATCGATTTTTTTTTAAATTATCATCTCCGTTTAAAACATCATTTTTTTATTGTTTTTTTTTAACTTTACCAATTGTTAAACATTTACTGTTGTTCATAATTATACTGTTTTTAATTTACAGGATACCAGATACAAAGCTCGATGACAGCCAAAACGACAAGGAAAGCCACAAACGGAGGACCAAGAAGGAATTTGAAAATTTTACAGTTTTATAAGCTCGTTTATTGTTTTTTTTATAAATTTTACATTTTTATTTAAAACGAATATATACTTTATTAATTAATCTGTTTGTTATTATTTGTGTCCAATATTCATCTCGATCTGCGATTTATAGAAAAACATATTAAGTTTTTTTTAAATACTGAGAGTAATTAATTTTAAGAAATAAATAGATTTGCCTGATTATTATCTTAGTGCACTCTATTGTTTTCATATAGACGACATTATTCACTTTAATACAAAAGCCTAAAGTTGGATAGATGGAGGTTAGATTAATAGAAAATTTTATTTAGGTATATAAATTACTACCTATATAACTTTTTCTTCTCTGATGTTATTGTTACAATTTTATAATTTGTGACGCTTCGTAAAGTTCATTTTAGTTTTTTAACGACACGGACTCTTGTCTCGCATTTATGCCACGATAATAAAATATTTAGTGTCAATCTGGTATTGTTCCAGTGGGACCAGAAAAAGAACATTTGCGACAGAGTCAACGAGCTTAAGGTCCTCAATGATACGTTGAAAAAGGAAAACTTCGCAAAGGAGAGGTACGAAGAATCTTAATGGATTTTAATGAGATTTTGAACTGAAATAGCTTCCTTTGTGTCGTAAAAATTGATCACTTTATTTGGACACGCCGGCTAAGACACCGGATAATACTGTATGTATAAGTCGCGACACAGGCTTCTATCTTTTCGCATTCTCAGAATTTCCATGTTTTCACGCGCTGTCTGATTAAGCTTGGCGTAAAACCGTGAGGTTTTAAAATACCCCATGGTTAACAACTTTCATTCTTCGCCGGGTTTTTTTCTAAGACTTCTGTGGTTTGGCAAAAAAAAGTTATTTTTATTGAGTACGTAAAAATTTCCGAACGCCACTCCAGGTGGTTCTTTATTTGTTGTTATCATGGCGCTCGAAATTATAACACTGCGGATTATAGGCGACCAGCGACCCGCCCCGGCTTCGCACTGGTGCAATGTATTACACATATAGATCTTCCTCTTGAATCACTCTTATTTAGTAAAAAAACCGCATCAATATCCGTTGCGTATTTTTAAAGATCTAAGCATGCAAAGGGACGACTTTGTTTAATACTATCTAGTGATAATGCAAACAAATGTAGTTAGACAGACTCTAAATAGCAGAGACATTGATTAAACGCCGTTTATAAATTCTTAGGGAGATTCGTAAGCTCTCGAGCGATGTACAACAGTGCGAGCAAACCATCGCGTCGTTAAGAGTTGAAAGCTCGAGTTACAGGTGCTATTCATTAATTAACCTAGATTTTAGCTACGTATTAACAACATGCTTAGACATAAACCTATTGTAGGCACAGTCCAGTATTTTTCGGACTCAAGGACATACAATACGAGACATTTCTGGGCCGTTTCTGATAGTGTGGGCCTCCTGGTGTCTTGCTCAACGAAAAAAAATCAAAAGTATAAACGCTTCATGCCTGATTACCTCGACCCGGTCTATTCGTGTGGCATGAGCAGTTGGTGCTTGACAACAACTTGTATTGCTAAATTGATTATTGTTATTGCGTTGATGATTGTTGATCAACGTTGAGCTTCACCAGCTTTAAGTCTCAAGAACTGGATGATAGATATGATAAAGATTTTAATTCAGGTCGCTTGCTTTGCATTTAGGGATACGTCGTTTCGTATTTCGTATAGCAAATAAACACAACCGTTTTCAACGGTTACAGAGCCCGTTAACATATAGTTAATACTATTTATCTGTTTTACTTGTAATTGCAAAAACTCCGAGAAGTGGAAAATCATAGGGTCTTCGGTGACAGACAAACGACCTCTAATCGCGAACTGATGCAACGTCTTAGCCACTGCAGTAAACGTTTAAAGTAAGAATGAAGATATTTTATGTTAAATCTAAACCATGAAGTCCAAATACGTCGGAGCTATAATACGTTCATTCTATTTCTATTTACTTTTGCTATTAAATTCACACATTTATTCGTTTTTTCCTAGACAAGTGCCCACAAAAGATGCGGTGGTTATGACCGAAGAAAGCGCGCCGGTGACAGCGGTGCGTCTTTGCTTTATATTTTAGTCCTAAATATTTTAATCTTAGTTTTAGTGTCATCAAAATATAAAAATTACAATCCTAACGAACGCTCTTATTATGATTTAATTTTACGCGGAAACTGAAGTTTTTGTCTTATTTTTTTTTTGTGAGAAGGTGGTAAATCTGCTGGCGGTTCACTTGATGTCAAGGGATAACCGTCGCCCATTGACGTTTGCAACGCCCGTTACAGATGCTTTGCCTTATTGTAAAGTGGACATCGGCTACCTCACTCACCAGAAGAAGCGCAGAACTCTGTTTTTTTGATGCCCATGGGTGGTGGTGATTTTGTGAGGTCGTCAGGTTCCACCCGGATGGCTCGCTTGCCAACTTTTCGACATTGCAAGAATGAGCAGGCTCCTCCTGGGAAGTACCCCAGCCTCACAGAAGACCGGTGTAATCTGATAATATCATACTGTCACTTTTTTTAAAGTTGGCAGCGCATCTCCAACAACCCTGTTTTTGTTGATGCCCATGGGTGGTGGTGATATTAAGTTATTTATCAGGTGAACCGCCTGCTCGCTTGCCAACTTTTCACATTAAAAATGATAGCTAGTACGTTCACCTTACATATGGGCAGTTCTTGCCACTGCGTTGTAGCTTCGAGCCTGGGGGTACGTTAATTGTGTGGAACACCTTGGAGAAACAATAGGTGTGGTGTTCCCGGTTGTCGAACGGAATGCACGGATACTCGCCTACTCTGTTCTTAAACGCGCCTAAGAGAAGGCGCCCGGCTAAGTTCAACACTAATTTTCCCGCTA
This sequence comes from Iphiclides podalirius, assembly GCA_933534255.1. NCBI lineage: Eukaryota > Metazoa > Arthropoda > Insecta > Lepidoptera > Papilionidae > Iphiclides > Iphiclides podalirius. The sequence continues at coordinate 576,981 of OW152816.1, read as the reverse complement.
GTCTGCAGCAACACTCGATAGTTTCTTGCAACCGTCCCCAAGTGGTGTATTCGGTATACCATCAGGGCCCACCAGCCCCCATCGGCGCGAGCCCAATGTTCACATTTCGTTGCTTTATGAGACGGATTATAGTCATGATTGCAGTCTACCATCTCACTACTAGCGACACCACCCCAAGGCATACTCTTCACTGCATTAACGCTTTTTTACGCGTTTTAAACTCGTTCGCCATTTAAGGCTGTTTAATTTACGCGTGTGATGCAGTGCGGTGAGGTAGTGCCGGCACAGGAGCGCGCGGAGACGAACGGCCACCACCAGCTCGACGTGAAGCAGAAGGCAAGTAATAGGCTAACCTACTCATTTATAGTCTAAAGCTGGTCAAACCCAGGCTTTCAGGCTGGGTATCAGCTATCAAAACAATGTGGCAGACATCCACAAAGAAAAATTTTGCAAAGAAAAATTTAAGCATTAAAATATTTTCTTGAAAGGTTAGTTGCTCTAAGGTGTTGTCATTAGTTGCTCTAATCACAAAAACGTGATGGCAGCTAGGCTGCCTAGTCAACGGAGAAACATGCTATGTCTAGGGCCTACTTTGCTGCATTTGATACCGGGATCGAAAAGATCGTGCTGGTAAACCTCTGTTCATCCATCCTTTCTTACCGCATTAGGGCCACACAACAGTCTTCGCTGTTACACGAATGGGCAGGTACGTCCGGGGAAGTACCGTGGAAGTATCCTACTATCGAGTTTCGTCTGGTGAGTGAGGTAGCCGGAGCCCACTTATCTAAAAGGTGGCAACGTGTCTGCTACCTCACGGGAGTTGCAAGTGTGAACCGCGAGCTTGCATGCTACTATCTCACATTAAAAAAAATGCCGCCGTTCGACTAGCACCACGTATCCGTCAACTGGCTCATTAACGCCCGGTTTCTGAAACACTGATCACCGTAGAAGTTAGCTAATCAGCTGTCAAATGGCTTTTCAAATGTCATTTGAGTTGACAAAATGATGGTTAAATTCTCTGAATTGATCAGAATGGTCTTCTTAGTTTTCAGAATGATCAATTGAAAGAGTTATCTGAGTTATCAGATTTGCCAGCTGTTTAGTTAACTTCTACGGTGATCAGTGTTTCGGGAAGCCGGGCGTAAGAGTTTAATTCCGTCCACGCAATCCATTCGATCCGCGCCGTTTATCCAGACGAGCAACGAGAGCATCCGCGCGATCCGCAAGGAGAACGTGGACCTGAAGGAGGAGGTGCGCGCGATGAGCCACCTATGCGCGGCGCTGTACGAGCAGCGGCTCGCGGCGGCGCTCAGGCTGCAGTTCAAGGACGACATCATACGCGAGATGAGGCGCCAACTGCGCAGCGCAAAGGCCAAGGTATAGAGGACACTGCGCAGCGCAAAGGCCAAGGTATAGAGGACACTGCGCAGCGCAAAGGCCAAGGTATAGAGGACACTGCGCAGCGCAAAGGCCAAGGTATAGAGGACACTGCGCAGCGCAAAGGCCAAGGTATAGAGGACACTGCACCCGATCCGAGGGGACAGGAGGCCGTTGGTATATTTAAACTGGTATACAAAGGCTCTCTATAACAGGCTCCTCCAAAGTTCGACAACTATCCCGATACGTGTTAGAGTGGGCACCACGATTAGGAGAACGCTTTGGCACTCCAAAGTTCGACACGATTGACTGACACGACTTAGAAAGGTGGGCACCACTGCGGATGCGTAGTTTGGCGTCCCTGTCCGGGCATAAACTGGTATGACGACTTAGTTCAGTTCTGTGATGGTTGCTGTAGTGCTCCTATGGGTCACGTAAGTAGTTGGCTCGCTTGCGTCGAGGTTGAGGTCGACGTCCGCTCCCGCCAGAGGCCGTCATTGACTGTCCTGCCATTACCTGGGTGCTCGATGATACGTCATAGGGTAGATACACAAACACTAACTACAGTGGCAAACTATGGAACAGTGTAGCAAGGACTACTAGGTAAGTGACTACCTCCCATAAATAACCGAACGAAGGATTGAATGCTTTATTCTTTTTGTTCGTGGTACATTCCCAGTCAAAACGGTCCGTTCTTATCGCAGCGGAAGTTGCGTGGCTTGTACAGAGGGTATTAGGACATAGTCCACCGCGTGACTTGCGATTGGCAATCTGCAATGGAGTCGCGCGGTGGACTATGACCTCACACGTCTTCGAAATATATTTTTTTTTCCTATTATTTCGAAAATATACAGGATTTGTGAGAAAACCTGCATATTTTCGATGTTTCCCTTCACCGCTGAGCGCGAGATTAGTCAGCACTTAAAATTGTAACTAAATACTTCATTGGTGCCGGCACCGGGGATTGAACTCGGTCTGCTCGAGTATTATTATTAAATGAAAGCGAGCGCCCGGTGCGAGCCATGATAGCTCTGGTAGCAAATAAACGCGATTATTTCCAGCTGGAGGTGACCAAGTCGATGAATGGTTCTGTGGCCCTTGAGCGCCAAGAGGGCGCTGGGGTGCGCCGCCTCCTCAGGCCGAGGCGGCGCGACGCCCCCGACGCCGAATGGCCCAACCGCAGCCCCGACCCCTCTCCCGACGGCAGCGTCTCTCTCCAGCTCGACTGAAGTTGCCTGCGTCCTCTCCCATAAGCTCTCATGTGTTACCTCTTATGTTGTAGTCGCTTTGTTATGATAATAAACTCTGTAGTCGACGTACTTTGTTTTAATTTACACAATTGATCGCATCCTTATGTTTTTTTTATAATTTTAAGGAGAAATATTTACGTTAACAGTAATGTTTTATGTACATACATGCAGCTATGGAAGAAAGTGGAACGAATGCCATGATAGTTAGATTTCCCTATTAAATATTTTCGGACACATTTTTCAACAAACAACGTTCTCCAGTCCCAAATTGAGCAACGCTTGTACTATGGGTATTAGCAAATCAAAAACGAAAAAAAGGTGAGGGATTAATTTGGATGAAATGTAGCTTTGTTGGTTAGTTACAAAGTGACCTCAGAAATACAAGTTGTACAGCTTTGTTGGATCTTAAGACATAAACAGACGTTCGATGGAAAGATGTGTGTGCGTTTATGTTGTATTTATTGTTGCAGATGTGGCTTGGCTTTGGTGCAGCTAGAGTCAGCACTTCGACTCCAAACCCTACCCGCGAGCAGATCCCTATAGCAAGCAATTCCGCCAGCGACATCTCCATTGTAGAGCCTGTGTGTGTATTTCATAATCATTATTACGTAACAGGCACTGGTCAGGCGACAGTTGTATTTTTACATTACTTAAATGAACTTTGTGTGATTGGTTTTTATTTAGCAGAGAGTTCAAATCTCATTTTGTAACAAACTTGGCATCGAAAGTCATACACATCATGGATAGAGTCCATAGAGATTTTTCGTTTTTTAAAATGAGTTGTACCTATAGAAACGATTTCGTTTTTTTCGGGTAGACTGAACAGAGCAAGTAGGGAACTTAAACAACTCTGACGCTATTGTTTAATCACTGGTCAATAAGAAGAAAAATTTGACGTTTTATTGTTGTTACATCATGATACAATATCTTCTATTTGAGACTTTACCAGATGCTGCATAATCACACGTAGCTCTGCCGTTTGCTCTGCCTAAGTAACGAAAGACAGGATCACAAGTTTACCTCTTAAAATATCTGTCTTCTATTGTGGTGGGGCCACGCAGAAGTTTCTGCTATTGCACGCATGGGCAGGCTCGCACGAGAAATTACGGCCCACGGCCTCACTGGCGGGAACTAAAAGTATACTTCTCGTCTGGTGTGTGAGGTAGCTGGGCCTCGCTGTTTTCAAAGATTCGCAAAGAATCTGCAGCCCCCCAAATGTTGTACATATCCAAGGGCGGCGGTGAACACTTAACATCATGTGTCCCGCCTTCTCGCTTGCCTTTTATCGCTTTAAAAACCTTCACACATACAAACAGAATAACCGACTAGCAGTATTCTTTTTTTTGCATCCAACAACTCTATGCTTTGTCCTCAGCCTTCCCTTGTACCGATAGAAATCCTGGACCACTCCATGGAGAGCCCTGATGGGGATGAGAGCCCTACGCACCCGAGTGAAGAGGGTTTCTCAGCAGGGCTCTCGCTGTTCGTCATAGAGCCGGCGCACGACTGTCCTTGTTCCGACGAGAGACTTTTATCTGAGGAGGATGAACGGAATGACGCCACATTTATTAAGTGAGCCGTACTAAGTATTAATAACGTCATCTTACTGATGACAGCAGTGGTTGTCATTTTTAAATTTAGAATTTCCCGCCGCTCATTTATACCATCATACTTCATGATTATACTTTTGTGCGATATTTACTACATGTTCCAATATTTCCAATACTTTTTAAAATAGTATTCACGGCCCCACGTGGATGAGAAAAAAAATTAACAGAATTAAGATAAACCATAAGATAAAATGATGATAAATAGTAATATTTACCAAAAAGTTATATTCTTATATGTTTTGTTTACCAAAAGATTATATTTGAACATGTATGAATTGAATACAGACTATTGATATTAACAAATTAAATAGCTGTGATAGCTCAGCTGTAATTCAATATATTCGAGCAAACTGAGTTCAAAACCTAGGGCATCAATGAAATTTTTAATTGCATTTTAAGTGCAGACTTATCACGTGTTCAGTTGTGGTAATCACCACGAGGGAACCTTATACAGGTTGCGAAATGAAATAAAAATATTTCGAAGATATGTGAAGTCCGCCAATTTGTAGTGGGTCCTCTGTAAAAAAGAGACCTTTGCCCAGCAGTGGGTCATAGGTTCTTACTTTTACTTTAAAACAATTAGAGTGTTATTATTATTCCTAGGGAAGAGAAAATGGATCCCGTAAAAGAAGATTGCGGCATGGTAACCAATGTACGCAAGTATTCTAATAGTATATAAAATTTTATATGGTATGATTTTAGGGAAATATTGACATCGACCGCTCTTGAGGGTTTGCAGATATGTTGACTACCTATAAAAATTTGGGTCCTGGCGACATCCCTGGACAGATTGAAACGTGAAAGTAAAATAATGTGGCGCGGTTGCCAAGGAATTTATTGGCTTCGGCTTCGGGGGTCGTGGGTTCGATTCCCACACGGGACAACTATTTGTGCGATGTTTTTTCCATGTGAAATTTATGTTTGTAAAACGTCTTTACAACACAGGATTATCCGGAAGTGAGGGCAATGTTTTTTGCCTATGGACACTCATAAGGTTGCAGGTGTGATGTCATCTTTTAATAAATTGGGCTCCTTTTACCTTACTCACCAGACAAAACGCAGAAGTATAACATCCACTTCACACTGTGTCTTCTGTGAGGTTGTGGTACTTCCCCGTACGAGTGTGCTCATTCGTGTAAAGATAGAAGCTCTTGGGGGCACCCAATTATAACCAAAAGTTAAAATTAGCTGTGTAGGGGCACTAACACAGCTAATTTTAACGCCATAAAGTACTTTAAATACTTTATTTTATGATTTATTGACAGAGTGCTTTAAATCTCTGTTGATAAGTGTCTATTCCATAGTAAATAATGCGATCTTGTTAGCATGTAGTAAACATTGTTCAAAGTTAATGTTTACGTAGAAATATTGTCGGTTTTGCCCTCAAACTGCAGGATTTTGTGCGTGGTCGTAAACTAGTGTCATCTTAAATTGGGTTCGCGTATGCAACGATATACGCGAATTTGCACTCTCCTCCCTTGGCTTAGATATCAGAACGGAATACAGGCACCGCCAGTCCCATTTGGCAACTTGTCAAGTTGTAAAGTCTAATACTTGAAAGTTATAGTTTTCGTTTGATTTCAGTATTTGTGTCGCGTTGAGTACAGTCAAGCGTACAGTATTGTGTGATATTTAATCAATGAAAAATTAATAATATGTGTGTGTATGACGGCCTGTTTCTGAAACACTGATCATCTCAGAAGGCTGTCAAATGGCTTTTCAAATGTTATTTAAGTTGCCGAAAGGATGGTTAAACTCTCTGAATTGATCAGAATGATCTTCCACATTTCCACATACAACATTTGAAAAGCCATTTCACAGCTGATTAGTTAACTTCTACTGATTAGTTAACCAACACAACTGAATTTTATAGACTCCTTAACGAGTGTATAAAATTCAGGTACGTTGTCTTGATTCGAAGCGTGAATAAATCAAATCCTTCCGTGGCAAGGTTCTATTCGAATCCTAGATTTCCTGTTTATTCCTGCCTGATCTTGGCAAATATTACAAATTACTATTTACCAAGATCAGGTTTTTCTTTAAACTGGCCAGTACATAATTATTTATTTTTTTTTATTTAAGTGTTCGCTAGGCCATGCTTTTGTCTAAACTGGCCAGTATATAACAGCAGTTGGCCTTAAATGTCACTACAAATTTTGTTATATATTACAAATGACTATTCGTAACCACAGTTCCATTTGATGGTAACTAGCGATGGACTAAAGGTAGAAAGCATCCACCTTCGCCTCGCTATCGAAAAGACTTTTGCCTCAGGAGTTTTGTCTCCGTCTGTACTGTCCGTAGGCTCGTGTCGCAACCGGGCATCGGAAGCCTCGCGTTCGCCGACGTCGACAGCCCGAGCCGTTTATTTCCGTTGCTATATATACAGTCCATTGGATCCGATTCCCGGCGAGCGTTCCGTTTGACGGCATTCTTCTGACGTCTGAAGCACGGATTTCGAAGAGGGCGATTGTTTAAAGAGAGGGCATCGGTTTACGAAAGGTCTTGCGGCGTCGTTCGTGTCTTGACATACATAATGTCTATATTGAAAACATGTCCCTTTTCTTTTCATCATTTAGTTTGTATAAAGCCTAATGTAGAGAATTGGATGTATCAATGAAAAATAGGTCGCTCGTAGATGATTTAATGTCTGACAATTATTGATGCTGCACTTGAGCCGTTGAAGTTGTAAGTGACGAGGCAGAAATTGGGTGTCTCTGGGGGCCCGATCTATGCGGAAGTGATGTTTGGTGTTGCCGTAACACCTAAAACCATTCTTTGCATAAGTTATAAAGTTAGCTAAGTAACAGTTGGCTATCTATATATATATATTTTTTAGTAATTGGAGTTTCAGACACGGTTGCTCTCCCAACACTAATTTTGGTCATAATTATGTAAATGACAGATGATTATTTTCTTGATAGATGTCGATTACGATAATTCGACAGTTAATTATATTAATACATAACATTTGTAATGCTTTCTAATTTTTTTTTATTTCAACAATTTGGAATGGGATCAATGAACTCAGATCAGATACTGAGATAAATTCACGCGTGGAATGCGTTTGTTATTTACGAGTTTAAATAAAAGCGTTCTTGCATATTTGTTACTGCTTGCTTCAAATCGTAGAAAATAGTAGTAGAGTAGGAAATATCCACAAATTTATATATGCATTACGTTCATATGAATATTATTTAAAAATAGAATATATTCATATGAATGTATGTAAAGGTGCATAAAGATGTACTCAAGTCAAAGTCCCTATTTGAACGCTTATTCAACGTCTTCTAGGACTGCTAGAATTTTAGATTTTCGAAAACCACGCTTTTTGAACCGGAGGCCTATTATCTAAAATGGACGTCCGACAACAGCCTTAATTATATCCGGCCGTAAATTGGCCGGTGTGTCAAATCAGTCATAAGAGGATCTGATCTGATGCACCAGACGCACTCGACGAGCGATCGGTGATTAAGCGGGGAGCGCTCTTGGAAATATTTATACCGCGGACCGCACAGCAGGCTAGGGGGGGCTCGGTTCGTTGCAAGTGGGCCAGGGGCCGCTTCCGCCGCACTTCCAAAATAATTCACGTCGCTCCGACGGCTAAATATACCTACAGCGTCGATGCAGCCCGCCACGCGCCGCGGCGTCAACGCACTCAATCATATTATTGCGTCGCACGCGTGTGTTACCGCTCCGCGCGCGTCGCTTTTCCCGCGCCAAAACAAAGCCCCTCTCGCGAATGTTCATACGCGCATTGTCACTTTTCCCGCGTAATTTGACAGCTACGACATTTTGATTAATTTCTTTTTCTATTCAATAAAACACCGACGATTTTTTGTTCAGATAAATATATGGTGATAGATTCGAAGGGATATTTCGTAGTCTTATAGAAAAAAATTGTTATTTATTTATAGAAAAATAATCATAAAACAGCAATAAGTTTTACATAATTTATTACTTTTTATCGGAGTGTTTAATGATGATGCATCGACGTTTTAGATGCAATTATAGACTTATTTTTAAAGTTTGGTTCCTTGTTTTCGGGTCGTAGACCGCGCTGGTGTGTTAGTTTGTTTGTGCTTTTATTATTGCAACAAGATGATGTTTAATGGGTTGTTGGTGTGCGGAGATTCCGACACAAGTGATTATAAAAAGGTGAGTATTGTTCAATGTCGGATGACATTAATTTAAACTTCATTTAACAGTTGTTATCATTGAAAAGTTAGCTTTTCGGTGTAACAAAGAAAACATGCCATTTATTAGCAAAAGTTCAAAAGTAAACATCTACCTTTGACGTAGAAGTGTCAATTTATCTTCATTATCAGTTAATTGCTGTTATGAAGATTGTGGTGGTAGAGTTAATTTTGTACATATGTAACAGGATTTATAATGATTTATACGTAATATAATTATGTTTATTATATACTACCTAACGTTGTGAGGTTTTTAGGCTTTCGGTAACCATCATGTTTTATGTTTATAAACAAAAAAAATATACATTCAAATTAATGGCCTTATGTTTCAAGAATTGTACTTATCGAATATCCCATCAGGGCCGTCGGTTTTAAGAATTGTACTTAATCTGTGTTTTTATTTCTTTCCTCGTCAGTAATATTTTTTTTAACTTGCTGTGTTCAATACATAAACGAAAGGCTCCGAGAATTCTAATTTAATTCGTGAAAAAAGAGAATAGAAGCAAATATTTGGTTTTAATAAATAAATATTTTAGTACCCATTTCTCTATTTCCGAACAAAATTCTCTAGTTCCAAACTAAGCAACGCTTGCACTGTGATACCTAAAAACATTATTTTTTGGCAATAAATATACATATATATTATACATATATAAACACCCAGACACTGGAAAAACACTATTTTCGTCACACAATATTTTTCCAGCAGTGGGGATCGAACCCTTACCCTTTGGCTCAAGAGGCAGGTTTACAACCCGAATCGTCAATTGTTGGTTTGTTTGTTTTGGGCTAGGGAAGAATTCGACCTGCGAAGGGATTGGATATGGTTCATATATCCTTTTTAATATTGACACTAATTGACGAAGGATAGGGACATAAGTTTGTCCTATTATTTTAAAGGTGGGTTCGCATGTTTGTCACCTGCAATACCATAGTTACCATATCATAGCACGGCCGGCGGTCATCACTTTAAATCAGGTAAACCGCCTGCTCGCTTGCCTCCTGGCATGAAATAAGAACTAACTTTTGGGCTCCTTCATTAAGTTACAAATACTTAAAAATACCACTTTGAAATACAGGTTCTCTCGTGATATTCAACAATTAAAAGCCAAGTGCCGAGACTAGACGAGAGAGACAATTTACTCTATTTCCAGTTCCACTGAAAGATCACTATATTACTAATATTTCCCCAAGTTACTATAGTTCCAGTTTCACTGAAACGTCACGCTTAATATTTCGAGAAATTCCTTTCCAGAGAAGCGTGGGCGCGTCCAGTGCCGACGGGAGTTTGGCTTCTCCAGATGTTGAGTGCCTGCAGAGCAAGTTGTTAGCCACGATGCAGATAGTACGTATCGCGTTCGAACTCCTTATAACCATATGATGAGACTGCACTAATATGCTAATCCCACTAGGGAAGTACCGCGGCAAGAAGTGGAGGCAGAGTCAAGTTTTCCAAAGTATACAGTCTCTTTCCATCTGGTGTGTGATATAGCTGAAGGCGTATCTTCTTGGGTAAATATTACCTTCAGAAGAAGAGCTTGTTTTTTAGTTAGCCTTATGAAATAATGCTGGACGTAGCACAATGTGTCGACTAGTTGTCTGATTTTTTCGTACAGTATTGTGATTAGTCAACGAACGAAATTTTGCATTTTTGTGGAAATAGGAAAATCCAGGTATCGGTGAACGATATTTTATTATGAAGAAGTGAAGAGATTAGCTATTTACCACAACTGTTTATAGACCGATGTCTTGTTGTAAATAGCAGTTGTCAGCAGTTATAATTTGATCATCATTAAATTACTATCTTAACCAAAATCATACCATTTAGTCTAAAAATACTCTTAAAAGATATCCTCCAAGTTTTTAAAGTTTTTAATGAAAACGATAAATTTAAACTATTAGGTTGCCCCGGCTACCTCACTCACCAGACGAAACGCAGAAGTATAACACTTCCACTTCGCGCCGGTCTTCTTTGAGCTCTTGGTACTTCCCCGGACGGAGTTGCATTCTTAATTGCATCGTGAGAAGCCAATATACTCATAATACTGACGCCTAGTTTCTGAAACATCGATCATCGTAGAAGTCGTCACATCGTTTGAATTGATCATTTTGATCATTAAGAAGATCATTCTGATCAATTCAGAAAGTTTAACATCCTTTTGGCAACTCAAATAACATTAGAAAATCCATTTGACAGATGATTAGTTGACTTCTACAATGATCAGTGTTTCACAAACCGGGCGTTCTGTCGTCTAAGCATCGGAGCCTTGCGAAAGTCGGATTTATAACAACGTGCTTATAAAGTACCTTCTTGTCCGAGGGCATCCTAGATTATGTTGTGAGGGTTGAAAGGTGCACTCTTTGCGACAGCTGGAAAACAAAGAGGAGACGATAAGAGTGCAGGCGCAAAGCCTTGAGTTCGCCGAGGCGAGGATAGCGGAGCTGGTCGAACGCTCCAAGTCCAGCTGCCCCCAGAGCCCAAAGGTGACGGCAGTTTCATTAACATGCAAACGTAACGTTAGTAATGAATGGTCTCATCACATCTCTAGTTCGAATTATCGTGGAAAACGATATTCGAAATTGTTTGTATGCTGGAAAGGATATAACAATGGATGCGCCAAGCAATGCTTCAAATGCTAAAAAACAATGTAGATAAAAGACGATAAGATTTTCGTCGGTGTGGCAATCAGCCGTTTAGCTTGAGGCTAAAGCATCAATCCGCGAATGTCGAAGACGTGGGTTCGATTGCCACGGCAACGACAATCCTTTCGTACTTTTTCTACAAATTTTAATGAATGGTTCTTAAATTTATTGTATATGTACATGGGATTATGTAACTAAATAAAAAAAAAACGTGTGTTCACTTATGTACGCATGTAGGACGTCATAGTTTTTTGAATTACAAAAGAAAAAATAACTAAAAAAATTTATCCCCTGAGCCTCTAAGTTTGTTTTTTTATATGTAATTTGTCAATTGAGCAGGCGGTGCGCATATGATGTTAGATGAATACCGCCACCCATGGACATCTACAACGTCCGATCGCTTGCTGATGTTTTGACAACTTTTATAAAAGTAGGCCCCAGCTACCCCACTCACCCGACGAAACTCGACAGGCTAACTATGCACTACGTTAATCTTGTATATAACTTCATATAAATTATTAGGGCTAAATTGGTTACTATGACTCCTAGACGTATTCCAAGGATTTTTCTAATTTTTTTGTCTATGTTTTCTCTAGATACTACAAGAAAAAAAATACAATTTCTCAAACACGAACATAAATTCTCGGGGTTTGTAGGTGGAACTTGACTAGCGTCATATTGTATATGTTCTCCTAGAACTGACTGGGAATAGGTATAAGATTATTATTGAATATTATAGTAATATAGTAGTACTTTTATATTCTTTTCTTTCGTTTGTCTCCTCGCCTGAAAGGTATGAGAGAGAATAAATCTTTTTTTTATTAAATGACGAGGTGACTGTGATTTTGATACTCTGGATGTCCAATAATAAATTCCAATGTATTAATGTTCGTTTTTATATCTTTCTTTTGCTACCGTGAACAGTCGTCGCGTGGTGTCGATGCGAGGCTCGTGGAGAAGACTGATTGTGGCATCAACACAAGTTTGCATCAGGTAAGCGGTTGCTATTATTGGTCTTCTTACTTTATAATAAATTGTATTTTACTGGCATTTCACTGGGCTTTTTATGATTAGCTATGTATATACCGTATTAATTTTCTGTACCTTCGCCGAACGCGATTCTTTGTTCTGTGTTATTGCTTTTGGTGTTGAAAGAAACAAGAAAAATTGGAAGAATTTGCTAACCGTTGTATCCGCATGAAGAGAATTGGGATGGTTTTAGGAGGGCCGTCACGAGAAGGTCGTGGCGAGACTGCAGGACAGTTTGTCCGTCATCGAGGAACTTTACAAAGAGTGCTTCTATGAGGTAAGCTCTTTCTCTTCTCTTATTTTTTTTTTTTACTTTTTGACTAGTACCGATTTTTGCACTTTTTAATGACCCTTTCTATGAACCAAGAGTACGCTATTTGCTTAAAAAGTTTCACTTATTTTCATCAATCTGCTTTCAAGGTATTTTAAATTAAGACAAAGCTTCTGAAATCACTCTCACTTTACACAGAACAAAATATAGCACTCCACATCCGAACCAATCATCAATTGACCCAAATTTTAGATGACCACGCGGGTAATGTGTACCTTAACCGAGTTTTCGACGTCCCCCCCGTAGACAGCGAAGCAGGACGAGCTGATAAGCTCGCTCCGGGAGTCGTTCGCGGAGGTCCGTGTCGTGGAGAGGGAGAAAACGGAGCAGATAGGTCGAATGCGGAACGCCCTGGACGCTGCGCAGTGGCGCCAGGTATGATAGGAAACCTCTTATATATATATATATATATATATATATATATATATATATATATATATATATATATATATATATATAAGAGGTTTCCACAGATAAATGACTCATCACGATATCTCTGGAATCATAAGGCGTAGAAACTTGAAATTTGGTAGGAATATTCCTTTCACCGAGTAGAGGTCAGCTAAGAACGGATTTTACGAAATTCCACCCAATTACTTATCGACACCAGATGTATCGCTCTGATATATGCTCTGCAAAGCAACTTTATATGGCAAAACGACGTTTGCCGGATCAGCTAGTGTGATATAAGGAAGTTTATATTATGGCGAAGACGGGTGTTGCAAATGTTAACACCAGGTGAAACGCCAGCTCGCTTGCCACCTTCTCACAATAAAAGATAACATGGAATACGATTTTTTTTTTAGAAATTTAAATTGTTTATAGTGCTAATCTTTGCACTTAAGATTGAATATTAAAATATGTAGAAAAAGTGCGAAAAGATTGTCGCCGTCGTGGGAATCGAACCCACGTCATCGGCATTCGCGGCCTGACGCTCTAGCCACTGAGCTAAACGGCTGATAACCACAGAAACGAAACATATTTTAATATGGAATACGATGTTGACATCTTCATGGCTCTTTTTAAGATTTGTAGAAAATTCGATTTGTAGAATTTTGCCGCTAGGGGTTTCAACCCGCGTTCCTCGAGTTACGCGTCCGACCCACTAGGCACTGAGCTAAATGGCATACCTACGCACCGAAGAAAACCTCAACGTATTTATCTACTATTTTTATTGCACTTTAAGCAGTACTCAGCGCCGGTTCAAATCCTTTCGTCCATTTTTCTATAAATTTAAAATTTCACTTTAAGTGTAGAGAATTGCACCATAAAATTAATATCATATAACCATTATAGTTTCATAAAACTAAAATCCACGCCAGGAAGAATCTTATTGTGTTTGTCTGTTTCACGTTGACCATAGTATTTTTTCAGGACACCGCGATGGAAGTGGAGAGCCTCAAGTCGGAGATATCGAACTACCTCAACAACTCCAACTACGACTCGGTACCGACAATACTAACGGGCTTTGTGTTGCCACTAAAAAAGCTCTGCGCTTTCTTCAATATATTTAAAAAAAAACAAGACATTCTTTTTTTTTAAATGTCTTCTATTGTTTGTTTCTATCTATTAATATTAATAATTATAAATTTATTCAAAGTATAGTAAATTAAAAAATATTTCATATTAATCAATTATGTTAAATAGGCAATGTAACACTTGCGAGGTATTAATCTTAACATAAAAAACTATATCAACCGATATGTCAACCGATTTCAAACAAGGAAAAGAGGTTCGTATGATATTTCGGTTGTATGTTCTTTTTATGTTTGTTACAAACATAAAAATATTCTAAAAAATCTCTTTGTATTGGGTTCGGCTCAGTTCTCATGTGGTCCCATATTAATTACATTGGTATTGAACCTTGAATTCTGGAGATACGTTCGGGAACTCGTAAAATATATTTTTGAAGTCGGTTTTGTTCTTTTTTTTACTAATAATGTTTTACTTGTTCAAAACTAACACGAATAAATAAAGGCTGCGACTGGAGTTGAGCGTTTGATTTGGGCAGGGAGTGTGGGAGCGCGAGGAGGCTGCGGGGGCGCGGGGGGAGGGGGCGGACCTTCGTACGGTGGGTCTTCTGCAGAGTTGGAAAGAACATACGAATTCCTCCTGGTCTACCGCCATCTTCATTTATTTAAAACGGTTATCATGCTGAAGCCTGCACAATGTGTGCTGAGATTAAAGTCTACTTCGCCCATATTTTTTTAAAATGAGTCCACGGAATATCCCCCAATACATATCCAAAATATATTGTCATCACTGTTTGTTGTTTATTTCACTATGACACATTTTAACACAGTATTCAGTTAAGGTTATTGTAACGTCGTTTTCAATCGCGGACCGATCATTCTCATCAAGATAGACAGTCAGACATTCGATATAGTACTTTACTATAATAACATAAGAAATAAAATAAAAAAGATAACCCAGTGGGATACTTGCCATCATTTATTTTATAAGTCCGTCTTAAAAACTCTGACCATGAGAACACACTATAAGGACATGAATGTTATATGCATGCATACATACAAGAATCTAAACTGAATAAATTCTGCAGAACGACTGCATATGCGGATTGAAAGAGGAAAACGCAGAACTGCGACAGGCGAACGAGAGTTTGGAGGTCAGTATGAACAAAACTTTGCTTTTAAACTTGTACTACTGCCTCGACCGGGAAAGCGGTATTAGTTATAACCCGACACGGCGTCAGCAGTAATCTTTAAATTCCCTCCACATTTTGTGATAGTCAATAAACTTGCTAATTGCGTGATATTCCTGAACAGTTCACATTTATCTATGCTGGAGGTCCAAGGCATAGAGTAAAGTAATAGAAGAATAGAGAAAAGAAAGGATCCAAGCCTTGACGGAAAAAATATAGAAAAAGTAACTGTTGATTTTGAAGAAGGATTTTTACATCCGAATACATGTATCATTCTGTCTTTCGTTAGGCCCAAACTGCAGAGCTGCGTCAACGATTGCAGCATCTGGAAACGTCTCTGCAGGACAAATGCAGAGAGAACGTGCAGTGTCAACGGCAGCTCCAATTGAAAGAGCAAGAGGTAACTATTAACCGGTTACTTTTCACAGAGGACTCCATTTGGCTTCGTAATTTTTTTTTAATTAGTTTGACTCCATTTGACTTTGTGAATTTTACGTAATAATTTCTTTGGTATTCATTTCAAATTTATGCTTTAATGTAATTTGTCAAGTTCTCCCTACCTTCTTAATTTGTTTTGAACGTGACAACGCAACAAAAGTATTCAACGGGTTGCTTATATGATGTCGTATATGAAGAAACCTTCTTTATAAATCTTGAAAATTGAATCATAATTCATTTTTAATAGTAAAAAATTGAATAAAAAAATATTTAAGTGGACCGGAAGGTCGTTGTATGGAAGTACAACGGACATTTTTTGTTTTTGTAGATAATGGTACGGAACCCTCCTTGCGCGAGTCTGACTCGCACTTGGCCGGTTTTTAGCTATAACTTTCCTAGAACAGCAGATGGCTGAATGGTTTTAGATTTACCTTGCCCAATGCCACTGGACGCCATACAAATTTCCACGCCCAACCGATAGAAGAGTTTTTGTGAAATCTCCCGCGAAACGGGAGTCATTTGCTCATGCGAAGGTCGTTTTATTTATTTAAAAAAACACGCACATTATTGTAGTTAAGATGTTACTGTGCATCGTTATGTGCTCCTTCATTTTAAATCATACCAAAATGGCATTACAGCGCAGCGTATAACTCCGTATCGATTTTGTTTCAATATAATCGATGTTGATGTGTAATTATATTGAACTATTAACACTTTTCATTATTTGATTCGATGAGGTAATAAGGAAAAAAATTATAGCCACAGCGTAAAAAAAGAAGCGTAAGTTCATAGACGATATAAAAAGCGAAGGAGTTGACTTGTTCACCCAATAAATAAATTAAACTTATTTTATCGCGTTTAACGCTATAAATCCGTAAAATTAGTTTTATTTATAATGTGTGATCGCCTGAATACAAGAAATTATCACCTTTAATAATAATAATAATAAAATATCTTTATTTATATAGACGCTTGCGCGTTCTTATGAAACGTCAAAATTTTACAAGAAATTAACACGTTCGTAAGTTACCACCGGTTCGGAAAGCAGTTTCTGTTGAGAAGAAGCCGGCAAGAAACTCAACAGTTGCTTTAACTACTTTTCCAGTTTCGGCGCGCGTCTCAGCGGCTCGGCGCCGTCGAACAGAGGTACAGGGAGCAGACGGCGACTGGCGACTCTTTGACGCACCAGCTGCAACACCTTCAAAGTGCGAGTCGTCCTTGTCGTTTTGGTCCCCGGCCCATGTCCCACTGTTGGGCAAGAGCCTCGAGCGACCCCACAGCGGATTGGCAGACACGTTCTCCTCAACATGATAGATTGGCACTTACAATAGCGTTATATTTATTTTGGTATTATTACCAAAGATAATACTTAAACGTAATTTTCTTTTGTAAATAAATACATGTTACGATATAGTAACACCCAGACACTAGAAAAAAATTCCAGTAGCGGGGATCGAAGCCACACCCTCTGGCGCAAGAGACAGGGTTATTGAGATAAGGGGAAAAAGTATATTTCGTAATCATTGTACTGCACTCTGCAGAGTTGCTAGCAGAGAAGAGTGCGCAGCTGCTGCAGACGCGGCAACAGTGCGACCTGCGCGAGAGCACGGAAGCCGACCTGCGTCGTCAGCTCGACGAGGCGCAGAGGACCCTGGAGCAAGTGAGGCAATCTTCTGGTGTCTCGGGGCTCATTGATAAGTAGAGGCTTTTATGGGAGCAAGCGAAGAACTCTCGTGGTTTATTAACTTTTACTTCAGGTAAGGTATGGTATAGTGTATGATCCGAGACCTTTGAAGTCTGGGTATCACATCGCTTTAGGTGAAACAACTTTGTTTATAAATCGTGTTTAACATAGTATGAGGTTTTTGAACGCAAAGGCCTGCCACTGTATTGTGCAAAGCTGGAGCCAAAGAGTTAAGAACGTTTGCTCGCTGTCTTCTACAGGAGCGAGAAGCGAGGGAAGAGGCGCGGAGGGCGGCGCGGGGCGCGTGCGAGTGGCGGCGACGGTGCCGGTCAGTTGGTATTCGACCTTTGTTTGGTGTCGGGAGAGGCCTGGGTAGGCTGTGGCCTGGAGGGAATGCAGGGCAAGCGGGATTTATATCCAATAGTAATTTTTGTGGAAACCAGCAGTATAATAGAGGCTGCGGGTTGCAATGATGAAGGAGCAAAGAGATATCTTTGATTTGTTGGTTGCCAAATCGCATCTTATATTGACAGATAATAACATATAATATTACTTACTTCTCCGACGGGACACTATTTCATGTTGTAGTCCTTTGAAGACCCACTCTATGCTCTGACCCTGACCTAGTCTCTAAGACAACTGTGAATAGATCAATGTACTTCTTCTGAGAAGCTCAATAGTAACATAGGTAAATTACTTCCGACCACTGGGTCGGAAGTGATTTACCTGTGTTACTATTGAGCCGTGATAGCTGTGTCCGGGCGTTCGAATTCAAATCCCAGTGCTGACATTAATTAAATTGTTAGATCTAGGCATGTAAAAAAAAAACCAAATGTATGTTTCTTCCTTAAATGATTTAATTTGATTTGAGCACTCACTTATCACGTGTTGAGACGTAAAGGAAAATATAACAAAAAAAATGGAGCAGATATGTGAAGTCCGCCAATCCGCAGCGTGATCGCGTGGTGTACTATACCCTCAGTACGGAGAGGGCCGTTGCCCAGCAGTGGGACGTGTAATGTTGTCTCCAGGGAGCGCACGAGCAGCGTGTCGCGTCTGCGCGCGCAGCTGCTGGAGGCGCAGGGCCGCGGCGCGCGCCTCTGCGCGGACACGCAGGCGCTGCTCGCCGCACTGCGCGCTGCTCTGCAGCGCTACAGGCTGCGTATACAGTGCGCACTCTGTCTCCCTCTAGCACGCGCATTCGCTACGAACTGCGTATACCCTGCACACTCTGTCGTCTCCCTCTAGCACGCGCATTCGCTACGAACTGCGTATACCCTGCACACTCTGTCTCCCTCTAGCACGCGCATTCGCTACGAACTGCGTATACCCTGCTCACTCTATCTCCCTCTAGCACGCGCATTCGCTACGAACTGCGTATACCCTGCGCACTCTGTCTCCCTCGCAAGCGCATTCGCTACAAAGTAGTGCACCATGTGAAGTGGATTTTAGGCAAAGGTTTTATCAATAGATTTAATTTAGATTTTTCAATTTGCTGTTTCAAGAAATTTGCCAATCGTCTATTCGAGGGTGGTAGGGTAGTAAAGAGATAAAACAGTTATTCATAAAATAACATTTTCCACTCAATTGGTTTGCCCTCATAAAAAATTAACATGAGGTTAATACATTAACAATTCTCACGTCTGTAGTGAACAAGAAGAACGAATAAAAACACAAGACGAAATGATCCGGAGTCTGCGACTGCGTACGGATCGGGAAACCGCGAGTGCGCGCCACGAAAGGCCCTGTTGCTCCAGGTATATCCAACACGAGGGAGCGGGAAGGGTGGACTGCGCGAGCGAGACTTCCGATCACACGAAATCCGCTCCGTTAAGACGTAGACCGAGAAGCGATACGGGTGAAAGGACTGTCGGCTGTTCCAAGTGCATGCAGTTAGCGGAAGGGAGAGAAAGAGATGAGGAGCGCACGAGTGGAAGCGAGATAACCAGCCGTTCCTCGCCACCGAAACCGCCAAGGAGACTCTTCAGGAAAAAGAAACCGCTATTGGACGATGTAAGTACTACACCGACCGTATGTTTCTGTACGCAATTATTTATTTATTTAGACACACCAACGAGTAGTTCGTAATACCTATACGATGGTAAAAGTAAATTGTACAAATAATTGTCTCGCGCAGACAAAAAGGTATCTACTTACATATTCCCTTACAGTAAAGATGGGGTCTTCTTTTGTAATTTTTGTAAATTTTCTTTTGTAAATTTGTCAGGCATTTGGCCATTTTACTATTTTGCTTACAAGGGAAGATAGCTCGTGTGCTACTGTGGTAGGGGGCCACGCAGCAGTCTTCTGTGAGGTCGTGGTACTCACCCGGACGGGCCTGCCCATTCGTGCAACAGCCGAGGCTGCTGCGTGGCCCTACCACCGTATAAAAGTTTATTCTGTTTTTTAGTACTTTTTATTATAGCAGCAACAGAAAAACGGTCATGTCTGAATATTTCAACTGCCATACTATCACGGTTCATGAGATGCAGTCTGGTGACAGACGGACTGACAGCCAGCGGAGTCTTAGTAATGAGATCCCGTTTTACCCTTTGGGTACGGAACTATAATAAGAAAATGTTCCGATATTATACTATTAACTGTGGCAGGGCCAAGCAGCTGCCTCAGCTGTTGCTCGAATGGGCAGGCTCGTCCGGGTAAGTACCACGACCTCTCAGAAGACCGGCGTAAAGTGGAAGCATGACAAATACTTTGGCGTTTCGTCTGGTGAGTGAGGTGCCCGGAGCCCAATTTCCAAAAGGTCGTCAACGCATCTGCAACCCTCGGGTGTGGCAGGTGTATGGGCGGCGGTATTCACTTAACATCAGGTGAACCGGCAAAGCGCATTTCAGTCCCGCTGGAGGTGGCGCGACGCGTCCGTGCAGCGGCCCGAGCGCTGCGACGCGGCCATGGACGCCGCCAAGAGCTCCTTTTGCAGCCGCTGCGCGCCAGCCGACAGCGCAGTTTGCGTCTGTAGCTCTTTATTTCACTATCTTAGCGAGATCTATGAAAGAGAGTCCATTCCCACTTTAACTGGCGACGAACAAACAAGGTGTTGCCAAATAAAAAGGGCGCAGGTGATGGATTGCTAGTTTTTAGCTAAGCGATCTCTATCGAAGGAATAGACGTAATACTTATCAAATCACATAGCGGTTCTGACTGTTTGTTAGCTTTTAACCAAGTGGTCCCTATCGAAATAACTTCTGATCTTCATGGGATTTTTCCGAGCTGATATAGCGCCGAAGCGCCCGCGATGTGACGACTCGACCGGTGCAGCACGACGGCTCCACAAAAATCGCGTCAAGTGGAACTTTTCCTAATGTTACATTTCACGTAGCGAATTGATTGCGACATCACCTTCTTTAACCTTGATAACGTAACCAACGGGTAGATTATATGCTCATGGGCGGCAATGATATGGGCGGGCATACGAGCCAGCCCTCTTGCCTTCTGCCATCGATGAGGAAAATGAAAACAGTTGATGACTCCGTGGCGGAGTTGCCAAGGTATTGGCTTCGGCGTCGGGGGTCGTGGGTTCGATTCCTCCTACACGAGACAACTGTTTGTCTGACCCATAGATAGTGGTTTCGCATCTGTGTGAAATTTATGTTTGTAAAACGTCCTTGCAACACAGGATAATGTTATCCTAAAGTAAGGGCAATATTTTAAAAAAAATTATCTAGATAATCCGCCCACTGCAGTGCATTGTCTCATGTTGGTTGTTTTCGCAGCGCGAGTTCTGCGACGCGGAACACCTGCTGGAGCGAGTGAGCGGGACGCGCGATGCGCTGCACTCGTCGCACCGCCGCTGGAGCCACCGCGCGCCCTCTCGCTCGCACACGCACACGCACACGCACGCCACGGACGCGCCTAGTGTGCGTGCAGATTGGGCATCTCACGGTGATTGATACTACACACAAATGTTGCCATCGAAACATTGGAGGATCATTCTTCAATTCGTTGAACTTGTAGTGGATGTGTTAACGAGTGGATTTGAGAAGCTGTAACACAATAGTTAATTGGTCATTGGTTAAGTTTATTTTGACTAACTGTATTTGTCAGAAAGATGACGATGATTCAGAAAGTTAAGCGAGAGCGAAACTATAAGGATGTACAAAGTGTATGTTCCGATATGCCTCGTTTGGTGTGAATAAGGACTTCGAGTCGATAAAAATCATTTTCGAAGACTGAATTAAAACATCCAAGATTGTTGTGTTGCGATTTGGCGAGTTAAACGTGACAAAGTTGTCGCGTTATTTGTTACGGGTATTTGTCTCAAAGTTTATGAGAGATATTTCACATAGTTTTCGCTGATGTAGCCAACCTTAATATGTCAGTTAGTTCAATTATACATATCTTGTACTTAACATATAACAGCTGTATAGAAAGGACGATTCTCTGAAAAATTATTTTAAATTTATTAAAAATCTCTGAATGTCTTTCTTTGTATTGTTAAAGTATTGGTCGCTACTATATACAGGATGTTCGGCAGTTTGATGTTTGCGGGAGTGATAGCTATCATATTTTTTTAAAACCAAACTATAAACGGTAAAGTTGTATAGACGAAAATTTTAAATAATAGTCCTATGTATCGGAATAATTTAGTACAGACAAAAATTTATTATTGTGAAGACTGAAAAAATCATAGGATATCATTTGGTATATGCACAGATTACAACAGAGCTTAGAGTACGAGCTCCCAAACACCCTGTATCTACGACTAAGTTGATAGGTACATCGAGCCTCTGACATAATTATGCATTTATATTTAGTAGTGACACGTCTGTTTGTTTGCTAGTCTTAATTTATTTGATTATACAAGTTTTTGTTGAAACGTGTTTTATATTAATACAATAATATCCTGGCATTTTCTTTTGCCATTTAAAAGAAGACAGGCCAATCCGAATCAAACCGACAACTATGATATTGTTACGAACTAGAAGTTGCGGGAGTGGATTTACAAGGTAATTTAAAATTCACTTTATTTACTCATTTAAACAGATTTGAGGGCGATTTTGTAGACGTTAAGCCCTCACACCTCCACTTATATTCACATTACCACATTTTAACATTAAAATATGTAGAAAAAGTACGAAAAGATTGTCACCGTTGTGGGAATCGAACCCACGTCTTCGGCATTCGCGGCCTGACGCTTTGACCACTAAGCTAAACGGCTGATTGCCACAGCGACGAAAATCTTAACGTCTTTTATGTACATTGTTTTTTTAGCATTTAATGCATGCGCCAAGCATTGTTTCAATCTTTTCGTACTTTTTTACATATTTTATGTTTAATCTTAAGTGCAAATATTAGCACTATAAACAATTTAAAAATGTCTACCACATTTTACATGATATTTTCCCTACTCTTCTGTTCGCTCCGTGTTCCACCCATAGATAAGACATATATATGGTTCCACAGCTGAACTGCTTTCTAGCACACTTCGGACCCCTTATATAGGTTCGAATATCGATTGCCTTTTCATGTTAAACGTTCTAGAATGAGGACGTTTAAGGGCCGAATTTCGTTCGACTTTTTGTATACAATGTTCTGGAATAAGAGCCCGAATTTCGATTTCATAATATTTTAATACAATGTTTCGGAATAAGCCCTTTTATTCTAAGGCAACAATTTAAAAAAAAAATTATGTATGTCTTTCAAAACTGTGGAGACAAGACGTGAACAGAGTAATCGTATCAACATTATCAATTTCAATTTCTAGCCCCTATTTACTAGGCGCCTAGTTATGGAGAACATGAGACTAACAACTGTAGTTACTGCTAAATGTTACAAAAAGTTGCGTGTACGAATCTCTTTATAGAAGAATTAGTATATGGTCCCGATTTAATCTAATTCCTCTATTAAGAAAAGAAGGTCTATGTAATCTCATTTTTAATAACTTTGTCAGGTTTGACATAATTTTACACAGCTAAAAGCCATTTGTGAATCTAGATCCATCTTTAGTCTTTTTTTTGTAAACGGATTAAAAAGAGTAACAAGGCACATAATAAAAATCTTTATTTACACTTTTATAAACAGAAATAGAACAATTTAATAATTGCACATTCGCTATTTCTTACGTCGTTCTGAAATAAAAAAATAACATTGTTTTACATAATAGTTTATCTATCGAAAACGCTCAAGACATTTGATCTGTTTTATTTGTAATCTTGTCAGCCGATAGCGTAAATGTTGGGGTTAAAAGATTATTGATGATTGATGCCTATGAAAAATATTGTAACACCATGGACTTATTATTCATGAGTCTTATTACATGAGTCAATACTATCACATAGTCAAAAACATCGATATATCGATCAAAAACATCGATATATCGATGTTTTTGATTTTATATATCGATATTTTCACCCGATATATTTGGATTCTATATATCGATACCAAATATTCAATATCGAAAGTCGTTTCAAAAACGATATTTTTTCAAATTCGATTCCGGCACAGAGTCCGTAGGTGTCAAATATTTAATACTTGACATACGAGGCTTAAAAAGAAAATGTCGATATATCGATATTTTCTCTTCGATATATCGAGGCCGATATTGACATATTTATAAATATAATGTTATCAACATATTTCTTCACTCTCGACATCCGTCCCTACTATCACAATCAACATTCCCGCCAAACCAGTTGTCAAAGTTTTCGTTAGGAAAACCAACAAGATATGAAAACAGATAATAAATCAGCAACTCAATTTTTTTTTCAGAATTACTTATTACTTAAAAAGTATTCTAAAAAACAGTTGAAGTTTAAGTACAGAGTATTAAGTCGGTAAGATACAAAATAAATTTCAACAATTGAAATATTCGGTATAATAATAAAGAAATTTATAACGTTTAAACAGACAAACTATAGGTTATTTCTATTAAAATAATAATAGTGATTTTTTTATGTTCGACAACCATAGGGTAATAGTACTCAACGATATCTATTTAATTGACTACTGTCGGAATCTATTGTTTAAGTTAGCTCTGCCTAGTGTGCCAAAATAATTCAGGCGAAATCGAGAAATTTAATGTATTTGACAGTAGTTGAAATATTGACCAGTCAGTCATATTTTGTTTTTGAAGAAAATTTATCGCCAGTGCCGACTATAACAGTAGATTTTTCTACGTTTTTTTCTACGTGGGCAAACTATTGGCATAGTGCTGTTGGTGTGTTTCATGGTAGCGGCGTAATGTGGCGAGTTGGTATAATTTGTTTGGTTTGCCACACCAGTGCGGCTGAAGACTAGAGGAGTTGGGTTTTGAGTACAGTAAGTAAGGGAAAGGCGAGGATCGTTAGAGGTGAGGGGCATTCGGGGCTACTTGGTCCAGCCGCGCCACATGGAGGCGATCGAGGCGGCCGCCGACGTGACCAGCGAGGGCGCTGGAGCCCCGCCCGGACTGCGGCTCATCTCCTCCTCCTGGAACTGATCGCGTGTGGTGAAAGTCGAATGAGATCTCAGGGTCACTAACAAACTGTGTTGTCTATGGTCGCCTTTGGTGGACGTCGAATCGCATAGCTAATGACCTTGGGATTTGCCAAGGTCATTAACTAAGTGACGCCCGTGGCTGTGTGCTTGCTTGTGTCATTAATTTTCGCTGGAGTTCGTTTTGTTGGTTTCCGTCCGTAGACTCATCGGGCGCTGAGCTCGTGGAAAGTGGGAAAAGGTAAGTTTGAAATCGTCAAAATGAGAATAATCACAACTGGTCACTGACGGCCGTCCGTGATATTCCGACGGACGTCGGGATGTCGTGACGTCGTAGCGTAACGTACGTCGTTGGCGTCGGGCCAGCAGAGGTGCTCGGGCGGCTCGGGCTCGTCCAGGTCGGGCGCGGCGCCCTGCCACGCCTCCGCCCACTCCGACGAGCACGACGCCGACCGGCTCAGCCACGGCTCCACCCTGCCCACCACACCCTTGCTCATCTCCGTTCAACGTGTTGTTTCGATGTCATAATGTAAATAGAGCCACTGCGGTGAGGCCACGCGGCAGCTACTGTTGTTGCACGACATTTGCAGGTACAGAAGACGGGCGTAAAGCGGAATTATTACACTGTCGCGTTTCGTCACTTCATATACAGCGTGTCGTTACCATCGCGACAATAAATGAACACACATATAGGGGATAACTTTTTAAAATTGTAGGTATTAAACATTTAAATTCTTTAAACATCAATATTTACCTATAAAAGCGTAACGTAAAGTTCATTTGTAAAGGTCACAAAGCATATGAATGGGTTGAATGAACTTAAAAGAGACAAAACAACTGTTAGAATGAGAAGCTTGTAAAGCGACGCTGTGCGCGAGTTGTATAGGATGTTACAAATTTCGTTTCTTTTTTACTTAATTAATTTAGTTTGAAAAATATTTTTTTTTAATTATGGCTTTTGTTTAACGTTAATATTTTTTTATGATTATTGGCAAGTAGCGATAGACGTGTGTTCATTTATTGTCGCGATGGTAACGACACGCTGTATACACATAAAAATGTGTGTACTTCTTGAATAACACTACGCAACAATCGCACCGCTTAGACAACAAAACCCATTCGGACTAATACTGGTCAACACAACAGTTTCGGCTGTTGCACGAATGGGCAGGTTCATTCAGTAAGTACCCACCACGACCTCACAAGATTGGCGTAAAGTGTATATTAGGGATGTCGAAAGTGAGGAAATATATATCGATATTTATAAAAATATTGATATCGGCCTCTATTGATATCTCGAAGAGAAAATATTGATATATCGATATTTTTTCAACGTCCTTAGAGGAAGTGTCACACTTCTGCGTTTCATCCGGTGAGTGAGGTAGCTTGGGCGTACCTTATTGGGTCATCACTCATCATCAGGTGGACCATCAGCTCACTTGCCAACTTTTCCCATAAAAATAAACACCTTAACAAGTGAGTGGAACGAGTATCGCCGCTCCCAGTTCTGCTCGAGAAGGGAAGGCCCCAGGAGTCAACAAGCAGCCCCGATACGGGCGCTCATCTGAACATGCCCAGAACCGCCAGCGCTCCTTGCACCGTCACGCGATACTCACCTGCCCAGGCGGGGGTCGTCTGCGGCAGCGGCGAGCGCGAGCGCGTGCAGCCCGCCGAGGGCGCCGTGCGCCGCCAGAGGGGAGGGGGGCGGGGGGGGCGGGGCGGGGGCCGAGGGCCAGGGGGAGGGGGAGGCGTCAGCGGGCGGAGGGCCGAGGCGGCGAACGCCGGCGCGCGCGCATAGTGCAGCGGCGCACGCGCGCAGCCGCCGCACAGCGCCGCCCCAAACGCGCCCAGAGCTGTACTCGCTGCGGATTTCCTCATAACTGTGGTAGCCGCGAGCTCGCCGTTTGCAATAAGCCCGATTAAAACTGTTCAAGTGCTTAGTACAGTTGACAAGTACAGTAGTAATGTAGCACCTACACTTCTCTATCACTAACTTTCCGGTTGGCTGATAGTAAATGCCTTATGACATTAAGCCCGCCGTTTGTACCAGTTAGTGCAATAAAGTTTAGCGTTTATTAAAGTTTAGGCGAGTCTACTTGCAACTTACTCACTGTACTTGTGTTCTGTACTAAACATTTGACCAGTGTGAATCAGGCTAAAGGGCCCACCAGAATTACGAATGAGAATGTTCATACGGTTGTGAAGTTTATGCGAGCGCGCCGTTTGTAAGATATTTGCACAAGATATTTGCTGCTTACAAGCGTGTCACGCATTAGAATACAACGAGAGAAGTTGTAAGAAATATTCTATAGGGTGACACGGGATCGTCATTAATGTTTACTCAAACATGCAGTGTAACAAGTAAATTGTGTTGTTCTATAGAATACTGCATAGTAAGTCTTGTTCTCAAAATTCAACTTAAATAATTATCGAATTGATTGTGCGGGCATTTCGCATTTAATTAACCAACAAACATAATAAGCTAATGAAGTCTGAAATGAAGCACATAATAAGTCAATTAATGAACAAGTACAAAAAGAAATTTATTACAACATTAATTGATAAACGATAAAGTTAACGATTAAAATGATTATTGGGGTAGATTAATTGATGAAAGAATTGATAGAGAAGAAACTAGATACTAAACAGATACTGGAACAAATATGTAATCCCGATAGATTAAACATAAAGACAGTAAATTTAAGATAACATGTATTCAACATGAATGGCTATGTATGAAATTTCTATTTAAGATTAGGCAGTGAGTATTTCGATACGTGCGCGTAACAATCTCACATACCATATAACGAGATACCAGTATCCAAATACACGGGTCATCTAATGAATGAATGAGAAGCAAACGGAATAAACGAATGAAAAGACGATGGAACGAACGAATGACAACACGATGGAACGGATGCGAAGGCGATGGTAGGAATAAATGAAAGTGTAATGACTGCATGAAAGTGTGTGTGTGTGTGAAGTGTGGCGAGCGCACCTGAGCGAGATGGCGTGCGGCGTGCGCACGTCGAGCGTCCAGGCGAGCAGCGCGACGAGCTGCGCGGCGAGCAGCAGCGCGGCGCCCGCGCACTGCGCAGGGCTCGGCCCCGCCTCCGGCCCGCCCGCGCCCTCCTTGCTCTGCGCCGCTAGACCGACGCCCCCCTTTACTCTTCGTTGACGTATCTTTCATTCCGTAGGTAGTTAAGGGCCTTATACGCTCAGAACATAAGTAGGGTCTCGAGGGATGAATATCTCATATTGGAATAAAAAAAGATAGTTAAACAAAGGCTTATTTTCGAAACCATATCGTCATCCCTCTGCCCTTAACCCATTTATGTGGGGTCGGCACAACATGTGAATCGTGTGAACAGCACGCCGGATCCGGGACAATTATTTGAACAATTATTTAAATGTTTGTACCGTATGGGAATCGAACCCACGACCCTCTATGCCGAAGCCAATAAGCTTAGCGACGGAGCCATCGAATTATTTTCGAATCCGAAATGCATACAAATTACGAGTTGCCACGAATATTCGGCGTATTCGACTAAAATTTAAGTAAGATGTTTTGTCGTTGTCAAATAGTTAAAATGATAATATCGATTTACATACTATCATACCGTAATGTTCGTGTAATCATAAAAGTAGTCATGAAGTATTTTTGAATTGAATCAGTGAATTCAAAATTAATAATGTGTAAAGATCCGTCAAAAATGTAACGGATACGGATCTTTTTACTCCGGCGGATATGGATATCCAGAACATCACTAGACACCATCGAGAAATAATCACTTTAATACAAGATTCCCCGCGACGCGCCGTCCCAATGCTATTGCCTGATATTAGAATATTTATTTATTTATACTTCATTGTTACACCTTAGACTAAAGGCTACAATGGGCGGACTTAATGCCTGATGGCATTATCTACCAGTCAACCCTTGTCATGGTGAGAAGTAGATGGCAGGTGCTAAACCGAAAAGTGAATATAAGAAATAAATAAATATACTCATTTTCATTCTTTTAAAAACATAACGCCTACTTTAGGATAACATTATACTGTGTTGTAAGGATGTCTTACATACATAAATTTCACATGGACAAACACTCAGATGCGAAACTAAAAAAAAATATCTGTGGGTCACAAATAGTTGTCCAGTGTGAGGATCGAGCCTACGACCCCTGTCGTCGAACACATTGGCAACTTGGCGCCATGGAGTCATCAGAATATTAGGCTATTTGGTCGACAAGCCCGCAGAATAGTGAACTAAAATTGTGGCCCAATGTATTATTCATTGCAAATTGTTTACACCACATTCTCTAGTCTCAAACTAAGCAATACTTGTACTATGGGTGCTAGATAACTGATAAACACATCTGATATGATAAACACATGATACTAAGACATACTTTTCTTTTGTAAGTAAATATTATACATATATAAACCCAGACTCCAGAAAAACACTATTTTCATCACATATTGTGTGATGAACGTAGTGTTTTTTTCCCAGTAGTGGGTATTGAACCCACACCTTCTGGCGCAAGAGGCAGGTACACTACCCGTTATGCCATACAGGTCATCAATATTCTATTCTACTTCGGAATATACAATTGAATACCCCATGCTTGTATATGAGAACAATCCCCGTCAGCATCTATCCATGGTGCAACAATGTGAAGTTGCGGCCGTCGCGGTGGCTCCTCCTCACAATCATCACCCAGAAACTCCAAATCTTCTATACTGTCGCTGGAGATAAAAAGAAATTGGGTTATTAGCAAGTATAATAATAATAATAAAAGAAAGAAAGAAATATTTATTGCTCAAAGTGAAATAGTAATAAAAAATATCTCAAGTAAATCATACACAAAAGATTCATAAATGATATATTGGCACTATGGTAATATGCTCAGTATTTCCCCGAAAAAGTTCTCTTGGAAAAAAATTTAAAAACATATTACCCATACTTATCCTAATATCTATATTAAATTTAAAACAAAGATTAAGTTTAAAATAGATTATTAAATTTGGACTATAAATAAAGCAAGGCTAAGTTGCTTCGAAAAGGTAATGTGGAACATGTTTTTTTATAGTAAAGTAAAGTAAAGTAACAGCCTATACATGTCCCACTGCTGGGCAAAGGCCTCCTCTATACAGACGGTATCAGGGCATAGTCCACTACGCAGCCCCACTGCGGATTGGCGGACTTCACATATCTTCGAATTTTTTTTTGTTATTAATTCGAAAATATGCAGGTTTCATCACGATGTTTTCCTTCACCGCGGAACACGTGATAAGTCAGCACTTAAAGTCAAAAACTTCATTGGTGCCGACACCGGGGATGGAACTCAGGTTGCTCGAGTATATTGAATTAAAGGCGAGCACTCGGACACTGAGCTATCACAGCTTTTTTATAGTGGTGGTGGTAAATTAATGCATATCTTTGTCACACTTTGAAAAGTAGTGTCCATTTTAATGGACACTACTTTTGAAACCCCATCTATATTTCAGCTAAGCAATGGTCAGATTAGTGAAATTGATCTATCATGCATCATTGTTTTTCAATCCATATTGGTAAATGTAATACCATACATACAAATAGATTGCAAAACATACATGCCACACTATAACAATCGTAGACTTAATGGAAATATACCTACATATCTTTCAAGTTTTATAAACCACAGAATTATCAAACCTAATTGAGCTATGTGAAAATTTCACCTTGTTTTTTGTGATAAAATTAGCTTTGGAATGGTGTTTGAATCATTAAATTTGATGAAGAACCTTATTACATATGATGTACCAATAAAAAATAACATTTGAGAAATAATATTTAGAGATTTATATAAGTTGTTATGTTGCAGGGAAATCATGCTTAAATTTTTTCTACTATTAAATAACATTAGTTTTGATAATAGTTTCCTTAAATGTCACAGTAGTCACAAGTAATAACAAGGCAAGTAAAAAAAAGTAACAGCCTATACATGTCCCACTGCAGGGCAAAGGCCTCCTCTATATAGAGGGTATCAGGGCATAGTCCACCACGCGGCCCCACTGCGGATTGGTGGACTTCACATATTTTCGAAATATATTTTTTTGTTATTATTTCGAAAATATGCAGGTTTCCTCACGATGTTTTCCTTCACCGCGGAGCACGTGATAAGTCAGCACTTAGAGTTAAAAACTTCATTGGTGCCGGCACCGGGGATCGAACTCAGGTTGCTCGAGTATATTGAATTAAAGGCGAGCGCCCGGACACTGAGCTAACAAGGCAAGTATTGAATTCAAAAATAAAAATTGAAACAGATATTAACTATTATTAACAATTTGAACATTAAGAAAATTACACTACTACCACATTACACAAACTCTCTTATAAACAATACAGTTCACAGCTCACCTGGAATCATAACTCATATATACTGGAAATATATATTTTGTAAATTGCCGTATTCTTGACCTCCTTAGAGCGGCCAGAGCTTGAGATTGGTCATTGTACGAACAAATTTTGTTTTGCAATTCAATTCTCTGATTTTGAGCATGCTTGCCTAAGCTTGACACCCTCTTCTGATACCTTGGCAGTTTAAGACGAAGTTCATTATTATAGCTGGTTAAATCGGTTAACTCTGTTTTCTTTTTCTCAATTATACTTCGTCTTTGCTCAATAGCGAGTTTCATCAAGTCTAGCTTGTCTCTGGACAGCTTAGTTTCTGTGAGCAGAATGTCTTTTCTAAGTTTAGGCGCTAATAGTTTCTCGCATCTGTCTAAAACATGCTGCCTATTAATTTTCAAACGCATAAGCTTAGCCTGTTTTTCAGCAAATCTGAAATGCGAATTAATGAGACTGAGAATTAATTAATGAATTATGTAGACGTGCACTAATTCTTGGAACAGTGATATCGATATCAAGTAAGAGAGACCGACAGTCAACTTTAAAACTTAAGAGCTTAGGCAAGAATGTTACACTTAATACATCTTTACGCCTTTCTAAAGTTATCATATGGTAATGCTCGAGTCTTTTCTTCTAGCTATTAAAAGTATGATAAGTCCCTTCGATATAACTAAGTCTAACTAACATTCTTTTACCTTTTCTATACGTTGTATATTGTTTTGATAACTTGGATACCAAAAAAAGGAACAGTAGTCTATATTGCTACAGATCAACGCAAAATAGAGGGCCTTTAAAGTTTGGACTTAAATTCTGTAGTGTTACGAGAGATGAATGCTATTAATCTATTACACTTATTTATTGTGATATCAATATGACGTGTGAATCTCATTTCAGAATCAATGTTTATGCCTAAATCTTTAACATATTTTACTTGATTAAGACGAGTATTTGTAATATAGTAATCAGTCTCGAATTTTTTATATTTCCTTGAAAATTTTATGTGGTGACATTTTTTTACATTGAGTTCCATCTTATTACATTCACACCATTTACAAAGATTGTTAATATCCCTCTGTAATAGTAACTGATCCCTTGCACTTAACGGTTCTATAATAAGTTAAAATATGTTAAATAATTTCATAGCTGTTTATATAAGTAGCGCAAATACTAAATCGTTCTATAATAAAAATATCGGTTTAAATGATTGGCTACGTAATACATAAAACGGTGTCGCGTCCGTTATGCAGATATGTATGACACATTTAGATGATACGTGTTGGGAGAAAGGCAGCCAAATCTTGCTTACCTATCAGAGTAAGGCATCGAGGAATGAACAAAGTTTCCATTTCTTACACATTCTGCGCAGTAAAAGTTTTTCTTCACGGTGTAACATAGAACACATTTTTTGTAGTGACTATCGCTTTCTGTTGACGAAACTTTGAAATCTCGCGGTGCTTCGCTTTCTGTAAGATAACTTAGAGCCATTTTTTCAGTTATTTATTTTGCATTTCATGTATTTGGTACACTTGTCAAATTGTCAATGTCAGCTGGCGATTGTGATGACGGCAGCGCAGTGTTGCCAGTAAATACTTAAGTTAAAGTTGTTTAAATATTGTACAATTAAAAAAAATACTTCGATAATTGTTCACGAAACGACAGAGCCTCATCGTGTATGGGTAAATTTGAATCGTATTGACGAGGAGTTTGTCTTTCATTGGTAATCAGGATCTCATCCTTGGAGCTCCATCTTCAGCCGTCCATGGACAAGGAGAAAACGCATCTGCAACCCTATGGTTGCAGATGCGTTTTCTCCTTATACTAAAGTGTGCTCCGGCTACCTCACTCACCAGACAAAACGCAGAAGTATTTTACCGCGATCTTCTGTGAGGTCTATGAGGCTATTCTGTGAGGTTCCTATGACCACTATGCAATGAAACGACTCAACCTCATCGAGTTTGATTCGTCTTGGCGAGTACTTAATTTTTAGATAGTTACCAGGGTCTGATCTGATGATGGAGCTGGAAGTCATAATAGTCATATGAACTCAGTAAAGAAACGACACAACCCTATTTTGTCTCGGCTCGTTTGATTCGTCATGATTCAGGGTCTAATGATAGAGCTTGAATGTGGCCATAGGAACTCAGTAATTAAGGAACACAACTGCGTTGAGTTTGATTCGTCTTAATGGGTGGACCGTTTTGATGGGTGGTGAGAGGTGGTGGTTTAGTGGACGTAAGTATGCGACCCCATCTTTGGGAAATAAAGTTTGTTCGTACCGTTTGTTATGAATGTGGATTCTGTCTTGGATTAGATGGTTGAGCGCTGAATATTATGAATGAATGACTGAATAAATAGTTTTTTTTGTTATTTATAATAACATTTTTTTAATGTGGACGATGTAATTTTATTTTGTGTACGGCTATTTTAGGAGTTTTCATTTGGGTTGATTATATTTTATTATTAACCCCTGTTCCGATAGTCTCGTCTTAGGCTACTTGTCATTGAAGTTGAGCCAGCGTGCGGAGTAGAGGAATTGAAAAATATTACAACCAATACGACTACATAAAATCTGGTAATGCAGAAATAAATAAAAAGAAATTTCAAAAATAAGTAAGCCTACCAATGGTTACTTAAAAAAATACTATACAGGAAGGCTTTTCTAAGTGTATCAATCCAAAAGTATACGATGCATTTATGAATGACTACCGCATTGTCAACAAGTTCTGTTTTTTAGGGAATAGAATACCAATTTTTTTTAAAAAAAAAGTTTGTTTTTATTTCAATAAACGATTATACTACCGTGTCTGAACCTCTTGTGTGAATTTGGGCACCTTTGTAAAATCCATCCTGCATATTAGATGAAAAAATCCATCCTGTATATTAGATGCAACTTTACAGAAATCAAAATTGTTATTAGAAAACTTGCAACGTGAACCTTGTTTATTTCAATTAACCTCACGGACCCAAAATGCAACCGCTTTGAATTTGTACATGGTCCTTCGTTGCCGAATAGTCAGCCAGTGAGTAGAAGGCAGACATTCGACTCGCGCGCGAGTGTTGTGAGTGAAGTTTTTTTGGAAAACCGAACTTGCGGACGTTGGATCGACGTCGCAACCGCAAGTTCCAGGAGCCGATCGAGGTTTCGAAGAGCATCATCGGTCAGCTTCAGATTGTGTCTTCGGTGGAAGGCGCAGTCAGGTCACGGTGGGCGGTGCCTGCCTTTGGAGAAGAGGAAGTCTCTACAGTGTCGTGCTCTGAAGTATTAGAGCTAGCACTGTCATTACTACAAAGATTATTATTGAATTTCATTAATTGTAATAGAATTATTGCTATCATTGATGTCGTTATTATATATTTGTGTTATTAATGGCTTATGGTAACTGAAATACGAAATATATTGTTTACATTTTAGAATTAGAATTAAAATAAACCCTTTGATTTTGCTGATCACTTTAATATAACAATATATATATATATATATATATATATATTGTTATGAACACACAAAGGAACTAACGCCATCTAGTGTCAACTATTAAAACCACTAAAGAATAAAGACGACATAAAAACCCTCTATTCAACACTAGATGGCGTTAGAGGAACATTTTAAGATAAAAAAAAGATGGCGCGTAACGGAAAAATGTTACACTAAATTTGTTTCCAACCCCGATAAAGAAGTTTCACTTCAATAATAAAAAGAAACGAAATGTTACTAACAAAAAAAGAATTTTGCAAATCCGTCTATGTATGATGAAGTTATGTCCGAACATACATAAAAAATATTAACATCCGAATTGATAACCTCCTTCTTTTTGAAGTCGGTTGAAAACACCTACTTGTCTATGATTATAAAAATTTAATTATAACCTCTTATAACTTGACCACGACTACGTGACCCCTGGCACCAAAACTGGATCCGCCCTTGGGTGGATTCGAGAATGGTTTAGATTCAAAAAGTTATTCAAAAAAGTTTGAAATTTTCGAAATTAAGACGTGTGTACAGGACAGCGTCTGTTCGGTCCGCTAGTATCATATTATAATACGAGTAACAACACATTAACAATTTAAATATAGCTTAGCGGCGTTCAATAGCGAAAACTTACAATTACAAGTGAAAGGGAAAGTTTATGGTTTGTTTATTTTGCACCAGACTCGTAGTTGTGGAGCGT
Organism: Iphiclides podalirius; assembly: GCA_933534255.1. Taxonomy (NCBI): domain Eukaryota; kingdom Metazoa; phylum Arthropoda; class Insecta; order Lepidoptera; family Papilionidae; genus Iphiclides; species Iphiclides podalirius. The sequence continues at coordinate 541,770 of OW152816.1, read as the reverse complement.
AATAAGCAACTTGATTTACGACTTTGTAAGCGAGTTTCTTGAAGGACTAGCAGTTGGAAAGTTAATTATGATGGAATTTGATTTACCGCGGCCCACTCGAGCGAGTTAGTTTCAGAAGATGTTAGTTTAAGTGGACTTCAACCGACGGCGGGTACATTACAATATTAATGAGATGGGTTCGAGGTTTCTTTTTCTTTTTGCCTGTTTCGAGAATTCGCCGTAGTGTGTGAGATATTGGCCAAATTTCGTAACTTGAAAAACGCTTTACATGTGAGGCGCTTTGCGTGGTTTTTGTAAAGATAGGAAATATTCAAACAAAGCCATATGATTTTTTATTATCTTTTATTTTTAAGGGGTTTTTATCTACAAAAATACGACAACCCAATCGTAACTTATACAAGTCACAGCATATTACAAATAATCCTTATAATCGTACGATGTCACATATACCCTTAAGGTCTGCATGTTTTCAGAGTAAAAAGTGCCATTAATTTTATTGTTGTTCGAAGCAGTCTCCGATCCCTCTATAAAACCACTGAACAAATGAGTACTTGGTCCATTCATCCTCAGGCCTTATCTTCAGGGCTCCTGAAGCGACCATTTTCTTTGACACGCTGCGAGAGCAAACCACTTTCGTTGGTTTGACCTCTCTTCGAAGACCCAAACTGCTGACTGAGGTTTTCTTTCAGGCTCGTATGAATAAATCCATGATTCGTCACCTGAGACCATATTATAAACGGCATTTCAAAATCAAAATCAAAAATATATTTATTCACTTAGACGCTTGCGCGTTCTTATGAAATGTCAAAAATTTTACATAAAAATTAATACGTTCGTAAGTTACCACCGGTTCGGAAAGCAGTTTCTGTTGAGAAGAAACTGACAAGAAACTCAACAGTTGCTCTTTTTTAAAACGATTAGTTTACAATATAATAGAAAAAGTATGTCATTATAGCCTACGTGAGTATCAACAGCATTAACCCCACACATTGGCGTCGTCAAGATATTCTGCAATGGTATAATAGATGCGTTTAAATTCATCTAGTGGCAGACTTAACACCGATTGTGGGATTTTATTATACATGCGCGCACACTTTGCCCCATGAACGATCTATTTACTTTTTGTAGACGAAAAATGGCGTAATTAATTTGTCCTTATTTCTAGTATTTAGTTTATGTCTGTCACTATTCTTTAGATAATTATTAATATTATGTTTAACATACAAAATATTACAATAAATATATTGAGACGCAACAGTGAGTATATTAATCTCTTTAAAAATATCTCTGAGTGTATTCCGGGCTCCGATGTTATAGATTGCTCGGACAGCTCTTTATTGAAGAATAAATATAGAATTTATATCAGATGCACTAAAGATGCTGTGAAAATAACTAAAGTAAACAAGTCTGGCAGTGTCGATGTCTGTTAGCTGTCTAACCTTCCTAATCGCAAAAACAGCGGAGCTTACCCTACTCGCAAGAGATGATAGATGGGGACTCCACTGAAGCTTTGAATCTACTGTAATCCCCAAGAAAACTGCAGACTCAACAGGATTGAGGGATACGTTATTTAATAATAAACTAAAACTTTGCCTTCTTACACTAGGACGAGTAAAAGGAATGAATACATTTAGTTTTTTTGGCATTTAATACCATATTATTTTACACACAGCTCATTATGTAATATCGACTGAATTGCCGTCATTCTGATACTGAGAACAGCTCGAATCTGCTCGTATGTCACACGACGGTCATCTAATATAATAGTTCGCATTGCTACGATGTTTTCAGGCGTGACCGCTGTTCTTGGTCGACCTGACGAAGAAACAGTGCTGAGTGACACAGGACCGCGTCGGAACTCGGCATACCAGCGGCATATTGTCGTTTGACTCGGTGCTTCAACGTCATAAATCGAAATAAGTTTGTTGAGACATTTGTCTTGGGATATTGCGACGAAAATTGTGATAAATTATGGCACGGAAATGTTCACGCATGAGCACCATTTCTGTTAAGGACCTGTCAACTTTAAACCAACATAGTTTTTGTTTTTAAACATTTTTTTAATAGTTTGAATGTCATTAAGATTCTAAGAGGCCACAACTGTATTTACCGACACAACTGTCGCGAAATGACCTATCCTACCAAAGAACCAAGAACATATGAATAGTTAGTATTTTTATGCATTCAGATTTTTTTTGATTAATTTAATAATGTATGTTTGCATAGTTTACCGTTCAACGCAATTGAATCGTTCGAAAAAAGTTCCAGGTCCATAATTACTTTTGTCGCACTCACGCGTTGTATTCGATTGAACGAATGTAGACCGGTTTGATTATTCATGAACGGAATGGTTTTTCGGCCGAGCGGGATTGGAATGGCCGCGCGCGTTTATTGAATGTTTCATCTAAACTTTGATTGAATTTATCAAGCCGTTGGAGGATCTTTTAGATTTGCTACATATCTATTTAACGATTTAGTTAGATATGTTTGCTTATCTCTGAGATCAGTTAAAGAATGTTACGAGTTGTTTTGTAATACAATGAATGTGTTTACACGAATTTATATAATACTTTAGTAGTTAGGTAAATAAAATGCCTTTTATATAGGGAATTTGCCTCGTAGATTATTTATATAGGTTGATAATATTCTAAAATATATAATATAGTTATGTATTGGTACGAATGTGATTGGATTAAAGTTCTTACATAATTGTAAAAGTTTGCTTTATTTAAATAAATGTGTAATCTTAGAAAGGAGCGTTTCGTTATGATTACGAATAATGAACTTATTAATAATTTAGTTACTAAATTAGTTCTGTTTTAAGAAAGATTTTTTTTAATTTAAGTCTTACTTTTAGCAAAATTGTGTTTCAAATGGACCAAGTTGAACGGACTCGTTTAACGTGTTTTCATTATTCTTTCTAACGTTAAACGAAAATCGTTATGAAACGAAAGTGATTACTTAAATTTAATTGAAACACTTAAAGCTGTGAATTTAAGAAGTTAATTTTTTTGTACAGCCATTGCATTAGCCTGTCATTAGCCCCGTGGCGAGGCATTCGTTTTTAAACCCGCATACCCGCATACGTTAAAATCCCGGTGCCTGTGACCAAAATCGGTCATTGCAAATTTAACCTCTAACTTACCATGTGCTCAGTGGTGAAGGGAATTAACGTAAGGCAGTACGACATCTAATACATAGGGTTAATTTTTTTTTAATTTTCTTTATGTGAGAAGGTGACAAGCGAGCTGGCGGTTCACCTGATGTTAAGTGATAACCGCCGCCCGTGGACATTTGCAACTCCCGTAGGGTTGCGTTGCAACCTTTAAATAAAGTGGGCCCCGGCTTTTTTTTTGTAACAGCGAATTATCGCGTGGCCCTACCTTGGTTGCTTTTCTGCTTTCGTTACATTACAATAGCTTATACAAGGGATACAACATCAATAGCACTATGGTTTATTAATCGAAGCAAGTTTACCAAAAGCCAACAATCGTAAGAACATTCGATAACATCTCGTTCGATAGTTCGAAACAATATTGCAATTTGCAAACCATTTCACGTCATATGCTCGTGGCGGGAGACATATGACAGTTCGCTTGTCATAGTTTGCGTGTAGTTTGGCAGGATATTATTGCAACAGCGGTTCCCTACCCGGTTTACTTTTGCGTCCTTTTAACAGAAATAGGGTTTCAAATATTTGCTTTGTATTTCATGCATTTTGCTGCTGGCCTAAAATTAAAAAAATGTTTACAATGCGCTATGGCCATTATAGATGTGTTGTTAAGAGTAGAACCACAATCGATAGTGAATAAATTGCTGATGAAAACATTGCATAGACAGATAAATATATTCTTAGAATGGTTTTGCTTAGAGATCTTAGTTTTTTAGCTTCAGGTCTAAACACAGTAACTTTAGGACTATTTCACTAATGGTACATGGTTGGTAAAATTAGTTTAGCATGTGATTAGCATTACGAGTGCATATCTAAATGTACATGTTTCATTAGTCTTACGGTAGATTGTTGATTCATGGGATAGTAATGAAACAAAAATAATGCATTTCCATTAACCGTATTAACCATTTATATAATAAAATCTCAAATAATTTCACATATTCTTTTATAGCAGGAACATCGCAAATACAGCCCGGTGTATGCATATTCAATTAAACGTATTTCGAACGATGTTAAACGTGGTTCGAATCCAAAATCTAGTAAATTTATCGCTTCGTACGTTTGTTGAAAAATTTAAATTTTTTTGTTCAATCTGAATATTGAGTGGATTTGCGCTAAATTACTTGACAGTGAATTGTAAAGTATTCTAGTAAACGGTACCCGGATACCCTCTGTACAGAGGAGGCCTTTGCCCAGCAGTGGGATATGTATAGGCTGATACTTTACTAGTAAACGGTGAAGAGCTTCGTTTAATTGTTAACTGTTACACATCAACAACACCCGAAGGCTTGTAGCTCTGCTGCAAACTTTTAAAATGATGAGCATCTGTGGTAGAACTATGCAGCAGCTTCGTCTGTTGCATGAATGGGCAGGCTCGTCCGGGGAAGTACCACGGCCTCGCAGAAGACCGGCGTGCAGTGGGAGTATGATACTTTCGCGTTTCGTAGGGTGATTGAGGCAGCCGGGGTACACTTATTTTAATGGTTGTCAACGCATCTGCAACCCCACAGGAGTTGTAGATGTTCATGGGCGGCGGTAATCACTTAACATCAGGTGAACCGTCTGCTCGCTTGACAACTTTTCACATAAAAAAATCCAATTATCTGATGGTGAAAAGATGTTTCTTTTAGAAGTTTCTGGGAGTTCCCAGTTCACCACGAGGTAACTGTACTGAAAGAGTAAATTATAAGAAAAATAAAACATAAGAATTTATCCTGATACAAAAAACTTACTGTCCAGACAACGTAAAATATTGTGTTATGAACATAGTGTAATTTCTAGTGGGTGGGTGGGATATATCCATAATATGTACTAATTAACAAAATTAAATGACGTTTCATTATGTTTATCAGTAAACTAGTATGCTGTCCTGAAATACGAATGTTTTAGTGTTTTTATTGTTGGATAGACGGCAAAGTTACATTTTATAAAGTAGTTAAATAAAACTGTTTTTACTTGTGATTAAGTGTATACAATTGATAAATCAAAGCTGAATTAATTACGAAAGGAATTGCTTTGAGGTGGAAAGGCAAATTGAACGGTTAAATCCGAAGGCAAAAAGCTAACCGGAGTCCGGGGTAATTGAATTAGAATAGGACAGGACCTGCTTTATTTCTTGAATCTTACATTTTCGTTTTATTTGCAAGTTCCCTACGTTCCATGATGCAATGGACTCAACGTAGAGACACTGGCGTGAACGAAAATTTTGCACACTAAATTTGGAGAAAACAATCTCCAAATTTAGCGAGCAAAATTTTCGTTAACAAATGACGCTTTCCCTAAGTACACCAATTGAGATTTGTTTTGGAAAGTAAAACGAAACGTGTAGTGAGATGAGTGTGGTACTTATATGATAATAGATATGTTGTTCTTACCCAATAATTATGAAATATTTTTTGATGTTAAGCGTCTTTACTCTCGTTTTCCTTCAATCTTTGGAAGTAAATTCCTGAAAAAGGACGGAAGAGATTGATGACTAAATGGATGAATGAACTAAAATGCAGTTTTAATTAAAACAAATTCCTCGTCGTTACGAAAAATTTAAAACCATATCTTAATAATTTTTTCGGGCTATTATACTAACATTGCAAATTTTAAAACACTGTTTGGATACTTCAAGCAGTATTTTAAATTTTATTTTCGATGAAAGATTTTTAAATGTAATAACTCTTCCACCATTAATGTTAGATATGTTAATTTGTTTTACCTAAAGACTTCTTAGCGTCTCTCTTAGTTTTATAGTTAATTATATTCCGTGTTAGGTATCTATTACATAAATCAGTTACCGCAATATTTGTTAACACTTCATAATCATCATCATTTCAGGCTTTTTGACTCCACTGCTGAATGGCCTCACCCACAAACAGCTAGGAAGCACGATCCTGATTGCATCCATCGACTTCTCGCACAGTCCGTCACTCCATCTAGTGAGGAGTCCTACACTACGATGGCCAATACGAGGCTGTTGGTCGACTCTATCTTCCCCATCGGTTACCCGTTCTCTGTAAACACTTAACGCTAATTATTTTAATGGTTATCAATGCATTAAAGCAAAACATTAGAGTAACGCCACATGATATATTGTATATATTTTTATTTGTATACATTTGTATATATACATTTTATTAAGTAATGACACATCTTCCAATTCAAGACCTCCCTAGTCGTTCAGATTCATTATATTGTTATTTCAAGCCAAAACTTTATGAGTTGAAAGGAGATAAGAAATAAGACGAGAAATTAGACGTGAAACTGTTATTAACAAAGTTTGACTGAAATAAGATTTGATAGCTTATCTTGACACTGTAGCATATAGTATGAGGTGAAAGGTATGGTCAGAAGGTGCAGGCACAATAGACTGCGTCTTTAAGTCATGGGTTCGAATCCTAATGCGTTTAGTTATCGTTTTTGTGATCATCATGTGGTGCTTGGTACATGTGTGTTTTGTCATTTCTTACATATGATGCCTTTGCTAGCAAATAATCTTCATAATTATTTACACTACACACTTACACTGTGAGTCTAATTAAAGCGGTAAACTTATAGTTATCTCTATATATTTATCTCTATCTATCACGTTATAAATAAAAGGTGAGAAAGTTTTTTACGTCATGAAAAGGATAACAAAAATATTTAAAATGTTCACTAACTCAAAATTTTAAGTGCTACGATGCGTTTAAGTCGTAGCGTTACGGTTGAGGTAATTTTCTATTCGCAATTTTGTATAGGATTTACGTAATACCGGCAGTCTCCCGTTCAGTCTGGATTTGGAACCAACTTCCGCATTATGTGCAGCCCCTGCACATTTCAGCTTTATTAACTTCTACCGAAGATCTGTACTATCCGGTTTTAAATGACCCTTATGTAGTTTTAATTAATTGAATTCAACATTTCCAGTTACAATGACAAAACACTGAATTATGTTACATTTCAAAAGCGATTATAATATACACTATAGGACACTATATCTAAATTTCAACATTGTTTGTTACTTAAGATTGCTCATTTCTTTTTTTTAACTCAATTCTGTAACTATATTCATTACTTATATTGTTATCAAAACTCATTCGTTCGTTGATAAATAGTTATAAGCAATAAATTACCATTTATTGCGTTTATTTCATTGTTGCGCAATGAATTTAAATATTTTAAAGGTCTTGTTAGAGTGAACACCTTTTAGAATAACTTTTCACGGTAGGAACAAAATAATCCTATTCTACCCAAAAGGCAAGCATTTTAACGTAACGGCTGATTTAATGTAAGAACAGAAACTGTTTAAGCTAAGGAGCTAAGTTTAACCAGATAAAAGGATCCAGCTAACTATTATATACAAATTAACACATGCCGACGATCCGATTGACGTATTGGCTGTCTCCTGCACCAGCGGATGTGGGTTTGAACCCCACTACTGGGAAAATACTGTATGATGATCATAGTGTTTTTACAATGTCCGGGTGTTTATTTACATAGATATAAAGATATAATATGTATTTATTTACAACAGAAAAGTATGATCAAATATGTTTATCAGTTAGCTAGTATCCATAGTACAAGCTTTGTTTAGTTTTGGGCTAGATGATGTTATGTAAAAATATGCCCTGAAATAAGTATTAAAAATATTTATTGTAACAGTTTACTATGTATTTGGATTCCTCAAATTATGTCCTAGAATAAAAAATTCCCATTATGTTCTAGTACGTGTAGAAAACGTTAGCCTTGTCTTATAAATCGACGACTTTCATTCCCCGAAACATTTAAATGCTCGTTAATCACAGTCGTGGGCCGTTAAAATAAATAGATTGGATCAAATAACGGCCCAGAGGAAACTGCCAAAGGAGACGTCAATGGAGTATTTTTTAAAACTTGCCAGGTTAAAATTAACAGTAATGCTCGTCGTATGAGATATTAGTATGATTCGTCATAATCGTTGAAAAAATTCTTTTCCGCTCGAAAATTCTTTTGTAATCATACAAAGAATACAATAATTGAATTAAGAGTACAGTAACAGTCAGTTTTAAGGTGTGTAGGGCCACGAAGCAGCCTCGGCTGTTGCACGAATGGGCTCGTCCGGGTAAGTACCACGACCTCACAGAAGAACTGCGTCAAGTGGAAGTATAATACTTTCGCGGTTCGTCTGGTGAGTGGGGTGGCCGGAGCCCAATTTTCAAAAGGTTGTCAACGCATCTGCAACCCTCGGGTGTAGCGAATGTCCATGGGCGGCGGTATTCACATAACATCAGGTGAACCGCCTGCTTAGCAACTTTTCACTTAAAAAAGTCTATACATACCCCACTGCTGGGCAAAAGCCTCCTCGTACAGAGGGTATTAGGGTATAGTTACCACGCGACCCCACTGCGGGATTGGCGGACTGCACATGCTGTTTTCGAAATACATTTTTTTCGTTATTATTTCGAAATTATACAGTTTTGTTAGGGAACCCTGCTTGCGCGAGTCTGACGCGCACTTGGTCAGCTTTTTGTTACTTCTTTGTTCAAGTCAATTGAAACATGTAGAAAACATCTTACATGTTTTAATTGCTTTAATTATTTTATATCCAAAAGAACATTATTACATAATAGAGTAAGAAAATAAGTGGGAAAAATCCAATTAAAATTTAATAAACTGAAAGGTTTAACTCATAAAAGGCGATGGTTAAAGATTGCCTGGAGCTTTTCATACTAGCGGCTGCCTGGGCAACTTATATAAGAAAGTTTTTAATTGTATAAGCACAAAGCTCGTTTTATGAAACAAACAGCTGCCACTTATAGTAGAGCCGGATAAAAACTCATCTGCTATCGGAATGATTACACTTCTTTAAGTTTTTATTATCATTCAAAGGAATTGTACAAGAACAGGTAATAAAAACAATAAATAAATATATAATAAACAAAGAGACAAACCTTAGGCCGGTTTCTAATTACTTATTCTCCCGTTTTCGACGTAAGACACGAAATTAATATGCTACGTGGTTGCTGTTCTAGTTTAAAGTTTATATAAGGGCCTGTAATATTTGATTAAACTCTTTAATACCCAACCCATGATTCTTTATGTTTGCGTTAATACTGTTTTGTTTAATGTTATAGAAGTTTCATTAAGTTTCTCTGTAATTTCATCCGTCTTTATTCTCTCCCCCTTGTTTGCCTAAGTTGGTGCGCTTTGTGTATCCATTAATAACGTTAATAAAAGCGGCGAGGGGAATCTGTCGCCTTCCTTATCAGTGCCTCGACAAATTGTCGGCAATTGTTGTGTAATGGATGAGGGTCAAGAATTTACAGCTACGGAGACCTCTGTGGCCCTGCTTCCGTCAACTAACGAGCTTATTTCAACAATACAACAGATAATGACAAACTATTTCCCATTTATTAAACTAAGCTTGACTAACTTTTCTTAAGATTATATTTGCTGTGCAATTGAGCAAAGTTTTGTTTCGTAAATAAAATACCCGAGGGCTTATTTTTGTTTATGTATTTCCCACTTTTCTGAGATTGATGAAATATTATTGAGCAATGTGTGGTAATTGTTTATATTAAAAGAATCTTGGGATTTTAGTTCTATACAATAATTAAAACTAATTTGAAGCTCATCTAATCAAGGTATGTTTGGATAAGCTGTAGTAATAAGATGGATATTAACCTTTTCCAGACGCTTAATGTGATCTACAGATCTACAGCTTAATGTGATTAAATTCAGCACCAGCTTTCCCTTTATCTAGCATTGTCAACTATTCAAATTACTGTGGGGGCAAGATATAGGTATCTAATGATGAAAGTTTTTCCATTTACAGAAACTATCAAAAATATTTTTACTGTAAGTACCACATCCTGCTTAGGAAGATTTTTGATAAGAAGACTTAGATTTTGACGATACGGCGTTAACGCAGATGATATGTTCCTACGTTGACACAGAAGTTTATGACATAATAAGTGCAGAGTGGTTACGGGCCATTATTTCGAAGTATTAAATCCGCCGTTTCATGACATTGCCATACTCAAACAATAAACTTATGCTTTACGCTTAACATATAGCTTAAGTCATTTAGCTCGTCGATCTGATAACTGTTGGCGAAGAAAGATTCTCGCGTGGTAGCCTCTGACTGGCAATCGCAGTAAAGCACGACCACTATTTGGAATGATGACCAGGATCGTGCTTCGAGGCTGTGTGGGAGATGCCTACGTTCTGCAGTGTACTCAAACAGGCTGTAATGATGATGAAGCGTAAGATATCTCGACGATTCGATGACTCCGTGGCGCAGTCGCCAAGGTATTGGCTTCGGCGTCGGGGGTCGTGGGTTCGATTCCCACACGGGACAACTATTTGTGCGACCCACAGATAGTTGTTCCGCATCTGGCTGTGTCTTGTCCACGTGAAATTTATGTATGTAAAACGTCCTTGCAACACAGGATAGTGTTATCCTAAAGTAAGGGCCGTGTTTAAGTAAGTAAATTTTAGTAAGATATCTGAGCTGCCAACTATTTACCCGACATTAATAATGAAACTTTTTAAATAATTTTAAACCAAGTACAACAATTTTCTTCTTTTAGACGACTATATTGTTTGTAAATTTCGGTGGGAAGCGCTTAAAATGTTTCTTTTCTTGAATAATATAACGCTACGATGTGATTTGTTCGATAAAATAATTTGTGTCTAATCTATTTTCTATACGTTATGCGATGCAACAATTTACTGACTGGTCGGATTAATACTGTTAGACAAGGAACCTTATGTCTTTAATCATCTTCACAATTTGTAATCACTGATAACCCTAATTTTATTTTGATAGTTGTAGCTTAATTAATAGTTCCAATAATATAGAAAAATGGATAAAAAATGAAGAAACGAACGAAGAACGGTGAAGTTTTCACAACACAAGTAATCACAGAAAGTAAGCTTTTGTCGCAGTATGGCATTATACTAAATAAGCACACGTAAAATGCAGTTGCTGAGTGAAATTTTCAGTCGATGCAGGGATAAAAAAAACAATTAAGTTTCAGGTTCCAATGACATACTTTTGGATAAGAGCCAAATGTTTAACTTTTAGCACCGTAGCGCTAATATCCGTAGTTTCGAATGCACTGAAATTTTTTTAAAGTTTGCATTTTGCAGCGTTTATTAATATATATTCGTTTGCTTTGAAGGCAGATGCGCATATCCAGTAATAAGGAAATGCATACGTAGTGAAGATGGACAGGGACATAGAAATTTTTATCAAGTTTGAGTTTAAGAAAAAGTTTATAACAATTGTGTGCCAGTGTCTAGGAAGAGTTATTATAATGTATTTACTTTTCTGAATGCTTATAGATTTATGCTTATTGCTTTTGTCAATAATTGTAATATAAATAACATAGCGTTATAAATCAACTGTATTATAAATTCGAACTGTAATAAGAATTAAATTTCACAATTTTTAAATAACTTTATGTAAAATTCCTTTGTGCTACACAACGCTTACATCGCACCAATATGCACCAAATTCCTTCAATCTCCTGTTATCAGGACTGGGCCCCTGTAACAATTTCCTAACAATTAAGTGCAGCCTTTGAGGCTCTCTAACCTCATTTCCACTTTCAGGCGAACCCTGTTCTCACGACTCACTTCTACTAATTTTAAAAAAGATACAGGAGAGAATCTTAGTACTTTCAAATAAAATCTGGTGTTATTGAATTTCAGATTTCCGGATAACATTATTACGGATTATTTGATCAAAATATGACAGTACAGTTTTCGAATATCCATTTATAAAATATATACATATATTGCACGTATAAATGGAAGTCTTCAACATTTCTAATGTTGAGTGAGGTAACCGGGGCCCACTTGATTAGGTAAAGCATCTGCAACCCTGGGCCATGGGCGGAGGTTATCACTCACCATCGGCTTAACCGTCAGCTAGCTTGTCACATAAACGAAGTAACATATGGGTAACAAGGAGATATTATTAAATTCGCTAGAAACAATTTCATCTCTATCTCAAGAAAATCCATTCTGGTTCGCTCTCTAGCCCTTTGACATTACAAGTTAGGTGTCACCAGGGAAATTAGAAAAAATCCTGTAACATAACGCTGTAACAAGAAATTACGCAGTAGAGTTTACGTAATTTTAACTCACGAAAGCGTTTTTTATCTTGCCGTAGAACTTGTTTTAATTTTAAGAGTTCCAGAATGTGCCACTCATTAGAAATTCAATAAGATTACATCCAAAAAAGGGTTTATTGTGTAACTAAATAATCAATCTAACCATTGAGAGAAATTGTATATACATTCTAATCATTGCTTGTAGAGGTATACATTCATACAGTTCCAGAGTTGACCATGCACAAAATGTCAGTCCAATACAAAAACCAAAAAGATAGGGAAAAGGCAAACTATTTCACTGCTTATTTATTGACATCATTCTAATGTTCATGTTCATGTTCATATGGACCAGTTTTGTATACCCAACACGGTACTGGGACGTAGTTTTGCGTTTTCAGATATCGTTCTCGCGGACCTATGATTCTCTTTCATTCGATAAAAATGGGCAATGCATTAGTTGTATGTCTCACTTGCTAAGTGATGTTAATGAGGAATGCGTGTTTACTGGTCGCTTCGTGCGAATTTTTCGCAAAGTCCTGAATGGTTATAGTATTGTGAGTGAGATTTATCGATGACAGGTATCTTTCTTTGAAGTATAACGGTTTTCAATCTACTTCGTTATCTTACATTTAACGAATTGACAATAAATAGCAAAATCATACAATTATTAAAGTTTAAAATGAAAGTGTTTTTATGGAAACTTTAACTTTCTTCTATTTGTCTAGATTTCGTCAGTAATGGAAATAAAAGGCTTAACAGCGGTGTTTGAATCATTAATTGATAAAGAATTCTGGTAAGTTACGGAGAAATAGTATATAGACATTAAAGTACGTATTATCATACATAAGTATTAGCCATAAATATTACATCCTATTAAAGATTTAGGAGAAGACATTATGAAATGTGGCACGAGTATCGGTGGCAAGTTGAATCTTTACTATTTATCGGTGGGCACATCTTAAGTAACACTCTTATCAACAGTGATTTAAAGATCGAGCAGTGAATATGGAACGGTTAAAAATATACTAAAATGTGGTACCCGTTTAGTTATTAAAAGGAATTCAGTATACATGGTAATTTCAACTCAACGTGTCAATAAATAGCTCGTGATTTCATTTACTTCTCAGCCGGAGGTTCAGCAATGATAATCCATCGGAACTGTCCAATTAATCGTCAGACATTAGTTGTTGTTACATAGTAAACTATAAGCTCTAACCAATTGCTCGGTATGAAGAGCTCTACAAATAATTATCTAAGCTATTATCGCCCCAGGCTTCATTAGAACGCACCACTAATTGCCTTGCTCAATGACTCTGATATTCTATGTTACTACTTAATATGTCATTATATTTAAGGACTCGTTTCGGCGTCGCAGATGAAAATAAAAAGGGCAAACGTAAAGTATCAGCCTATATATGTTCCATTGCTGGGCAAGGTCCTGATCTATGTAGAAGGTATCTTCTACCACGCGGCCCTATTGGCGGACTTTACTCGTACATATCTTCGAAATATTTATTTATTACTAGCAACCCGCCCCGGCTTTGCACGGGCGGGTTGTTATTATCTTTAGTCAGAAAATCAAGCGTGAGTTCAAGTAATTCAAATAATTTTGCTGAAGGCTCCTTCTTTGGACCTTTGAGGATCTATTTTCTCAAAAAAAAAATCCCAATTTTTACTGATACGTGGTTTTCAATTTTCAAGTAAATCTGCTGAAGGAAAAATATTTCTCCATATAAAGTTTTATCCTCTACATTAACCGTTTAAGAGATGAATTAAGAAAAATATTTTTTTAGTACTGATCTACGTAATAACAGAAATATCAGTACAAACTTCAAATCTATAGTTTGGGCTGTGCGTTGATAAGTTGATATATATCAGTGATTTAATTTTTCTTTTACATATAAAAAATAGATAAGTTTTTATGACTCTAAATAAAATGTTTTGAATTTAATTATATATTACTAGCTAACTTAGCAGACTTGGTTTTGCCATATTCTAAAGGAATCGGAACGCACGAATAAAGTGTTTAACAGGGTCTACAGACATAGGCGACAGGTTGACAGGTACAGTTTGTATGGGAAAATAAAATTGTTACTATTTCGATTTTCCATACATATTTTCCACAATTTCGCATCGTTTAAACCTTCCCTGGACTGCCACAAATATTTCAAAACCAAAATTAGCCAAACCGGTCCAGCCGTTCTCGAGTTTTAGTGAGACTAGCGAACAGCAATCCATTTTTATATATAAGATTGTTTCGCTGAGCACGTGATAATTCAGCACTAAAAATTAACAATTTCATCGGTGCTGGCCCGGGGATCGAACTCGAATTAAAGGCTGCGTAAAATGGTAATTCATGTTTGTTCAATATATGTATGTATGTCGAAACATTTGCAGGGCAGACATGGTGGAATATGATGTGGCTATTAATATATTTGTCAACATCCTTCGTACCATATTTCAGCAAATTTGTTCCATTACCTACTATGGCAGCGTGACGTCGATAAACTACGTGAAGCAAGAACTATTGAGCGTTATTGCGGGAGATTGGATCCAATCGAGTCGAGACGGGTTTGATATAAGCGGCGCAATATTGCTTGGTAATAGCTTAGTCAGTCGGCGTGAGGGAAGCCGGTAGGCGTATTAATTTGTACTAGTATGTTCTATGATATATAATGTATGGGATTTTTGTATGGGAATAATACCTGCACAAGTCTGTTGTATGTAATTTGATCTACCGAATACGTGAATTATTGTTTATTTTACATTTAAACAAAATGCATAACGAAATAAAAAAAAACATAAAACAAAAAGCAAAAACAAACAAAATAATAATAACGTGAAGGTCTGTGTAGCAGCATAAGACTGTGAAACTGACTGGACTCGGTGAAAGTAGAGATACAGTAACTACCAACATTTAAGCTACCTTTTAAATGTTATATCTTCATTGTTATTTTCACACGTTGAATAGATTGTATAATATACCAGATACATAAAATTTCTAAAATAAAATTAGCCAAAAAATACTCTCTGTCCATTTTGAACGTTTTCTGGTATTTTCTTGTAAAAACTTGTACATTGTCCCAAGAAAGCCTTGCTTATTCTACGCGCCTAGTTGTGCGTAGAATCAATTTATGTTTGTTCCTAGTACTAATAACGTGCACACTTCATTGATTTGAAAATTCATTTTTGGGCATACATAATAACTTCATGTATGTGCTGAGAAGTTACATTATTTTTATTTCTCTAAACATTTTTTAGCGTTTCTTTTGGGCCCTGGTCATAAACTACTCGAATAGCTCTTTTTTGGAGGAGGACTATGTTCATGTCGGCCGCGTTTCCCCAAAGCGGAATGCCAGAAGACATTACACTGAAAATAACTAAAATATACCAAACCATACTATAAACCATGACTTAGTGGCATAACTACTGGTTCGTGGGTAATAAATCTCCTTTGGTTCTACGCCCAAAATAGGGTAATCTTCGTGAAAGCAATGTCGTAATAATTTATTATAGTGACTGAATATAAAGATTTATTTACAGTCGACAATTTTTTCTCTCTCTTTATGTAGTGATCTGTTACATAAATGTACAAAATATAACTCAAATTGCGCATAGGCAGCGGTTATTACTTAACATCCGGTTAACAACTTCTCAATTAAAAAAAATGGTGAAAAATTAACGCCAAGGGAAAAGTGAGGCTATTCCTGGGGTATCTCAATACTCTTACTTACTTTACTCTTAACAATTTCATTGGTGCCGGCACCGGGGATCGAACTCAGATTGCTCGAGTAAATTGAAATTAACACGGCCCCTGACCCCCTTATTTAGTCAAAAAGGTGTCAATTAATAATCAATACATCAAACATGAGTATCGCATAATCATGATTATTGCAAAATCAGTCAAATTAAGGAAATATTGTTATATTTCCGTTGATGAGCCGACTAAATCCGGAGAATGCATTTCGTTTCAATATTTCTCCGGCCCAAATTGATTTACGTCGATAGTGACAGATCGATCTCGGTACAGAAAATTAAAATCCCACACGCGGTAAACGATTGTCGATTAAATTGCGAACTGGTCCAAATAGTTTTTGCGCCGAATGCACAACCGAGGCTTTATTTTTGCGTTTTTAAAATTTTTGTTTGTAACTTCGATAGGGACGTTAGCAAAGGGATTTATGCTGTATGAGTGTGGAGTTTGCGAAAGTTATGTTAGTATTAAAAGAAGACGATCCGTAATGTTAGGCAATCGTTTCTTGGTGCCCTGCGTAAAAATCCCGACAAACTTTTACAGGGATTGAAGGATACAAGAAATCATTATACAAGGATAAGATTCTGTGATATCAAATCAACAGAGAGTTTTTTTATTCACTAGGCATTCACGGTAATCAAGGAACGTTGTTAATTCTACAGTGCCCAGTGTCAAAAAAAAGTTAAGTATAAACATAATGTATTAACAAATGCCTGTATGCATATCTCCACTTATAAATGTGTACAAGTTGTGAGATAGCAAGTGATATTTAGTTCTGAATAAAAATAAAGACATTTGCGTGTGATGCATTTCCAAAGCTTTACGAGTTTTTTTTAGGTTTATATAAAAATTCGTGTAGAAGATATAAATGAATAAAGTGACCGAGCCACAATTTAAGCTCCTATAAATTCCCGACAGTCGGATCTTTCGAGCTCGATAAATGTATGTATTTACCGATTGAGTACCGGCAATTGATTGGGTGCAGTACTGAGGTTTAAACGTCCTGAGCGTACAATCCAATGCACAATTGCTCATTGATCTATAATCCATGATAGCGTCTAAATCTTCGTTCTGTTAGGAATAGATATTCATCCATCGAGCATCTTGGCTTAAACGTAGTCGACGAGTTGTGGCAATATTATTTTTGATCACAAAGAAGTGCAATTTCTTTGTGTTTATATAGTTATGTAACTAGCGGAGCGGACATCCTTTGCCCCGTACACACTTCTTACATTCGAAAATTCTCGAAACCACCTGAAGATACAAAAACTTTCATTAAGAGCGGTCCAGCCGTTTAGGAGGAGCTCAGTGAAAAACACACGCAAATCACAATTATATATAGTGAGGGGCCACTGTCTATGGATAAATTCTAAAAAATCCATTAATAAAAGGGGAATTTGTGTTCTTTTCGAAAGAATTTGCCGTATCACAATTAAGAGTTTCTATAAAGTTTAAACTTGAAAATAAAACAATTAACATAGCTAATGAATTTCGAATATGTTATCTATACTTTGAATGTATAAATAACATATAAATGCGTTATGTTCATCAGCATATGCATAACAGAGTACCTAATTATTTCACCGTTTAAAAAAACTTCCCTTTAGTAAATACTTTTGAAATGAATTAATTACTATTTACGAATATTAATACACAATCATCCGCAACCACGGACGAAGGGACCTGTGCTAAAGTGCTAATTATTATGTGTGAGTACCTCAGATCACTGTCTTTCAAATTTTTTAAAATAATAATAATATAAATAAATAAATATTTTTAGGACACATTCTTTTTACACAACATTCTCTAGTCCCGAACTAAGCACAGCTTGTACTATGGGTACTAGAAAACTGATAGACATACTTAAACATACTTTTCTTGTGTAAATAAATACACATTATACAATATAAACACCCAGACACTAGAAAAACACTATGCTCATCACACAATATTTTTCCAGTAGTAGGGATCGAACCCACACCCTCTGGCGCAGAAGGTAGGTACACTACCGACTACGCCATTCGGGTCGTCCCAATATGTTGATTGAACGTAGCAAATTGTTTATACCCATAATATAATTCCTTTCAGACTAGTTTTCTCGTATAATCTATCAAAGTAATGGCTTACTTATATGGGATAGAAGTGGAATGTCCCCAACAACATCTGCTACACGTGTTGCCGAATTTTTATGAGTAATGGGTGGGGTCGGATATAAGCTGTCGCGGCGTCCGCCGCAGGAAATTAAGAATTATTATTCGCGTCGTGTAACGTACTTGTAATTTCGACCTTAACTTGACTTGCTTTCGTCACGCCCTAAAATAAGAAAAACGTATTTGAAAATACATTGAAAGCAAATTCGTGCGTCATTTATTTTTATGATTGTAATTTTTAATATCATTTTATACTACAGTATACACATTCAGTACCACATTTTATTAAATTAATTTTTAACTTAAATTCCCGACGTTTCGAACACTTCGCAGCAATCATGGACCTGGGACTGATAGATAACCGTATCCGTGAAAATAGTTTGATTTGATAATTTGTTTTGATTCATATCCATACTAATATTATAAATGGGAAATTAACTCTGTCAGTCTGTCTCGCTTTCACTCCAAAACTGCTGAACCGATTTAAATGAAATTTGGTAGGATTCTTTTGCATTGGAAAAAAAGTGTTGTAAAGGGATATTTATTTAAGGGCTTCAACGCGAGTGAATCCGCGGGCGAAAAGGTAGTATCCCATATATTATACAAATTTTGACGATTTGCCTTTTACTGGTCCCAGTATCGATCCTTGAGGAACACCAATTCGCGCTAAGGAAACCGATAACAAAAATCCCTTTATCGCAACTTGTTGCTTTAAATTAAGACGACATTTGACCATTTAATGTACGAGGTTCCGTCAATTTGAAAGGTCATCTGAACATAAGGTCAGAAAACCTCCAAGCTAATTAATTGCATTAGTAAAATAAACATTAGCTGAAACAACAGACGCTTCCATTCGATCTCCTCCTATTTGCTCTTCCAAAGGACGCCGACGTAATGATTCGGGACAAACGCGGCTCGTGTGTCCTTGTTTGTCCTGAATCATTACGTCACACTTGTCCGCGAACGAAACCCGAGACCCACTAAACCTTTGTTTGTTATCGACCTAAATCTCATATTTATATTGACACGCGTAGAGAAAATATCTCACTGGAGAAAATTGTATTTGGTCCAAACATAATTTAATTTATTTGTTTAACTAAATGTACTTTTTAGGAAATTAAATTTGTTATAGTGCTAACCTCTGCACTTAAGATTTGACATAAAATTTTGTAGGAAAAGTACGGACAGATTGTTGCCGCTGTGCGAATCGAACCGTACTTTTTCTACAAATTTTAATAAAAGTACTTTATTGTTATTTTTTACACCTACAATATTCAAATTCTCGGATTGCAAATTCTGGACACCAAATATTTTTTTTAGTTTAATTATAATGTGATGATAAGAATTATAAAAAATAAATATTTCGGGATATATTTTTACAAAAAATTTATCCAGTGTTATCTGGATAAATGATAAACCTACTTAAAAGTACTTTTCTTTTGTAAATAAATATGTTATCAGCTGGCAGAAAGTTAAGTTGAAGCTTAACGAAACTAAACCATTCCAATTACTATATTCAATTCCTGCAAAAAATAATACTATTATGCTATTATGCACTATTCGACCTCTCAAAGGCTACGTCCACACCGTCGTCTTTAGATAAGGAGAAACACTTTAAGAAATTAGAAACATAGTTTAAGAAATTAAACTCTTAGTCCGCCAGTACACGTACTTTATCCGTGGCAGACCTCTTATCATCAACATCATCATTTCAGCCTTAGTCCGCTGCTGAACCCCACAGAGTGCCACGAAGCACGATCCTGAGCCACCTGCATCCAACGACTTCCCGCACACTGCACAACTAGGGGATCGTCCAACCCTGCGATGGCCAGTACGAGGCTGCCACTCGAGAACCTTTCATCCCAACGATTATTATTTCTAAAAGCTATAAGGCAGACCTCTATCAATTTATTAATATAGATAGAAGAAAAGTACTGCAAAAAAGCTTTAGAGTGAAGTTAATTAACAGCTTATAAATGTCCAGCGTGAAGTGGCAGTGGTATACTTGAGTTTCGTCTGGCGAGTGAGGTAGCCGGGGCCTACTTTATCAAAAGCTGGCAATGCATCTGCAAACCTACGTGTGTAGCGAATGTCCATGGGTGGGGGTTATCATTAAACATCATGTGAACCACCAGATCGCTTGTCATTTTCTCACTTAAAAAAATAAATTGTAAGATAAGAAATAAATAAATATTTGCGGACATATTATTACACAACGTTCTCCAGACTCAAACTAAGCAACGCTTGTACTATGGGTAATACCGATAAACATACTTAGACATACTTGCCTTAATACTACTACGAAGCAGATAATAGAATTTTACAGTGATAGATCGCCGCTTCAGTTTACATTTTTAATAACACGCCCCCACACGTGCCGCGCTATCCTGATCAAGATGAATGGCGTGCCTTATACAAGATGGCGGCAGAGCAAACGACGCGCAGCGCCCACTTGACACCGTTCATTAATTAAAGTTACTATCCACCACTGTGTCAGCGGTTGTTAGTTATGAAGTACTACCTGCTGCCCGCGACTACGTCTGCGTAGAATAGGCTGAAAGAATAGGCTAACATTGAGGCAGAAGGACAGATATATATAAAAAATTGTATATAAATTATAGCCTATGTCTTATTCTTATATACAATATATATATAAGAATAAGAAGAAGATAATATATAATACAAACATTTGCCTTTATAATATTACTGGCTGCTGCCTGCGACTATGTTTGCGTAGAATAGGCTGTAGGCGTAACATTCAGACAGAAAGACAGATATTCATAAAATATGTATATAAATTATAGCCTATGTCCTATTCTGATGTATAAGCTATATTATTGTAAAGTTTCATTAAAATCCATTCAGTAGTATTTGCGTGAAAGAGTAACAAACATCCACCCATACATACAAACTTTTGCCTTAATAATATTACTGGCTGCTGCCTGCGACCACGTCTGCGTAGAATAGGCTGTAGGCGTAACATTCAGACAGAAAGACAGATATTCATAAAATATGTAAAAAAAAAACTTTTGACTTTATAATATTAGTAAGGATTATTCTTAAATTAAGGCAGCGATGGCTTAAAAAAGGACCTTATATCCAAACATTTGGGTATAAGATCCTTGTGGTATAATTAATGTGGTGACGGATTTCTGACGTGAAAAACACTCTTTTACAGCGTTCGATATACGGAACCGTATTTAACAATTGATACTTTTGTACGTTAAGTAAGCTGTTAAATTCCAGACTAATGAAAAGTTAGACAATAAACTTACTAACAAAAAATAAAACCAACTTTAAATATTTTACGCATTAAAACATATCCTATTCGTTATGAGGAGTTTCCTGGTCTATCTCCGGATTTTACTATGGATTATATGTCACCAAAGCAAAAATAAGTTAACAAAATGTAACAAAAAAATTGTAGAAATTTAGCTTTATGCCATACCCGCGCGTTAATTAATTAACAGTACACAATTTAAAGCAAGATTGTGAAAAGGAAAAGAGGAAAATGAGGAAAAGTCCACTTAAAGTTTATAATTTATTTGAACTCTACCTTTTCGCTTGGTACGTTCATGTGCTGTTTCTGTTTGCTCCGAAAAAGCGAACGGTGGTAGGGTCACGCAACACTGTTGCACGAATGGGCAGGTCCGTCCGGGTAAATGCCACGACCTCGCAGAAGACCGGCGTAAAGTAGTCTGGTGAGTGAAGTAGCCGGGGCCCACTTTATTTAAAGGTTGCAACCCTACGGGTGTTGCAAATGTCCATGGGCGGTGGTTATCACTTAACATCAGGTGAACTGCCGGCTCGTTTGCCACTTTCTCACATAAAAAAAAGATTATTGGTGAACCTTATTTCTTTTATACAAATAAAAACAGTAAGTAAAATTAGTTTTCGCCATCAACGGGTAGCGGTAAACGCAATTTCATCGTAAAGTTACGTGCCTGTAATTGGTTGAAAATGTCAAAAACAAAACGGGAACTATAAAAGCAAGTACATTTTAATATTTTTCATGTGCGGGCTTTGTGTGTTTTCGATGTTTCGAAGTTATAAATTCTTACCGAATACGGCTGAGTTAATTTTATGTCGGAGCGAAACGGAAACTTTGTCACAATCAAACAATTGAGATGGAAATTTTCGGTTTGTATGTCCTTCTTTTTTTATGTAGACTAAAAAAAAGAAGTAACAGCCTGTACCTATCCCACTGCTCCATAAAGGGTATTAGGGTACAGAGGGTATTAGGGCTTTCCCACTGCGGATTGGCAGACTTCACATATCTTCGACCTTTTTTTTGTTCTTTTGTTATTATTTCGAAAATGTGCACGTAATAAGACGGCAGTTAAGAATTAAGAACTTCATTGGTGCCGGCACAGGGCATCGAACTCAGCTTGCTTGAGTATATTAAATTAAAGGCGAGAGCCGGGACACTGAGCTATCACGGCTATCAATTAAGGAAATGTTATTGGTGACGGAGATAATTTTAAGAATTGTTTACATATTCATTTCTTGATTTTACGCGAACATTATATATTGTTATATTAAACTATTTTAGAGATTTTATTTTATAAGAGTTCAAAACGCCGGGATTTTAAAAATCGAATTAAGGCGATAAAATAATTTAATTTAACAATAAACAATAGTTGCTGATAAAACAAACAAACGATCTCCTAATTCTTTCACTCCTAAATTAGCTTATTTAGTCCAAAATATAATAGTAGAGTCCCTAGTTAAAAGAGAGGGGCAAGATCTAAACTAGCATTACGATTTTAAGTTTGATATCTATTAAGTAATGAGTGCTCTTTTAATAAAAGTAGTAATCGGTGTAGTTACGATTAAGACTATAAGAGATGCATCTTAGAAGTACTAAAGTTCACACAACGTTGACCAAAAATTATCACAAACACATCTTAAATGTTGGCGCCATTGACATTTGCCGAGCCTGTCACTATCCTCTGTACTCGAAGCCGGACAGGAAGACTGGTGTAGAAATGAAATGTTGAACTTCTGCGTGTCGTCTGGTTAGTCAGGTAGCCGGGCCCCACTTTATTAAAATCTGCAACACTACGAGCGGGTCATGGTATTAGTTTTTTTTTATTATCAGCCGCGAACGATAATAACGTATAATACCAAACACCCTGATCCGGAACAATTGTATCTGTATAAAGTAACAGCCTATACATGTCCCACTGCTGGGCAAAGGCCTACACAATACAGAGGGTATCAGGGCATAGTCCATCACTCAGCCTCACTGCGGATTGGCGGACTTCACATATCTTCGAAAAATATTTTTTTTTGTTATTATTTCGAGAATATGCAGGTTTCCTCACGATGTTTTCCTTCACTGCCGAGCACGTGATAAGTCAGCACTTAAAGTCAAAAACTTCATTGGTGCCGGCACCGGGGATCGAACTCAGGTTGCTCGAGTATATACCATGTGGGAATCAAAAACCAAAATAAATAGATACGCCATGAGTTGGAATAAGTTATAAGATTATTTATGAGAAATTAGAGAATTGTTTATAATTTATTTATAAAATTTTATTGAAACACTCTTCTGAATGAAAAATAATTCCGAGAAGGATAGATATGTACATAGAGTAACTTTGCATATTTCATAATCCAAAAGAAAACAAAATTTTTGTAAGAGGAACATTATATAGACTCGAGATCCAAGGCAGCAATATAATTACTGAAGTTCTCGAACAAAGCTCTTTAATTCTCTCAAGAACTACAAGTTTCTCGAGCAATGTAAATGAAATTTCATTGTTTAATGCCCCCGAGTTTTTCACAGTTTCCTCCATTTCTCGCTGAAACTCGTCGATGATAAACTGATGCGAATGTCTTTACTACTGAATTGCAGCGATTTCTATTCCATAAAACAAATAAAGTTTTTAAGCAACTGTTGTCTAATCAATCTAATTATTGTGTACACTAGCTCTCGCCCAATGTCTATAAAATATATTTTTACCTGGAACACATTCACATGTATTCCACATTATTTTCTTTGTGTTTTCTGATTATGTTTTCGTTGGGTTGAAATGATGTCTAAAATACATAGATTAAATAGGTACTGTTGCCGCCGAGTTACGCACGGGGTGGCAGACGCGGGGGGAGCATGACGCGGACAGCGAGCGCGGCCGCAGCCTTCCCGCCAGACAGAAAACCGATACAACGCCGAGCGCGCGTGGAGTGTGCTAATATTTTTTATTGAAGTGAAACTTCTTTATCGGGGTTGGAAAAAAATTTAGTGTAACATTTTTGCGTTACGCGCCATCTTTTTCTTATCTTAAAATGTTCCTCTAACGCCATCTAGTGTTGAATAGGGGGTTTTATGTCGTCTTTATTCTTTAGTGGTTTTAATAGTTGACGCTAGATGGCGTTAGTCCCTTTGTATGTTCATAGCAATATATATATATATATGTTATATTAAAGTGATCAGCAAAATCAAAGGGTTTATTTTAATTCTAATTCTAAAATGTAAACAATATATTTCGTATTTCAGTTACCATAAGCCATTAATAACACAAATATGTAATAACGACATCAATGATAGTAATAATTCTATTACAATTAATGAAATTCAATAATAATCTTTGTAGTAATGACAGTGCTAGCTCTAATACTTCAGAGCACGACACTGTAGAGACTTCCTCTTCTCCAAAGGCGGCACCGCCCACCGCGACCTGACTGCTCTTTCCACCGAAGACACAATCTGAAGCTGCATGATGCTCTTTGAAACCTCGATCGGCTCCTGGAACTTGCGGTTGCGACGTCGATCCAACGTCCGCAAGTTCGGTTTTCCAAAAAAACTTCACTCACAACACTCGCGCGCGAGTCGAATGTCTGCCTTCTACTCACTGGCTGACTATTCGGCAACGAAGGACCATGTACAAATTCAAAGCGGTTGTATTTTGGGTCCGTGAGGTTCATTGAAATAAACAAGGTTCACGTTGCAAGTTTTTTTAATCAACAATTTTTGCGGACCCTCATACTAAGTACAACGGTCAAACCATAGTGTGTTTTAATTTACTACTAACGCCACCTATGTATTACAAATAAGAAACTAAATATTATACAAAGCTAAAATGAAATAATTGTAGAATTTTTATTTATGTCTATGATAATAAAAGCCTTTTATTAAACTTTATCTAATTTTACTTTATTTAACCAATTTCTGTAAAGTTGCATATAGTAAATTAGTGTCTTTAAAGTATTATAAATATAAGAATCTGCGCAGTTATTTGTACAGTGACGCGATGGCGGCCATCTTAGCGTCGCCTTATATTTCATTTGTTAATTTCTAGTATTTTACATTAATTCGTATCATAACTTTATTACTTTCTTACATTATGAGCAGCCATCTTAGCGTTGCCTTACATTTCAATTTTAATTTCTATTATTTCACATTGATTTGTGTCATAACTTTATTAATTGCTTACATTATGATTTAAAACGTATTAAACCTTTAATGAAAAGTAATTATTATGCTACTTTGCGTTTAAAATACGTAATTTGTTCTTAAATAAAACATGATTCTTTAAAACGTGTTTGTAAAACAAACTTGTTTCGTTTCATAATGTTCATAATGTAACATTATACGGCTTAGATCAACAAAATTGTTTTAAATTCTTTGCCGACTATTCCAGGTGCCCTAAAGTGTGAGAAGTGGACGGGTGAGAAAGCATAATACAAAAACACTTATCTACGTGTTTAGAAGTCTTGTAAACCTACAAATCTACATATACAAAGGTATTCTCCCGCATTGCTTGCTTCCGACCGTGCTTTAGAGGTATGAAATTGCTATTAATTTACTTACGTAAATGCTATATTTTATAATATAAATAAATAAACACATTTAATGCAAACTTGTTAATAATTAAGTCGCTTTAAAAAATCATTGCATTGCTTGCACTTTCAAAATGAGTGATTTAAGTGAACTTATTAATAATTAAGTCGCTTTTAAAAATCATTGCATTGTTTGCACTTTCAAAATGAGTGATTTAAGTGAACTTATTAATAATTAAGTCGCTTTTAAAAATCATTGCATTGTTTGCACTTTCAAAATGAGTGATTTAAGTGAACTTATTAATAATTAAGTCGCTTTTAAAAATCATTGCATTGTTTGCACTTTCAAAATGAGTGATTTAAGTGAACTTATTAAACAAAGAGGAGTAAAAAACTCGTTTGACATTATTCAAAAGATTCTTATTACCTTTAATTGAGAGGAATTTAAAAGAAATATCTTTTGCAGTTATAAACGAATTAACATTG
Source organism: Iphiclides podalirius (assembly GCA_933534255.1). Lineage (NCBI taxonomy): Eukaryota > Metazoa > Arthropoda > Insecta > Lepidoptera > Papilionidae > Iphiclides > Iphiclides podalirius. Next base: position 515,352 of record OW152816.1, on the reverse strand, counting down.
CGTTTAGGTAAAATGCAAAGTGTTCTTAATGAATTTGATGAAATTCAAAATAGTATTGAACAGTTAGATAATTCTGAAAAACAAATAATTGAAAGAGAAACCACTGAAAATTAATTTTATAGTAGTTTTGGCCAAGCCCAAGAAATAATTGACAGGTGGAAATTGCCATAGAAGGATGAAGTTTCAAGTGCATCTAACAGTCATATCGGTTTTAATAAAATTAAACTTCCTCCATTGAAACTTCCTCCTTTTGATGGTTGCATTAATAGGTGGCTAGAATTTAGAGACATGTATGTGTCACTCATCCACAATAATGAGAGTATAGATACCATATCTAAATTCCATTATTTAAAGTCATATTTACAAAGTGAAGCGAGGGCTGGTATAGAATCAGTTTCTGTCTCTGCGGATACGTATGATATTGCTTGGTCTCTCTTGTGTGAGAGATATGATAACACACGCTTATTAATTAACCAACATTTAAAATGCCTTTTTAATATAGAATCTTTGTCAAAAGAGTCTGATAAGGGTTTGCGCAATTTAATTGATTCTATTTCTAAAAACTTACAAGCACTCTAAAACACTGGGTGAATGCACAGATAAATGGGATACGCCTATTATATATATGGCTTCAACTAAGCTTGACAATGCTACGGCTAGGAGATGGGAAGAATATAGGAATGATCTGAAGGATCACCCTAGTCTACAAGATTTTTATAAGTTTTTACGCAACAGGGCTGATGTCTTAGAAACCTGTCATTATACAAGGTCAGATATTAAAAATGAAAAACGTCAAAATATTCAAAGATATAAGTTATTTCTTGCTTCTGCATCCCAGGCTCCATCTGCTGAGTCAGCTAACAAACAGTGTTTATCCTGTAAGTAAAATCATAAATTATTTGAGTGTCCTATTTTTAAATCTCTTTCTGTCGATGACCGCTTTGAAAAAGTAAATTTGTGGAAAATATGTAAAAATTGTCTACGACCAGGTCACCTGAATTACCAGTGCCGTTTCAGTGGTTGTAGAATCTGTAGGAAAAAACACAGTACTCTTTTACACAAACAATTAAATACAAATACATCAAATAATGAAAATAATACTCAAGTTTCTCAGAATGTAGCTTCTACCAGGACATCAACTGTTCCTCCTGAACACTCAATTACAGCAAAAACTTCAATCACAATGTCAGCTGTGTCTTGTGAACAAGTTTTACTATCGACAGCACTTGTCGAAGTTACACATCAAGGTAATAAATATACTTTGCGTGCTTTATTAGACAACGGAAGTCAGTCATCATTTATATCTGAAAAGGCAAAACAAAAGATTAACTGCAATATTACCAATGCAAATCGCGCCGTATCAGGCATTAATAATGAATTATTAAAAATTAAGCGATATTGCAATCTTACAATCAATTCTTTATATAAGAAATTTTCAATGTCTTTAAGATTATATGTAGTTCCTGCTATTACAGACAAACTCCCAAACATGGAAATAAAATCACGCCTTGACATCCCTAAGGATTTAATCATGGCTGATCCTCAATTCAATCAGCCGTCAGAAATAGATATCTTGATAGGCTCAGACATCTTCTGGGACCTTATTGAATCTAAACGAATCAAATTAGGACAGTATAAACCTGTACTGACGGAGACAAAATTGGGACGGATTGTGGCTGGCCCAATTGGGGGAGCCACGGTAATACTTCAAGCTCACCAATGAGATGTCATTTCTCACAAGATATTAAGAATCAACTATCAAAAATTTGGGAGCTTGAAGAAATACCAATAACAAAGGTTTCTTCATTTGAAGATACCTATTGCGAAGAATTGTTTAATAATACAACTTCTCGCAACATGAATGGGAGATTTACTGTGTCAATTCCTCTAAGAGAGTCGCCAGATGCTCTAGGTGACTCATATAAATTAGCTGAAAAAAGATTTCTTAACAGTTGTGACAATAATATACCTGAAATAAAAACTTACATACTAAACGATAATACTACATTAAATACTACATTACATACTAAAACTACACACAGTAATGATTCAACTTCACTTGTAGATTTCTCTAAATATTCAAAGCTGACAACTTTACAGAGAGTGTTCGCTTATGTTAAACATTTTATATTTAATACAAGAAATCCACATGCAAAGATATTAGGACATTTAACTAGCAATGAATTGAATGATTCTCTCATGTTTTTAAGCCAACAATCTCAACAAGAATCATTCAACTCGGAGCTAAATCTCCTACGTAATAATAAAGGCTTACCTGTGAAATCTCATATTTTATCGCTAACTCCATTTCTAGACGAAAATGGCCTTATTCGTGTTGGTGGCCGAATCAAAAATTCTTCTGAAACATTCCAAAAGAAACATCCGATATTATTAGATTCTAATCATTTATTTACAAAATTACTTTTCAAAAATCAGCATCTAAAGTTACTACATGGTGGTCCTCAGCTGTTATTAAACAATATTAGAGACAGATTTTGGCCTATTAGAGGCAGAATACTAGCTAGAACTGTAAAACTTATGAAAGCTAAAACTATTAACCCACTTATGGGTAACTTACCTAAGTCACGAGTAACACCAAATGTTCCATTTGAAGTATGTGGGGTAGACTTTGCTGGCCCTTTTCAAATCACAGATCGCAAGGGTCGTGGTTGTCGTATTACTCAGTGCTATTTATGCTTATTTGTGTGCTTTTCAACAAAGGCACTACATTTAGAATTAGCTAGTGATCTAACTTCAGAGTGCTTTATTCAGCGTTTGAGGCGTTTTATCTCTCGCCGGGGGAAACCAAGCATTATCTATTCGGATAACGGCACAAATTTGTAGGTGCAAGCAAAGAAATAGGTAACTTTTTAAAAACGAATAGCAATTCCATTGGTTCGTACTCAGAAACTGAAGGCATTAAATTCAATTTCTCACCGGCTTACTCTCCGCACTTTGGGGGACTATGGGAAGCCGGCATTAAGTCGGCTAAATTTCATCTATCTAGAGTATTAGGTAACACACATATGACATTCGAAGAACTGTCAACATTATTCACTCAAATTGAGGCAATACTAAATTCACGGCCCCCCACAGCACTTTCATCCGATCCGAACGATTTAGAACCTTTAACTCCAGGGCACTTTTTGGTCGGAAGGGCACCGGTTGCACTACCATCTACTCCACTGCTTGAGATAAATCCCAACCGACTCAAGAGATATTAACATATTGAACAAATGCGTCAGCAATTCTGGTCGCGTTGGGTAAAGGAATTTTTAACGGAGCTGCAGCAAAGGTCAAAATGGAAAGTCAATCAAGATGGCCTTAAAGTAAACGATATGGTCGTTATAAAGGAGAAGAGTATTCCTCCAATGAAATGGCGCATGGGTCGCATCCAACAACTATTTCCTGGCGAAGATGGTATTTCGAGAGTAGCTGACGTTCTCACAACAAGAGGCGTATTTCGACGCGCTCTACACAATCTTTGCGCACTGCCAAAAGAAGAATCACCAAAGCCTAATACAACTTCCTCAGTTACAGCTTTGACATCACCGAAGGCGACGATACCTTCATCATTTCCAGCAGTGTCTACCACAGCTGCTATCACGCCGACAACGTCAACGGCAGTTTCTTTCCTCTCGCATTTCAACCTGCTCGATGGGGGGGAGAATGTTGCCGCCGAGTTACGCACGGGGTGAGGAGGCAGACGCGGGGGGAGCATGACGCAGACAGCGAGCGCGGCCGCAGCCTTCCCGCCAGACAGAAAACCGATACAACGCCGAGCGCACGTCGAGTGTGCTAATATTTTTTATTTTTATATACGTTTACAAATTTAACTGCCACGTTGCTGTAAAACATTTATCTTTCAAGATTAAAGAATATCAATCAAAACATGGAGTCAGATGTTTAAATTATTTCCCCAACAGGTACATAGACATAGGTGGTAACGTACGAACGTGTTAATTTCTTGTAAAATTTTGACGTTTCATAAGAACGCGCAAGCGTCTATGTGAATAAAGATATTTTATTATTCTTATTATTATTAAAACAATGGTTAATTTTTTTCATAGTTAAAACACTGTACCTAAAATATTGTATACAAAGGAGGCCTTTGCCAGCAGTGAGAACCTTTCGCGCTGGTGGTGGTCGTAGTGTGGGAGGACCCGACACTAGATGGAGTGACAACCTGTGCAAGTTTACGGAAAGTCGATAGATACAGGTGGCTCAGCATCATGCTTCGTGGCAGTCTGTGGCGGAGGTCTATGTTCAACAGTGGACTCAAACAGGCTGACATGATGTTGCTGATGATAGATAACGGATATCAACCATTAGCTGTTACTGATAATGCAACAGTTTTTACTGTACTTTTCGAAAAGTCACCAGAAAGGAATTCAATCGGACAGGTCTACTTCAATTGAATGAAATTGTCAAATTGTTGATAATTCCCCCAGAGAAAAACTTCAATTGAATGAAATTGTCAAATTGTTGATAATTCCCCCAGAGAAAAAGTTCCCGGTTGAATAAATTGGAATGTTAGACGAGGGGAAATCCGTTTATGCCGGCGTGGAACTCGAAGTTTCTGGAATAATTAGAAAATCTCATAGCGGACGTTGCATCTGGAAAACGGAGTGCGGGGATAAGTGCACTTAAATTGTCGCCTCCAAGATTGCAAACAAACAATGCCACTCTTCTCTATTTGTACTACAAATACAATTTTCTACCTCTCTTCCTTTGTGTAAACAGAATACTCGAGAAAGACTCGTGCATTCAATTACACTAAGAAATGTAATTGAATTGAAAATTTCTTTAGGCCACTATACACATATATTTGTGCCTAACACAAATCATATGTAAAAGTTTGTGAAGCTGAGAAGTTTTAACTTCTGACGAGCAAGTATAACGACTGACAGTTTTATTATGTTACCATCATTTAGTGTGCAGCTCGCTGCTTTAAAATGTAAGCAAAAAATAATAAAGAAAATAAAAGAACGCATTTAAAGTTATGACAAACAATACCTCGTTTAGAGAAGGTTTGTGATATCTGACAAATATCGTACATGCTTTACTCCTCAATATTGTATTAATATTCAACATAAGGAACACCTCTGACACCTATGATATACTATAAATTTTTTTATATAATTTTTAATTTACTACTGACTTTCTCAATGATCCTTAAACAACAATTTCGCTTACTCCACACGCTCACACTAGATGGATATTTTGTTTATACATCATGTTTTATATGATTAAGTAATCTACTGTGTATAAAACCAAATGGTTTCTCTTTCTATATTAATGGGAGGTTTATCGCGCCGGGATTCACCAAAATGTAAGCCACATTTCGGTGAATCCCGGCGCGGCCCATGAAAATTTGTTCGAAATTGCAGTACTCCGCACTCCGTTAGTAGCTTTTTAGGCGGCGAACGTAATTTCTGATCGCAAATCTGTAGAGCGATTAAGAAGTTAAACAGAATACGTGAGAGAATCGTATGTGCGGAACGACTGGAGCCTATAAAGTCGCTGAGCCAACAGATGTTGGCATCGCATTAACATTTATCAGTGCAATGCTCTGACATGAAAGGGATTAATTGAGTCAGTGTTAAGCGCAATTCCGTTCATCATTTAGAATGGTGCAGTATTATTGCCTTCCGTATACACCGCCATAGGCAGCATGATCTTTTAATTCCCCGATGCTCGTGCTGCACTTGCTCGACGTTTAGCTTAGTGGTTAAAGTATGTGTAAAATATTTAGATAAAATATGTTGACATTTTCGTCGTCGTGCAATCAGCCGTTTAGCTTAGTAGTTACAAGGTTACAAAATTCTAGGTGCGAAGGAAGGGTTCGATTCCCACAGCGGCGAAAAACTTGTCGTACATTCTTTTACAAATTTTAATGTTTTATCTATACGTTTTAAGTTTCATCTCATTTGCAAAGGATAGCACATAAATAAAAAAAATAATTATTATCACATACTTTTCGTGTAATAAGAGACGAAAAAAATAATTTAGTGATTATATATTTAACTTTTCAGTAAATTAATTTACTCCATAGAACCTGGAGATTTTCATTGTAGTTTTCAGCTATAAGAACGTCGGTGGTAATTAAATTTTAGTTGATAAAATACTAGTATAAAATAAACCATAAAAACATCGGTAGTTGGAGTGAGGTCGTAAGACTTTAAGTCAAACGATTTGAAACTACATTATATTTAAACAAAAACTAAAAATTTCACATTTGGCTCGTATCCAAACGAATGTCATTTGACTCCGTTGAAACTGTTTTATATTTTTTTATATTATGTTACTGAGTCGGGAAATTTTCTCTCGGCAGCTGCGTTTTACTGTGTTAATGGCATTAGCCCGCAGTGCAAATACTACGTTGTGAAAATGAATGAATTTCCAAAATTACGTGTCTTTTTATTTTCATTTTAATGTCTCTGACATATATCATATTAAAGCAATTAATTCAGCAGGCAATAATAATTAGGCTTATTTGTCTATCTTTTCCGTTAAAATTTTAACGGCATAAATAATATATATATTTTTATTAAATGTAACGATCTAAGAATTGATGGCTAAGGCTCATAAAATGTAATCTTAAAAAGTTAGTTTCTAAGTGTTAAGTGAATATTAAACAAAATACATCAGAGCCATACTTATGCATACTACTTCGACTTCTACTTTCATACTACGAACTTCTAGTACATATAAGGTAATTGATATAAGGTAGTTAATATAAGGTAATTTTGTCAATATTATTATTGATTTTCAAAGATCGTCTTACTGATTATCTTGGTTAAAAATAACTGTACTGCTAAAACGGAGACACTTAAATTATTTATGGCTTTTCATTAATACGAGACAATATAGAATTTATAAGTGTATGTTGCGTTCATAGCTGAAGTTCGAAATATTAACGAAGTGACCTGGTTTTGAATAAAAAGTATTCTTTGGCTTTTTTGAAAATTATGAACCTCGTAATGTATAAGTTGCTTTCAAAAGTTAACAGGGGAGTAGAAAACACTGGGATATTCCAATGCTAAAAAAAGCTTTTTAGAACTCCAGTCTGCCTTTGGGAGAACGTCAAAATTTTGTTTAACTCATTATCGCAATGTTTTTTCTATTGGTAGTAAAGCTTATCTCGATATAAAATAATCAAAGCAATATGTTTATTTTCAACGTCGTAAAATGCAAAGGGGTCTTAGAGGTATTAAAGAGATTAAATTAAAAAGAAAATAAAACTCTGATATTGACGATCATATGTTTACGAGCTGCCAATGGGGTGATATAGATTATATCATATAGTCTTCACTTACAAACCGGCTGCCTTGAAGACGATAAATTTTTCTAGTCTAATTGTCTAGTCCCAAACTAAGCAAAGCCTATATGGGTTGTAAGTAAATAATGAACATACTTAAACATACTTTTCTTTTGTAAATAAATACATTTTATAGATATATAAATACCCAGACACTAGAAAAACACTACGTTCATCACACAATTTTTTTTCCACTTGCGGGGATCGAAACCACGCCCTCTGGCGCAAGAGACAATGTCACTATCCACAGTTGAAATTCTGTTGACTTTCTGTTGATTGACTTCTGTTGCCGCTATAACAACACATACTAAAAACAGAATAAAAAAATATTGAGCGGGGCTCCCATAAACAGACATGATTTTTATGCCGTTTTTAAAGATACATGATTTTATAGTACGGACCCCTTCGAACCCTTCGTCCGACTCGCACTTGGCCGGTTTTTTGGTCTTAACAAACTTCGTTCACACATCATCGCATCGTCTATAATGCACATGAAAATTCTGTACGTCTCTGTACCATTCCTTTGCCGATATACCGTGTGTAAAGAGCAATTGTGTTTTCAGAGCGAGCAGTTGATGAATGTCGCCATGTGATCCAATTTATCTCTGTAAAGGTTATTTAAGTTACCTACAGTCACGTTACTCTTTGTAATTCTGTTTGCAGAATAACAAAAGTTTGCCAATTAGTGCCGTGCGCAGTGCGAGCGTTAATTAAAAATGAGCGCGCGTTCATGTTCCGTGCAATTTAATGGCGATATTTCGAGTGCGAGTATCTATTGGTACGTAAAAAACAAAGGCTCGTTTGTTCGCCGACGATTGTACGGCAGACTTTTGTTTCCAGAAACTAAGAACGTAAAGTTTTCACAACGATTCATGTTTACGCGAGTAGTATACGTTAAATAAAACTAATTGACGGATTTTTCGTGTTTAATTTCGATTTTGACATCCGATGAACACTTTACGGAATCCATGGGCATACTGCGATGTTTTACATCCTAATGACATTATTCTTTTTTAATTAAGGCGTATTTTGAGGTTATACTTCTGTAGGCACGTTATAAAAAATTGATGGGAGTGAAATTTTAAGTTGCGCGCGCATCACTGTAACACAAAAGTCACACCTTTGAGGCTGCCCGCTAAACCGCTTATTATAGATGGCAACATATTCTCAATCACATTCGCCCGTTACAGCTCTCAATAAAGAATGTACATGGCGCTTTCATAATTTTATTATTTTTTTTACTTACTAGCTGTGTCCCGCGACTTCGTCCGCGTGCGATTTAAAATAAATAAAATTTCTAAAATAAAAGTAGCCTTAGTTATTCCGTAAAACATCAGCTATCTGCCAGTCCCGTCAAAATCGGTCCAGTCGTTTCAGAGATTAGCCGGAACAAAGAGACAGACAGACAGACAAAAATTGTAAAAAATGTTATTTTTGTGTAAGTACCGTGTATACATCCATGTGTATTTAGTAAAAAGCAGTTATTTTAATATTACTAACAGACAGTCCAGTTTTATTGATCTGTAGTATAGACGTATAGATATATCCTTCTCAAGACTTTTTATTATTTAATTGTGGTTAATGATGATGCCAAAGGAGTATAAACTAACTTCTAACGCGCGTGGATAAATACACGCACCCATTTTTTTAATAATTTATTTTGTCCGATGCAGTATCTGTTCAGTCTGCAGCATCAAGTTGAATAAGGAAATAATAGTAAATTAGTTTCATTTAAAAGTGTGACATTATGTTCACTCAAAATATCCGTTCAATTCGGGTATTTCAAAATATCTTTAAATATCCTTTCATGTCTTTTCATAGTTTTCGTCATCCTCCTGCCCTTATCGCACATGGGTGACGACACAACACGTGTATCATGTTGTAAGTGGTTTTGGCACATTGTTTTACGACCAGCCGGCTGCCTGACGTCAACCCTCCTCGGAAACAAACACCCTGAGCCGGAACAATTAACCATCTGTGGGTCAAACATATACTTGTCCCGTGTTGGAATCGAACCCACGACCCCCGACGCCGAAGTCAATGCCTTAGCCACTTTTTACCTTTTTGTGTCTTTTATAATAAAAAAATATTTACATACGATAAGGTAACAAACGAAGAGCTTGCTGCTGTTTTTGCCAAATATTAGACATCCGAAACATCAAAATGCAGAAGGAATTGTCGTTTCACGACCTTCAAGCTGGAGTGTTTCAAGTTAACTCATCGTAACACATTTACATAATATACTTTATATATTTCACAACTTTTTTTTATAATTTAGGGTTCCGTACCCAAAGGGTAAAACGGGACCCTATTACTAAGATCCCGCAGTCTGTCTGTCTGACAGTTGAAATTTAAACATATGATGTATTTTTGTTGTCTCTATAACAATGAATGAATAAATATTTCAGTGGGGTTCCCATACAACAGATAATTTATTTGCCGTTTTTATAGATAATGGTACGGAACCATTTTTGCGCGACTTGGACTCGTAATTGGCCGGTTTTTTTAGCTACCCCCAACCAATTGCCGAATGACCCTGATTCTAGAATAATCATATACTATTCTATAGTTTCATAGGTTTCATGTTTTTAGCCATACTGAATACTTTTTTTGTACAAAAGAAAGTAAATTAAGTGGTTTATTGTGTTGGCTCTGGTATATTTGGTATAAATTACACAATTTTACGCAATTTTCCCTACCCAGCATTAAGGGCTAACTTTCCGACAGGAGATGAAACTCTCTGTCAATTACAGAGTAATAATATAAGTTTCATAAATAAGAGCAGATATTGCTTTATTGTTCGTTGAGCGTCTAACTTTTGTTCAAATGAAAGGTAAGCTTATACTTGAAGGTAACTTTTGTTAGAATTTCACATGATAATTACCTGATTGTTACTTAACTTATTCTATTGAATAACAGTCACAATTAAGAGTAAATGAACATCGTTAGAGGACACACAAAAAATGATAATAAACATGAAGGACGAATTTTTTTACCAAAAAGTAATTAAAAAACATTTTATTTCAAAGGATATTAACTAATCCTAAAATAAATGTTTTAAAAAAATATTTTTACACAACATTATCTAGTCCCAAACTAAGCGGAGCTTGTACTATGGATACTAGGTAACTAATAAACATATTTAAACATATTGGTCTTTTAAAAGTAAATATATATTATAGATATATCTACACCCAGACACTAGAAAGAGACTATGTTCATCACACAATATTTACACAGTACAGTATAATGGGCTCCCAAATTTACAAGCCAACGAAAGATCGTTGTATATTGATTAGCATAAAGATGCTTCCTGAAAATCTTTATGCTGTGTATCCTATTAACTTGTGTATCCTTGCGAAAAGATAGTAAGCCATTGATATGTTTGTATTATAGTTTATCGTTGACGTTCTGTACAATTAGTGCCGCATACTAATTAAGCACTTGGGGCACTAATAGTTTAGGCAATTATTTGCAGAGCTCTTCATATCGAGTAATTAGATGAAGCGTACAGTTTGCTGTGTGCCAACAAACCTACGACAAACTGGACATTTTCCAGATCGTTTAGCATTGCATTGTCTACTCAATCTATAAATTTAGTATTGAACATTCATGAAACTGTTAAAAGACAACTGCTTACAGTTGTCTTAGCAAGATGTCACTTGTCTTAACAACATATTAAAATACTTTATGGAGTACTAGCTTTTCGCCCGCGGCTTCGCTCGCGTTGAATCTCTTAAATAAATATCTATCCCCATTAAGAACCCTTTATAAACCTTTTTCCAATTAAAAATAGCCTATGTCCTTCCTCAGGTTCTTGACTATCTGTGTACCAAATTTCATTTAAATCGGTACGGCAGTTTTGGCGTCAAAGCGCGACAGGCAGACAGAGATACTTTCGCATTTATAATATTAGTATGGATAAAAAATGTTTGATATGTGAAGTTAAAAGCAAACCACTGTGGGTATAACTTAACCTTACAAACATATGGTTCGTATAAAGAGTATAGATTAGATATTACTAAATTCTATGTCATCGACGTTTCAAAGTCAAAGTAAAGATTTTTCTCAGTTTTATTTCAATAACATAGATTATTGTCAATAGCAATATAATAATATAAGAACTTTTCAATTTTTTCCGATTTATCGAAGTTATTGATTGAACTGGTAAATCACTAATTAACATAGTTCCACAACTACGGCAATTTTATCTTGTACTATTTGTTTATAAAATCACAAATTACTTTTCACCCGTTCCCAAAGTATGTATAAAAATATCTTTTAATATCACTATATATTTCGATTAATCGTAACTTCAATTAATATTAATACAAGTAATAACGTTTAATCGTAAGTTCAGTTATTACAAGTGTCAACTGAAGATAAGATTTTTGTGCGGAGATTATGTAAAGGATCATCTATAGCCAAAAATTTGAATGTACCCTACTAATAGTGATACCTATATGTGTGTGCATGCGCTGTTTATGTGATGGGTTTTATTCATTTATTTTTATTTTATTTATTTATACTTTATTGCTAACCTTAAGAAAAAAAAAAAAAACAAAGGGCCGACTTAAAGTCCAAAGGCATTCTCTACCAGTCAACCCAGGATGTAGTTAAAGTTTATGGTAGGTGCAGCAAGGGACGTAAAACTTACAACAGGGGTTGTCGCCTACGGGTCGTCGAAGTAGACGATGCGGTCCAGTCTCCGATGATTTTCAGATGTATTATTAATCACAGGCTGAGAGCAGTGCAGTCGATGGGTGCAGGGGGCTCAGGATCGTGCTTCTTGGCAGTCTGTGGGGGAGGCCTATGTTTAGCAGTGGACTCAGACAGGCTGAAATGATGATGATGATGACGAGAGCAGTGGGAACAGCTCCGTAACGCTGGTGCATCTATCTAGTGTGCGCAGTGGGTCGGATTTGCACTGTTCTTAGTCCAGAGCGAACTACGTTGTGTATAGACCCTGGGCAGGTCCGAGGTACTTACGTCTCCTTCTTTGTTTGGTTTGATGTGGACTTTACGAGGACGTAAAGGTTCGTGTTCGGATCGGGTTCGTTATTTGTCGTGTTTACCGTCTGAAGGTTGCTTGTCCCTATGGGAATTTGCTAGGGGAGTCGGCGAGGCAATGGGCTTGGCCTTCATGTGGGAATCGACCCCACGACCAATAACGTTAGCAAGCGCACCCGACTATTAAACCTACATTATGTCATTATCACATTCGTAATTGTTTAAATAGGTAGGCAATATTATGAAAGGGGATACAATGAAGCCATAATATTCCCCCGGGTGTAATAGTCGATAACGAGCCCCCCATTTGGTATTTGACGGACGGCCTCGTAAAACGTTCCATTATATTTTCATGTGAATAAATCGTTTACGTTACCAATCATATAATATTTTAACACACGAGTTAAACCGCGAAACTAACGAAATTCTTTCGAGATACATAAATGTCTAAGGTCATCACTAGGCTATATTATGTATTTTATTATGTTTGAGACAATATCCAATTTTACTGTTTAAAACTCTTGATCCTTGCATCTTAATGGAGGAAAATTATTGCCTTCATCCCAGTAATTCCCCACATAGTTATATTAAAAAATAACACACTCCACCTACTATACTCCTACTTAATATTATAATAATTAATGTAAATGTAAGTTTGTTTGTTACGCTTGGGTTTAGACGTAGATTGGTATGTTATATACATACAAATATTTTTAATAGGATTTATGGAAAAATTTACTACTTTAAATGCTTTTATGCTTATATTACTCGACAATACTTTGGTATTAATATAGAGTCATTTTAGATGATAGCAGTACCAGTTCTTCACAACTTATAGATGGTGTTATAAAAGTTCGTTCAAATTGTCTTTCAGGATTTATGACTTTTATGTCTTTTAGGACGAGCCGATGGTTAATAGTAAATTAACTGTTAAATTGCATTTAACGATTACGATGTCCACAATCCTAATTGAGCTAGGATTGTTCGTATACGACATTGAGCTACCACAGACTAATGGGGTAAACGTGTGAATCCTTAATAATATTATAAACGTGAAAGCTTGAATACATCAGAATAATACATAGGCTATAATTTATATACATATTTTAAGTATATCTGTCTTTCTGTCTGAATGTTACGCCGTCAGCCTAATCTACGCAGACGTTGTCGCGAGCAGCAACTAGTATATAAATATTTGCACGAGAAACTACCTTTCACGCTGTATTACCTGCCTCTCAGACGCCGAATTGAGTTTCTGCTCGCAAAGCGATGGTCAGCGATAGAGTGGCGTAAACGGAATACGTAATGGCCTCGTTTAGTGGCGAGCCAGATGCGGGGAATCGAGGTAATTATGTTCTTTGCAAGGTGTTGCATGCTGTAAAGGATGCACACTAGATGGCGCCAGGCATTGCTAAGAATGAACATAGATAAATGTCAAGATTTTTTCACCGTGAGTTCATCGGCTGCCTAGCTTAGTTGGTAAAGCGTCGGAGCGCGTAACTGGGAGACGCAGTTTCGAATCCCGCAGTGACGAAAATTTTTATCAGTTCAGTTCAGTGGAACATTATAATAATGTTGACCGTAAAACTGATGATACTTTTTCGGCAACCAACGAGAGGCCATGTTTGTCTATACTAACCAAAATATGCTTACTCACTCCTGCAGAGCAAAAACCTCCTCTGTGCAGAGTATTTGCAATTGACAATTTCATTGGTACCAGCATCGATTAAATAAGGTTGCTCGAGTAATTGAGTTACAAGTTAAAGAACGTATAAAATCCGTCATTTTACATTATAAATATTATTTAAGCCTATTGACTACATTTTGCTTTAAGACTGTTTTCATCGTGGGCTCGTATAATACGCAGTTACGATAGAGGAACCCCGATTTACTTAAATAATATGTCTCAAATTTCTTACGTGACTTGAAAATTGAACAGAGTATAGAAAAGGTGGGCAGCGCGCGGGACGTTATAACAGTAAATAATACATTCCATTCTCCTCGGACGGAATACAATGGAGAGGAGTTTCCTTAATAGCTCATTCGGGAATTGTGAGAATCTCTGTGAACACGCAAAAGTAACTCGGATTTGGCGTTTTTCACTTGAGACTCTAGGGTATTTGACGTTTAAATAGTGGTGTTTTTTTTATTTCTCCTTTAAGAAAAAACATTGCCCTTACATAGGATAACATTATTCTGTGTAGTAAGGACGTCTTTATAAATATACATTTCACGTAGAAGTATTTTGTCCATTTGAGTGTTGACCCAGATCTGAAATAATTATCAGTGGGTGACAAACAGTTGCCCTCTGTTGGAATCTAACCCACGACCAATGCCGAAGCCAATATATCCGCAACTGCGCCCCGGAGTCACCAACACATAATATTGATAATATTGAAAATTATTTTGGTAAAATCTCATTTAATGATAATTACTTACAGCAGAATTTACATAATCATGTTATAGGCAAAAGGTTAAATTCATAAAAACATACACAATTCACGTCTGCTGCCAGCACCGTCATTATAATGCCGGCATCAAACAGGCCAAGTACGAGTTGAAATCTTTATATATATAATTCTACTGTACCTGTGTATGTCACTGAACTCTTCCTAAACAGCTGGACCGATTTTAATGAAATTTTTTGTGTCTTCAGGTCGATTCGAATTTTTTTAAGTTATTGGATTTATTAAGTCGTGTCAACAGGACAACGTCTGCCCGGTCAGCTAGTTATCTATAAAAACAGCACAAATATCATGTGGTATTAGAGCCCCACTTAAATATTTTTTATTCCATCTTTTAGTATATGTTGTTGTAGCGGCAACAGAAATACATCATCTGTGAAAATACAACTCTCTAACTATCACGGTTCAAGAGATACAGCCTGATGACAGATGGAAAGACAGACAGACAGACAGACAGATCAGTCTTAGTAATAGGGCACCGTTTTACCCTTTGCGTACGGAACCCGAAAAAATTATTTGTATGAAACTGTCGCTAATTTCTACGGCACCTATATATATGTTATTTTAACATATTATGTATTTGCTTATACTATGCTTCCCTATTGCATTTATCCACTCTTCACATATACTTTTTCGTCATCATCCAAGACGGTTTTCGTCTGATGATTACCCGTCTCTGTGGTATTGTAGACCTTGTTCTGTTTTGTAAATGGTTAAATTGTATCATAAAAACTTATTCTTACTTACGAACTTTACTCACTATTTTAAGCAGACTAGAATGAGTACTATATATAATAAATTTCGTATTACAACGTGTAAGCAACTATGTATGGCTTACGAGTTTTTAACTTATACTTTCAATATGTAAAATCTATACAAACACGTTTATTCCATAACTAGCTTTATATCTCCTATTGTTTTACGCAGTTTATATTTTTATATCTACATTTTAAGTCACGTTAAACTTAAAAAGTTTAGTGTTTTATAGTTTTAAAATGCAACTAATGGTGACCTTTTTTCTGTATTCCGGCAACACGTAAGTATAAACTCAAAGACGACCTACGTCTATGCCTACCAATATGCCGTAATTGCCTACCGACCCTTCCTTAGCAATCGCTACTATACAGTCGAGATAACGGTTTCATCTTTATTTCTGTTTCTGCAGTATCAATTCGTAAAAGCAATTTCTCCTTTAAACTTACACTTGAGTAAAGTCACTTACGGCTTGTAATAACAATATCATGAACCATAACGATTCTGGCCTCGTCTTGAGGTCGAAAATGTCTCCCCGTTCAATATCATTTCAATGTCGTTAAACTAAATGTACTGCTTTAATATGTATACATATAGACGGTCTCTTCGTATTACATCGTTTTATGTGATAATTACTTTGACTTATTAACAGACAGACAGACAGACAGACAGACAGACAGACAAAAATTCCAAAATAATATTACCGATACGAAAATTTCTGTGCTTTAAAAATAGATCGAGAGATTGAAGAAAAACAGAGCATTCGTAATTATGAAGCTACTCATTAACGTATAGAGGGATGCGGTTTTTTTGTGGATGGAACTAGAAATAAAAAACAGCTAAAAAAACTATCCGTTGCTAATGCTAATTAGGGGCATGCGGAGCGAAAGGTAAAGGTCGAAGTAAGACAGTTCTCGACAAATTTAATTAACATCGACCTGACGTCGCCCGAGTTTTAACCTTTAGCGATGATACTAGTTCGGATTAGATCATTCAATTTGTCTTTTTGTTCTAAAGCTTCAGTTAGGTATGCGTAGGCATTTACCAAAAAAAGGTATAGGCTTGGGCGCCGGTTGTCGTGGGTTTAATTCTGACACAGGGCAGCTATTTGCGTGGCCCACTGATAATTAATCGGATCTGTGTATTTGTCCACGTGAAATTTATTTATGTAAAACTTACATCACCGGATAATGTAATCATACAGAATGAGCGATGTTTAAAAAAAACTTACTTAACATTACTCCTCACCCGGTTGGAGAATATAAGGCTCCGTTTTCAACACTCCGGACCGAAGTAAATACACTTAACTGTGGTACGAGTGGTCATGAGTGTTAAGATTAATAAAACAGAAAATAAAATAGGAGAGAGAATACCGCCTTTAGGGACACCACTTGCAAGATAAAGCCAGCTTGATGACAATTCATCAATAATAACTGCCTGCCGTCGCCCTCGAAGATATGACGAAAACCACCGGAAACCCTTAAATAGGAGAGCATTGCTAATAGGATGCCGTGATTGACGGCGTTAAAGGCATTCGAAAAATCGATTAAAATTATTATACATTTCATTCATTTGTAATCATCGGTATATTTCAATATACATGCGACAGCCATTCGGTAATAGCTTCTCTCTTTATGTGTTCTACATTTGCGCACATCATCCTGCCTGACCAATGAGTATTTGCTCGAGAATAAAATTGTTCCACACTCCATTAGCTGCTTTCGGCCACCGAATCGAATCGCTCGCGTTGCGACGGTGAGCGATCGAGAGGCGGAAACGGAATACATAATAGGAACGGAATACATTTAACGGGGAAGCCGACCGAGTGGCTAGAGTTGGATTATCGCTAAAGGAAAATACTTTTTTATTATGCGAAAAGTTGCCAAGCGAGCAGACGGTTCACCTGATGTTAAGTGGATACCGCCGCCCATGGACATCTGCCACACCCGAGGGTTACAGATGCGTTGACAACCTTTTGAAAATTGGGCTCCGGCTACTACACTCACCAGACGAAACGCGAAAGTATTTGTCATACTTCCACTTTACGGTGGTCTTCTGTGAGGTCGTGGTACTTACCGGGGCCTGCCCATTCGTGCAACAGCCGAGGCTGCTGCGTGGCCCTACCACTGTAAAAATACTAGACTGATGCCTCCGGAGTTGGCCAAAAGACTAAAAAAGTATTATTTCTCTATTAATTATATTATACACAAATACAAGGTAGATATGAGACTTGCGCACCGAAACTGAGGCACTCAAATTATGCCAATTGGTGGAGATAGCAATTCTATAGACTGCTGTCTCTTTCTGTATCATACGTTCTTTATAATCTGTCCAATTAACTTATAATGTCATGTAAAAAGCGGAACAATTTTTAAACGCAGTGCTGTATGGACTTGCGTCATCTTTATTGTTCTCTATACTTTTGGCGATCGATGAAAGTTTTTAATAAATAATACGCATTATCAAATCTAATTATATTTACGGATTCATCGTGTTATTTTTTTATTTAATAAATAAAAGCTATCCCGGCAAACGTTGTTCTGCGACATAAATTATTTGTAGGGTAGAAAAAACTGTTTAGGGTCGACCACCCTTTTAACATTTAGGGGGATGAAAAATAGATGTTGTCCGATTATCCATTCTGGCCGATATGCACACAAAATTTCACGAAAATCGATCGAGCCGTTTGGAAGGGATTCAGTTACAAAACCGTGACACGAGAATTTTATATATTAAATTTATTAATGTGTTATAGCGTTAATACAAGAATTTGTCAATTAATTATAATATGCAGAAAAATATTTTAAAGATTTTTGATGTTCCTTACGATTCGCACTACAAGCAGCATTAAGGCTGCATAAGGGCGGGCAGTTGAACGTGTTTTTTCTTTTTTAACTTTAATGTTTCGCATTCTTATTTACTTTTTACATTTCAGTTCAGTTTTATTTTCCATTTATCTATTTGGTAACATCAAAATACTAGATAATAAACTTAATCCAACAATTTCTTGGATTCAATATAAAAAAGTCTTCTTTGTATCAAAATTTCATTTATGACAGTTATCTTCTTGGTGATATCGGCTTGATTTTCATGTCTACGATACAACGCTACAAGTAAATAGACCCATTACATTCCAAATTTTACGTGCCTTGAAATTGAACGAAACGGAGAAGAAAGAGGAAGGCGAGCAGACCGCGCCGTATTATAACAATAAATAATACCTTTCGTTTCGGCGGAAGGGATACAATGGAGAGGAGAAATTTACGAAACTGCTCGATTAGAAATAGTCCCCCCATAGGGGTCGGGAATTGTGAACATCATCGTGTGATTGTGTTACACACAAAAATAACCAGGATTTGGCGTGTTCCACTTGTGTCTTACTTGTACAAAATTTCTTCAACTTATAATTGCATAAAGCCCAACACTGACCGTAATTAAAGGTGTTAACTTCGTCGTTAACCCAGGGTACCGCCAATTTCAATATCCTCGGAGTTCTTTTGCACGGATATATGTATCTATAATAATATATCACGGATATTTAAATTTATATATCTAATTTTCTATCTATCAAGGCCTCTCAAGTATGATGTAATGATCGGGTGATTTTAAGACGTACTTTTCGACGGTTATAAAACCATCTGCAGCATTGCACGTTATTTTGTGTGTAACCTTAAAAATACGAGATGCAGCGGTTTTCAAAACACAATAATTGTTTCTAGATAAGGGTTTAGTTTATATGTACGACGGATCTTAATTGACACGCTTTTCTTTATTTAAATGTACATTTGTAGTATAAATTTCCTTCAGCTATAGTTTATTACCTTTAGTTATTTAGATATAGTAGGGAACAACAACAACATATTTGCCGTAGCGCTTACCGCCGCTTACAGCAGTGTATCCTTGTCTAGCCACTTATTTAATTTTGATTTCTTAAGTATTGAACGATTTTAAATGAATATCTGAATCGTGCAAGATAGCAATTAGCTGATTTTCTGACACGTAGCCAGTTAGCCGTTAGAACAAGTTAACAAGGTTCCCAAGCCGAAGGAAATGAAGCGAGAATGCTTGTAAAGACTTCACGTAAATGCGAGGAAATTGGCACAACGGCCAGACGGGATAAGGCGAGATTGATGGTGCTTCGTGAAGGGTGCATAATCTTGCGATGTAGCTACGCCACATCGCAAGATTATGCGCTGTGGCGCTACAGTACGCTAGTGCTACGGCATGTGACAATCGATACCTAACGTCACAATTATGTATGTATTTATCTTCTTCTTATATATAAAAATGGATTGCTGTTCGTTAGTCTCGCTAAAACTCGAGAACGGCTGGACCAATTTGGCTAATTTTGGTTTCGATTTATTCGCGGCAGTCCAGGGAAGGTTTAAACGATGAGAAATTATGGAAAAATTGCATGGAAAATCGAAATACCGACAATTTTATTTTCTCATACAAACTGTTCCTACCTGTCAAACATTTTATGGGTGCGTTCCGAAAATCCTTTTTTTTAATAAATAATTTCTATGGCAAAACAACGTTTGCCGAGACAGCTAGTATCTTTATAATTATAATTATATATAATTATAATTATAATTATATAATTATATATAATTGGCTCAAATCGACCTGAAATATAATTATATTTCAGGTCGAGGATGGTTTGGATTCGAGAATGGTTTAGATTAACAATTCGGTCCGCAAAATTTTTTTTCTTATTTATAAGATGTTGTGGGGTTTAAGTTTACTTATATTGTGGCAGTTTCTACGGCTACACATAAGATTTAACGCCTACATCATGCATTGCATGGTACATGAATATGTTTGAAGCTAAAAATACACGGACCTTTTGCCGTTCAAAACGTGACAAATTTGAGCTTTTTTAATTCAAAGGATATCAAGTAACTTTTAAGTATGATTTAATTTCGCGATTTACAACACTATTACTTCTTCTTATAAGGTCCAATCAAAAAAACAATGTCTGTGTAATGTTTTACTTAAAAGTTTCACTAAAAACGCTCTGTTTACATCGCATCTTTATTTTACATGAAGTTACGTACCGTCATCAAGAATTGATAAGTTAATGTTCTTAATTCAAATACTACAGGAACATTGTTTAATTTAATTTTAGGAATTTGTGAGTATTAGATTACCTTGTATTCTAAGTTCAGTATACTATTCTCAGATACGGGAAAATGCTTTTATTAATGTATAATTTTTTAAGTAACGTAATGTATAATTTTGTATGTAAATTTCACTCAGTTAACGTTGTAAAACTATAAATAAAACTTTTTCAAAATATGAATCGCTTTACTGTTTATGTGCGTATCGATTTTTTAAATTTATTGATTTCAAATTTAATAAAAAAAAAAACTCATTTAAAAAAGATGTTTCATTTACTAACAATTTTGTTAAAAATATATTTTTGTCACAAATATTACATGTTACAAAACGATTGTACCAATGCCAATATAAGTGGCAGAATTTTTTAGTAGCTTTTATTGTTGATTAAACGACTAGGCTCGTAGTACTAACTTCTCCAAGTCATCGAAACTAGAAGAATTTCATCGATCCAATTGTTGCTATATAAGTTGAGAATTAATATTTATGTGGAGGAGTTTGTAACTGTTTAGTTTTAAAATAACGTTGATGCCAGAAAGAAATCAATAGAAATTCAGACTTACGAGTCAAGGTTAGTTTAGGTGAAGAAAAATTATCACCTCTATTAAGGAAAGATAATGATTTATTGTTTTATTATGTATAAAACCTTGCTTTTACTTCTAAATAATTATTTCTCCTAGTGTTTATTAATTCAAATCAATTCAATAAGTACAAGAACATTATTTAAAGTACCTCTGTTATATATTAAATGATTACCGCGATTTTATTTTGATTTTCGAATCCTTTCCAGCGCCTGTCCCGTGACCATGAACGCTATAAAGAGTTCGAAACGTCGGGAATAAAAAATCATAATTAAACCGTTTCATTTAATAAGTATAATATTTGCGTAAAAGCAAGAAATCAATACCTCTACTAAAGTAACAGCCTATATATACATTTCCCACTGCTGGGCAAAGGCCTCCACTATACAGAGGGTATCAGGGCATAGTCCACCACGCGGCCCCAATGCGGATTGGCGGACTTCACATATCTCCGAAAATATTTTTTTTGTTATTATTTCGAAAATATGCAGGTTTCCTCACGATGTTTTCCTTCACCGCGGAGCACGTGATAAGTCAGCACATAAAGTTAAATAGTTCATTGGTGCCGGCACCGGGGATCGAACTCGGGTTGCTCGAGTATCATCGAGCTATCACCGCTGTATAATCAAAGATGAATATAATAATTTTATCTCTTGCATGCATGCCAATATCTGTTAACTTGTGTATCTCCTCGATGTAAATAACTCACACTCCGCCCGTAGCCCATAAAGCAGAGATGGCTACGACGATGAGAGGCCACGTAAAGCCTCTACGACGAGCGTAAATGGCGTAGCACTCTACGGATCGCATAAACGTAATTCAGGGTGCCAATGGGGCTTTCGGTTTATGATTAAGAAAGCCGCTGTGTGTTACATGGAACGTTATTAAGTCTGTAGTACCTTAGTAAACGTTAAATCAGTTATAAATAGTAGCAAAGAGAGTTATAAGCTATTATGTCATTGAAAGGTAGTTTCTATACTTTTAGAAATAGTTATATATAACATACGTGCATAGAAGAACTACTTTAAAACATAAATGTACATACATATAGCGCTTGTTCTCTTCTCAAATTTGAAATTTCTATCAAGTCTTAATAATTATTTGTTTTTCCGTTGCAAAATATTCTAATAATCTAATAATGCGGAGTGTCTTCAGAGAAAGTGTTGGCCTTAAATATAAAACAACTATCCGCAGCTTCTAATTCCAGTCATCCAAACTACAGTCGAACGATCCAAGAATAGCGTGTTCGTTATCACTTTTTACATAAGAACTCAATTTAAGGAAGCTTATTTCAATAACGAATCGTCATTCGTAGAAACACCTGAAGTCATATAGTAAAGACAGACTTTTTACATGGAAGCATTCCTAATAACATTAAGTTAATCGCGTATCCGAGTTGTGGGAAATATGACACATAATTGATGACCCCGTGGCGCAGTTGTCAGAGGTATTGGCTTCGGCGTCGGGGCCGTGGGTTCGTTCCCACACGGGACAACTATTTGTGTGGCCCACAGATAGTTGTTTCGCATCTCGGTGTTTGTCCGCGTGAAATTTATGTTTGTAAAACGTCCTTACAACACAGGATAGTGTTATCCTAAAGTAAGGGTAATGTTTATAAAAAAAACGATGTCATAGGAAGTAAGGAATTTAGCGTAATGACAACAAGAGACTCACTGTTGCGTCTCAATATATTTATTGTAATATTTTGTATGTTAAACATAATATTGATAATTATCTAAAGAATAGTGACAGACATAAACTAAATAATAGAAATAAGGACAAACTAACTACGCCATTGTTTCGTCTATAAAAAGTAAACAGGTCGTTCATGGCGCAAAGTGTGCGCATGTATAATAAAATCCCACAGTCAATATTAAGTCTGCCACTTGATGAATTTAAACGAAAAATTAAAAGTAAACTTATGGCTAAAGCCTATTATACTATTGCCGAATATCTTGACGACGCCAATGTGTGGGGTTAATACTGTTGATACTCGCGTAGGCTAAAACAAGACTATTGTACTTGTACTATTATATTGTAAACTGATTTTTTTAAAAAGAACAACCGCTGAGTTTTTTGCCGGTTTCTTCTCAACAGAAACTGCTTTCCGAACCGGTGGTAACTTACGAATGTGTTAATTTTTTTGTAAAATTTTGACGTTTCTTAAGAACGCGCAAGCGTCTATGTGAATAAAGATATTTTAATATTATTATTATTATAGAGTAAGTTCGAAATAATGTGTGATCGTAAGTGCAATGACCCAAACCGACCTTATGCTTGATTGTAACTTAATCGTAAAAAGACATCCACAGTTCCCGTCTGAGGGTCCCGAACGAGCAATTTCGCAAATTCCCTCCCTCCATTATATTCACCCCGAGGTGAAACATGTCATTTATTATTACGACATCTCGCAATATACACCTTACAGTTTTGATCCGAAAAGCGAAGATTACTGATATGTGCAACTATACAAAACCTCACTCACAGGTTGGATTTACGCGTTGAAGTATGCGAGATGCTGTTAAAAGGCCTTTGTAGTTATAATATGTTTTTCATGATATAACTGGTAGAGTATCTGGCAAGGCGAACTGAATTGGGTAGCGAGATGCCATACAAACGTGGGCAGAATTAAAAACTTTATATCTGAATCATTTCGGGGATCCAAGGACACGTGATTGTCTAGTTTTATGATAAGAATGTTTAAAAACCAATAAATGCGAAAGCTTTCTTGGTGAACAGCAACAGAAATTTATAATGAATCAGCTGTAACGCCTACCGTTTTCAAAGAGTAATCAAACAGTAATTCGCTTACGCAATTTATTTTATAATTGTAGATAATTAGGGAGGTACTCGAAAAATTCTAAGACCACTTGCAAGAGGTCAAGTTCAATTTCGATCATTCTATAACAACCAACTGCTAACGATAACAGCTCTAAAACCTACGTTCGTTTCTCCGTTCAATTTGTTTGGACCGGCAAACCGTTTACTATAACTAAATACTTTCTATTTTAATTTTGTTGTGTACGACCCCAGAAATTGGGTAAGTGTTTTATGCAATTTTTAATTAGAAATAAGTAGCTAAGGATAGTTTAAGTTGTAGCAGAACTACGCGGTTATAAGTTTAAATTGTGATACGTTAAAGATTTTACTTAACTATAATATATATAAGCGTAAATACTGTTTGTATCATAATGCTATTCACGAAATCAACTATCTTTGATTTTTGTTAAAATGAGTTGGCAATATTATAATCTTTTAGTCCTCAAATTTCTATATTGTGTTATGTGTTGTGTAAAATAGCAAATATTGGAGCACATTATTTTCACAATAAGTATAACCTCAAAAATGGAATCCATTAAGAAATCGGTTGCGGACCTCACTGAGCACTTTAATTTGAGGATGGCAGAGTTCCAAAAGGATCTTAAAGGTGCAATACCAGCTACGAGCCCAACATCAAATATAAATCACCAATTCAATACATTCAGATCCTTTGTTCTAACTGCACTCGAGAACTTGCAACTCCAAGTAGAAATCCTGGCTCGACAGAATGATGACATGGAGATGAGGACTCGACGGAAAATATTGCTGGTTCATGGTGTACCTGAAGAAAAGAAGGAGAACACTCCAACTTGTTATCAAAATTTTGTCCGATCATTTGAGACTTCCTGGCATAACATTGGAGGCTATAAGCCGGTCTCATCGATTGGGTCAAACTGCCACTGACAAGCCCCGGGCTATCTTGGTTAAATTCAGGGACTTTGGAATCAAAGATAAGATATGGCTGGCAAAAAAACATCTTAAAGGCTCTGGAATCACCTTGTCTGAATTTCTCACAAAGGGACGGCATGCTGTTTTCCAAGAAGCGCGCCAACGTTTTGGAGTCTCCAAGTGCTGGACAAGAGATGGCACCATCTTTGTATTAGGTCCTGACCAAACGCGGTACCGTGTCCATAATAGATCAGATATGGATGCCATTCCTGGCTCCGAGGTGGTTCAGGCCTCGTCTTCTGCAGCAACAGTTGCAACAGTAGTGAAGGATTCCAGGTCAACTCACTTAAGACCCAAGAGAGTTGGTAAAAAATGATGTCTTTTCTTCCTTCTTCGTTGTGCTAGCCAGTTCGTTATTTTTAATTTTACTGTAAATTAGTTTTGCATATGTTCTATACATTTATTTTTTAATGTTATTTTTTGTTTCCTCTTTTATACTTAGCTTTCTTTGTTTTTTTTATTATAAATACAATAACATTAACAAGTTACACGCAAGAATAAATAACATGAAGTACGAAACAACAATGACACTGTCAGTGTCAACTAAATATTTGGCATTTGACATTACTGCTTCCATTGCCAGTTACAATTTTTGACGTTTTCTGTTAGGTAATTTTCGTATTTTATTGTAGAAATAACTAAGAGCTAATTATGCTGTTTTTTTTCTTTTGTTTTCTATGTTAACTGTAGTATTTTATTTTTAAACTTATCTTGTATAATTTCTCATGGTGTAAATCTCTTTCAGACTGCTGGCGGATTAGGGACACGTAAATTTGTCTGCATTTGTGTATATTTATAAAGTATTTTTGATCATTATATTATATAATTTATTATTATTTTAATATTATTAGTTGCATATATTCGTATATATATATTTCATTATTTATTATATTATTAATATTGTTATTTTTTAAATGTCTTTAGATAATGCTATAGTGAATGATGATTCTAGCGATTTCTTGTCTTTTGCGTCAAATAGTTCTAGTGGAGGTAGCTTTCCAGTACAATATCTTCTATTCCGATAAATGAAGTCCTCAATTCATATTTCTCAGATTCTCTGAAAAATTTTAATGTGGTTCACATAAATGCCCAAAGTATTCCGGCTCACTATCCCGATATGCTTGCATCTTTTGAGTCCCGTAATATTCATGCCATTCTTTTCTCTGAATCCTGGTTAAAGCCATGCTTACCATCTACTTCTTACTTAATACCTGGTTTTTATCTTATCCGCAATGACCGTGTTGGAAGGGGTGGTGGAGGGGTGGCAATTTATCTCCGTTTATATATTCCATTCTCTGTGGTAAATATGTCCACCCAGCCCCCTCCTTCTAACGCAGTGGAACACCTGTTTATTGAAGTAACACTATCCCATACTAAAATTCTTGGCGTCTGTTACAGTCCTTCTCTTCATATACTTCTGTACATTTGAATATTTATTAGAAAATTTAATAGCTTCATACAGTCACACAATAATCATGGGCGACTTTAACACATGTTTACTTAAAGGGGACAATCGATGTAATAAGTTAAAATTGGTTACTGATGCGTGTAACATACACATTTTACCGCTTTCTGCTACTCATAAGCTACCCGACTGCACCCCTTCTCTTCCTAAGGTCGACCTTATAATTGTGTCTTCCCCTGATTTTGTCTTGAGGCATGGCCAGCATGAGGCTGATGCTTTCTCTCATCACGATCTTTTGTTTCTTTCAGACAGAGTTCGCCCTCCTAAAGCTAAATCGAGAATCCTTCTGCAGCGTAGTTTTGGTGGAATGGATAAAGAACGTCTTCTTGAAGATGCTCGACTTATTGATTGGTCTGCTGTTGCTTATGCTCCTACAGTCGACATGAAAGTTGAATTGTTTAGTTCGTTTATTACACAGCTTTATGACGTGCATGCCCCCGTTAAACCCGTAAAAATTAAACATTTACCTGCGCCGTGGTTAACAGATGATCTTAAAAACATTATTAAGAAAAAAGGCTATGCGAAAAGCAAGCTGAAAGCTGATCATTTTGTTAAAAATCTGCAAAATTATAATAAACTGCGGAATCGCTGCAATACATTGTGTAGAGATGCACAACGACACCACATTCACAAATCTGTCGAAAACGGCGACCCTGCCAAAGTTTGGAAATTTCTTCAATCTCTTGGAGTTGGTAAAGCGTCTTCTAGTTTGCTTCACCATAATATAGATATTGAACTCCTTAATGAATATTTCACCTCTTCTAGTTCCTTAGATATTTCAGATAAGTCGCGCACTCTGAACATTCTTTCTTCCATGCCAGCTCCTGAATTTCCACCGTTTAATTTCATTCCTTTCACTGAGTGTGATGTTAAGAAGAACATATTATCAATTTCGTCTAATGCCGTTGGTGACGACAACGTTAGTCGTAATATGATTTTACCTATCCTTGACTTTATTACTCCTATTATCACCCATATCCTTAACGCATCAATCTCTTCATTCAAGTTTCCCGAAGCTTGGAAAAGTGCTCAAGTGACTCCTCTCCCTAAGAAAGCCCATGCATTGCAATTTTCCGATTTTCGTCCTATTTCTAGTCTCCCGTTCCTGTCTAAAGTTCTAGAGAAACTAGTTTTCCAACAGTTAAATCTCTATCTGAACAAAAATTCTCTTCTTAATCCTCTTCAATCCGGTTTCCGATCAGGTCATAGTACGACTACAGCGTTGGTTAAAGTTACTGATGACATTCGACGGGGTATGGATAATAAACAGCTCACTGTACTTGTGTTGCTAGATTTTAATAATGCATTTAATACCGTTGATTTTGACATTCTGTTGAGTGTGTTACGTTCTATTAACATATCTCCACTAGTGATTGGCTGGTTTCAAAGTTACTTAAGTGGCCGACGGCAGCGTATTCGCATAGAGGATGAATTCTCGTCTTGGTGTGAATTGCGCGCCGGAGTGCCTCAAGGTGGTGTGTTGTCTCCTCTTCTATTTGCCGTATTCATTAATTCAATTTCTCAAAAAATCACTTCTCTCTATCACATGTATGCAGACGATCTCCAAGTGTACACACAGTCAACTCTTGAAGACTTGCCTACTGCTGTTTCCGCCATCAATGATGACCTGGCCGCTGTCAGTGAATGGAGTAAAATCTATGGTCTCAATGTTAACCCTACTAAGTCCCAGGCTATTATTGTTGGTGGTGTTGGTTTGATTTCAAGAGTTGACTGGAATAACCTTCCTTTGGTAAAATTAAATGACGTTATAATACCGTACTGCACCACTGTGAAAAATCTTGGTGTCCAATTTGACAATTCCCTCTCGTGGTCGGAACAATTGAATCAAGTGAGCCGAAAAACATTTGCTGCGATGGGTTCTCTCCGTCGTTTACGTTCTTTTCTTCCCATTCCAACTAAAATTATGCTAGCACAATCCTTACTCCTGTCCATTCTCGATTATGCGGATGCAAGCTATCTTGATTTAACCGAAGAACAACTAAATAAACTTGAGCGTATTCAAAATTTAGCCATTAGGTTCATATTTGGTTTACGCAAATATGATCACGTTTCCGAATTTCGTTCAATGCTCAAGTGGTTACCCATTCGTTTTCGCCGGAATCTACACACTGTCTCTCTTTTGTACTGTGTATTATTTAACCCTGGAGTCCTAGGGCCTAGCTATTTAAAGGAACACTTTAAGTTTCTTGGCCATAACCATCCAGAACGAGTTCTGCGATCAGCTGAAGATCTAATTCTAGCACAACATGCGTACAAAACTAAATATTATAAGAAATCCTTTACAGTTAAAGCCATCTGCTTGTGGAATGAACTTCCTCAGCAAATTCGTCGTTCGAAGACGCTAGACAAGTTTAAAATTGACGTAAAACAACATTATCTATCGCTTTGTAATCCATAGTTTTTAATGGCAATATTCAGATTTAATTCTTCTCTCGGGTATTTATTTACATATATTATATATTTATTTATGTTTATGTATGTTTATTATAATTTTATTTATCTTATTATATTTAAGTCTATTTTGGTATTAAGTAAGTTTATTGAGCACACCACCTCCCACTATTCATTAGTTTATTTTTCGTTGTCCTAAGGTTGTCTGGAAGAGATCGCTTTTTAGCGATAAGACTGCCTTATTGTACCTAGATTTAAGACTTATTTCATACTAATTGTATCAAATTCTTTTTGGTGTACAATAAAGTATATAATAATAATAATAATAATAATAATATATAGAAAACAAATGAATATCCCCCTATAATAATAATAATAAAATACTACGTGTCCATAATGTATGGTTTCCGTTGCGTGAAGGGTTGTAAATAATGTTGTCGGCTCCACTCCTAATACATTTTCCGACGGCTGTTAAAGTCAAAGTGCGGCTGCGTCCCTGCACCTTCCTTGCTACACAGCTTCTGTAGCTTATGCCGCGTTGCTGGTGCAAAGTTGTGGCTGGAGGATCATCTGCCTTTTGCCTGCGGACCCCAAACACCCTACTCGCTTGCCTGTTGCCGTTGCTGCTGAGCTAGTGTATGGACTTATCGCTACGGGAGCTACAGGAAAGTGTCTTGAGAGAACTTTGGTGCATACTCGGTGGCTAGGGTGAACACACGACCCATCTATTTTTCTATATTTTTATTTGTATTAAGTTTTCCCTTGTTTAAATGATTGTTAGTATTAGTTGTATAGTTATAGTTTGTTTATTTTTTTTTTAATTAAATAGTTTTGTTACCGTTTGTTGAGCTAGTTATTAATTTAATCTACTCGAAACCTACGTTTCACAGCAACAGTAAATTTATCTTACGTGTGATTATTCAACAACCCCAAACACATGTTGATATGAAGAATTTAAAGTTATATGCGAAAGATATGTTTGCCAATTATTTATAGTTCACCTTTTCATAATTTTTTCGCGTTCCTGCGTTGTTAAATGAGTTAAGGGTCAAAGTTTCAGTTACCTTATTGAACGGCAAAGGGACATACAATTCAATCAATTAACAGTGACATTTTTCGTTAGATTTAACAGTGAATGAACAAAAAGGAAGAGAAGAATGTCGTGCTTTGCCGGCCACGCCGTGTTGTAACAATAAATAATACATTCCATTACACATTGGAATGAATACAATGTAGGGAAGTAATTTAAGACACAGCTCGTTCGCAGTGCCCGTCTCGTGGAACAAAGTGCAATTGTGTTACGCAAAAGAAACTCGGATTAAGCTTACCCTTGTGTGTAACTTTCAATCGTATTTTTTATTAAGTTTATTGTATGATTCAAATAAAAATAGGTCATGTAATATTTTTAATCGAAAAACTAAATGGGCCCAATGTCCATTCGTCAAAAGTTTCTTTATTATATACAATATTTTAATAAAATGTTCAATTTTTGATAGCACGCTTCTGTAACCCAAAATGTTACAAGTATTGAATGCATCAGAAATAATTTACTTCAACAAAATAATGCAAAAATTGATATTCTTCACTTACATCCAAATCTGTTGTTACAATTCAAGAAATTCTGATTTTAAATCTACACATGCAGCTCGAGCGATATACATCTAACACGGTTCAAATTGACTCGCCGCATAACATCGAACCACTCGAGATAATCCATTTACGGAGAGGGCAGCCATCGCCGCGAGCTATACAAGTTTCCCACCGAAAAGCGGCAATTGATTATTGAATGCCCGAGTAGCTTTAACGGGATGTTTTCTGTGATAGAAACGTACGTGGGCATACTGACTTGTACTTTCAGCATGTTTTTTTGTATGTGAAGCTGGTAGATCACCCGAAGTTAAGTGATAACCGCCACAGATGGAAATTTGCAACACTCTTAGGGTTGCGAACCCTAAATAAAGTGAGCCACAGTCACCTCACTTAATTGACGGAGCGCATAAGTAGGGCACTTCTCCACGCCGGTCTTCTGTGAGGTCATGAGTACGGGTGCTTTAGGAGTCATGAGTATGGACTCACGAGTCCATACTCATGACTCGTCTGAAGTTGCACCGATCACGTCACCGAGCGCCTCTCTAACTCCCCTCCATCAAGTTACATAAGCTGGTAAGACATACCGACGAATGGTAGGACATACGTGTTCTGCGAAGGTAGCTCGTTGCACTCCTTGGAGTCCCGTATTATTTCTTGTTCCGCTCATTTGCTTAGGCCAAATAATATAATGATTTAGTTCAAATCGTGTGGTGAAAAATTTTCGATAAAGCTGTGTTTATTTTTTTGACCTTATAAACTCTAAAATGGGCTAATATGGGTTAGCCCAAGTCTTTTTAATACTCCTGTTCGATTCCGGCAGCGGTGAATATCTTTTCGTCCAGTTTTTCTACCAATTTTAATGTTTCATCTTAAGTGCAGAAATAAGCACTATAAAATTTTAGTTTCTAATAAACGTTACGCATTGATTAATGGTTGATGACATTTAGATATATGTTCAACTAGCTTTTCGCCAGCGGCTTCTCTCGCATTGAAGCCCTTAAATAAATATCTTTCTTTAACCTTTCAACCTTTTACAATACTTGTTTCCAATTAAATAGCCTATGTCCTTTCTCGGGCTCTAGACTATCTGTGTAGCGAATTTCATTTAAATCGGTTCAGTAGTTTTGGCGTGAAAGCGAGACAGACAGACAGAGTTACTTTTGCATTTATAATATTGGTATGGATTATTTTAATTAGTATAGTTTACTAGAGACACAAATATATAAGTAAGGCTTTGTAATACCTAGACCGTTCATCATTTTATATATTTAAGCTGACCATCATTTAAAAGGCTCTGTGGAAAGTGGATGAAACTATCTCAGTTACTAACTAATTTATTGACTGTGTCTGGAGTGCGCAGATTCAGTTAGTATACTTTTTAGGAGTTTCGAAATTTCATGTATTAAATATAAGTGTTCATTTTTTAAATTCAACATTCAATGTTCTTTATTTTTATTTTAGTACGTAAAACCACAATCTTTCCTTTGAAAATTAATATATGATTTGTTAAATAAAGTAATATTTATCCAAAATTAAAGGATTTTGAAAATGTAATTAAACAAGACGAAATATTTGCACAACAATTCAGCACAAACACAATCTTGAATTAGAAAGATAACGTGATTATTAAAACGGTATAGGGTAGGACGCAGTCTAACAGGCGTCGAACTTACATAGTTTCGTTAATGGAGTGAGATAATTCTAGGGACACCTTCGCAGTTGCTAATCCGTGACCCTCGTCTATTACACAACAATTGTCGACAATTTGTCGAGGCACGGATGGCGGAGGGAACAGATTGCCCCTGATGCTGTTATCAACGTTATAAATGTGTACACAAATCGCCCGAGTTGGCCAAACAGAAGGGAGAACATAATGAGCGATGAAATCCCTAAACGAACTTTCTTATTAGAAAAAAATATAATATATGGCATTCATGTTACTATCAAGAACAATGGTTTTAACGAAGAGTTTTCGTCATTGCTTTTACATAATATTTTTTATAGTATAGAAGCAAATAAACCATCTGTTTAATCTGTCAAAACTATTACGACGACCCGCCCCGGCTTCGCACGGGTGCATTGCTGATACTAAATATACTCTACTATATTATTCATGTATTATAAAAATAAAATTTCCCCCTGAATCACTTTATCTAGTAAAAAAAAAAAACCGCATCAAGATCCGTTGCGCAGTTTTAAAGATCTAAGCATACATATAGAAGACTTTGTTTTATACTCTGTAGTGATAATAAGTGACGTTTATATTGCAATGTTTCTGTGTTCGGATTAATTTGAGAAGTCAATTTTTTTTTCTCTTACTATTCTGTGCAAGATGGTGATGGTATCGGGGAAAGTTCATCATTCTCCAAGGCGTGCTCAAGTGCAGTACCGAGAGTTGCGTCACAGTTGCGTTCCGTAGGAGATCCCGGAGTCCCTCCAAACAGGTACAGAAGGTGGCCACCGAGGAGGTTTTAGGTGTTACGAACCCCACATAACGTGCTATCATAAGATGACAAGGTATCTTTTGCAGATTTCCAAAAAAAGGTCCTTTCGTGTTGCCTAAAACACTTAACTTCTTTAAATTCAAACTTTTCGAGCCGAAAAGTTAGCCAAAAACTGCTGGACTGTGTGTAAATTTCTCGTAAAAATGTACATGTCTAAACATATGCGAGTGACTTGAAATATAGAATATACGTAGGAACATATTATGCATAAGAGAGTGAGAGAAATACCAAATTAATTAGGTTGTTGTGCAATAAAGCACAAGTTTGTATTTTGTACTGTACATTGCAGCTTGATTAGGACGATTAAACTAAGATCTGACTCCAACAGTCATCAATTATTCCCACTGACAACTCTGACTAAAAATGTTAAATTACAACTGCTCTGTTAATGACACGTTAAAGAGATTTTGATAAATTAAACTGTCGGTTAGCGAAAAGTTTGATACAAAAAAAATCTTTCAACATCCCCTGCTGTTTTAATGTCTTATTTATTTCTTCCGGGCGTAATTTATTTCGGTCAATTCCTTTTTATCGCCATCGATGGTGATTAATGATTGTGTAAGTATTTTTTCGGATACGATCGTTCGTGATTGATGTGTGCTTTGAGATATTTAAACGTCTTCTTCTTGTAAAGCACCTTTCTTGGATTTATAAAATACTAGCTGGCCCGCGAAACTTCGTCTGCGCCAAATCTACCGATATAAAATGTAAATGTCTAATTTATTGCGGAGCCCTATTTACGTCAAAAGACGACAAACGACCGTGCAGTTCACCTGATGTTAAGTGATTACCGTCACTATTAAACATCTAAAACATTGACGAATTTTAGTAATACTTATATTTAAATATATAATAAATAGTCGAATTTGAACCACTCAGTTATTTAATTAAACATTTCAAATCAAATATGCGTCCCTAAAAGCAAAAACAGTTGGCGATTTTGCGTCATAATTAATTGAACCCTAAACTGCTCCTTTTCTTGTGTAACAGAAAGTTGGGTAGTAAATAACGCGGCGCGTGGTGGCAAAATGTTGGTTTAATGGAATATATGACAGAATTTTGCTGGGAATTTCCCTTTTCATTATGTTGGGAAAACTTTACGGTGAGGGAAAACCTCTTTGTTAGTTACGAAGCGAGGGAAGCAAAGAATTCTTCATCGTTTCCTAGACAATAAACTTTGATTGAAACGATAGAAAAGTTAAAGTTCTAAAAGCATTTAGGCGTTGATATTTAAGGTTAATTTTTGCACACTAAGTTGGAACCGCGTACGGGTTGACCTGTGTAGAGCTGCTGTAGAACTTGCTACGTAAAGTGTAGAGGGCTTTGTTTTTTTATTAAATTTTTTTATAGGCGATTAAGTAAAAAATTCTCATATCGCATTTATTAGGAAAAAAAGTTTACGTAAAATATAGAGAAAGTACACTTAAAATAATTATATTTGATTTAATGCTTACAAGTGCACGATTACGGAGCGACAACCTCGATAGCCCGTCGGCACTAACACCTTACACCTTTAACGCACGCATGAGCTCATGCGCGGCCCTACCCACTGTGGAGGGCCTCAAACCCGTGGGTTCTGGCTACTACTACTTCGATGAAGCTTTAATATCCCACGGACTGAAATCTCTAACTTCAGTTAAAACATAAAGAAATATATATATAGTTAAAATGACATATAGGAATATTACGCAATTCCCATAATATTCCCTTCTTTTTTGAGGGCGGGTTAAAGTAAAAAAATCACGGAAATCAAATTTAAAAAGTAGTGAGATACACTATCATATCACGAAACTTCATCGCGAAGTTTTCTGCAGTTTGATTACAACTGTCCAAGCGACAGTTGTACGCTTACAATATAGTATTTACCATAATATATGTCGTTATCTTTTTACCACGTTTGGCTAAAAAATCGTTTGTAGGTTTAGTAAATTTTGGTAAATTTCAGAATTTTTAAAGCCATTTGCCGAGGTCAATACTTTCATTAATTCAGAAAAATGAAATATAGTCATTGATTAATAATACAATAATTAAAAAAAATTATTTCTTTATTCTTTATTATATATTGCGTACGTATTTTTCTAATAACGTTTACCATAATTTAATGTTGACAGAAAACATATTGACACTGAAGCGTACACATATCTGGCCGTTGATTTATTTTGGCGTATTTGATTAAGCTCGAATAGCTGGGAAGCTAATCAAACTGTCATCAAGTAGTGTTTAGACAACGTGCGGTTTGTATTTGCTATTGATCCGAGATTACTAGCAGCACTTTAATAAATTATGTTATAAGCATTGATTTATAATGGTAAATGGCAGTCTGTATGGGGAGTCCTTTGCCCTGCAGTGGACTCTAACAGGCTGAAATATGATGATGATGAGATGACGGTAATTATTTTTAATAATGATTTTGTTCTCATCTTGGGGCATTTACAAAAGAGCTGGGTCATTCAATTTAACGAAGACATTTGATTGTAACAATATGCCGTTGTATTCAGGGTGAAAAACTACTGCTATTATATAAGTGAAGTCCTTTCTTCCTGATTTTAAATAAAATTTGTTAAGCATGTAAAACCACAAAAGCTATTAGGCTAAACAACTATTCAAAGCTCCGTGATGCAGTTGCCAAGGCACTGGCCTCGGCGCCAGGGGTCGTGGGTTTGATTCCCACACGTGATCAAAGTTTGCTCACTGACATTTTGTACAGACTACATTTTCTTTCGATGTTTAACATTTCAAATACAATAAAATGAAAACTATTACGTAATAAAAACATTACACTACTTTATTGTTTGCCGTATAACCATAAAACTATGTCGATGTCGCCAATCGGACTAGACATTTAGTCTGTCAAGAAGTTGTAACATGCAAACAAAATGGAAACGGTACTTTATGACACGATAAGCAGTAATTCTATGACATCCACAATTTATTAACCATTCATTCCCTTCCGGTCAATACGGTTAGCATCAACAGAATCCGAATTTTTGGTAGTTTCACACGGGTGAAGAAACATTTATTAGCTTACTTCATTTTTAACTACGTACTCTTTTTGTACAATGAATTTATTAGCTTGTTACACGATTGGAGTGCGTAAGCTGGGTTTCATTAACAATTCTAAAATAGTTAAAATTTTAAACTATGAAATGAGCTGTGAGGCGCGATCATTCATTAGGGACTCGCAATTATCAGTATTTTGTTGGTAGTAGTATTTTGAAAATTAATAAGTAAGTAACGGTGGTAGGGTGAACAATAGGTGAACCGCCAGCTCGTTTGCCACTTTCTCACAAAAAAAAAAAAGGAAAAAAGAACAGACGTGACCTCTGGGCATCAAAGCAAAACCTCGCACAAGAGCTGTTCATTTATATTTTTCTTTTACTTATATTGTATCACAAATTTTAATGAAAAAAAAAAGCACAAAAGATGAAGACTAACCGTCAGTTCGCGGAAAATATACGCTAAACTGGCAAATTCGTTTTGCCTGAAACACTCGCGTCTCGGCTCTTTGCATAAATCCCACAGGGTATGTTGGGAAATGTGACGTCATATTTATGTGTCATGTTTATGAAGTAACGTGTGCTTTCATTCCAATGTATTATCCCGCATCGGTTAAGGAGACTGATGTCTAATTCAAGAGTTGTTTTTTACTCAAAGGAAAACGAGTCACCGAGATTTATTTCTGTGAACATCATGGTTTCATAAGTGGCTTAAAGTTTAATTATGATCGTCAGTTATAAAATTTTATAAATAAAAATCTAACAATGGATGGCAAAGTTGGCTATATAATATACTAGCTTTTCGCCCGCGGCTTCGCTGGCGTTGAGGCCCTTAAATAAATATGTTTCTTTAAAATATACATATATGTTTTAAAGTTTTTGTAATTAAAAAATAGCATATGTGCTTTCTCAGGCTCTAGACTATCTGTGTAGCGAATTTCATTTAAATCGGTTCAGTAGTTTTGGCGTGAAAGCGAGACAGATAGAGTTACTTTCGCATTTATAATATTAGTATGGATTACGAGATCGCTAGTGATTTGTTTGATTATTTTTTGATGAATGCTGCTTCTTTTAAAGACATCTTTCAGACTTCGATCCAGAGCCATTACCAGAATATGAATATATATCTTGTACAAAGTAATCACAACTATATTATTATAGATTTATGTTATATTACGGACCCACTAATTATCCAAAAAAGGAGTATAATCAGCGCAGATATTGTGATTCTAGTGACTGGATCAAATTGACGAATAAGTAACATTTACTTCTTAGTTTAGCTGTGACTAATCGGGATTGAATATGGGTTGTGTAGTGCGTAACACCACTAGCGGTCTCTTTATATGACGATAGTGTCCTTAGATCTAAATGTTTGCATATAAAGTGGTTGTAGCCATCTGAAAAAAATCTCTTTATTTAGGCTAATCGTAGTTGTAGACTAGTTTCTAAATTAAAACCGAGTGTGCCTACTGGGCTACAAGGCGTTTCATCTTTGGTAAGAAACGAACTTAATATCGCTTCTTGCAATGTGATACGAGCCCACTTGCCGGCGGAATGTTAATAACACAAGATGTACGTGACGTGACACTTTCATTTTTCGTACGGGTATAACGCCCCCTAGCGGGTCCCTCTTTGATGAAAAGTTCATTTTCACTTCGCGTGAAAACAAATTTTATGCCACCTCGGCGGAGAGAGTAATGTGAATTTATACAAATAAACGTAATGAAGTAATATGATTTTCTGGTGTTTCATCAGCTGACAACTTGTTAAAACTATTACACAAAATAATACAAGTTGAGCGTAATAAATTCCGTTATTTCACAAATGTTTTATTCGCTTCAATACAAGAAATTATAAATTACTTAGGTATATGTTCCAAGAACAACCAAGACTTTAAGACCAAATCTTTCTTATACAGTTACAATTCTATCGAAAAAGTTGATATTCTAAAGTATTGTTGTTTTAAGAAAATGAAATTTAATTGTAAAAATTCCAATCCAATATAGCGGTTAACGTATAGTAATGTAATACGCATCCGTTTGTAAAATAAAATATTAACATTAAACAGAAACAATTTTTTTTATTTTATTGAAACAAATGTATATTCCATTAAGTCCTACTCATGAGTAATATCATCAATCAACAAAAGTTGTAAATAGTTACCAGTTTCTGGAGAAAGTGCCGAACGAACAGTTTTGTAATTCATTCCTCCATAATGGAGGAACGAATGCAATTTCGTTTGTGGCAAAATGAAATGAATTATTTATTGTTATTACATCCCTCGGAATATCGTTTTGTTTCTAATAAGAACAAAACTGTGTTTTGGACTTATTATATTAATCCGGGGTAAGGGACAGAAATCCGACTTAGTGCTTCGGTAAGTGCGGTCGGTAAGTGCTTCGGTAAGTGCGGTCGGTAAGTGCGGTCGGTAAGTGCTTCGGTAAGTGTGGTCGGTAAGTGCTTCGGTAAGTGCGGTCGGTAAGTGCGGTCGGTAAGTGCGGTCGGTAAGTGACAGTCTACGGTTCCACGAAAACTGGGTGTCATTTCCGCTTGGAATAATAGGGATCGACAAACAAACCATTCCCATCTCGAAACTTTTCCATGTATACTATTATGTATGCTAACCTTTGACAACAACATAAGCATAATAAAGTTTAATCTTACCTAATTCAGGAGGTATGATTAAAATCCTCACATGAATGAAGAAAGGTTATAATGTTATAAATTACCAAATTTTCAGTGTTTTTAAATCTGACACAAATACTTTTTGATGTTATTTTCAGTCACAGAAATTAGCTCTGTAAAATAATGAACCCACGTTCTATACAATCGCCATCTTTAATTTCTTACTGTTCGGACAAAACGAAACTGGAACATACAGCGGTATGGAGAAATATCGGCTTACCCTTTGTGCAGAGCAAAGTAAGGAGGGAGATATGTATGACCCAATTCAATTAACATCGACCGCTGCGTTGTCTGATTAGCGTTTTACCATTTACGTACAGTGTTTGATTAAGCCGTTAATTTTGTTATTTTGGGTGTATGCACGATATGTGACCAACCTAAAAGAGAAAATCACCGTCTTATGTGCTTAGTTTCATAAAGTATTCTTAAAAACCTGCCAAGTGCGAGTCAGACTCAAGCACGGAGGGTTCCGTACCATTATTGGTACTAATAAAATAATTTTTAGGGTTCCGTACTCAAAGGTTAAAACGGGACCCTATTACTAAGACTCCGCTGTCTGTCTGGCCGTCTGTCACCAGGCTGTATCTCATTGACCGTGACAGTTAGACAGTTAAAATTTTCACAGATGTATTTCTCTTGCTGCTATAACAAAAAATAGTGAAAAATAGAAAAAATAAAATGATAATTAAGTGTGTAAAAAAATCATGTCTGTTGTATGGGATACAACAGACATGCCGTTTTCATAGATAACGGTACGGAACCCTTCGTGCGCGTGTCCTGCTCGCACTTGTTTACTTGATCCTTTAAAAAGTGATTGGATTGATTCAGGCCGAAACGTGAAGCACGAACGAAAATTCCCACCAATCCACAACGAACGCAGCGTAGCTCCTCTTGCATATGCCACGTACGACCTAAAATCGTGAATTCATTTTAATTTATCGTCGCTCGAAATACATTTAATTGAATATGCATTCGGCGGACAATATTCGCTGTGCTCTTGGTAAGTCATTTTGTTCGTGAAATCGTTCGGGAATTTATTATGTAAAAGCTCGACACAATATGTGTATGTAATATTCATGAGTCTATAGGTGGAAATATTGTCTACGTTTTAATATGTATTGTAATGGTATTTTAATATTTTAAAACAAAAGAAAAAGAAGGAGAATATAGAAAATGGGCATGAAAGACCGCCCATAATGCCAAATCTTAGTACCACCACTTAGTGACAAATAATGTCTTAAGCGTGACACTTAAGCGGTGGTGAAAACGAAAATAGCACAAAATTTTTTTAGGTGTCCCTTAAATTTAGGGGTCGATGGTGAAAACTGACACTAAAACAACCATGTGTCTTCCAATCGGTCACAATTACAATGGTTTCCTATTCCTCAACGACACCGTGATTAACTTTTTATTCATTCGCCCCACCGTAATTTTTTGTGTTTCTTTCTTATTAATTATTTCATTTATTTCAACTTCGCAGGCTCACTCATTAGGTTGGCTGCCAAATTCGGAGTATAGGATGTCCAATAGAAAACTTTTTGAATGTCCATAGACAGTTACGCAGTGCTGTTGACGATCCACTCAAGAAATCCTGTTAACGAAAACAATTTTATTGGCAAAGTAAATATTAATCCAATAGTAAGAGCCGTGATAGCTCAGTGTCCGGGCGCTCGCCTTTAATTCAATATACTCGAGCAACCTGAGTTCGATCCCCGCATATTTTCGAAATAATAACAAAAAAAATATTTCGAAGATATGTGAAGTCCGCCAATCCGCAGTGGGCCCGCGTGGTGGACTATGCCCTGATACCCTTTATATAGAGGAGGCCTTTGCCCAGCAGTGGGACATGTATAGGCTGTTACTTTACTTTACTTTTAAATATTAACCGAAAGTATACGTCGTTCGATTCGCTTCTGTATTTCGTGCCTCCAAAAGACGTTGATATAATGACTTGCGGCAAATACTAATAGAAAGTCCCGTTACACTTGTCTGAGAACATAACTAAAATATTACTCATAATTCCGACATCTACATTATAAGGAAGAATGAAACTTACCCTTAAATGTTAAAGAAGTATTATAGGTTAATTATGTCAAAGTATGAATAAGTCAAATTAAATAGATCCAACAACAATTGTAGTATTGTAAGTGAACTCATTCCATATATTTAAAAATAAAGTAATAAAAAGTGTTTTATCCAAAAAAAATACAAAGCAACTGGGAAATTTACTAATCTTATTCGTATAAATAACAAAAGACATTTAGGAACGTATTATACAATGTTTTACTATGATTTTACAATAATTTAATGTATCTTTTGTATATATTCGAATACATATTGCCTTACTGAATATCTCTTTGAAATCAACATAACATTTATTTCAACAAAAAATGTGGAATTGCAATGGCCGAGCGCAATAACTGGAATGGTAAAAATGTACACTCGCACAATGAACTGAGAAATGGAATCGGAAATATTTCAACGAGAATGGCGGGAAATGTTAAAAGTATTTACAAAATGGCGTCACAACAACTTGTTTTGTGGGCCGTATGTTATTTGTAGGTCGCCGCGAGCCGCCGATACGTAATATTAATTTAAAATGGATAAAGATAAACTCACGTTTCCTCATCGGATTCTGTTTTTTTTAAAGATCAATTAAAAATTTGTGTAAGTATACCAGCGTAGGAAAGTAAATTTAATTTTTACAATAAAATTTACTAAGTTAGCCTAATTAATAAGTTAACTGACATCCTTTGATATTCCTATGTGCGGCCGTAAGACAGGTTGGATAAAATGTAATATTTTATGCATTGGCGTTTTGGCTATTTATCAGGGTGAGCCTGGGCCCTTACTTCAAAAAAAAATCGAACACTGTAGAACTGTTAAACAACGCAACGAATTTTGATGAGGTTTTCAACAATAGATATTATTCAAGTGGAAGGTTTACAAGTAGTATATATGCATGTTATAGTAGAGAAAATTCAAGAAATTCAATATCTACATTGCACCTCGCTCGCCTCGCTCGACTTCAATCTGCTTTGGGCGATGAAGGATAGGTGTCCAGCCTAGAATTTCGAATCGGTAACTTAAAATCCTGGGGCGGGCACTAGACCATACTGGG
This sequence comes from Iphiclides podalirius, assembly GCA_933534255.1. Classification (NCBI taxonomy): domain Eukaryota; kingdom Metazoa; phylum Arthropoda; class Insecta; order Lepidoptera; family Papilionidae; genus Iphiclides; species Iphiclides podalirius. Next base: position 473,563 of record OW152816.1, on the reverse strand, counting down.
GTGGGCACGGCCCACCCGAACCCCGCTATATACGCCTATGATTTTTAACAGCACCAAGCTCATAATTATTTCTTTTTTTAGCTATCGACATAAAAATATTTATATCACTGAAAGGCGATTGAATAAAATGGAAAGAAAATATAGGTTTTTCTTCAGTAGTTGGTGAATGCGTAAGTTTCTATATTGTAATGTTCAGAGATAATACCAAAGTATTGGTGCGCGTTGAACCAGAGAAGATTTGTTACTTGCAAGCCCAATGGTTGTTGTATCGCTTGTTCGAAGGCATTTTTGCTGAAAACATATTGTAAATATAAAATACAAGCTTCCATATCTTGCTTTCTGATCTTGTTAATTCGTTATTAAAAGGAATTGAAAGAGGTAAAATGTCACTTTCGTTTATTAATCTTCATGTGGTATCAAATTTATTCCAGGACACGAATTATCAAACCTAGTTCATATTACAATTTGATAACGTTAGAAAGTGGTAGGGTCACGGAACAGTGTTTATTGATGCACAAAAATCCAACTAAGAGACAAAAGAAGCTGTTTTTGAATAACTTTCAAAATATTTATCTGTTTAGGGTTCCGTACCCGAAGGGTAAAACCCTATTACTAAGACTCCGCTGTCGGTCTGTCTGTCTGTCCGTTTGTCACCAGGCTGTATCTCACGAATCGTGATGATTAGACAGTTGAAATTTTTACACATGGTGTATTTTTGTTGCCGCTATAAAAACAAATACAAAAAAAAGAATAATAAAATATTAATGGGTGCCCTCCATACACCAGACATGATTTTTTTTTGCCTTGCGCGAGTCCGACTCGCATTTGTCCGGATTTTTTAAAGTGTTTTCTTTGTTTTTTTAACACATAATTTAAATTTAAATGCCATCCTTGTTTTAGCAGTAGCCAGTATATTATTAAGTAAGAACATTCGTTGAGCATACACATGAACATTCCTATATTTTTTTTACCGTTTATACTAGTCATTGTTGGAAAACCAAATAGATAAACATATCGCGTAAAAAAAAGAAACGGTACATTCCTATAATGAAGTACAGGGCTGAAGAAGTTTGCTGTCGACGTAAGATACAAGCTGTTTGAGGCAAGTTAGTTGTAAAATTCTCGTAATACAATGCATTAAATAAAAGTAAGCTTGCTACGATAACAACGTGCCAAAAATTCGTCAGGAACGAAAGAATGCATATTATTACAGCACTGCCAGTTAGTTTAATTTAATTTATGTTTTATTTTTAAACTGCTAGTTTAATTTTACCGTCAGTCGTTGCAAATGTTGCATTCCAGTTCAAATTTCTATTGGTCCATTAACTCGGAAATCTACCATTGTACTCTGATAAAATCAAATTGGTTTCGTATTCGTTTTTCATATGAGTATAGCGCAATTACTTTATTTCTAAATTTTGCTTTTATTTGTCTTTTATATTAAACTTCGTTGCGCAGTCGTCAAGGCATTGGCTTCGGCGTCAGGGGTCGTGGGTTCGATTCCCACACGGGACAAGTATTTGTGCGACCCACAGATAGTTGTTTCGTATCTGGGTGTTCACGTAGAATTTATGTTTGTAAAACGTCCTTGCAACACAGGACAATGTTATCAAATAGTAAGGGCAATGTTAATAAAAGATGAAATAAAAAAAAAGAAAGAGATGAAAAAAAAGACAATCCAAGATTAAAAACGCGCCACAACGAAGTTGCCAACGCGTATGATAATAAATTACCAGTGCATGATAAAATCCTAATATACTATAATTTATTTCCGCACTTTTAAATCCGTTAAATATCCATAATGAATGATTTTAATAATTCTAAACGTGTTCTTTGCTCTTTGGTTTCATTGTAGTTGTATTACTTCTAGAGAATAAAAAAAATTTAGCCTGGTAAGTCGTGGATTCGGTCCCTACACTGGAAAAATATTTGTAAGACTTACGTGTAATTTTAAAGAATTTACACGCCCACAAAACACAATATTATCATTAAAGGCAACAGATTAATTAAAAAAGAAAGAAAACCGGCCAAGTGCGAGTCGGACTCCGGAAGGGCTCCGTCTATAAAAACGGCAACAAAATCATGTCTATTGTATGGGAGCCCCACTTAAACATTTTATTATTCTGTTTTAAAGTATTTCTTGTTATAGCGGCAACATAAATAAATATCATCTGTGAAAATATCAACTGTATTACTATCACGGTTTATCACACACGGACAGACGAGTAAAAGAGATAAGTAATAGGGTCCCGTTTTACTCTATAGGTGCGGAACCGTAAAAAAGACAAAACAAAAGGAAAATCCCAATGAATGAGCACAAAATGAAATATCATCAATTTAATGTAAAGAAAATCCGAGTCACAGGTTCAGCAACGCGCCGCGGCCCTTTGCATAAATCCCACCCCCCAAACGCCACGGTGGGGTGAAATGCGACGTCATATTTATGGTTATTACGTTCATAAGGTAACGTGCTCTTTTATTCAAACGTATTGCGCCGCATTGGGAATGGGGACAAGTGTAATTGCTCTGATATAAAACGGGGAAAGTCTCGGTTCGCTTAGCTGCTTTTTGTAATGCAATGTTTGTTTGTGTGAATTGATGTGTGACAATGAAAAACCGTCCATTGAGCTATCTCTGCTTATAATCGGGCGTAGTATTTGTGACATGCACAAAATCAAACATATTTATAGATGTGATGGGGATTAAAATTTGTAAAAAAAAATTACGAAAAGTTCTTCGTCGCTGTGGGAATCGAACCCACGTCTTCGGGATTCGCACCCTGAAGCTTTTGCCGCTGAGCTAAACGGCCGATTGCCGCACCGACTTTTATTTTTTTTAGCATTTGAAGAAATGCTTGACCCATCCATTGTTATGTCCTTTCCAGCATACGAACAATTTCGAATATCGTTTTACAACGATAATTCGAACGATAGATATCACTATTGCTTTTTTAGAAATTCAAATTTTAAGTTTTTATTCTAAAAATTTTTATATATAATCTTAATTGTAGAGAGATAAGCGCTATAAAAAAGATGTGATAGGGATTTATTTTAGTTTATATACAATTTGCATTGCAGTCTTAATTAACAATACTTAATTTTTTTTAAATTAACCCCGGACGAGCCAATCCATTCGTGCAACGGCATTCGGCAAACTTACATTAACATATTTTAGCAGTAATAATATATTAGTAGGCAAATATTATTTGTAGGGTGACGGGTGACTTTATAGTTTAGAACTTTTTCAGGTCTAATATCGTGAAGTCATTGTGATCCATTGGTGTCCTCAGAACATAATAATACAGACCTCTCGTACGTAAAAGAGACAAAGTATTACAATGGCAAGAATAAATGATCAAAGAAGGAGGATGCCGCATGATTTAGGTGACAGGAATTCAAGATTGCCATTAGGCGCATTACGAGCACTCGCGCAGGTCTGTTACTCTTCACAAATGAGTTACATTTCATGACATCCCTAAAATTGGTTTAATCCATACTGAGCCATACGAAAGTGTAACAATGTTTAATTATAAGTCACCATTATAAGACTGCGATTGCTTAAGGTTCAACGCCTTACACGCACTTCTCGTAAAAATATAGATCTCATATATAGCCAGAATACCAGGGCTTCATGAGTGTAAATCTTTTTTACAAATAGTTATGTTTTTTTATGTCATAAGGTGGCAAACGAGCTGGCGGCTCACGTGATATTAAATGATAACCGCCACCCACGAACATTTGCCACATCTGTAGGGATGCCGATGCGTTGCCACCTTTTGAGATAGTGAACTCCGGCTACTTCTCACACCGGACGAGGAAAGAGAAGAGGCAGGAGTAACACTTCCACATACTTTTTTACATTCCGCTTCGTGCTTCCACACGGAACGGACGTTACTCTGAGCCGGAGGGCCCATACCAACCGACCCGGAAGCCATCTTGCAACCGTTGTTGCTAATTTTATTTCTTTTATCTCTTGGTGTGCACTGTTCGCCTCATCGTTGTCGTGTTTTGCGGTCTACGGTTAGGGAAGTCTCAAGCAAGAAGAAAGAAGAAACATTATAGAAGAAAGAAAAAAACATTATAGAAGAAAGAATAAACTTTGCCCGACTTCCGAGCGGATAGTGTTAGTGTAGTGTTGTGCTCGTAGGCAGGTTCCTGTCCGTAAGTAGAATTCTACACACATTTCTCGTCTCAGAGGCGGCATTGTCATTTTTACCTGTGTGCTTGTTGCATTAGGCGACAGCTAGGTACTCACCCTAGCGCACCTAAAGCCCAGGCGATTAAAGGTTAAATTTAGGCACACACCTCCCTGTCGCAAGGTGGGGAGGCCTATTTAGAAACCACACGCCGACGGGGCGCAAGCCCCAAAGGCACAAGCGTCGTCATGGGTTCTCTCTTAGAGGAGTTCCTTCGGCAGGAATGCCCCGAAGTATGGGCAAAATATTTAAGCTTCGCGAGGGAACGGCGCCTTGTCGTCGAATTCTCTAGCGACAATCCGGCTTCACCGGCTGCCGCCTCGCCGCCATCTCCGGTGCCCTCTGCGCCACCTATTGTGTCGCCCTCTGCGACAATCGAAACGCCCGTCGCGTCGACCTCCGCCGCCGCGATCGAACCTAACGCGCCTTCCGCGCAACCAACTTCGGCCCCCTTCCGCGCTGTCGCTCCCGACTCACAATCGGACGGCGGCTCAGACATGGAGGTCGAAACGACCCCCGCTAACAACGCGAACGCCGACGGCTTCACCGTCGTCAAATCGCGCAAAAAGGGCAAGAAACGCCCCGCTACGGACAGCGACCACGAAAGCGAGGCCGCCCCGTCAAACCGTCCCAACGCGACGCCCGCTAAAAAGGCATTCGACATTCGCCTCCGAGCGAAAAATCAAGCCACCGCCGCCAATTATAATCCAAGAAAAGGCAAAGTGGCATCAGATATGTTCATGGTTCGAACGCCATAACATACGAGACCCCCGGTCCAAGAATACGCATATGGGTATCCGCGTATACCTCGATTCTTCGGACGATTTCCGCCGCGTAACAAAATACTTGCGCGAAGCTAAGGTAGGTTTCCCACACCTACTCACTACCCGAAGAGCGTAAACTTCGGGTCGTAATTAAGGGCGTCCCAAAAGAGTCGGATGTCGATATGGCTAAGGTCGACGTCCGCACTCAGGGATACCCTGTTCACGCCATGCGTCGTCTCAGGCACCCTCGCACCCGTGTCCCTATGGACATGGTCATGGTGGAACTTGACCCTACCCCGGAAGGTAAGGCCATTTTCAACTCAGCTCAGTGACTTAGTCATCGAGCCCCCCACGTAAATCAGGTGTTGTGGCACAGTGCCACAACTGTCAACATTTTGGCCACACGGCCAATAACTGCTTCGCTCACCCAAGGTGCGTCAAATGCACCGGTGACCACGGCACAACCGAGTGCACGAGGCCGAAAGATTGCGCAGATCCACCGGACTGCGTAAACTGTCACACTACCGGCCATCCGGCTAGTTATAGAGGCTGCGCTAAGGCCCCGAAAACTCCCGCGAGAAAATCTCCCGCGAAGTCTACGTTGCCCAAACCCGCGCCCGTTAAATACATTCCCGCGCCCGTACCCGTCACAAACGCCTGGGCGAAACCCCAGGTGGCCGCGCAGGTAACCGCGCCGGTAATCCCGGTCGCCTCACGACCGATCGCACAACAGCTGCCCGCCTCTCAAACGGCGCCGCAGCCGCAGGTGCAGCCAACTCCGTCAGTTTTCGCGGAAAACAAGGACGACCTATTCGCGCAAATCGCTAATATTTGCAGCTTACTTGATAGAATCAATAGGCAGGAACTCGCCGTATTGTCCGCTAAAATAGCGGCCGCCACATCTGGCCACGAGCGTCTTAGGGCAATTAGCCAACACAAAACGCTTGTGGAAGCCCTTTGGGCTTTTACGAGCCAACCGTAAAAAACAATAGTCCGCGCAATAAAACCGCGCTCCGCCGTGTCGTTAATTAGACCCATAAAAACACCTTAATGGGAAGTACAACCGCAGGTAGAACAAAACCTCGGGCTCTGGTTGTTTCGTATTTCAACGCAAACGGCATAAAGGGTCAAAGGGATGAAATCGCGGAATTCCTTCGCGATTATAACGTAGATATTTTCCTAGTGCAAGAGACATTCTTGAAACCTAGTGTACGCGATCCCAGAATCGCAAATTACAATATTATCCGCCACGACCGGTTAGTAAACCGTCTGGGAGGCACACTAATTTATTATAAACGGTCCTTGCACTGTTGCCCGCTCGACATTCCAGAGCTAAGTCAAATAGAGGCATCCGCGTGTAGGTTAGCGCTCACCGGCCACAGGCCGCTTGTACTAGTCTCAGCCTACCTCTCGGGGAATAGAACCCTACTTCAAGCGACTTAGATACGCTTCTTAACTTAGGCCCTTCCGTGATAATTGCAGGAGATCTAAACTGCAAACACGGCTCATGGGACACCAACAGTATCCCAAATAACAACGGAAAACATCTCTTTAGCTTATCCGATAACCTAAATTTTTGTATAGTCGCTCCCGCGACTCCCACTAGGTATCCTACGGTGGACAACTACCAGCACGCGTCACCGAGTGTCCTAGACATAATGTTATTCAGGGAGGTCTCGCTCGACATCGAGTCGATAGAGACAATCCATGAACTAGACTCAGACCACAGGCCCGTCCTGTGTAAACTGGGTCAGAACGCCGGCGCGGTCCCTCCGACCAAATCCGTAGTGGACTGGCATCGTCTTGAGGTCAAACTCAAGGCCTTGGACCCCCAGGACTTAGTAGACTTACCCGAGACGATAGCTACGTTCGATGACGCAAATCGAGCGATAGCGAGTCTCCACGAAACTATTACTTCCGCAGTCACAGACTCGGAACGGACGGTGAAACTGTCGGGCGACCGACGGTTTAACTTCCCGCCCGACCTACGACTGCTAATTAGACAGAAAAATGCAGCCAAACGCGCCTTCGACCGATACCGATCGGAATCGAACCGAACCCTACTTCGACGCCTTCAGCTAGAAGTCAAAGATCGAGTATCGGAACACCGACACACAACGTGGGACACTCTCCTAGAGGACATCGAGCCATCGCACACCGCCTACTGGCGGTTGGCCCGCAGTCTGAAAGCAGACCCCCGCGAATCTCTACCGCCGTTAGTTAGACCTAATAGCGCTTCAGTAGCCCTAGATGACTCCGAAAAAGCCGAATGCCTTGCGGACAACCTAGAGCAGCAATGTACGCCATCGCGCGAACACACCGATTCAGTCCACCTAACGGAGGTGGACCACGTAATCGAGACTAGGGCTGCGCTTCTACCGGAAGGCGAACCTTTAAATTCAGTGACCCCCGAAGAGGTCCAAGATATTATTAAAAATTTAAAACCAAAATCCGCCCCGGGCCCAGATAATATAAGTAATAAGATTCTCAAAGCTCTCCCTGGGCCGCTTATCTGTTTACTGGCGACCATTTTCAATACCCTTCTCTCCAGTTGCTCCTTTCCGGACGACTGGAAGCAAGCCACGGTTATCGGCATTCGCAAGCCGAATAAACCAGCGAATCAGCCCTCTAGCTATCGTCCCATCAGCCTCCTCAGTTGCCTGGGGAAGCTCTACGAGCGGCTATTGTTAAACAGGCTCAAAGAGCACGTATTTTCCAACGGCCTTCTGCCGACGGAACAATTCGGCTTTCGAGCTAGACACTCTTGTCCCGATAAGTTATACCGCCTAACGGAGTACATCCTAAAAGGCCCTAACCACCCCAAACACATTAGTACAGGGGCTCTCTTCTTCGACGTCGCAAAAGCATTCGACAAAGTCTGGCACAACGGCTTGCTTTACAAGCTGTACACACTCAAAGTGCCAGATAGGCTCGTACACACCATCCGGGCCTTTTTGTTTGACCGCTCTTTTCGATATCGAGTCGAGGGCACCCTCTCCACAAGCCGCCGCCTCACGACCGGCGTACCACAAGGCTCCTGCTTCTCACCCTTGTTATTTACGCTCTACACGAGCGACATACCTAGAGACCCCCACGTCAATCTCGCGCTTTTCGCGGATGACACGGCGCTCTTTTACTCAGACCGCAACCTCAGTCAATTAACGACTCGACTCTAAAGCGCTGCCGACCGCCTCGGCAATTGGTTCCGCAAATGGAGAATCGATATTAATCCAGAAAAAAGTGTGGCGATTCACTTCACTCGTAGCACCCCCAACCCCCATCCGCCACACCGTTACAAAAGTCCTCGCCAGTACAGAAAGTTGGGGCAAATATCACTATATGGCCAAACTCTCCCCTGGGAGAAAACGGTCAAATATTTAGGAGTCACTTTCGACTCGCGTATGACTTTCACTACGCACATCAATCAAGTCCGACACAAAGCCGCGTTCGTCTCCGGCTGGCTACACAATTTAACGAATAAGCAAAGTAAAATGCCCTTAAGGCACAAATTACTCTTATATAAAGCTTGCGTAAGGCCAATCATGTCCTACGCATGCTTGATCTTCGCACACATAAATCCTACGCGCATTAACAAATTGCAAGTAGTTCAAAGTAAGTTTATCCGCCGCGCAACCGGTGCGCAATGGTATCAGCGCAACGTCGACCTGCACAGCGATTGCAGACTCCCGACGATTCGCGCACATTTTAAAGGTTTGACAAAAAGGTTCTTCGATAGAGCCCAGCATCATCCCAACCCTCTGGTGGTAAGCGCAGCAAACTACCAACCGGACACAAACGCGAACGTAAACAAGCGTCGTCCGCGAAACGTCCTCATCGACCCGGTCGACGAAGAGGACTTAGATACGATGGACCCACCGCCGGGGGTCCCGCCGGATAACACTACACCCACAGTTAGTGTAACAACAATCACACCAGTTCGCCCTCGCCTCCGAGCACGGCGAGACCCACACAACGCGTACACAAGGTACACCCGCGTTCCGGGGCGGTTCTCACCGCTCCCAGCCACCGATTAGCTAAATGCACAGTCGACGGCCGTCGGGGTCTCGGTCCGAACCGGCGACCTCGACGGCCCTTAGATGACACACCATAGTAGTTAAACGCACGCATGAGCACATGCGCGACCCTACCCATAGCGGAGGGTCCAAACCCGTGGGTTCTGGCTAGCCCACCGGTTCTGCGTCCGATGAAGCTTTAATAGTCTCGGGACTGAAAGCAAAAACATCAGTTAATACAAGATACAAGATACTTCCACATAAGTCTCATTAGCCAAAATACTGTAGCTTCACTGACATGATTATAAAATACTTTACAAATCTCTTGTATTTACGCGATTACACATTATAAATGAAACTAATTTTACGGATTTATCGCGTTTATTTTTAATTTTAATTCCCGACGTTTCGAACCCTTTACAGTGTACATGGTCACGGGACAGACTGAGGTGTTAGACGTCATCGTCATCGTTAGATTGTCATCGTTAACCCGGGCTACCGTCAGTTTTTGAATTATTAATTTTGTGTCCGATCTTTGCAGAGGGAGCTAATTGTATCTTGTAGTGGTTCATTTGGGCCTAGATTTAATTTTATTGATGACAGGATCCCAGCTGATGGTAGTACTTTACAAATCATTAGGAAAATTTAATGAGGATTCTAAACAACACGAATACATGACTATCATCATCTATACATCTATACAGATAAATAAATTGGAGTATCTGTTTGCAATATTAAAATAACCACTTTATTAAATTATGCATTTAATTGGATTATACACGATACATATACCAAAATAACATTCTTTACAATTTTTGTCGTGTCTGTCTGTTTGTTCCGGCTAATTTCTGAAACGGCTGGACCGATTTGGACGGAACTTTCACTGACAGATAGCTGATGTAATAAGGAGTAACTTAGGCTACTTTTATTTTAGAATTTTTTTTTATTTCAAATTCCACGCGGTCGAAGTCGCGAGCACAGCTAGTAATAAATGAAATTGTTGGTGACAAGCGGATCACACCAAAATCTACTTGCGTCTGTGTGTAAATTAATAGCACGAAGGTGTCCACAATTTTTGCCGAGAGTTCTGAACGAGCAATTTCGTAAATTTCCTCTCACCATTACATTTCGTCCGAGGTGAAATGGAAAGCGTTATTTATTGTTATGATATCTCGCGGTGGGCCATGCTTTTTTGTCTGTATCTTTATTATAAATGTACTCATATTGAGAAAGAGGAAAATAGGTGATTCATTAACATCGAAATGATGTACTTGGCCAATTCAAAATCACTTTTTTTAGGTGGGTTTGATTCCAGCAGTGGAAAAACTTTTCGTCCATTTTCCTAAAAATTTTAATGTTTCATCTTATGTGCCAAGATTACATCTATAAAAAATTAAAGTGTGATTGGCGTAAAAAAATTAAGTTACAATTGTGCTGTTATTGTTCTATAGATTCGCTCCAAATGTTGTTAGGCATACACGCGAATTTCGATTTAAGTTTTCTGTTTCACCCAAGAAGCGGCGGAATATTAAAAACGGGAAGTGGTGAACTATTTGTTCCCGAGTAAAGTGAGAAAGATGGTTTTCACACGTTTCAATTAAAATAAACCGGAGACTCGCCTTATTGGCTTTTTACTTTAGCGAACAATTTTCCTTTCGCCACAAAATAATTCCGTTTAAATCGGTTTGACATAAACATAATTTATTGCTGGGCATAGTTATATCATAGGCATAGCATAAACAGGCTTTTTATACCGCTGATAACATGATTCGAAATTGTTTGTATGTTGGAAAGGATACAACAAAAGGCGCCAAGCATTGCTTCAAATGCTAAAAAAACATGTAGATAAAACACGTTAAGATTTTCATCGGTTGGCAATCAGCCGTTTAGCTTAGTGGCTAAAGCGTCAGGCCGCGAATGCCGAAGACGTGGGTTCGATTCCCACAGCGGCGACAATTTTTTCGTACTTTTTCTACAAGTTTTAATGTTTAGTAGTGCAGAGATTAGCACAATGAAAATCTAGATTTCTAAAATCATATTGTAAAAATCGATTTCACATAGCAATGGCGACATCTCTCGTTCGAATTATCGTTGTAAAACGTAATGTGACATGCACTACCCCTGCCTATATCGAGCTGATTATAAACTTTCACCGTTAATTGCGTCTGTGCTGAGGTTTTTACTAAGGTCCATTAACAGCCCCAGTGCCGGATTAACGATCACGTAGCAAGAGTTGCAATTGCTCTATCTCTGTCTGACCCTTAATTATTTAAGTGAAATTAATTAAAAAAATAAGAGTATTGAATTGTTTTTTTTTTACTAATTTATACTTAAGAACCCATAAGATCAAGGGCTATTTGAAAGAATTTGCTACGGGCCCTGCGCTTGCTTAATCCGGCACTGACTAGCCCTGTGCACGGGTACTGGGGCATAGGTTATTTATTATTATTATTTTTTTTATGTGAGAAAATGGCAAACGAGCTGGCGGTTCACCTGATGTTAAGCGATAGCCGCCTGCCCATGGACATTTGCAACACCCGTAGGGTTGCAGATGCGTTGCCACCTCTTAATAATGTGGGCCCCGGCTACCTCACTCACCAGACGAAACGCAGAAGTGTAACACTTCTACTTTACGCTGGTCTTCTGTGAGGTCGTGGTACTAACCCGGACGGACCTGCCCATTCGTGCAACAGCGAACACTGTTGCGTGTTCCTGCCTCCGTTAAGTTATTAAGACTGATGAAATCAAATGATATCACGGAACTTGAAACTACCTAATGTCGTATATTATATTATTAATTAAATCATATAAAACATAGGTGACATAAGCTCGCGTTAAAACGACGTAAGCGCATTTTAAAATACAAGTGGCGACATCTATCGAAAATTATTTGTACTAATGCAACGTAAAAGTTTAGACAATTCGATTTCCTTAGAGGCGATTAGGAGTAAGTATGTAACATGAGGCGAATAATAAATCATCCTAATTTCCTTTCCCGGTGGACGCCTTGACAGCTTATATCGGAACCCAACGGATTACACACAAAAAACAACGGGGGAAATATGAAACTATTTATAAGTAGTAGTACTAGTTTTATTGGTAGTTGATTTAGTAGGTCTTTTCTACGTGTTGGTAATTCAATACCATAAAAAAAAAAAAAACATTGACGACTTCTACTGCATCCGCGGAACTAAAGCTGTTGCGTTATTTCCTCACTAAAGATATTATAATATATACAAATACAATGCAGATATGACAATAGTGCACCGTAACTGAGGCACTCGTATCCAATTGGTGTAATTGTTGCAACTCTATAGATCGCTATCTCTTTCCGTCTCGTACGCTCTATATCATCTGTCACATTCACTTAAATATGTCATGTAATGTAAAGCGAAACGATTTTTAAACGCCGCACTGTATTGATATACGTCATATATTATATTATTTGGAATCATTGTTCCGCACCATATGATTGTCTTTCTATTGAAACAAAACCGAACGAACGAAACGAACATGAAAATATCGAATTGTTATCCACCTTATAGTCCATGTATGTACTTTGTTTGACATTTTACCGTCAATTTCGGCAGTACAGCCTCGACATAATGGCGAAAGCGAAACGAATCACACTCATTCATTCAATTCGCCGTCACTCTACGTTCACGATAGAATTCAATTTCGTGCGTGACATTTTTATTTATAAAAACAGAAATGCATTTACGTTATTTACAGGGATTTCGGTGAATTTCAATAAGCGTAACAGTGATTTTCCAAGAGTATTATACGTTGGCGTAACACGATTTTGATTACAAATAATAATTAACTCAACATTATACAAAGAAAATAAAAAAAAAATCGAATTTGAAAATAAAAAAAAAATAAAATTTCATTTCACAGTAGCGTCCATGGCCATAATAATGAATACCGTAAAGATTTATAAAGTAGTTTTAAAATACAGTAAAATCCTAGAGTACAGTACTAGTACTACTTACTTTGCACGTGCAATAGATCTTTTCCCGGTTTCCAGTACATTGTGCCCAATTTCCTCAATATCACGTACTGTATTCACAGAAAATAAAACATACTGATTTGAAATACCTATACCAAATACGTTGTAAAAACGATTTTCGAAATTGTTTGTATGCTGGAAAGGATATAACAATAGATGCGCCAAGCATTGCTTCAAATGCTAAATAACAATGTAGAAGGAAGGCGTTAAGATTTTCGTCGGTGTGGCAATCAGCCGTTTAGCTCAGTGGCTAGAGCGTCAGGCCGCGAATGCCGAAGACGTGGGTTCGATTCCCACAGCGGCGACAATTTTTTAGTACTTTTTTTACAAATTTAATATACCAAATAGTTAAAAATCTTTGTGAAAGGTGGTCCAATTGATTGTAATAGTACTGTTAGAAATAACTAAAAAACTGGTCAAACTACAAATTGAACAAAATAAGGGGAAGATTTATGGTCCGTAGAGGAATGTCTGTCTCTCTCTTTATACTCATATAACAAACTTGACTAGCTTAGCGGCGCTAAGCCTGTCTAGTTTTGACTTGATTCATTTTCTTCATAATTATGAAATACGTTCTTTATACGTTGACTAAAACCTCTTTCTTGTATGTTATTACATACGTAGTATAGAGAAAAATAGTGTATGTTTGGAAAAATACCGGCCAAGTGCGAGTCGAATCTCAGTGCCACTATCTATAAAAGCGATAAAAAAATCATGTCTGTTGTATGGGAGCCCCACTTAAATATTTTTTATTCTATTTTATATTATTTGTTGTTATAGCGGCAACAGAAATACATCATCTGTGAAAATTTCAACTGTCTATCTATCACGGTTCATGAGAGACAGCCTGGTGACAGACGGACAGACAGACATACAGACAGATGAGTCTTAGTAGTAGGGTCCCGTTTCTGCTTTGGGTACGGAACCCTAAAAAAGCACCTCCCACTTTGCTATTGCCGAGCAATATTGTGCCGTTTGTATCAAACCCGTCTAGAGCAGATTGCGTCCGATCTCCTGCAATAACACTCAATAGTTCCCTTTACGTAGTTTGTAGATGTCACGCTAGCTTGTACTCTCAAATACAACGAAGACGTTTCAATCAATTCAAGAATTGTCGTCTAAAACTAAATAAACCACAATTGAAAGCCTTTGACCCATCGTTTTATATTATTATTTTTTTATATGTGAAAAGTTGGCAAGCGAGCATGCGGTTCACCTGATGTTAAGTGAATACCGCCGCCCATGGAAATCTGCTACAACAGAGCGTTCCAGATGCGTTGACAACCTTTTGAAAATTGGGCTCCGGCCACCCCACTCACCAGACGAAACGCGAAAGTATTATACTTCCACTTGACGCAGTTCTTCTGTGAGGTCGTGGTACTTACCCGGACGAGCCTGCCCATTCATACAACCGTAATTACTTCCATTACTTCCATATCGATTAACATAATGTGTAATATTGATTATAATGGCTCGATCAGCGCAGTTTTTAGTGTGGCAGGGCAATGCGGTAGCCTCCGCTGTTGTAAAAATGGGCAGGCTAGTTCGGGGAAGTTATTTAATACCTGCGTCCATGCTCGAAGGCGTTATGCTTTTAAAATATCGATGTTGAAATTAAGGCGAAAGGTTTGTTCCGCCAAGGTAAGTGCATTAATCTAAAGAAATTCGACTTTGCTAGAAGAAAACAGCAGAGAAAACATATCGTAAATGGAAAAAGCTTCCTGTTCCCTTAAAGAGATAGGCAGCTTATACAATGACCTATGTCATTCAAACTACATTAATTAAAAAAAATAAAATCGAACTTTTAAAAAAAAATTCAAAGCTATTGAATAAACATAAGACTATGAGGAATTGCCGATTCGTGGTGAATTTTAAAAAATTCATTATTTTTGTAACGGAAACATTCATCTACGCCTCCTTCGCTTTTTGTAGGGTCTTATTTATTTCCTTTGGGTAGTACTGGTAATTTATTTCAGTCAATTCCATTTACAGCCATCGATAGTGATTCACGATTGAGTGTGGAGTGTTTTCAGGAAGCCATCGCTCGAGGCTTACGGATAATTTGGGACGACCCGATTGGCGTGGAAGGTAGTGACGCTGCCTCTTGCGCCAGAGGGTGTGGGTTCGATCCCCACTGCTTGAAAAATATATTGTATGATGAACATCGTGTTTTTCCAGTGTCTATGTGTTTATTTATGTATAATATGTATTCATTTATGTTATGTATATGTTATGTATATGAGGGTACATAATTATGTATTACGCGAGGCTCTGGCCGAGACAAAGACAGTGTGTAACTGACTGCCTTGTAGTTTGCTTGCATCCATCTCTAAATACATAACAATTTACAAAAGAAAAGTATGTTTAAGTACGTCTATCAGTTTTCTGGTACAAATAGTACAAACATTGCTTAGTTTGGAACAAGTATTTTTTTTTCATTATTTAAAATTATTATTTAAATTTTAATTATTCCTTCATAGTGTATGCACATGCATTTACTCAGTAAAATAACTTTTGTTCCTTTAATTTGAACGTTGAACATACCAGGTTAAAGTGAATATTTCCTTTATTCTTTACAGCAAACAAGAGTTACTTTGCCGATTTCAATAACAAATGGAAGACGGGAGCTAGTTATTACATTGGAAAAAATCACAGCATACTCGAGCAACCTGACTCGGGGTCAGCACCAATGAAATTGTTAATTTTAAGCGCTGACTTATAACGTGCTGAGTGGTGAAGGAAAAAATCGTGAGGAAACCCGTATATTTACGAAATAATAACAAAAGAAAAACATATCGAAGATACAGCGGAGTCGGCCAATCCGCATTGGGGTCGTGGGGTGGACTATGCCATAATAGTAATACCCTCTGTATAGAGGTAGACATTGCCCGGTAGTAGGACGTATATGGTCTGTTACATTACTATACTTTACAACATGTGAATAATTTATTAGTGGTATCCATCCTAACCTACGCCCGCGGCGCGGAACCCACTATCTTAGCAACTGCAAGTGATTACGGTGGTAGGGCCACGCAGCAGCCTCGGCTGTTGCACGAATTGGCAAGCCCGTCTGGTGAGTGAGATAGCCGGAGCCCAATTTTCAAAAGGTTGTCAACGCATCTATAACCCTCGGGTGTAGCAGATGTCCATGGGCGGCGGTATTCACTTAACATCAGGTGACCCGTCTGCAGGTTTGGCAACTTTTCACATTAAAAAACGTAATATTATAGAACTCGTTATTAATAGATAGACATTTACTATACGGATATTGTATGTAATGTAATCCATACCTAGTATGGACTTCATAACATACAACAGAATGTTATTTAACAAGCCATGTACTCATGGAGACGGCACAATGTCGCTTGTAATGGAACACGTATTCTGAGACTTGAGTTGTTGATCGATCACAAAATCATCCTTTATAATGGAGCGATACTCGTATTTTATATAAGTAGATCCATGAACTAATCGATATAATGTTAGACTCGAGGTGTGCTAAAACATCTAATGGAAAAAACTGTTCCGTAAAGGAGACGGAAACGGCTTACCTGACCGTAAGCAACTGTCGCCCATAGACTATTGAAACCACAGATAAGTGCCAATGTATTATCTTCAAAGGAATCTGGCCAGAGTAAGGTAACTGATGAAAAAACAGCAAATGCAAGCCAATACAGTCGCAATTATTGAAATTACATTTTTGAGTATAGGAATTAGTTGACCCGCGAAAAATTGTCACATAGTACCTTGATTGGCTAGCTAATGTAATAAATAATATGCAAATAAGTATTTATCCATCAAAGCAATTGCACACACCATGGTAAAAATAAGACATTAAGAATAAAATTAGATGGCATTATCATACCTTCTTTACAAGAATTTTGAAACAAAAGTACTTTTGAAAACTTTAACTTTATTCTACCTGTCTATTTTTCATCAATGGCGACAAATATAAGCTTTGTAATGGTATTTGAATCATTAACGACATAAGTTGAATGGCGTATACACAAAAAAAAAGACCTTGGAGAAATAATGTATAAAGATTATACGACATTTATCTGCAGTGTCTAGATTGTCGCCAAGAGCTGCTCGCGACAGGCAACTAACTTCGCGACAAGTTGTAACGAGATCACATTCGTTAAGTCAGCAAGCAGCGGGGGGCGAGATTAAGGCGTGTTCAAGTTTCAGAAACTAACAGTAACTCCCCCGAACACGGGGCTTTCTTAAGACCCGCCATTTTTCACGACGCCTCGGTCATGTTGCGACGTGAAAGTGCCAAAAGAAAGCGTTGCATTGGTGGGTTTTTAAATTCATCGCCCGACAGGAAGACTGAAATTGAAGACAAGATTGTCGCAACTTTATTTGAACCAAATCTCTCACCTGTCACTTGACGTCACCTTGAATTATTTTGTATGTCTTTTATGTAAAACAGCCCTCGCGAGTGATATTCGTGCAAAATTTGTTCTGCTTTTAAAATGAAAA
Organism: Iphiclides podalirius; assembly: GCA_933534255.1. Lineage (NCBI taxonomy): Eukaryota > Metazoa > Arthropoda > Insecta > Lepidoptera > Papilionidae > Iphiclides > Iphiclides podalirius. Next base: position 456,100 of record OW152816.1, on the reverse strand, counting down.
CTCATGAGGGCGTGCTCAAATCATCATTTTTCATACACATATAAATATTTATATGGATTATATGTTTATGATATTGTAAAATTTTAATGATAGCTTTTTTCGATTTGTAATAAATGCACCTACCTAAACTTTCATTGCTTTTTCATGAGATAATGCTTAATGCCTTCAGAATTATTTTCCAGTCAACCTTGGGGTGTACATTTGTAGGTACATTATGTTTGTGAATATGGATATTTGGAATATCGGACGGTTTGTAAGCGCGCCGCGCTACCAGGCTTTGAAAACAGTGACGCTAACAAACTAAGCAGACGAAATGCAAAGATATAATAGAAAAGCCCGTTGTTTTTAATGTTCGATACATATAACCTGACGGTGGTAACCCTCCATTGACTTGTAACAATAACTTTACACTGATATTAGATTTTGTAAACATTTATAAAAATATGTTTACGTGAAACATGGTGATTATTACCGTAATCCTTACTAATAATATAAACGCGAAAGTTTTTGTATATGGATGGATGTTTGTTACTCTTTCACGCAAATACTACTGTATGGATTTTAATGAAACTTTACAATAATATAGCTTATACATCAGAATAAGACATAGGCTATAATTTATATACATATTTTATGTATACAAAGAAAGAAAGAAAAGTTTATATTGTCTATGTATTTATATCAGTCTTTCTGTCTGAATGTTACGCATTCAGCCTATTTCTACGCAGACGTAGTCACGGGCAGCAGCTAGTTATTACATAAAACACGTTTTAAAATTTAGACCCCATCTTTTATCTTATAAAATAGACTAAAAAGCTTACCTTATCTGTTTGATCCTAAAATGTAAATTTTGAACGTACGAAGACTGAATTATGAAGATGCCATAGCTGCACTCGATTCACATTAAGTATAAATATAAGTTCCGTACGTAAAGTCAGGAGTATTAAGATGGCAACAACACACGTTCATAAAGAGAACAAGGCAAAATTTAGGTGACAAATTTTCAAGTACGCCATTAGTCGCATTAATAACGAGCGCAGACCTCTTATTTTTGTAAATGAGCTATATTTTATAGTGACACATCTGAAATTGGTTACACGGTACGGTGCCCACAAAGTCTACAAATAATTTGAATGAAAGTCCAAAAAGCATGTTATTTTGAAAATACTTTTTGTTGCACATAATTATGTTGTCTCATCTTAAGGCTTTATCCTTACGTCCATTCGTCCTTAATGACGATAATAAATAAATAATTTTGCATTATTTTGGATAGCTGAAGATATAAGATTTTTATTTCATTATTGAGTGGTCCTTAATTATACAGTATATATACGAGTTATATACTTTTGTTGATAATTGGAGAATGCTCAAACTTTGGATAAACTCTTTAGTATCTTTTAAAAAATAATAGGAGACACGCGAGATTTAATGATTTGTTTGAGATCTGATGTATGGAAAAAGAGAATTTATCAATCAAAACACTAGGACGCAACGTTACAATGTTTTTCTGTAAAGATCGCGTGGGAAATGACGTAAATCAAAAATCAACAAGGTTGTTGAAGGAGGTTATACTGCACTATACAGAATCAGGGGATTATAGTACGTACGTTTGCCTACCCCGTGAGGAATAAATCATATCATAAGATCACATATCTTGTCATTTACTTATTTTATGAGAAGCAATCCTTTCAACCTCCCTCAATTATTTTTTAAATCAAACGCAAACAATGTCCCTACTGTTCACAATGCGGTCCAGACGTGTTTGCGATTGACCTCGATGTAAATTCCATCGCGCCAAATCCGATCACATATCGGGAAATAATAAAATTTCGGGGGCAACACATGAAAACATCAAAATATTTTCGCCTTTATGGTTCTCTGAATGAATTGAGTTTGACACTTTATAGTCAATTCCAGCTAGACAGCCGCGACGCAATGAAATCGCATTCGTTTCGCCATCGCAGTTTTAATAGTGAAATTCAGTTTCACCGCGGTGTTTATTGCATTTTTTCATTCCGAACTTCACACCAAACACCTTATTTTTCTGTGGGCAAATTCCTTTATTGATCCCCTGATACTGGAACAGGGGAGTGGCAGGGGTAAGGGGGAGTCCTAGTCAGAAACGGGCACCCACTAAATAACCCACGTTGCACCTGTCTCTGTCGAATCGGCTGGGGACAAGGGAACACGTGGACGCAATCTACCGCGAGAACTAAGCACACAAAAGAAGATTTAAATACTGTGGATCTATATCTTTTGACACATTCATGAAATTGTTAACTTGATAAAAATATAATATATATAATAATTTGATTAACATGTGTAATACACCCAAGTAAACACGTGCAAGCAGTTACTCGCGACTTATTGTAATCCGTTAAGTAGTTTTATTTAGTAGGTAGGAGATATTTGAGCGCGTGAAAACGGAAAACAGTTACTAATTACGAGCGGATAAAACGAGGGAAGTCCCATCTGATGATGCGAAACTCAAAATTCCCGGTATAATTAGAGGGGCTTGGGCACCAACTTCAAATAATTACGTTGAGTCTATTGAAAGGTGGACTCTGTCATTGAAACGGTTCCTCTCAAAGATCGGGAGCGTGTAACTCTTACTTAATTCACTACAATTTTCTACCTACCTTCATAAATGTGAATTTAATAATAGAAAACTGGTGGTATATTTAGAATATTCGGTCGATTTTTTGTTTACATACCAGTAAGCGAAGAATTCTGAAAGAATGAAAAGGAAAAAAAATATTAATTTTATTGTAATGAACGAAAATAGTGACGGTAAAAATAACTTAGTATGTAAATAAAGTAATTGGAGTGATTATTTGAACAAATGTGCTTAGGATTACAGTAAACTATGAAAAATATTACAGTTTTAGAGAAGGGTGTTGTTTATAGCTGTGAATTCACACAAACTTATTTAAATATAGAAAGGTAAACGTCAGAAACAGTTGTCCCCTGCTGTATCCCTTTCGCTTGCAGTATATGTAATCGCAAACAAATTGATTGTGCTCACTTTAAATCGCAATGTTTATTTGTTTTGTGACAGGCTCCTAGCCATGTGTATGTATTCCTTCTCGTTTCGTTTTGCAGGTGCGCTATAACTTCCATAATTCTTCAACGAAATTACTAATTCAAACACCATATTAAAACTTACATTTGCACAAGTAGAATAAAGTCGATATTTTTATAAAAAGAAATCGTTTAAAATTTATTTTTAATGAACATATGACAATGCCATCTATTGACAATTTGTTGATGGCTAGCGATATTCTTCAAAATTATAGTATCCTTCATTGATAAGTACTTATTTACGCATCGTTATATTACCATTTGGTGAGTATTCTGGTACTCTACGAAAATTTTCCACGGGTCAACCAGTCTAGTTTCATTTAAAATCGAAGATTTCAAACTTATAATTTTAATTAAATTTTAAACTTTAATCCGATAAAATAAATAAAAAGCTAAAGAAATTTTTTTATCGCATTTATTTATGGATTTTGAAATAACCATTTTTATTTTTTTGCTTTTATACAAGTAACGAAAGCCGTAATGTTTACTTTCAAACTTTGTCCCCGTAAACTACATAAAATTTCTTCGACGCTTAAAATGTGTACCCTTTGCTCCGATATGCTTAGAGAGTTGCTCTCTCCGGGGGTCCTAAGCTAAAGACAAACAAGCGAGGTGGTGAGCAAACGAGGTACCTTGTTACAACTAAAATCGTTTTGTTTACGCAACCAAAGCTTTCGTTTCATTTATTTGAAAAAGACATGGCCGCCGTCTTGAAATCGAATCGGGACTTTTGGTTTATTTCTGTTGGAAAGAATGCTAGAAAAGATTCCTAAGAGCTTTTTTAGGAAAGAAAAGGAAAAAGTTACAGTAAAAATAGGTTAAGTTGATTTATAGGAATTATTTTGAGCAAAGACATTATTTTCATTGAAACATATGTGGCTTATAAAATAAATTTTGGCTATAAAAATGATGCCTATACAGCGCGTCGTTACCATCGCTACAATAAATGAACACACATATAGGGGATAACAGAATTTTAAATTACGTAGTTCATTTGTAAAACATTCACATTCTTTAAAACATCAATATTTACAGATTTTGTTTCTTTTTTACTTAATTAGTTTGTTTGAAAAATAAAATTATGGATTTTGTTTAACGTTAATATTTTTTATGATTATTGGCAAGTAGCGTTAGACGTGTGTTCATTTATTTTTCCAAAACAAAGAATTTTAGAACACCCTTATAGTCTCGTATAGATTAAGTCCTCATCTGCATAAACACCAGAGGAACCTTATTACGAAACGGTGGTAGGTAAAAAGTGACTATCGATGAATCAAATGTTATGATTCTTATTTAGATGAATAAATGATTTGATTTGATCACAATCTGCTACAATACATCCGTTATTAATTGACATAGCTCCTATCTCGTAAAGAATTTTCCGGTGGAAGGCTTCATAGACTCTGTACAACGGATGTAAATACAACTCGAAGTACCTAAGTTAATGCAGCACTCTGGTATCGCATTAATGTAGAGCAGGGTCCTAATGGCCCATTTGGTTTACGGTGGACGGTATCTGTAATAGTTGATAATGCCTCGTTGTTACATTTCTTTTATTAATTACATTAAATTTAGGTTATTTAGTGTAAATGACTGTATAAATTTTGATTCTAAATAGATTGATAATGGTGGTAGAACCATGCAGCAGCCTCGGCTGTTGCACGAATAGGCAGGCTCGTCCGGGTAAGTACCACGACCTCACAGAAGACCGGCGTAAATTGGAAGTATGTCAAATACTTTCGCGTTTCGTCTGGTGAGTGAGGTAGCCGGAGCTCAATTTCCAAAAAGGTTGTCAACGCATCTGCAAAACCTCGGGTGTAGTAGATGTCTATGGGCGGCGGTATTCACTTAACATCAGGTGAACCGTCTGCTCGTTTGGCAACGTTTCACATAAAAAAATTATATACAATTAGTATAGATCTCTAGAAAGTCTTACAATTTATCTCCACGCCCCGGGTTGACTGGGAGAGAATGCCTTTATTAAGTTCGCCTTTTGTAATTAAGTATAAAGATAATTGCAATTAAGTAAGGTAATTGCAATTAAGTATAAATAAAATAATAAAGTTATGTTTCAAGAATGTCACTGTTAGTAAAATATATTGATAGAAAGGTTTTACAGTTAAATACGTATATCATATACGTTATCTGGGGCACTTACTTCTTTTTTATAATAAATTTACTCATATACACATCGAAAATGATGACGAACCGAATGGCGTAGTGGGCGGTGTGCCTGCCTCCTGCGTCAGAGGGTGTGGGTTCGATCCTCATATTAATGTATTATTTATTTATTTATTTTATGCGAAAAGTTGTCAAAGGAGCAGACGGTTCACCTGATGTTAAGTGAATACCACCGCCCATGGACATCCGTCCCACCCGAGGGTTCCAGATACGTTGACAACCTTTTGAAAATTGGGCTCCGGCTACCTCACTCACCAGACGAAACGCGAGAGTATTTGTTATACTTCCACTTTACGCTGTGTATCTTCTGTGAGGTCGTGGCACTTACCCGGACGGGTCTGCCCATTAGTGCAACAGCCGAGGCTGCTGCGTGGCCCTACCATGTATGATGAACATGGTGTTTTTCTAGTGTCTGGGTGTTTATGTATGTATAATATGGATTATTTTAAAAAGCAGAGTATGTTTAAGTGTGTTAATCAGTTATCTAGTACAAATAGTACAAGAGTTGCTTAGTTCGGGACTAGAGAAAGTTTCGTAAAAATGTGTCCTAAAATATTAATAATAAGTAATAAAAGGTCCCATTGGCGTGGGTGTGAACTTGTCTCTTGCGCCAGAGGGTGTGGGTTCGATATCGGTAACAATAATTTGTTAACGATTCACTCATTGGTGATGGTACAAAAGTTTTACTAAAACATACAATGTTTCTTGCCTCTATTTCAAAATCGCAGAAAAGATAGGTGCATAAGAACCGTTTCGCGACTCAATATTTATAACTATGATTCGTAATTGAAATCATTTTCAAATGAATAAACATATTTTCGTGCATAACGTAACATTTACTGTTCTTTTAGAATAAATTGAATCGGTTCAGTCCTTATTTTACGTAAGTAAATCAAAGAATACTTGCTTTATGATATCAAAATATTACCATGAAATTTTTGAAAGTCCAACTTATTACAGTTTACATAACATGTAATACTTCTTCATAAGGCTGGATTTTTACAGCATAATTCGAGAGATTTCATTAACTGTACCTGTAAACGTATTTGATCGAGATACGTGTAAATGCACTGATGTAATATGGTGCTTGAAACAATGGCTTAAATACAAAACGTGTCAACACAAAGCAATAAATTCACTACCACAACCGCTTTAACGTCGTCCGAAATACATTTAATTGAATATTCATACATAGAGCAATATTCGTCCCGATATAAAATCGTGAAATCGTTAGCGAATTTATTATACAAAAGCTTAATACTGTTATGGAAAATTCGATAGTCTTTTGTGCTACTCGGAATTATTACGCTGCGTTTTATTGTGAGAAGGTGGCATACGAGCTGGCGGTTCATCTGATGTTAAGTGATAACCGCCGCCCATGGACTATCCCTTGGGTGTTGCTTAGTTTTTAAAAAAATATATAGGAATGGCATACCTCTAGTTTTAGTCCAAGTTTATTTGCAGAGAATAACGCACCAGGTGACTGGAGTTGTAGATTCTTTAATGTAAAAGACATTCGCAATAAAAGACGTAATTGATAAAACGGCCGTTTCCACAAGCGTCCTGTCCCGAAATTCTAGGTCCCTTGATAAATGAACGGAAACAGGAAAAAAGTACTGCGCATGATGTTATAACAATAAATAATACATTCCAATTCACCTCGGGCGTAATATAATGGAGAGAGGAAATTTACGAAACTGCTCGTTTGGGACTCTCGGTCCGCAATTGTGAACATCGTCGAGCGATAAGGTTACACACAAAAGTAGTTCTGGTTTGGCGTGTTCCACTTTTGGCTTCTGATCTTTGATTCATCAATGGTCTTTATTTTTTTAAAGACAGTAAATATTGGTAATATTTTATTTAATCAGAACCCACGGAACTGCTTTATAAATTTGAAATACAGAATAGAAGTACATTATCTCTTTTTCGAATATTTATTTTCGAATCTATATTATGACAGACTACAATAAATCTTCTAGTTCTTAGTGGTCATTGGGACTTCCTACCCAACTCCTTCGATACAAATCGTGGGAAAAAGCTGTAACTGCAATAACGTCTCATCAAATCATGCCATCACAAGCAAGTGGCCGGAGAAGGTGACCTATAGAAAGTAGCTATGAACATGGAAAATGACCTCCATTGCCCATCTGAAAGAAAATAGCTTCAGTACCGCCCAAAGAGATGGTAATCTGTGAAGGCGTGAGATGCACGAGCTATGTGAAAAGATGAAATTAGAGCCATGTCCCTTAATAGGGTGGCCTCTGCCAACCACGCAAGGCACGTCAGGTAACGACTCTTAGCGACTCGCTGTCTCTCTCTCTATCTATTACTAAAAAGCGTTGAACAAACTGGGATGGCAAAATATATCGCTAGTGTTTTTAAAGAATATTTTTTTTACAACTGTGTTAACGTTATTATTTTTTTATTTATTGATCTTAATTTTTTCTTTATTTATTCTCAAATACTGTTAATTTATTATTTATATATTTCATTGTCTGGCTGTTACTTAACTAATTACATAGTCTCGTTTTTTTGGTAAATTTAAAGTATTTTAGAATTGCTTCGAATTGCCTGGATTTCTGCGGAATGAATCCTTTTGAGGACTGTCATTGAAATATAACTCATTTCAGAAGAATAACGGACGCACCACGACGCTCATGACAGGTAATGCAGTGATACCCAAGCTTTGTTGCCAGAATAATATTTCTTTTCTCACATGAGTTATCTTTTACCAGCGGTGCTTTAAATTATCTTTTATCAGACAGGGGTTTTTGACATACGGAACTTTCTGTTCATTTTTGGATCATACAAGTAAGAGTGGCGACAGTGTCAATTCTACGATACACGGTTTTACACAGAACAAATAGAACCATGTAACAAAAGAGAATATTCACTGTATGCCCTGCCCTTCTCATCGATTTCTTTTGAATTTTATCACCATTCAAACACATATGACGTTAATAATTCTATACATTTACGCGAACGTTACATGTTACTAATCGTACTAATTTAGTAGATGTTGTGTTCTTTAATTCATGTTTGAACTTCCGAAGTTTCGAATACTCGTTTCACACTATGTACTTTGTTCTTTGCAAATTAAAATATTGTTAAGTTCCCGTCATTTTTAACAGCTACCAACCTATTGTAATATAACAAATTACGATTATTAAATTATAAATTTTTAGTTTGTTATTTTTTTCTAGTTCATAATTCTTTACAAAAAAAAACAGTCCATTTACATGAAGAGAGAAAAGCTGAGAACGTGACATTTAGTCAAACTTTTAATAATAATAATTTAAAATAAAAAATCAAGTCATATAGTTAAATTATGGGGTACTGTTCATTAAAAGCATATGCCTGTTCTCAGTACAAGGTATGCAGGAAAGTTAAGACAACTGTACTTATTTAATAGTAATAAAAGAAGTGTAGGTACCTAGTTAATCCGGAACACATGTTCCGGTTAAGTTAGCACTTTAAGCAAGAAAAATAATATATTATGACATAAAAATAAATAGAAATGGGCTGATACTTCCCATGTGGGAAGCATTAGCTTTCATATAAAAAAAGCATCATCAAAATCGATTCACTCAGTCGAAAGTTCCGAGGTAACAAACATAAAAAAAATACAGTCGAATTGAGAACCTCGTTCTGTTTTGAATTCGGTTGAAAAGCAGCGTAGATATGAGTTCCGGATAAGTTAGTACTTTGAGTAAGAAAAGTAATATACTGTGACATAAAAAGAAACAGGAAATATTTGTGGAGCTGTTCTTTTTTTAATGGAAAAAAGGAGGCAATGAGCAAGCGGGTCACCTGATGATAACCGATCACCGCCGCCCATTTTATTGCTGTGAATAAAGCGAGCTATCTTTAGTCGCAGTGGGAGCAGTCATCCGCGTAATACATTATTACAAAGATTACTCCAGCATTGTTGGGCGTCGAACCAAGGGAGATTTATGACGCATGAGCCACTGGTTTCGTCATTAATTCGGTTATTTAACGCTGTGAAATATGGTAAACATACCAAACAAACTTTTTTTGTTAGAAGATAGGAAACGACCTGGCGATTCACCTGATGGAAAGAAATCACCGCCGCCCATGAATGTCTGGAACACCGGAGAGCTTGTAAATGCGTTGCCGGCCTTTTAGGAAAGAATATGCAATCTTCTTGAAGGTTCCCAGTCCGTTACGGTTCGGAAAGGCCGCCGTTGGTAGCTGGTTCCACAGAGTGGTTGTGCGAGGCAGGCTGTTGTCGATCCCTGGGCATGGTGGTGGTGAGGATGAAGTTTTGGCGCGATGTCCGATAGTGAAATTCACCGGCCAGTATCAATCCAAACAATTCCGCGGAACACTCCCCGTGATAAATGCGGATTCTTCCAGTGATCCAACATCTCTACGCAGAGCCAATGCATGAACGATCGGAAAAACTTTGATCGTCGATAACCCTAGCCGTCCTTCGTTGAATGCGGTCAAAAGGAAGAAGCTGGTGGCCTTAGTTAGCACTCTCAATCATGAGTCCAGCGAATAAAGAAAATTACCAGGTTTTAAGACGTAAAACTATAAACATTTTTTAAGAAGCGAAAACAACTTAGCTAAACTAAATTTATTTGGTTGGAGAGTGGTTCGTTAAGAAATCCGTTTGCAAAGTAAAAAGTTGCAACCGTTTCCTCCTATACACAAGACGAGAGAAAAACTACGCCAAAAGCCATTTAAAGAAATAGAAAAGTCGTTAACGATCCATCCAATAACATCAAATGAGCTGATGTTGGAACGTGCCAAGAACGTTCTAAGAAGCAAGGGAAGCTTGTAATTATAGTGCACTCAGCTCTCCTAAGCTGGTACTTTCATTTTATCGGCGGTGTTGCAAGCGCTGCGTTGTATTTCAAACTAACACTGAAAAGTCTGAAAAAATGTATTTAAAAATAAAATACCGAATTCTTTGAAAACATTTCGCATTCTATTGAGATAAACTCAAATTTACTTACACACACAGACCACATTTACATAGACCACACTTAAGTACTCAGTGCTTAATTGGCAACACTTTGAAGACATCCTTACTAATGTTATAAAGACGAAAGTTTGTATGTTTAGATTTTAGATGGATGTTTGTTAATCTTTCACGCAAATACTACTGAATGGATTTTAATGAAATTTTACAATAATATAGCTTATACATCAGAATAAGACAGGCGATAATTTATATACATATTTTTTGTGTATAGATATTATACATCTGTCTTTCTGCGTGAATGTTACGCCTTCAGCCTATTCTACGCAGACGTAGTCGCGGGTAGCAGCTAGTAATATATAAAACATATTAACCTATGAAATTACAACAACAACATACTCTAAAGATCTTCTTCTTATGGCTAGATCTTAACGTGAGTAACTGTGATGTTTATGTAATCAATTATTATAACGTTCGTGAGACATTAATAATTAATAATAAAAATATTAATAAAAGGGACATCGCCACTTACCATCAGGTGGGATGGCAGTCAAGTGCTGGCCAGTTCTAAATAAAAAAAAAAACTATTACCTTTGGTGGGTTGTGGTAGCAATTAACAAATAACATGTAAATATTATATGAAACAATAAAATGAAAGAAATAAGGTATAGATATTGATATTGTAATTCAGAGTTACGGTGCAAATATGGCTAGCTATACCAAGAGCCATTAAACTATGTATCAAATAATTGATATTCGGTAATGTAATTGAAATTACCAATTAATTATATTTTTATTAATCAACTGTCAACAACTGTTACTTAATCAACTGTCACAATAACAAGGAAGTTGTAAATCGTATTGTTTCTTGTGATGAAAAATGGATCCTTTTTTTATGTGAGAAAGTGGCAAACGAGCTGGCGGTTCACCTGATGTTAAGTGATAGCCGCCTGCCCATGGACATTTGCAACAACCGTAGCGTTGCAGATGCGTTGCCACCTCTTAACAATGTGAGCCCCGGCTACCTCACTCACCAGATGAAACGCAGAAGTGCAACACCTCTACTTTACGCCGGTCTTCTGTGAGGTCGTGGTATTAACCCGAACGGACCTGCCCATTCGTGCAACAGCGAACACTGTTGCATGGTCCTACCACCGTTAAAGTCTGTCACCGTTTAAATCGTGTACTACAATCGGAAACGCCCATCGGTGATTTATCCCGAGAACACTGGCTAAATCCTGTCCCAGCGAAAGTTCCCTCATAAAAAGGTACTAGTGAATGACATTATATTTTATTAATTAAACTAAGTTTTATGTTAGTTTTCGATAAATATGCTTAATTTCATCATATGCATCTATATTCCTGACGTGGACAATAATTCGCAGCATTAACTTGTTTAATGGTGCCAGAGCGAGCAACTTAGTTACAGGTATATACGTTTGAATATAAACACGTGAGTTACGAAATTAGTGGCGTATGCTAACTAAGCATTGATGCAATAACAGTTAAGGCAATTATTTGCAGATCTCTTCATACCGAAATTGGCTGCAGCTTACAGTGTACTATGCGACAATAACTAATTCAAGCGATTAATAGGACATATCCCCCGATAGATAAGCATATCATTTACGTTTTAGATAAAATACAGTTTCATTTAAATAATTAAACATATATTTTAATTAAAGTGCAAGCAGAGACTTTATCACTAAAGCTTTTGCAAAAAGTTGAAATAACATAAATATCAAGTAGAATCGTAACAAGCAATGGAATAATAATGAGTCTTCAACTGGGAATGTAGGATCGATGATGCGAACTTCGAAGCGTGTTTTCATTTGGGGCAAAGTGGCAAAAGCTGAGGTGAGAGCCCTGATAGCTCAATGTTCTGCCGCTCGCCTATAATTCTATATACTCGAGCAACCTGAGTTCGATCCCCGGTGCCGGCACCAATGAAGTTTTTAACTTTAAGCGCTGGCTTATCACGTGCTAGCGGTTCACCTGACATTAAGTGATAACCACCGCCCATGGACATTTTGTGTTTACAAAATATTTTTCTAGGAGAAGGTGGAAAATGGTCCGGCGGTCTTTCCGAACCGTTACGACCTGGGAACCTTCAAGAAGAGAGCGTACTCTTTCCTAAAAGGGCGGCAACGCATTTGTGAGCCCTCGGGTGTTGCAGATGTCCATGGGCGGCGGTGATCACTTACCATCAGGTGAGCCTCCTGCTCGTTTGCTGCTTTTTTCCCATAAAAAAAATGGGAAATACTTTGGGCAAATGAATATTTGTTATACGAATAGTGATCAGTCTACAACCGCACTAGTTATCACGGTGGCTATTGGGCTCAACAACATTTATTTGTGAAGTTCTATGCTAGAAATTTGCAACGCGCTGATATAAAATAAAAGTTTGGGCATCGACACCGGCACTTATTTTTCACCCGGGTACTTAATTTTACTTTGCAAGAATCGAAAAAAAATTTCATATTAATTAACAAACAAGTGCGAGCCGGATTAGGGCTCGAAGGGTTCCGTACCATCTATAAAAAACGGCAAAAACAACATGTCTATTGTATTTCCACTTAAATATTTTTTTTATTCTGTTTTTTAGTATTTTTATCGCTGTCATAGCGGCAACAGAAATACATCATCTGTGAAAATGTGAACTGTCTAACTATCATGGTTGATGAGATCGAGCCTGGTGACAGACGGACAGACAGTGTAGTCTTAGTAATAGGTTTCCGTTTTACCCTTTGAGCACTGAATTCTAAAAAGGATATAATATGAAAAAGTTTGTTGCCTTCAGTGCTAGACGATGAAAGTACAAAATAGCCAAGAGCAAAGATAAAAAGGTTTCAATTAGAAAAAGAGTAAATAAAAAAATTGTAAGTTTTAATTAGAATAATAGGATATAAAAACACGCAGCCAGTAGAAAAACTGATTACACAATATTCTTCCCGTAGAGGGGATAGAACCCACATTCAGTGGCGCAAAGGACAAATTAATATAATATCCACTACACGAAAAGTTTTCCCAATTTCATTTTCAAGCTTCAGTAGAGATTATTTACAAATAAGAAAGCAGGTATTATGAACATCGTTCATTTACTTTGAAACTTTCCGTGCGCTTCGCGAAACTTCCATGTTTGCCCATAAGCTTCCGGATTTAACACCATTTGTTCCAATTTGCTTGAACGCAAACCCAGCTGCTCGGCACGGGATCCCGCCGGACTCAAAGAAAACAAACGAGGCGGCAAACAATAACGCTTGTTGCTGCACCTCAAACCGCGTTGTTATCACAAACAGAACTTCCGCAACATTCATTTGTCACTTGTTTTCGATTTATATCGAACACTAAGAGGGAATACAAAATATTATCCTGCAAAAAAAGTAAACCTAAGTTATGTTGGCAACCCTAAAAGAAGTCATACCTTGAGGTTGTTGGCAACACTAGAAGAAGTGTCATTCTATGGGGTATAAATGAAGCTGCACGAAGCATTGCATGGTCTTTCTCTGGCTTTAAAATATGTAGAAAAAGTGCGAAAAGATTGTCGCCGCTGTGGGAATCGAACCCACGTCTTCGGCATTCGCGGCCTGACGCTCTAGCCACTGAGCTAAACGGCTGATTACCACACCGACGAAAATCTTAACGCATTCTTCCACATTGTTTTCTTAGCATTTGAAGCAATGCTTGGCGCCATCTATTGTTTATATCCTTTCCAGCATACAAACAACTTCGAATATCGTTTTACAACGATAATTCGAACGAGAGATGTCGCCATTGCTTTTTTAGAAATTTAAATTGTTTATAGTGCTAATCTTTGCACTTAAGATTGAACATTAAAATATGTAGAAAAGGATATAACAATAGATGGCGCCAAGCATTGCTTCAAATGCTAAGAAAACAATGTGGAAGAATGCGTTAAGATTTTCGTCGGTGTGGTAATCAGCCGTTTAGCTCAGTGGCTAGAGCGTCAGGCCGCGAATGCCGAAGACGTGGGTTCGATTCCCACAGCGGCGACAATCTTTTCGCACTTTTTCTACATATTTTAATGTTCAATCTTAAGTGCAAAGATTAGCACTATAAACAATTTAAATTTCTAAAAAAGCAATGGCGACATCTCTCGTTCGAATTATCGTTGTAAAACGATATTCGAAGTTGTTTGTATGCTGGAAAGGATATAACAATAGATGGCGCCAAGCATTGCTTCAAATGCTAAGAAAACAATGTGGAAGAATGCGTTAAGATTTTCGTCGGTGTGGTAATCAGCCGTTTAGCTCAGTGGCTAGAGCGTCAGGCCGCGAATGCCGAAGACGTGGGTTCGATTCCCACAGCGGCGACAATCTTTTCGCACTTTTTCTACATATTTTAATGTTCAATCTTAAGTGCAAAGATTAGCACTATAAACAATTTGAATTTCTAAAAAAAAAAAAAAAAAGCAATGGCGACATCTCTCGTTCGAATTATCGTTGTAAAACGATATTCGAAGTTGTTTGTATGCTGGAAAGGATATAACAATAGATGGTGCCAAGCATTGCTTCAAATGCTAAGAAAACAATGTGGAAGAATGCATTAAGATTTTCGTCGGTGTGGTAATCAGCCGTTTAGCTCAGTGGCTAGAGCGTCAGGCCGCGAATGCCGAAGACGTGGGTTCGATTCCCACAGCGGCGACAATCTTTTCGCACTTTTTCTACATATTTTAATGTTCAATCTTAAGTGCAAAGATTAGCACTATAAACAATTTAAATTTCTAAAAAAAAAAAAAAAGCAATGGCGACATCTCTCGTTCGAATTATCGTTGTAAAACGATATTCGAAGTTGTTTGTATGCTGGAAAGGATATAACAATAGATGGTGCCAAGCATTGCTTCAAATGCTAAGAAAACAATGTGGAAGAATGCATTAAGATTTTTTCGGTCGGTGTGGTAATCAGCCGTTTAGCTCAGTGGCTAGAGCGTCAGGCCGCGAATGCCGAAGACGTGGGTTCGATTCCCACAGCGGCGACAATCTTTTCGCACTTTTTCTACATATTTTAATGTTCAATCTTAAGTGCAAAGATTAGCACTATAAACAATTTAAATTTCTTTCTCTGGCTGTCAACAATAAGTATACGCGAGAGTGCTGCCCAATTTGTATCACAAATTAAATCCATAGAGTATTGTTTCATTAGTGATATTAAATTGATAAAATAAGTAATAATACCAGTGTTATTTTAAAAGTTTTAAAAGTGAAACTACGGTGCTTTGATAAAAGTATTTATACTTCTACCTTCTTAGCTCGATAAAACAAGGTAAAGCTAACACCTTTTATATTATGAAACTGGCTTAGGGCGATAAATGTGCTAGACACTGCAAGACAACAAGCACCAAGCTTGTTGTCTTGCAGAACTTGCTTGACGTGTTGAAGTTCAGCTCAAAAGCTAGATCAGCTGCGATCCTATTATTAATAAAATTAAATCTAGGCCCAAAAGAAACACTACCGCAAGACAAGATAAAATTAGGATGTCCTGCGTAGATCGACACAAGAAGGGCTGGATTTAGGGGAGGGCAACGGCGGCCTCCACAAAATAGGGCCCCCACAATAGAAACTTCGGAAAAAAAATCAAATTCAGACTAGTAAACTACTTTTCCTTTCATATTTTTTTTTCGTTTTACCTTTACCTACAGTACTTTGTACAAACATTATTACATTAAATATTAACAGAAATCAATGGAAAATAATTTGAGGCCAAGGGGCCTCCACTCCTTTGTTGCCACGAGGCCTCCAGGCCTCTAAATCTGGCCATGTACACAAATTATATAATTTAATTCTACTACAATGATAATAAGATGTCCAACGCCTCAGTCTCTACCGTGACTATAAACGTTGTGAAGCATCCGAAATATCGAGAAATAAAACCAAAACAAACAAGATAAATCCATAAGCGTAGTTCCATTTAGTAATTTTAAACATTTTGAAAAGAACTATTAGAAACCGCCCAAGCTAGTAGGAAATTGTTTAATGTTACATAAAGTCACTGTCAGTATGTACTTTGTATACCGCTCGTATGGACTATGTAACATAGAATAGAATGTTATTACAAGAGCCTTGATACAATCGCTTCGAGACGGGCTCGATATTCACGACACAATATTGCTTAGAACTAGAACACGCTTTCTGAGAATAATGTAGTGATGAATAGTGTGAATTCTGCCTAAAAGAATATAACTGATTCAACACATGTTTCTCCACAAAACAACATTGATAAAATAAATACATAAAGGAAGAAAGGAAACAAGTAAATACATATTATTGTTTCATGTGAGAAGGTAGCAAGCGACCTGGCGGTTCACCTGATGTAAAGTGATACCCGCCACCCATGGACATTTGCAACACCCGTAGTGTTGCAGATGCAGTGTCTTCTTTTACTAAAGTGGGCCCTGACTACGTCACTCACCAGACGAAACGCAGAAGTATAAAAAATCCACTTCCAAATGTAAAGTGAATGTGCGAACATGTATCTGCAATTTATATGAAACATTGAAATTTGTACGAAAAAAGATGAAGTTTGTAGCCGCTGTGGGAATCGAGCCCTTTCGGCTTCTGGATTTGAGCCCAGAAGCTTAATCACTAAGCTAAACGGCTCATTGCAACACCGACGAAAATCTCAACGCCTTTTATCCACATTATTATTTCGCATTTCCATTCTTAACCTGCACCAAGCATTGCTTAAGCTTGGTACGTCTATTGTTGTATGCTTTACAGCAGGCAAACCATTACAAATATCAGTTTACAGCGATAATTGGAACGAGAGATGTCGCCATTACTATATGAAATTTAATACTTTATAGTGCAAGTCACTGCATTTAAAATGAAATATTAAATTTTATAGAAAAAAGGACGAAAAGTTTTACGCCGTTGCCGGAATTGAAGACACGGAGGACGTGCGTCTTATTCTGCAATTTAATTTAAAAAACTAAACGCGCCCGCCGATGACCTTAATGGGGAGTGATAAAGAGACTCTGAGTTGTTTATGCCAAACATACAAAAAGGCCAAGAATTACGACGTTCATAACAAATGACCATAGAGACAGAACGCCGCATGATTTAGATGACAGGTTTTCGAGAGTGCCATTATGCGCATTACGTTCAAGGGCGCGGATCCGTTACTCTTCGCGAATGAGATATTTTTCACACTGTTCACTTCATACTGTACCTAAAAATCTTAAAACACATATATATTTGTACCAAGCTTTATTATATTTCGCTCGTTCACTAAATACTAGACTTTATGTATAGATAAGATATATGGCATATGCAGAGCGATACACCTTTAATGGTTTCAATGTGATTATAAGGTCCCATGGAAAAGCATCGTGTTACAATCCACTGGCAACACTGCTTAATATACGAGCAATAACAATAATTATACTTAATAAACATTTAACCATATCTGGTATAATATTATGTAATAAACCATGCTTAATAATAATTTATAATTTAATAGGTCAATCTTATTAACTGTATTTGTAATTTAATAAGTGCATTGATTTGTAATGTAGTTGTGTGATGACTCATTATATTTTTGTATATAAGCGCATAATGTTTCAGTGATAGGGTACAACACTTTATCCTTTGTATAGGACGTTTCTCTGTCGTAATAAGTAAGAAGTAGTCTAATTAATATATAAAGTTGTTTACGCTATCCTCACTATTTTATTTTGGCCGACCAACCTACAGTCTTTAATAATCGATATTTGCAGGTGAAATAATCCAAAAGATAGAAACTTCAGACCGAATAGAAATCGCAGCGCGGAACAACTTTTTTTTATGTGACATGGAAGTGATAATCACTGCCGGTAGACATTTGCGATACCGTAGGGTTGCAGATGCGTTGCCACCTTTTAATATAAAGTGGGCCCGGCTACTCACTCACCAGACGAAACGCAGAAGTATAAAAAATCCACTTCCAAATGTAAAGTGAATGTGCGAACATGTATCTGCAATTTATATGAAACATTGAAATTTGTACGAAAAAAGATGAAGTTTGTAGCCGCTGTGGGAATCGAGCCCTTTCGGCTTCTGGATTTGAGCCCAGAAGCTTAATCACTAAGCTAAACGGCTCATTGCAACACCGACGAAAATCTCAACGCCTTTTATCCACATTATTATTTCGCATTTCCATTCTTAACCTGCACCAAGCATTGCTTAAGCTTGGTACGTCTATTGTTGTATGCTTTACAGCAGGCAAACCATTACAAATATCAGTTTACAGCGATAATTGGAACGAGAGATGTCGCCATTACTATATGAAATTTAATACTTTATAGTGCAAGTCACTGCATTTAAAATGAAATATTAAATTTTATAGAAAAAAGGACGAAAAGTTTTACGCCGTTGCCGGAATTGAAGACACGGAGGACGTGCGTCTTATTCTGCAATTTAATTTAAAAAACTAAACGCGCCCGCCGATGACCTTAATGGGGAGTGATAAAGAGACTCTGAGTTGTTTATGCCAAACATACAAAAAGGCCAAGAATTACGACGTTCATAACAAATGACCATAGAGACAGAACGCCGCATGATTTAGATGACAGGTTTTCGAGAGTGCCATTATGCGCATTACGTTCAAGGGCGCGGATCCGTTACTCTTCGCGAATGAGATATTTTTCACACTGTTCACTTCATACTGTACCTAAAAATCTTAAAACACATATATATTTGTACCAAGCTTTATTATATTTCGCTCGTTCACTAAATACTAGACTTTATGTATAGATAAGATATATGGCATATGCAGAGCGATACACCTTTAATGGTTTCAATGTGATTATAAGGTCCCATGGAAAAGCATCGTGTTACAATCCACTGGCAACACTGCTTAATATACGAGCAATAACAATAATTATACTTAATAAACATTTAACCATATCTGGTATAATATTATGTAATAAACCATGCTTAATAATAATTTATAATTTAATAGGTCAATCTTATTAACTGTATTTGTAATTTAATAAGTGCATTGATTTGTAATGTAGTTGTGTGATGACTCATTATATTTTTGTATATAAGCGCATAATGTTTCAGTGATAGGGTACAACACTTTATCCTTTGTATAGGACGTTTCTCTGTCGTAATAAGTAAGAAGTAGTCTAATTAATATATAAAGTTGTTTACGCTATCCTCACTATTTTATTTTGGCCGACCAACCTACAGTCTTTAATAATCGATATTTGCAGGTGAAATAATCCAAAAGATAGAAACTTCAGACCGAATAGAAATCGCAGCGCGGAACAACTTTTTTTTATGTGACATGGAAGTGATAATCACTGCCGGTAGACATTTGCGATACCGTAGGGTTGCAGATGCGTTGCCACCTTTTAATATAGTGGGCCCCGGCTACCTCACTCACCAGACAAAACGCAGAAGTATAACACTTCACGCTGGTCTTCATTGAGTGGTACTTACAAGGACCAACCTGCCCATTCGTGCAACAGCGACTATTACGTGGCCCCACCACAGTCACGCTTTCCTCGCATATTTTCTACAAACTTTAATGTTTCATCATGAGTGCAGTGATTACCACTATAAATATTTAAATTTTAGACATTAACCTTATTAAATTAAAACATTCAATATGCAATAATATAATTGATACATTCCTCTTATTCTTAAGTATCTCAAGTATTTCAAGTTAAGAGTCGATATGATAATATCGTCCCAAGTGGAATACACCAAATCGCATTAACGGAACTAAATCGCACGAAGGTGTTCACAATTTCTACCGAGAGTCCCGTAATAACTGCTTTGTAAATAACATTTCTCAGTTGTATTCCGTCCGAGTCGAAATGGGATATATTATTTTTATTGTTATAACAACCAAGGGCCCGCCCCGCTTTCCTTTTTTCTCATTTCATTTTACGTGTGTGTTTAATGCACCTAATTTCTTTCGTGAGGTCGAAGGGTCCGCTAGTCTCGGCTTCTGAAGTAATCTGGATAAGTTGAGATTTAGAAAACGTAATTGAACCCACAATCGAAAGCAGTAGCCAAGGAGAACACGAGGGGCGGGGGGTTTAAAAAAGAGCTGGAATTATTGTCTTCAAATAGACAAAACTGCCAAATAGAAACAACCAAATCAATTTCGCTATCTATAAAATAGAAAGGGGACCGTACATCCTTCCGTAACTTAAAATGCACGCTTATAACATTTTAATTTTCTTCTTGAGTGTAGACATCCACTAAAAAATCGTTTTTACTAATTGTTTGACTGAACTGAACCCCGACTCCTCTGTCTGTCTGTCAGTCCGTCTGTCACCAGGCTGTATCTGATCAACCGTGATAGTTACACTGTTGAACTTTTCACAGATGATGTATTTCTGTTGCCGCTATTACAACAACTCTTCGTGCGAGAATCCAAAACGCACTTGGCCGGTTTTTATTTCTTCACTTATTACAAGCAGAATCGTTATTTAAATGTAAATCTTGTTGATATAAATCTCTGACCTTATAAAATTACTTTTATCCATAGTTTACTACAATTAACGTTGATCTTTATCTCATTGCAACAATTAGTGTATCCCGCGAGACGTTAAGTACCATTAATTTTCTGCGATTATTAATAAATTTAGTATGAAATTTCACGGAACTATGCTAGTTGCTTTAGGTGTTTCTTTGTAAGACTTTTCTTTAAACTTTGCTAAACAGACAACCTTTAAAATTAAATAACAGTCTAGATTCGTTGTCATGAGCGTTACAAAATTCAAAAATATGTTACAGTTATAGCCATAAATAGCCCATGTGGAAGAAACCCTTACCTCATAACAGCACACCCTGTGAAGTTTCTCAATAACGGATAAACTGTCTTGCACGTCTTTCTCGTGACGGCCGCTCTAAATCTTTCCCCATTTTCTCCATGCGATAAAAAAATGGATATAAATATTTTCCTTTCTATGGCTTGGTAACGTTCATCAAAGATTTGTGTGATAATCAAATTGAGCACTAACTGTGGTAGGACAACGCAACAGTCTACGATGTTGCAAGAATGGGCGGTCCCTCCGGATAAGTACGACTTCACAGAGACCGGCGTGAAGTGTGAGTATTTACCCGACTGCGCCTGAAAGAGGGTTATGTTTTTCGAGAGTATGTATGTATAATTGTTTGGCACGCTCTGCAGCCTGAACGGCTTGATCGATTTTAGCTTGAGAGGTGTCGTTAGATTCGTATTTACTGTGAGAGTGACACTGGGTATATCAAAATAAAAAATTACACAGAAACGCAGTCGGGTTTTTTAGTTTTTTAAATTATATTCTACTGTGCATACTTCTTCTTTTCGTCTGGTGAGTGAGATATCCGGGGCACACTTTATTATAAGGTGATAACGCTTCTGCAATCTACGCTTCTACGGGTGGTACAAATTTCTATGGGTGGAGATTATAACTTAATGTCAGATGAACCGCCAGCTCGTTTGCCATCTTCTCATGTACGAAAATATACCGATTATTGTAAGTTAACATTATGACAACTAGAACGTATAATGAATATCCATGGCTGCCCATGGCCATTACCAAAATATCTTTTCTATTTATAATAACGTCCATTTCACTCGAATTCAAAATGGTAATACTCTTGCATTGAATATGGAAATAACGTAATAAAACATCAGTGGAAACCGGCTGCAGTATGAAATTACCCGAAATTTCCCCGGGGGTGCTAGTAGAGTTCGTTCACCAAAATAACTGAAATGTATTGTTGCGGTACGATCTGAAAATTCGAATGAAAAAGTTTTCGGCCACCTTTCACGATACCTCTCGATGGCTTATTCGTTAAATAAACTTTGCGGAGGCGGGAAACTGTACTGCAAAATGTGTGTGGCGCTATTTTGTATAGCGATATTAGCCGACCTTAATTATAAAGGTTCCAATTGTGGAGCGACCAGTCACCTTCGCGTAAGAAAGGTGAAGAAACAACTAGTTTCATCGCTGTAGCATGAGGCATAGCTACTGGTCACTCTGTAAAATAATTAAACCAAAGTATGCCTGAAATTATAAGAAGACTGAAATCATTTTGTTTAGTCTGGACTCCGATTTCATTAGTTAAAGAGAGAAGTTTTATACATACGTTGCTACGTTGATATGTACGAACACGATAAACAAATAATAATTAATATTCGGTTGCAAACTTTATTTCCGTTCAAAAGAAGCAAGACATTTGATCTGACAACGTTTATTGTACCGATAGGACACGAACCGTGTAGGATACGAACAAAGATTACGAAGATTGCGTAAAACCTCCGAAAAATGGACAATGTGGAGCGATCACGCGTGTAACACTCGGAGCATTCACGAAACTAAGCAATAACATTTTTTAACCCGAGCCCGTCGTTAGGTGCGGCAGAAAAATTCCCACTCCAGAATAAAAGCTTCCCTTCGACGGAAGTAGAAGTAAAAGCACCGATGAACAGTTGAAACAGTATATTTTGTTTAGGTGAAAAGGTTAAGTTATATCCATGGCCCATGGACATTTGCGCAACAGCGAAAAGTTGCTTGGCCCTACCACAGATGAAATAAATAATTATTTAGTCAATAGTATCATGAGAAAATCGTTTAGTATTTTTAAACGTCAAAACTACTCATAAACGACAAGCCCAAAAGTAAGTATGTCGGAAGGTCTTCCGCCACTGACTATCCTTCTGCATGTCAGCCATGTTTTTAAGTGAGAAGTTAGCCAGCGAACAGACGGTTCTCATGATCTTAAGTGATTGCCACCTATTTAAACAACTAAGAGGTTGCACATGCGTTGCCAACCTTTAAACAAGTTGGCCCGGCTACCTCACTCATCAGACAAAAAGGAGAAGCGTTACACTAAATATATTTAGAGTTCAAGCCATTTTTCTGTGATGTCGTGGTGTTACCCTAGATTTATCTTCCCATTGGTGCAACATTGCAACGGCAAATGCCACTTAGTGGCACAAGTGTACTTATAAAAATAGATTACGCGGTGCCGTGGTGAATATCTCTGTGAAATGCAGACAAAATTTTCTTTGAAATAGGAACGGCTGAGCAAAATAATAAATGATGATAAAAAGGATGGCCGCGCCACACACACTGGCACAATGAGGAATGGTAGCGGAAATATTTCAACGGTAATGGCGGGAAATGTTAAAAGTATTTACAAAATGGCGTCACAACAATTTGTGCTGTGGGCCGTGCGTGATTTGTAGTTTGTAGGTCGCTGCGAACCGCCGATACGGAATCGGGATAAAATTAAATGTACAAAAATGACTGGATGCCCGTTAAGCTATTGGATTCTGAATTTCTTTTATCGCAAATGAAAAGAGGTCAATTAACAATTGCGGAATTGAAACACGAAGCCTTTGATAGTTTTTATCCAAAACACTAAAAACCCTAAGCACCTAAATAGGTCATTTTGGATAATAAGGATGCTTCAATGGATAATATAAATCGCAAAGGAAAGTTCCAAATTGCTTACATACAAGTAAAAATAAAAATCTGTATTAAAATTTTTAAATGGAATGAAATCATGTCATTTTGAACGCGTTGGCACAGACACGTTATAATCTTGTAAAGTTATGTTCATTTCTTGTTAACAAAAAGTTAAACAATCACGCGAGCCTAAAGCCACGCATTAGCTTCTGCTGTTGCGAATGGGCAGGTTGGTCTTTTGTGCTTCTGTGAAGGTGTACGAGCTAGACGGATACTTAGAGTGTGAACTGGCAACACATGTAATAATCACATATGATATCCACCAGGTGCTGTACATTTACATAGGTGGTGGCTGGCAATCACTTAACATAACGTGAACCGTCTATTCGCATGCCAAATATTCACATAAAAAGTAGTTTACAACAGTAGTTTATAATGGATCCGAGAAAAAAAAAACGTCATGATTGAGCAATGATTCGCAAATAGAAACGCGCCAGTAGTGTCATCGAATAATATGGCATTGACTACGTGATATTAACGTGTGGAAATTCGATTATTTATCAATAAATAAGGATGACGCGTTTAATGATATAAACGCGTCATCCTTATTTATTGATAAAATCATCATCGAATTAATTTCACAAAGAATTTGTGAAATTAATTCGCCCTATGAGATATGAGCAAATGGATTGTAGGTGTTGGATATCAAATAAATATGAAGCGATATCAAATAATATATTAAACAACCGATCATGTTCGCTTTATTTTATAAAAATAATAAAGCGCGGGAAAAAAACGGGTAACATAGAAAATTCGCAATATCTCCCAGAGTTGTTTCAATGGATCGTCTATATAAATAGAATGAAAATGAAAATATGTTTATTGAATTACACTTAAGTACATTGAGCGTTGGCACCACACTAGGCAAAGCCTGTCCCGTGGTTGCCGTCTATTGCGATTGCCATTTTACAAATTTGCCAGTCGAAAGATCGCTTCATACTAAAACTAGAAGGTATCTTAAAATTAGATTCGTAAAGCTTTTTATGAATCTGATAAGTGGATTCATTTGTACAAGTTACAGCTGAAAACAAGTCTGTATTTGAAAAATAAAAAAATGCATTTAAATCTGTTATTATAACCAATTTCATGGATTGGCCACACTCTCAGTGCATCATCATCGCAATCACCAGAAGAATTGCACGGATTATTACTATGGAAGGAGAAGGAGTACAAGGAAGAAGTCACTAAACAGTAGGAGTGTCTTTATCTACAGTCCAAAGTATCAAGTGGCCATTAGAAGACTAGGAAATGATACGCCAATGGTGCACAACTATACAATAAGACGAATTCATTTAGCACTATGCTAAGAAATCGACATTTATAAGAATCGGCTGTTCGGATCCGAAATAGGCTTTAAGAAATTCACCACAACAATGTGAGCTATATGATTCTGCGACATCTTCGTACCTATTTAAACGCCAGAACATATCTCAAAAAAAAAATCATGAAATATCCAGGTTACGGTTTGCTCGAGTAAACCTCAAATAATTAGGTAAAATGTGCCCAAGGATATATTTTCTTAGAGTCCAGAATTAGTTTACGATGGCAGACGAAGAGTATATAAACATATTAACATGCGTGTATTATTAACATGTTCAAAGACAAGATGCCATTCGGTGGGGATCAATAATGTTGTGGGCTGGAATGTCTTCGGAGACCTCTATGGTGATGGGTGTGATAGATGGGTCCCTCTAACCGACATAGAGATTTAAAACGAACTTGCCGTAAATTCGATAGTTGTAGTTGTTCAAATTCCAAATTTAGTTTAATGGCTCCATCAATATACGACTTGATGATTCTGCCAATGTCATGGTTGTATAAAACAAAGAGTAAGTAATATAATAATTAGCCGGTAATATTAATAGTTGTTATGTTAGTATGCGCTTGACATAATATGGCATACAAATGTGTTAATTAATTATGTTTATCATTATTATTATTTATATCTTTTAAATATGTTTTTATTATTATCGTTTCGAAAATATGTAGGTTTAGTTGTGTTGTTCTGTTGGGATTTGAATGAGTTGTTAACGTATATCGAATTGAAATCGAGCGCCCGAGCTATCACAGCTTATTAAAATAATATTAAATGTACGCTGTTTACTACTCAGAAATAAACTCGCAAGTACGCCACCCAAAAGTAAACATGAACTATATCGATACCGTACACTACAATTTACTTAATTTAGGATTTACAAAATGTAGTTTACATCGAATCGTTCACTGAACGGCAGCTGTTGTAAAAAGGAGTAACATAGGCTACTTTAATTTGTAAGGTAAAAAAAATATTATTTTAAATTCCACGCGGATGAAATCGCGGCCAGGTGGTGCCAGTACCGATGAAATTGTTAATTTTAAGTGCTGCATTATCACGTGCCCGGCGGTGAAGGAAAACATCGTGAGGAAACCTGCATATTTTCGAAATAGTTATTAAAAAAAAAAAAATTTCAAAAATATGTGAAGTCCGCCAATCCGCAGTGGGGCCGCGTGATGGACTATGCCCTGATACCCTCTGTACAGAGGAGGCCTTTGCCCAGCAGTGGGACATGTATAGGCTGTTACTTTACTTTACTTTTTTACATAGTAAGCAAATGTGTTTAAATTTACTGGCACAGTGTTTAGCGCTGTGACTAAATAGTAGACGGTTTTAAACAAATTGTATGTATTAAACGGAAACTGTCATTATAATTATAGAAGCTTGAGCCTTCTACGTTGGTTAGAGCCGCATATGTGCGTAATCTATTGAGGGAATAATTATCACCTGTGGATCATTAATGGACCTTGGCGAAATTAAGAGTTCGCATACTAATAGCTGCATAGACAAAAAAAACTATGTAAGGTACTAGGTAAGTAATAAACCTACTTAAACATACTTTTCTTTTCTAAATAATTGAAGTCACAATCTCAGAATGCGTTAATCAACCCACACCATAAATTTTTCTAAATATTTTAAAGCAGTAGTTTATCAAGATTTTAGAAACTTATACTGATCTAGTCTGATGAAATACGCAAATAAAATATGATATTAAAGGCAATATATTTATTATAACGCCTCACACTGTGAGCATAGTTCTTTTTTCACTTAACATAAAAAATATTCACTATCGATAGAGGTAGGTTATTCGTCTTCAACTTGCGATTGTCTCTTTTTCTTTTTCTTCTTCTCGCTCTTGGGCTCCTGAGGTTCTTCTACTCTCTGTTTTCATCTCTTCTTCAGCCTGTGAGGCATCGAGTGATTTCTTCTTCTTCTTTTTCTTCTTCTCCGGTGCTCCCGTGCCGTTGTCCAGCTGATCATGACCCTCATCCTCCGGCTCTGCTTTTACTTTCTTTTTTGGTTTCACCTGAATAATAGATATTATAACTCTAAATCAAAGTGAAACAATAACAATTCCTATCATAAATATAATCACCAAATCCTCTGGATTTTTCTTTTCCAGTCTGTCAATATTTAAAATTTTTGCAAAGTTAATTGGCTATTACATTTTTATATTCACAAAGTTGGCTATTAGATGTTTTATATTAACTATCAGACACGTCAAAGTATTAACACATTTAAAGTTATTGCTGAAACAAATTTGGTAACACTCACATCCTCTTCACCGTCCTCCAATTTCATCTTCTTTGCCGAAACCTGGCCATCTTCTTCCGGAGAGTGTTCCCGTTTTATTGACTTCTTACCAAGCGTACTATCTGCCCCAATTGGATATTGGAAAACTTCACTGTAACAATATAGTACATGCATAATTAACATAGCTATGGGTAGAAGGGTTTCCAATGCTGTTTATCACATATATGACTTAGTTCTATGTAAATAATAAACTTGAAACATACAGCCCATTATGGACAAACTGTTTGAAAGAACCTTTGATATATTGTATTGAGTTAAACGCATCAGTATTTATCAAAATATTTGAGAACTGTTTTTCAAATAGTGCTTTTTACAAATACTATAAAATTGAACAGCAGTTACTTGGTATTTAGATATTGCATGATTGATAAACATTTTAACATATAAACATTCAACCATTGCAATTTTCAGTACAATATATATAAGCAGATAAAATACAAGCAACTTTTATAGGGATAATAGATATAATAAAGAAAAAAATTAAATTTGTTCATTTTTATATCAACACCAGAAAATGACCAAAATAGGTTATGATACTTCAAAACTATATTAATTTTATCATTGGTTTTTATACAGATGTAAAGTAATTTTTAGGTTACAATTTTTTAATTAAAATTAAAAAAAAATTCCATTCCCAAAAATAAAAATATTGAAGTTGGAATAAAAAGCTGATATACTAGACACTACATGCAACTATAAAATATCTCTATGCAGACATGTGATAAAATGTTACAATTAATTAATGTGGGTCTCCTAAGTACTTAATATATCAATTCCCTTAATTTTAGGATGAAATCTTTTATGTAACATAAATTTGCTACAAGTACAAAGCATGCTGATTATAGATTATTTGCTTAAAACAAAGAAAGGAACTTACGATTTACTATGGTATTTCTCGAACTTTGCTTTGGCTTTGCCAGTCCCGCTGATCCTCCTCAAGTTGCCCTCCTCCAGCAGCCTCAGTTTATTCTCCAACTTCACCTTGTGCTCGGCACCAAGCTCGAATGATACATCATCACCGAAGGCGTCCACCCTAGTCATTAGCGCCGCCTTCGCTGCCAGCATGCGAGACATTTTCCCCTTATTCTTCGTGCTGCACTGACCCACTAGCTGCGCGTGGTATATTAGACCGTATTTGGGCGTGTCTTTCTTTGTCTTGAGTGCCCTGAACAGGGCTTTCTCTGCTCCGAAAATCTGTACGGTGGAAGCTGGGTGCTTGGCCAGGTTCATCAAGGAGCCAGCATGTGCTATTAGGCGTGCTCCGATATGCTCCCCAATTAACACGGTCAAATTTGGTGCCATTGCCATCATCCTAGCTTTCAAGTAATCAGTCAAATGTGTCCTGTAGTCAGTTATGGAGATGATCTCGTCACAGAGATTCTGTATGTTGATAATGTCGTCGTCGGAGATCTCTGTCCCCATAGAAATCTCTGCGGCCTCCTTGACTTTCTCCTCCAAATCCTCTGGAAGTATATCTGACAGGTCGGTCTTTGATGCATTATCTCTAGTGCCTATTAACTTAACAATCTTAACAAACAGTGTATTGTCGGTTATGATTTTGCCCAATTCTGGGAAATGCCAACCATACCACTCGCGACATCTCATCACATAGTTATTCAACTCCTTGTCTAAGTCATCTAACAAACATTGTGCTTGCACAATCATGGTGTCGATCTTGTCTGGGGAGAATTTCAGCTTGTACCGAGACAGCGAATGGGCAAGACCTAGGGCCATAGCAGTCATCTCTTTCTTTGGCAGACCCGTTAGTAAACTGTCCATTTGTGAGCGGATACACCTCATCAGCTCCTGGACATTACTGTTTGAGACACATTGCAGGTCAAATTTTTCTTTGATGGCACTACCCAGCTTAGCGTCTCCAACTAGCAATTGATCCTGAACCTCTTTGCATACATATTTCTTCAGAGCCTTTTTGAGTGTCTTGGACACCTTGCCTTCTATGGCGGCTGTGGTTGCCGCTAAAGCTTCAGTGGTGTCTTCAAACTTGATGAAATTCTTTAGTTTCACACTGCAAAACATATAGTTGTAATTAGAAATGGTACAATTAAACACTAAGCCAACTGTTTATTATGACAAAAATAATGATTACACATCAACTGCAATACAAGTTAAAAATTTATATTAACTTATACATATGCTACTGTTATTTCTTTTCTGGAATATTTAATACAAAGCAATTTTTGAACTACACAGTAGTATAAATAAGAAGGCTTAAAATGTGTAGAAAATTAAAATATGTAGAAAAAATATGAAAAGATTGTTGCAGCTGTGGGAATCGAACCCACGTCTTTGGCATTCGCGGTCTGATGCTTTAACCACTAAGCTAAATGGCTGATTGCCACACTGACGAAAATCTTTACGTCTTTTATCTACATTGTTTTTTAGCATTTGAAGCAATTGCTT
The DNA here is from genome assembly GCA_933534255.1 of Iphiclides podalirius. NCBI lineage: Eukaryota > Metazoa > Arthropoda > Insecta > Lepidoptera > Papilionidae > Iphiclides > Iphiclides podalirius. The sequence goes on along the minus strand of OW152816.1, from coordinate 426,364 downwards.
GGCGCATCCATTGCAACCTTTCCAGCATACAAACAATTTCGAATATTGTTTTACATCGATAATTTGAATGAAAGAAGGCTTATCTAAAGAAGCACCTCCACAGTGAACTGCTCATAAAATAGAAGCACGAGAAATGCAAATCATACAAATTATTTTCTTTATATCTCATTACAAACATTAAAAAATCTTACACCGAAGAAGCACCTTCTGGAGTGTTAAATTCTTGATATAAATCTTCAATCTGTGATAACTTTGATTCATCTAATAACTGAAACAAAAGAATGAATAATTAAAATGTCAGAATCTTGAATTTGGATTTTTTTGCTAGTAAAAGCATATTTTTTTAAAAATATATAGCCAGCCATAGACTATAGCAGATGGGAAGAATAATGTAAGTTTTAGAACGATAATTATTTATAAAAAAAATTTCATTCAGAGTAATTAAGCTTAAAAAAGGAAAGCAGTACTGAAACATACTAATTAATTCATTTGAAAATTCAATGTTTTAGTATCATTCACAGTAATTAAGATGTTTAATTATGCTCTATTGTGTAATTATGTACAGTTTTTATAATAACAGTGACTATTGAATGATTATTCAAACTATTACAACTCTTCAGTGAAAAATAATTCCTCTTAAATTTGCTAATATTGTTAATTATTGGAACTATAAAAGAGTAAATATAAAATAAATATACAATAGGGACGCCAAATGCCTTTACGAGGTTAGAATCAACACGTGTTTCATATACCTTGAAAATAGCGTAGCCCGCTGACGTCTCAAATAGCACCAACATTTTATTCGATTTAACTCACTGACTTTCAATTAAACTTTTCTACTTCAATAATATTAAAAAAAAAAAACACTTTAATAATACAACTTTATCACCCACCGCAGGACGCTAACCATCGCGGTGGCTTTTGAATTGACAGTATGACAGTTTGAAACAGTATTGCCATGCGAGTTTATATTTAAACGAAACTATTTTTAAATGTTAGAAAGACTGCAAATGTATATACTATTAATATGATAATACATACATTAATTAATATCAAATGATATTTCATAATTAGTCAATTGAAAATGTTTTAACTTTCTCGTTATTTGGCACTCTGAGCAATATTTTTATATTGTAGTTTATTTATTGGCCAAGAGTATAATAATTATAATTAGATACACGTAGATCAGAACAAAAGTCTCTACCGATGCAGAGTTATGCCAGTAGTTATCATTATGTTTCAAGAAAAACATCTCTGCAAGGTATTTATTTAACAATTGGAGACATTAAATATTGAAGTGATTCCAGATTGATTACATAATCAGCTATTGCACTTTGCAGTTTGTTTATTTATACTTATTGTCTTTTGTAATTGTACTAAGTCAGAACAAAATAATGTTTTATCAGGAAATTAAAAGTACTTCTCACTTACTTATAAATGAATTAAAAATTTTCGACAGTATTTCTTCTTTTTTGCTTCTTAGAAAAACGGCGTGAAGTGGAAGTTTCATACTTCGTTTTCATGTTTTCTACATGTTTTCATACTTCACGCCGTTCGTGTATAAGATCGTAGTACTTCCCGGACGGGCTTGCCCATTCGTACAATAAAGATTGCTGCGTGGCGCTGTCATGCAACCAAAGTATTGTTGCATTTTGCAAATACAAGATAGGTCCTAAAGCGTATACTAAATATACACTATATACGATACAAATAACATAAAAAGCTTATGATGGTTAAAATTCAAATGTTAAAATTAAAATTGAAAAACCAAATTGCGAAGGTTCCACATGCCCAACTGTACTCTTCGTAAAATAATTTGTATTTCGAATAAAACTTCTTTCTTACTTTCGCAAAGTCAATAGAATTCGGCGGCACATTTACGTACAATGAGTTTCGGTGCGTCTGAATACCTTTAGTCCGAGTCAGCCGAAAATCTGTCGAAGTATAAGCGGTAGCCGAAACAACGGGTTTTGGCTGACGCCGGCCGAAACCAATACTTTGGTCGGACTTTGATTATAATGTGTTTACAATATGTTTTTATTCAAGATTGTAATTAGAACAAAAACCATATATATTTTCTAGAATCTTAAACCGATTGTGAAGACAGGTTCTCGCGCGGTCTCTTTTTGACCATCAGTGTGGGCCTACCACTGGAAGGGAGTGACGACTTATGCGAATGTGTGGGAAGTCGATCGATGCAGGTGGTTTGAGAACGTGATTCAAGGCAATCTGTGGGAGAGGCCTATGTTCAACTGACTGACACAGGTTGAAATGATCATGTTGAATAAAAACCAAGAACTAGAAAATTTACAGACTATTAAAAAAACATAATTAATTTGACTGGTTTACACTGCTTGTGCAGTAGAAGTTGGGTTAAAACATAAGAAGATTCGTTAGACTTTCAAGAAAACAGTTCTCTGTGTCTGGACCGGGACAAAATGCATTAACTCGCAATGTATTTATTTCCGAGTAAACATACATCGATCTTGGTCGCCGATGCGTTGTATGCGGCCGTAATTTACGTCGACAGTTTTCTCATGCGCTCACTGAACAGTAGTAATGAGACCAACATTCCACTGATATTATTTTAAACCCTAAAACAAAATGGTAACGTCTGTTATCGTGTGGCCAGCGATGTTAGTGGCTTTATCGCTTCGGATGTTTCCCGAACTCGGTGACAAGTTGTAACAGATTATATTTTAACTTCGTTGTAATTACATTTCGCAACACTGCCCAATATCTCTAGGTTTGCTACCGGTTTGGTACTGAACACTGAAAACTTTAAAAAGATCTTAGAATAAAATTAAAAAAAGATCTTGAAATTAAAATTGTGTCGATTGTCAATTCAAACTAGTACTCTATTATTATTTATCGTTCATATTGTTTATAATGGTTAGGAATATGTTAGGGCTATTAGCCAACAATGTAACATGCAGTGGAAGTATTGAGTTGAGGTATTTAGTTCGAAAGTGGAAATATCGTACAAAGTAAAGCAACATGCCGTTCCAATATCAGTTTAGTAGTTGGGCAGAAATCTTTGTGCGTAAGTTTAATACCTTCTGAATACCTTTTAAAAAGCTACGTCATCAAAAGATAATTTATGATATAAACCTTACGCGTGTTGCGTCTCAACTGTGGTAGGTCACACAACAGTTTTCGCTGTGACACGATTAGTCAGGTTCTTATGGGTGAGTACTTCGACCTCCGTCGTCTGTTGATTGAGGTAGCCACGGCCTCTTTATTTATTAAAAGGTGGTGACGCATCTGCAACCCTACACCCGTAGGTTTGCAGGGTCAAACCGTAGTCTGTAAATGTAAATGAGCGGCGGTTATCACTTAACATGTGTGTGAATCGCCAGCTCGTTTGCCGCGAAACTGAGCTCCAAGTAACTCACGCTTTTCTTAATGTAATGAAATATTCGTCTCTGTGGTTATCAGCCGTTTAGCTCAGTGGCTAGAGCGTCAGGCCGCGAATGCCGAAGACGTGGGTTTCGATTCCCACAGCGGCGACAATCTTTTCGTACTATTTCTACATGTTTCAATGTTCATTCTTAAGTGCAGAGATTAGCACTATAAAAAACTTTAAAATTAATATATTTTTGTTAATCAAATTATTCCTTATTTAAATTAATTGAAAATTATTTCCCTGTAGTATTGTACCGTACTTGAATCGCACAGCAGCTTTTCCTGCTATTCATCATGAAGCGACGGGCTCATGCTAAGAATATCGAGTAAAAGTATCGATAATTCAGCATTTCCCAGTGGATTAGGGAAATGGCAGTCTACACATATTAGGTCTGACAACTCAAACGGAATTGTCCATTTTTATTTACGAAAAGCAAAACCGACTTCATATATCTCGCTCTGTATTCATTTTATAATTTATTTTCAGGATGTACCTGAAGTATATCCGGAGCCAAAGATCCAATACCAACGAAATTAATATCCCACGAAAGATATGGGAGCTACATCAAACCCAATACAAAAAGAAATTTTAAAATCGGTTCATAAATGACGTAGTTCTGAAGCAAAAATACAAACGAATTGTGAACGTCCTCCTTTTTTGAAGTCAGTCAGTTGAAAATAACAATATTCGAAATTTTGCTTGGAATGTCCAACTCACAAATTTTGAAAGTTTAATAGCATTGGTGCCCACTAGTTATTAGTTAGTATTAGTGCCGATTTCTGTTAGAGCTGCTGCCCACTGTCTTTGGATGGATTCGATTTTCCTATGTCGTGTATCGCCTTGTACGTTGCCCACGGCGTCTAACAGGGACCTATCAGACAACAAATTACGAACAACAATTAAAGTTCCGAATAAAGGGACATTGAGGCCGGGTATTTCTCATTGGATTATTTGTCTTTGGAACAATCTAAATAAAATCTACGGTACTAATGTAATTAAAAGTGCTTTTAACTTTGTATAAAGAATAGTGTATATTCCTCCATCGGAAAATAAGTAGCTTTCAAAGCACTTTAGAATTATTTCTTGACCTTTAAGAGAATTATAATAAAGGCCCATTTACATGGTGCCAGTTTCTTGCACGTTGTATACAATTAAATTGAAGCAATAAATGAGTTGCATGGTCTAAACAATTATTGCGCGCAATTTATTGCATTCAATTATTGCTCTTGTATGTACAAGAAAATGGCATCGTGTAAATGGGCCTTAAGCATTGTGACTTACAAGTCTTTGGAACTAAAAATTTTATATAAATAATAAAATTTTTCCTCAATATCATGAAGCTGTTGCTAGTTTTAAATACAATTATCGTATAATAGTACATCGGAATCATTTCAGTCTGTCGGTTATCTCTCAAGAACCTTTCTTCCCCATCGGTTATCGAATAATTGTAAGGTAACTGATATCTATTCGTTTATAAACGCTGCTAATAAACATTACCTTTTTGCCAAAATGTTATTTATATAGTTTTTTTGTGTATCATAGTTTGTTTTACATTTTTTTTTCATATTTTTCTATGTAATTTTCTATTTTTTTTGGGTTATGGCAAATAAAGTATTATTATTATTATTGGGGGGATATTCATTTGTTTTCTCGTCTGGTTGGGTTTATAAATAAAAATAAAAATATAGATATATATTGCATATATAAAATAAATATTATTATAATTATTATTACATTATTTTAACCATCACTTATTGTTATTGAGTAGCGAGCGTTGAGGAGCGATTTAATGTATCGCCTCGGAAACGGTATTGAAGCATTTTCTAAATGTTTCTAAATGAGGTCTGGGAAATCAATTTTATTTGGCAGTTGTGAGAGTTTAGTGGCGGGGTGTCACTCTATTATGTACTATTTATTCTCCAGCAACCGAATTTCTCTCGTTTAATAGAAATAATCGATAGAACAGTTAAAATACATAACGGTATTGCGTCATGTTTTACTAAAAATAAATGATTTTACTTAAAATTTATGTATCTTTACGTATATAAATATGAGTTTGTTTTAATGATTAAGTTGTAGAAATACTTCTTCTGTGCGGGAATCAGCTGTGATGAACACCACCTCAAATTAAACTGGTGCAATATAGTCAAGAAATTTTATATTTTACCAGAAAATCTTTTCTCTAAACTTTCAACGCTGCATGCTAACATTAAAAGTCAAATTAATTTGAGTTCAATTAACAAGCGATCTACTACATACAACAAGCATTTCTCAATTTCTTATACACTTGAAGAATAAAACTTTTCTAGTTTCTCTTTGAAGCAATATTCATAATTTATTTACACACGATTATTATTCGTGTTGCGTAACTGGTTATTATTAATCACAATTATTTCACTAATTTGACTAAAATTATCCAATAAACCGTGGCAAATGATGTTGGTGTTACCGAAGTCACATCATCCTCCCGCCCTCATCCCTGCTAGGTGAGGTCGTTACAACATGTAAATCATGTTGTTTTTTTATATAAAATAAAAAAAAAATAGCTGCTGCCCGCGACTACGTCTGCGTAGAATAGGCTGAAGGCGTAACATTCAGACAGAAAGACAGTACATAAAATATGTATATAAATTATAGCCTATATCTTATTCTGATGTAGAAGCTATATTATTGTAAAGTTTCATTAAAATCCATTCAGTAGTATTTCCGCGAAAGAGTAACAAACATCTATACATACAAATTTTCGCCTTTATAATACTAGTAAGGATTGGTTTTGGCTACATTTGGCTCCTTGGGAACAAACACAAGATCCGCAACAATTATAATCTGTGATATAAAATGTAGTACATGCGAGCGGAGCCGCAGGCGAAAAGATGCGTAACAGTTACCTAGCACGCATAATACAGACTATGCCCTGTTTAGGGCTAGATAATCTTGCGTAAAAATATTGTCCTGAAATATTTATTATTATTTTTATCATTATACAGCGTGTCTTTACCATCGCGACAATAAATGAACACACATATAGATGATAACTTTTTAAAATTGTATTAAAGATTTACATTCTTTAAACATCAATATTTAACGAGTTATCAAATTTTCCAAAGCAAAGAATTTTAGAATGTATAAAACTTTAATGTAAAGTTCATTTGTAAAGGTCACAAAGCGTATGAATGGGTTGAATGAATTTAAAAGAGACAAAACATAGTGTTTGAAGGAGAGGCTTGTAATGCGGCGCTGTGGCAACGAATGAAAAAGTCTCTGAATGTATGAATCAGTCAGATGTAGTTGTATACGATATTACAAATTTTGTTTCTTTTTTATTAAATATTTTTTTTTTGATTATCGGCGAGTAGCGTTAGACGTGAGTTCATTTATTGTCGCGGTGGTAAAGACACGCTATATATATCGTAGGTACGAACTTTGGGCATTTATAAAGTTAGAACTAAAATGTCTAAGGGTTAATCGCGGTAGAACACGGATGTTCACCCCACGTATTTTGGGGGAGTAACCACATTAGCACATCGAAGTATCTACAGGCTCGAATCCCGGCAGATGTCGCACGAATTTCGTATTTGCATTACGCACTTTGCGTGTTCCGCCACAAACGCGGGCGTCGGCAGCTAACGGGGAACTATTCCGATAAACAACTAATTACGAACAACGGACGAAGTTCCGATCCCGAACGGCGATTCGCTTTACTTTATCGATTTCAATTCCAGAACTAATACGAGGTCCGAAATATATTTGAAGTAAAATAAACGATGTAGTTCATAGAATAAAGGTTTCTTCCAAGAGCCATTTTATTTACTTTGCTGAACATGTGTTTTGCTTGACACGTAATTTAAATAGTACCTTTATCTAAGTACCTCTTTCTAGAAGTATCTTTTCAGTATTACGTTTTTCTTATTTGCGTTAAGATGTTTACATCTTCGTTCAAACTGAAACTAAATAAAATAAATAATTTCACTTTATTTTTCATTATCAGAATACAAAAACTCCAACTGACTTTGAGGTCTACATCTTATACAATTCCCTGCATTTTGACGAATATATTGACGCAATACGTAAACTGTCTTTTTTATGTATGTGTATTTATGATATACAGCGTGTATTTACAATGGCGACAATAAATGAACACACATATAGAGGATAACTTTTTAAAATTGTATTAAACATTTACATTCTTTAAACATCAATATTTCCAGAGTTATTAAATTTTCCAAAACAAAGAATTTTAGAACACCCTTACGTATAAAACTGTTACGTAAAGTTCATTTGTAAAGGTCACAAAGCATATGACTGGGTTGAATGAATTTAAAAGAGACAAAACATACTGTTAGAAGGAGAGGCTTGTAATGCGACGCTGTGGCAACGAATGAAAAAGTTTCTGAATGTATGAGTCTGTCAGTTGTAGTTGTATAGAACGTTACAAATTTTGTTTCTTTTTTACTTAATTAGTTTGTTTGAAAAATATTTTTTTTTAATTATTTTAATTATTTTTATATAATTGAAGTGAAACTTCTTTTTATCTAATTCATCTAATCAAATCTATCTAATCAAATCTAATTTAGTGTAACATTTTTCCGTTACGCGCCATCTTTTTTTTTATCTTAAAATGTTCCTCTAACGCCATCTAGTGTTGAATAGGGGGTTTTATGTCGTCTTTATTCTTTAGTGGTTTTAATAGTTGACGCTAGATGGCGTTAGTTCCTTTGTGTGTTCATAGCAATATATATATATGTTATATTAAAGTGATCAGCAAAATCAAAGGGTTTATTTTAATTCTAATTCTAAAATGTAAACAATATATTTCGTATTTCAGTTACCATAAGCCATTAATAACACAAATATATAATAACGACATCAATGATAGTAATAATTCTATTACAATTAATGAAATTCAATAATAATCTTTGTAGTAATGACAGTGCTAGCTCTAATACTTCAGAGCACGACACTGTGTCAACTTCCTCTTCTCCAAAGGCAGGCACCGCCCACCGTGACCTGACTGCGCCTTCCACCGAAGACACAATCTGAAGCTGACCGATGATGCTCTTCGAAACCTCGATCGGCTCCTGGAACTTGCGGTTGCGACGTCGATCCAACGTCCGCAAGTTCGGTTTTCCAAAAAAAACTTCACTCACAACACTCGCGCGCGAGTCGAATGTCTGCCTTCTACTCACTGGCTGACTATTCGGCAACGAAGGACCATGTACAAATTCAAAGCGGTTGTATTTTGGATCAAACAAGGTTCACGTTGCAAGTTTTTTAATCAACAATTTTTGCGGACCCTCATACTGCTTACAACGGTCAAACCATAGTGTGTTTTAATTTATTACTAACGCCACCTATGTATTACAAATAAGAAACTAAATATTATACAAAGCTAAAATGAAATAATTGTAGAATTTGTATTTATGTCTATGATAATAAAAGCCTTTTATTACACTTTATTTAACCAATTTCTGTAAAGTTGCATATAGTACATTATTTTTTGAAAAATAACGTCATAAAAAAGTTTCACTTCTTACGAGTGTACGCTAGTACACGCACACATTTTTTTTTTAAATGTTAATATTTTTTTATGATTATTGGCAAGTAGCGTTAGACGTACGTTCATTTGTTGTCGCGATGGTAACAACACGCTGTATAATAATATATATAAACCTTCGTCTTGAATCACTCTATCTAGTAAAAAAACCGCATAAAGATCCGTTGTGTAGTTTTAAAGATCTAAACATACATAGGGACAGACAGACAGCGGGACGACTTTGTTTTATACTATGTTGTAGTGATATAGTGATTAAATTTTTTATAGCTATTACTTTTACTATCAACATTTCGATGTTTAGTCACATGTAGTACCTAGTCTGACCAACATGTTCACAATAAGAATATTAAATTTATGAATGTAATAAAAGCAATAAAACTAGTCTCCACTCTAACATCTCAAATATCAAGGCACTTCGATTTTAGGCAACAATTTGTTTTAAGTCCATTTAGCTTAACTTTTTTACTCCGTGCCGCAGTTGCCAAGCTATTGGCTTCAGCGTCGAGGCTCGTGGGTTCGAGTCCCACACGTGACAACTATTTGTGCGACCCATAGTTAGATGTTTTGCATCTGGGTGTCTGTCCATGTGAAATGTATGTTTGTAAAACGTCTCTACAACACAGGATAATGTTATCCTTTAGGGAGTGCAATTAAAAAAAAACAAAAGAGAAAAAAAGAATTGTTGGCGCTGGCAACACTGTATACCGGATATGACGTTATCTACTCGAGCCAAGGGACACATGGTCGTATGGAGCAGCGGTCACTTGGATTTCGGCTGCGTTCCCGGACGGTGATATAACCACTACTGCTGCTTGTCGTTATAAATATGTTAATATTCATGTTCAGTAATAGTTAAAATATTAGGATCAAGGTAAAATCGTTAGAACTCTTATAGAATATCAGATCTTTTCTGTTTCAAATCACAAACCTGAGGGCCAGATTCACTGCAATGCCATATCTCGAGGCGTCACCCACAAAGCGACATATATTCACGATACCATTAAATGGAAACTCTACTGTAACCCTCATTCCGAGAAGTAAATAACGGTTGCGTCGTTTATAATGAAGTAACTAAGCAATTACGGTATAATTTCAACCGTTAACAATGGTCGCACGGAGAATTTGCATTTCCCATTAAGTAACCCTGGCCCTACGAGTCTCATCTGAACTTGGGACTGTCAATAAACAAGTAATAACAAGTTAATTTCCAAAGTTGCGTCTCACATTGGTAACTTGGCCCCTGTGACCGGAACTTTGCGAATGGGATCCTCTTAGTGTGACGGTATAATTGAGCTAACAATATTAAACAGTACAATGGAAATCTTATAAGCTTAGTTTAACCGGATCTTGTGTTCGATTCCATTAAGGTACAAAGGTTTCTACAACTTATGATTTATTCTAGACAAGATATTTGGCTATGTAAAATTAGATTTAGTTCTGTTGTGCGGTTGATGTCAATTAAGTTTCTATACATACATTAGAACATTTAAAAACGTGTGCATAAATTACTCTATACAGAATGTATAACTAAAATGTATAATTTTAAAGGTAAACTTTTTGACAAACTTTTACGTTTAAATTTGGTTTAAATTTGAACTCCTCCTGCTCTAAGATTGTAAACTGTTTGAAAAATAGAATTAGATAAATTGCATGAAGAGATAAATGGTTTTTAATAATTCATCCCCTTAAAAAAGGTGTAAAAATGGTTTGGCTTTGTGCAATTTTATTACGGTACATGAAAATAGGTGTATAATTTACTACTGGAGCAAGTTATGTTATATAAGAGGCTTGTAAATTAATATCATTAATTATAAACATTCAAATTAATCACTATTGTAAGGAAATATCTGGTGAAAATAGTTGGGTAAATTTACCATATCATTGAATCGCGTAATATCGAAGGTAAGTACTTACAGTAATTACGAGGTTAGCTTTGTATGTCGAACCATATATTCTCATGGGTATGAATCAAAAATCTGTTCATGATCGTGACGAAGACGCAAAGAGTGACACAGATGGGCCAATATTTGACATTAATGAGATACACTGGTCTCTGAACCTAAGGCGTCCTTAAAGTTCTAAGAACACTGTATGGCGATTTGAATTCGCAATTTCAGATTGGGAGTTAAATGCTTAACCAGGTTTAAGATTTAAATAATTAATTTAAATTTAAACAAACAACAGGGAAGGCCGAGATGACAGGATGACAGGCTTATGAAGATAATTTGGATTGTTGGCAACACTAAAAGAAGTGTCTTTCTATGGGGTATAAATGAAGCTGCACGAAGCATTTCAGGGTCTTTCTCTGGCTGTCAACAATAAGTATACGCGATAGTGCTGCCCAATAGGTATTACAAATTAAATCTTTAGAGTGGTGTTTCATTAGTGATATTAAAGTGATAAAATAAGTAATTATACCAGTGTTATTGTTTTGCAAAATGAAACTACGGTAATTTGGTAAAAGTATTTGTATTTCTACATTCCTCGATAAAACAAAGTAAAGCTAACAAGATTAACAATTAAAGTGCTTAGACAAATTCGCCAATTAAATTAGATATATCAGAGTTTAAATTAAAGTAGTGCAGTGGCTAGAGTTAACACCAACATCACATTCGAAACTTTATTCGAGACGATTTGGTAAACTGTTCCGCTTGAAAATTGGTCTAGGTCCGTACAAAGTTATAGACGAGCAGTACATTATTTTGATTCAATTTGGAACTTACTACAATTAACAAAAACCCTTAATACCATTACGTATATGGCTCACATTAAAGTGAAATTTGTGGTAGCGGGTAAGTAAAGAAGAAACGAAAATGTACGAAAGGGCACTAAACAGACTGAACATCTACTAAAATTTCATCAAAACCCGTAAAGCGTTTAAGCACAAACCTTCGCGTTTCAAACGTTGCCACGATAATGATTGGAATGTTTGGAAACTGTTTTGGTACACGCAAGTATCTGTAGCGAATCCAGACGTTACACAGATTTCCTTTTATTGTTATGTGTTAATGGCTTTCACCTTGAAAGCAACTAACATGGAGCATATCTATACAACTAATAACGAACAAAGGCGGAGTTCCGATCCCAAGACCAATTTCTACATTATCGATTACAGATTAAACATAGGCTTGCATTGAAGGATAAATATGCTCGGCTAAAATATATAATAAAATAGCACTTGAAAGAAAACTCATTATACGGTACGATGTAGTTTCCAAGATCGAAATAGGAATACAATATAATCTTCGTCATTTCTGGTATCAACAGCAAAGGAGTTTGTATCATTATTCTTTATACATGCAGACAAATATAAAACCTAAATGCTGTTCTTTTTCTTTCCGTCCTGTGTAAGTTTTCTATAGGATAATAGTTTTTACTGGAATAGTAACTAAGTTTATTGTTTATGGGTTCCATCAAAGCTTACCAAGAAGTATAGTAGCCTAGCACCAAGTAGATAATACGAATATTTATTTCACAAAATAATATCCCTGCCAATTCGAGAAGTAAACAGTTGCTTCGTTTGTAATACGGTAACCAAGCAATAGAAGGGTATAATTTTAACCGGGAACAATTGACATTTGAACAATTTGCATTTTTAAATTACGTTAATCTTATCCCGACAGATCTCATCTCCTCTTGAAACAAGAAATAACAAGTTGATATTCAAAGTTGAGCCTCATATTTGCAACAAGGCGTCTATTACTTTACAAATGGATCTTTATAATTCCTTTTGGCGTAATAAGGAAATATGTATAAGTATAGAGATAATTAACGACCTATAATTGAATATTTTTGGGTTGGTATAAAATGTCTCTCTCTATTTTCCTCTATCATAATTATCAATATTGACCTATATCTGGTCCTCACATAATCTATCAGCCTGTCGACCTACAACCTCATTCATGGTCAACACTATACCATGTCAACCTACCACTTCTTGTTTTCTCTCACAGTCACTGGGGCCATTAAAATTTGTAGTAAAAAGTATGAAGTACGAAAAGTTTTTCGTCACTGTGGGTATCGAATCGAACCCACGTCTTCGGCATTTGCGCCCTGACGCTTTAGCCAATAAGTTAAACGGCACGTCTTTTATCTACCTTTTTTTTTTCAGCATTTGGAGCAATGCATGGCGGATCCATTGTATATCCTTTCCAGCAAATAAACAATTTTGAATATCGTTTTACAACGATAATTCAAACTATAGATGTCGCCATTGCTTTATTACAAATTAAATGTTTATTTATTTATAATGCTAATCTCTGCACTTAAGATTAAACATTAAAATATGTAGAATTTTTTCATAAAACTTTAAGGTTCAATTTTAAGTGTAGAGATTAGCACTAAAACTTAAAACTTAAATCACTGTTGCCATTTTCAAGCTTTCCCTAATAAACTCATTTCTGATCTTATTCATTCTACTCTCACCACGCGTTCATCTTCGAATTCGCATCTCTGCCAACTATCAAAACTTTACCTTTGTCACATTTTCGATTCCGTGACGTTTACCCATGAAGTGCGCTTTAAAAATAAACGAGAACCAAACGGAAACGAATGGCTTAGCGTCCGCATAAATAACCCAGTAGATAAATTAAACGTCAGGCGAGTCTGTCAGTCGGCCGCGCCGGTATCAAATTTTATATATGGTAATTTCCGCTCTCTTTCAACGTCCATGAAAGACTGTTTCAATATATCGGAATAGGAAAAACGTAAGTAACGAAATAGATCATTTTTTAGTGAATACAATAATTTTATTTAACTGGTCTCATTTTCGTCTTTAGCGAAAAACAAAAGCCTTAAAATGGTGTTTGAATGATTTTTGTTGAATTATGGAACATGCAATTACTTTGAGAAATAAAATATAGAGATAAAGGTTCTAATAATTTTTTTGGTGTAATAATCAGTAATACTTTAGTTCATTTAATTTTATACACTTTTATTATGGGATCGTTTCAATAAATTTTCACCTTCCTTTTAATGTCAATGAAAACCTGAAAACTTCCTTTTAATTTAGTTTATTATTAATTTAATTACAAACACTGACGCCCGTTTTCTGAAACACTAATCATCGTAGAAATTAACTAATAAGCGATCAAATGGCTTTTCAAATGTCATTTTTGTTAATAAAAGGACGATTAAACTCTTTGAATTGAAAGTTGATACTTTACACTTCAAATCATTAAAATGCTGAGCATTATCAAGTACTAAAACAAGCAATTCGTCTAAACGATCGGTTTTAGTGTCAAAATTTATTACTATCGTAGTGGAATTGGCGCATTATATCCAATGGAGCAGGTCAAGGCCCGATTTACCGGATCATTGACTACCTTAATGTGGGAAGTAATAACTTCGTTAGAGAAATTAAGTTAATTCTTCCGTATAATTAATTCTCCTGGACTTTTGTTTCTCGGAACTAAAACTAATACCGTGAATCCTAAGTTGACAATGAAAGTGCTATCTACGATTCAAATTAGGCCGCAACTGCAAGAGATGGGGAGCCTTATACGAGATTGGACACAAATACAAAACAGTTTTCGGTACGGGGTTTAGAATACGCGATTTCAGATTTCGAATGTCCCTAGTAAATTTTAATTCAATTTTAAGGCAACAAGAGAAAGGTTTTTCTCGGTAAAAACATTAATACAATTGTTATTATTTCGTTGTACATGTTAGCTTAGGAGGTTAAAGAAAGGATCAATTAACATGGACCCAGTGTATAGTGAACCTCTCTTTCGTTCATGAGTATAGCTTTTATAAACTCTCCTAACTTCAGTACTACACGATGTTGTGAGAAAATATGCCTAAAAACGTCCTAATTTTTTTTTTACTAAAATGATGTTCTTATCTGAAATTGAAATATATTTATTAAGGAGCAAGATATAATTTAAGTGCAATTACTCTCGGCTTACTTCAATTAAACTTCAAAATTCACAGCTTTTCCCTGGATCCGCTCTACATTAACGAACAATTTAAAGTGTAATATTTCGTATTCTTGATTGGAAAATATTCAGTCGTATTCACGTGTTGTAAAAGCATTTTATGTGCATTCCAAATAATTCCCCCAATTATTGAGATTTCTGTAGGTATATCGTGTCAAGGTATCCAAAATCTGGTGTGTTGCATCATTTAATTGGGTAATTGCTAGCCTACCTCATTTCGTGGAGCATCGACTCTATTCTATGGACATGGAGACACAGGTTGTTTGGAGTACGTACAAGAACTCTGCTCTGTGGGTTAGAAACATATAGGTCATTAAGTCCCAACCCTCTGATGGTAAGCGCAGCAAATTACCAACCCGACACAAACGCGAACGTCAACAAGCGTCGCCCACGAAACGTCCTCATCGACCCGGTCGAGGAAGGGGACACCGGACCCACCGCCGGGGGTCCCGCCGGATAACACTATACCCACAGCTAGTGTAACAACAAACACAATAGTTCGCCCTCGCCTCCGAGCACGGAGAGACCAACACAACGCGTACACAAGGTACACCCGCGTTC
Source organism: Iphiclides podalirius (assembly GCA_933534255.1). Taxonomy (NCBI): domain Eukaryota; kingdom Metazoa; phylum Arthropoda; class Insecta; order Lepidoptera; family Papilionidae; genus Iphiclides; species Iphiclides podalirius. Next base: position 410,907 of record OW152816.1, on the reverse strand, counting down.
CAGGGCGGTTCTCACCGCCCCCAGCCACCGATTAGCTAAAAACACAGTCGACGCCAATCGGGTTCTCGGTCCGCAGATGGCCCTTAGATGACATGTCGTAGTTAAACGCACGCATGAGCACATGCGCGGCCCTACCCACAGCGGCGGGCCCGTGGGTTCTGGCTAGCCCACCGGTTCTGCGTCAGATGAAGCTTCAATAGTCTCGGGACTGAAAGCAAAAACATCAGTTAATACAAGAGATACAAGAGGTCATTAAGTTATGGTAGGTACTAAAGTTAGCTGAAATAAGTAGCTCGGTAGTAGTAAAAACTCCTCGATTAATCTATTTATTACTTATAGTTAAAAGTTTGATTTATGGAGTGTAAAATCATGTTTTAAATAATACGACTCGTGAAGGGGTAGAACCATAGGCTTAAGTTAGTATTTGAACCTTGTGAACCTATCCATATATGTGGGATTTTCACATTTCCTATTAACTGACAATGATATAAAGACGTTGGTATTGAAAGAAAGTAAAAGCGCGTAATAATTCAGAGCATTTGCGAATTTCTTAGTGTTAGGACAGATTATTGCATATTTTTCGTGTAATTTTCTTACACAACAACCTCTATTGAATTGGGATGTTTTTATAACACAAAAATCCATATCGCAACAGGTGTCTTGAACTGTATAGTCCTACTTATTTGTAATTGCAATGTTTTCCAGGCTTCGATATTAAAGTGCATTTGCGATGTTCACAGCATTAAGGCCTAAATTTAATTGTAAACATTCCTTTAAACTTTGCCTCGCTGAAATATTAGAATTTTCGAGTAATATTCATACTCAGAAGCTCGTATTGAGATCACCGCTTTGAATCGGAATTTCTATAACTCTTGAAAAGGTCTGCACTCCCGCTTGCGATGACGGAATGGAATATAGGTAATACGTAGAATGGATTCCATTATGCGGTGCTAGTAAAAGCTCTTCAGAGAGCCTGTGAGACGTGTTTCTTGTTATTTAATATAAACCACCTTTTTATGCATGTATAATAATATTTTATCGAATTATCACTTTCATTCCGCCTGTATATATAAAGCGCCTGATTGTATAGAATAGCAAAAAGTTGTGGAAACAAAAGAGATATTTTTTGAATGACTAGACCGATGTTGAACGGAATTCAGTTTTTAACGCTGAAAAAAGCTTTCGAATGAATCTTAAAAAAGTATGAAAATAACTTTTGTATCATTATACAAAAGCAATTTTCATACTTTTTACAAATGTGAAGCGAAAAATCACAGCGTCGTAATTATCTGATAGGAAAATTTATACACACATTGTACCGACTCCGTGGCGCAACGGTAGCGCGTCTGACTCCAGATCAGAAGGTTGCGTGTTCAAATCACGTCGGGGTCAAAAAGATTTTCTTTATATTTTGTTTAAAAAGATCCAGAAATTTTGCTGCAAAGATTCTTTGCAATATTACTACTTTTAAATACGTGTATTTACCTATCAATATTTCGTTTCTTTCTAAATAAACCCTTAGGTCAGTTCAGAAAGTATTTTTTCCCACAAAATTTTACCAAAGTATTAAACACATTGAATTACTGAAGTGATGACTTTAAAATATGATTCTTATTGATATTTAATTCTGTGTCTCTAAGAAGTCACAACTGACGGACTCTTGTCACCTATCCAAAACGCTTGCTAATTTTAAAAATTAAAATGAAGTTGTTTGTATTCTGACCTTGTACATAATTTCCTTTAAACATGCTAGTAATATTCTACACTTAAGCTAAAATATCACGTTAATAACACCTGCAACGGGCAGGCATTGCAGTAAAATTTAGTTAACAGTTAGAGAGTACAAGCCGTCGACGATGGATGTGGCACTCGCTCCCCACAACCAAGTTATAAGACGGAATTTAACGGAGCGTATTACTGCTTTATTTTGTGAGTCTATAATTAATGAACAATTGTTTAAATAATCTAGTGAATAGTTGGTAGAGGCAATAGGGGCCAGGCGCGTCCGGGGCAATGCCACGGCCTTAGAAGCCCGGCGTGAAGTGAAAGTAATAAACTTTCGCGTTTCTTCTGGTGAGTGAGGTAGCCGGGACCCACTTTTTTAAGGTTGTCGATGCATTTGCAAACAATGGGGTGTTATAGATGAACGTCTACAACATCCAGCGGCGGTAATCACTTACCATCAGGTGAGCCGCCTGCTCGCTTGACAAATTTCAGTGCTAAAGTATATTCCTATTTATTACGTAACAATGTCGAACCATGCGACGTCATATTTATATGGACGTATACAGAGTAATGATATTAATGACTTATCCATCTATCCCCTTTGCAAAGGTTCACGTTTGCTGAAATATTCACTTTGAGATTTGTAACCAATTTAAAAGAACTAGTTTGAAATCAGTCATTGATCTGGATGGGCGCTAAGCGTGTAGGAATTATATTATGGTTGTAAGAGAAAACCTTCATACTTTGGGACCAGGCTGCGAAACGGTTAACCATTCTATTAACCTAACCCCTATTTATATACATGTCGGCATATCGCTTGTACTGAAACAATATCGGGGATTTGCATAGAGAGCATAAAATTGGTTTGACATTATTTGCATATTGTCATAACATTGTCATATTCATATGCACTCGCTTAATTATAACGTCACCTACATAAACGGTTAATAATAAAAAAGGCGTGTGTATAATCAATTCAAATACTGTATTCATTTACTAAAACCTCAAATACTAAACCTCAAGCAATGGAGCGTAGCTAATAAGTGTAGAGCAATAAACATATTGTTGAATACATATCCAACAACCAGTTCTACGAACGTAGTCATCCGCGTAGCACTCGGCAGCTTACAAGGCCTCTGGCTCTACGCCAGTCGCACTTTACAACAACTACCAATGAAATATACGTAAGTTACGGTATCGCTGTAAGTTATTCAGTGAAACGTTTCCCTACGAAGGCATTAACAGCAAGTTTGATTACGTAGCAATAGTGGCGGGAAAATTAGTGCCTTAGTGTTAGTGTTCCGTCGCTGATGGAAGGTCTTTCTTTCGGCAGATATCTTTGGTCGAATTTATAAAACGCTACTATACTAAAACTCATGTACGAATACAACATATTTCATTTTGAACCGACTTCAAAAAAGGGGGAGGTATTCAATTCAGTTGTATATTTTTTTAAAACGTTCTTCTTCTTTTTCCTTTATGGCGGTCTTTAGGTATTCGCCAGTGTCCACGTAAATATAGGAAAGTTATTAAGTGGATTGGTTATCGAACAGATTCGGCATAGCAGAGGCATAAGAGATCATATAAGGGAATTAAAATAAGAAAAAAATAATATGGTGAGAGCAAGAAAAAAAAAGTAATTTCCTGTTGAATTACCTAGAACAATGACAAACAGTTATATTAGACATGAACCTTGAATCCGTCAAAGTTTAATTTTATTAGATATAATAAAGTCGCATAGAATATATACAAATGGTGAATTAGTGTAAGTTAAAAGGGAGGAAAAATTAATAGGACGAGGGATGTAGGGGGGAAGGGAATCATACAATGATGTTGATAGTTTTGGACATTCAAAAAATATATCCTTTGGTGGTTCCTTCATCCAAACGACACTCACACAGAGAACTATCCCTAATCCTAATCTTTGCAAGATGAACATGGGTGCATGCATGACCAATTCTTAGTCTGCAGATGGTGAATGTGGCATGTTTGTTGGCCTTATACTTGAAGAACCAGGGCTTTACAGGAACTTTTGGCTGTATAGAAAAGTAAAATTTACCCTTTTCTGAAGTTAAAATTTGATGATTCCATTTGTTGGTTAGTCTCAATTTAGCTAGTGGAATAACATCATGGGAAAATGTAATATTTTTGATTATGCCATTATGTATAGCATCTTTAGCTAGGCTATCAGCTGTTTCATTTCCACAGATTCCACTATGACTGGGAATCCAAGCCAAGGATACATGTAATTCTTTTTGGTGGCATTGAAATAGAATCTTTTTAATATTAAGAACTAGAGGGATTTTACACTTAACACGAAATTGATTATACAAAATAGCTAGTAGACAACTTTTAGAGTCTGTAAATATTATTGATCTGTCCAGGTTGTGTGACTCAACATACAATAGTGCTTCATATATAGCAGTAGCCTCTGCAGTAAATATAGATGTAGGAGAAGGACATTTAAAATTAAGGGCTATTTTATACTTTGGGATCCAAACTGCTGCTCCAGAGTAACCCAATTCACTGAATTTGGAAGCATCTGTATACATTATTAGCCAATCCTTCCAGTATCTTTCAATGGCCAAACTCAACTTAAAATCTGCCATCGGACAATCTTTCTCAATGCCCAGGTCAAGATGGATGTCAGGCTTAAAAATTAATGCATCATAAGGAATATCAAATAATGGGTTAGTCTTACATTGAAAAATAGGAGAGGGGAAACGGAGAAAAGTGACGAAACTCTTAAACAGACATGGAGGAGTCTTGTGGACCCAGTAGTTGCTTGAAGAGACATATTCAGATAGTTGGTGAAGCCTAGGAATTAAGGGATGAACTGAGAGTTGACAGGTCTTGAAAAAGAATCTATCCGAAAGATACTGCCTTCTTAAGTGAAAAGGAGGATCAACACACTCCACCTGAAGGACATTATTAGGTGAGGACTTCATTGCAGCCATAATGATACGCAGGCTTTTATATTGAATTTTGTCTAAAACGTTAAGTGATGCTTTACTACATGGCTCGAAAAGAAAGCATCCATAATCGATGTGGCTACGAATTAGTGAGTTGTAAACTAATTTTTGAGAGAATGGATGGGCGCCCCACCATACGCCAGAAAGGGACCGAATAATGTTCAAATTTTTCTCACACTTTTGGGAGATATAATCAATGTGAGTAACAAATGATATTTTGGTGTCAAGAAAAACACCTAAAAATTTAACTGAATCACTTATGGGAATATGCTGGTTATCATAAGTTATTATAATATTTGGCACATTTTTACGCCGAGAGAAAACTACGACATTACTTTTGGAGGGGGAGAGGGATAAGCCATGTTCAGTTAACCAATCTTGCAAATAGTACAAAGCGGAATTTAGACGTGAGCAAGCTGTAGAGATGTTATCTAGGGAAATGTACAAGGCTAGGTCATCTGCATACTGAAGAACATTACAAAATGAATTGACAGAAAGCTCTAGATCAAAAGTATATATCTTATAGAGGAGAGGACTAAGGACAGAGCCCTGAGGTAGGCCTTTCCAGACAGTTCTTGATGGAAGGACTGAGTTTTGAACATTTACTAAAATTGACCTGGAGGAAAGGTAGTTAAAAATAAAGTTAACAATCTTCACTGGTTTGCTCAGCTGTAACATTTTCTGTCTGAGCACAGGAAGAAGAACATTATCATATGCTGAAGAAACATCTAGAAATACCCCTACAAGGTATTGTTGCTTTGAATAGGCAATTCGGATATCTGTAACAAGCGTGCTTAGGCTATCCATTGTGCTCAAACCTTTTCGGAATCCAAATTGGCTCTTTGGTAGATAATTTTGGCTTTCCAAAAACCACTCTAGGCGATTTTTTATTAAACGCTCAAGAACTTTGGCAATTTTACACGAGAGAGCGATGGGTCGAAATCCAGATGCATCATTACCAGCCTTACCAGGCTAAGGGACAGGAATAATGATTTGCGACTTCCATTCATCGGGTGGGATGCCAGTCATGAATATATTATTCAAAAATTTAAGTAAAATCAGTTTTGTTCTTTCACTACTATTAATTATAAAGGAATAGGGGATTCCGTCAATTCCTGGTGAAGAATCTTTAAGACCACTAAGAACACAGAAAAGTTCTTGTGGAGAAAATGGGGAATTAAATTTATCAGCCGGTTGCTGTGAGGGAGAATCAAAAAATAGACATTCATCATAGTTTGGGGCTGATGGTGGAGCAAGTTTATTCAAAAAGTCTCCAATCCAAACAGAATGATCATTAAAAGTAGGGTCTACACTAACCATTGCACATCGAAACCTTTTAATATTTTTCCATACAAGTGATGGAGGAGTATTGGGAGACATGGATGTACAAAACCTGAGCCAGCCAGCTTGTTTATTTTGGGATAACAATTTCATAGTCTCTGCTGCAGTTTTTTTTATAAAAAATGTAATTATCTGTGGTCATTGAATGTGAGTATCTACGTTCAGCCTCTTTTCTCTTTTTGCATGCTTGTGTGCAGTCATGATCCCACCAAGGGGGAGATGGAATGTTATTTTTAAAAGGAGTTTTGAGTGGAAAAACTCTGTCAGCTACAGATAAAAGTAGATTTCGAAACTCAAAATCTAAAATTTGACTATCTAAAATTGATGAGTATAGTGACCAGTTAGCTTTGGATAAGTTATATTTTTGACGAGGTCTAAATTGATTGTTTACAACTAGAGAAGAATTAGGAAATGTAACAAAAATTGGGAAATGATCACTACCATGCGTAGATGGGAGTATATGCCATGAAAGAAGAGAGCGAAGATCTGGTGAGCAAAGTGACAAATACACAGCACTTTTTGTATTTTGAATTGGGGATGTTCGACGGGTTGGAGAGCCATCATTTAGAAAACAAAGATTTAAATTATCAAGTAGTTCTAAGAATATGAGGGAAAGTGCATCAGAATACTGAGAACCCCACATCGTATGGTGGATATTGAAGTCCCCCAATATAACAATAGGTGGTGTGAGAGACGACAGAATAGAGAATAGCTTTGAAATAACTGAAGCATTAGGTGAAGGGATATAAATAGATAAAATTGAAGTATTAAAAGCTTTTACTCCTACTATATTTATAGAAGAGGAGTGGGAGGGGAAGGAAATAGAAGAAGGGTACTTTCCTTGAAATAAAAATAGCACTGCCTGCATGACCATCATTTCTGTCATCTCTTAGGCATGAATACCCAGAGACTCGGAAATGGGATCCTGGCTTGAGCCAAGTTTCTTGGATGGCTAGAATAGAGGGATTAAATTTATTTATGAGATGAAGAAGTTCATGTTTTTTATTTCTAATGCTCCGACAGTTCCATTGTAGTATCGGAGGGAAGGTTATTAGTGAATGAAATCAGCTGAGTAAGTTTTTGTTTTAAATTAAGTGGAAGATCAATGTCACTGAAACGAGACAGCATACTAATCAACATGGAAATTAACAGTTCTAACAGATTATCATTTGGGGTTAAGGTATCCTTTCCAACCAGGGCACTGCCATTAGGAAGGGAGGAAGGAGGGGTTGCAATAATTTCTTGGTGGGCTGCCCTATCATACCCAGGACTAGAGGCAGGCTTATAGGGAGACCTAGGAGTAAGGACAGTTTCTCTGTATGAGTTGTGCTGTACTGGAACTGTAGTGTGATTTCTTATAGGTGTAGGACTTGAAGTTCCAATATGAGAATTGACTGGTAGACTCTTAGCAGTATCAGCAAAAGTTTTCCGGACCTGGGAGAATCTAGCAGAAGCCTCAAGATAGGAGATATTCTCCTGAGACATTACTAGTTTTATAGATTTTGGTCTGGACTGTTCAGGGCAAGATGGATCTTTTACAGTATGAGGGCCTGAGCAGAACAGGCAAAGTGGTGACTTGGAGCATGAAATTCCCTCATGATTTGATGAGCAAAGAAAACACCGGGGGGCATATCTACATTGAGATGTTACATGTCCATAACGGCAACTTTTGAAACATTGTATGGTTGGTAAAACATAAGGTTCGATAGGCATTGAGGTATAATAGGAATAAATATGGAGTGGGAGTTTCTGTCCTAACAAGGTCAGCACAACAGTTTGGGTGGGGATCCAGTTGGGAATGTTATTTTCATTGTTTGCGTCTATTCATTCTACGGGCTTTAATTATTGTTCCATGGCCATTTGGTACTGTTATTGAGGAAACAAAATCTTCTAAAGCCCATTCAACAGGGACTTGTCTTACTATTCCCATGCGAGTTACATTGTATGACGGGATGACAGCTTCATACTTAGCAGCAGAAAGAGCAGGGTGAGATATAAAATTGTTGGCATCAGCTACTGTTTTAAATTCCACTGAAATTCTGTTCCTACCAACCTTTTTAACTCCATCACAAACCACATTCTTAATATTATTATGGTATAAGAAATGCCCAAACTGAATGGGTTTTAAAACTGCTCCAGAGGTAACCTCTGTTAAAATTTTGCTAACATGTACTAAGAATGGAGCTTCATCATCAGTAGAATAGGATGTTTTTTTGTCAACATAATTGGGATGAACATATGTAGATTGCATGGATGGGAGAGACTGGGATGGATCAGTAATAAGCCTCTTCTGAGGATGAATGGACACATTGTGAAATGTATCAGTGCTATCTAAGGATACATGATTAGAAGAGGAAAAGGAATTTGGTCCAATATTAGGTGGATCGGGATCAGGAGGATCCTCCTCCACAGTGTTAATAGCTACTTACATACAAAAAACGGCACAATTTACCACACACTACCTAAAAACAAGACAAAACAACACGAATGTTAGATTAAAATAAATCAACAGTACTTAAAAGTACGGAAAAAGCAAAAAAATTTACACAAAGCTTGTATGTATCACTAAAGGCCCATTTACACGGTGCAAGTTTCTTGCCTGTAGTATACAATTAAATTGAAGCAATAAATGAGTTGCATGGTCTAAACAGCACATAACATTCTTGCCTGTTGAACAAGACTTGCTTCAAGTTTTGTTTCAAAACTTTCCTTGGTGTAAACAGCACACACAATAATTTCTTAAGCAATTCTTGTATTCAATTGCATTCTCTCTTCCTTGGCAAAAATTTGTGCAATGAGTGAGGGTATTTAATCATTGCTGTTCTTTTTGAGGATAGAAATATTGAGAAAAGGTCGTAAAAAAAGTTGGATAAAAATATGAATAATAATATATGGATCATAATAAATAAATCTCAATGAAATATATTTAATCGGCATAATCTAACTTGAACACTTATTATTGAGCCATTTTTTTTAAAAAAACAGCCCTTTGTAAAACGTTCAACAATTGCATGAAAAATTTGTCAACGCCAATACGTGCAATACTTGAAGCAACACGCCAATAAATTGTACACGCACAAACAAGCATGTGTTTAGACAAGTCAAAACTTGAAAGCAATAATCGCCTAAACATAATTGCATTGGTGTAAACAAAAGACCTTTGCAATTATTTCCTGTCAAGACTTGCATACAATAATCGCATTCAATTTTTTTTACTATATCTGCGTGTAAACTGTTGCTTACAATTCTTGATGGTCAATTATTGCGTACAACTTATTGCATTCAATTATTGCTCTTGTATGTACAAGAAAATGGCATCGTGTAAATGGGCCTTAAGCCTCGTGCGCGAATCCAAAAAAAAAATCTTTTAAAACGTTAGTTGAAATCGGAAATAACTTTCCTAACATAAGTCGATAAATGGAGGTGGCTGAGAATCTTGCTTCGTGGCAAACTTTTGGGAAGAACTAGGTCCAGCAGTGGACTAAAACAGAATATGAATGAAATGATGATGATGCTAGTTTATGTTTTTTATGATGGTTTATTTTTAAATGTTTCTATTTAAGTGAATATTTTTATCGATAATTATAAATATTATATTTTATACATATTTATATATATATATAAATGTGTTCCTTTAAGTATTTAGATCTAAAGGTTCACTGTTTTACTAGTGCACTTGCCACGACCTCATGTGGAAGTGTTATACCTACTTCTGCGTTTCATCTGTTAAGTGGGGGTAACCGGAGCCCACTTTATTAAAAGCGAAGCATCTGCAAGCCTAAGTGTGTTGCAAATGTCCATAGGCGGTGGTTATCACTTAACATCAGGTAAACTTCCAGTTCGCTTGATACCTTCTCATATAAAAAAAAAACTAATTGTCACCACTGCGATTGTATGGCGTCCACATAAATAAATCTGTACACTCTTATTGGCAACACTAGAAGTGTCATTCTATGAGGTATAAATAGTGCGATAGTGCTGCCCAATCAGGCTCATAAATAAAATCGTTAGAGTGGTGTTTCATTAGTGATATTAAAGGGATAAAATAAGTCATTATACCAGTGTTATTGTTGTGCAAAGTAAATGTGTACGGTGATTTGGTAAAAGTATTTATATTTCTACCTTCTTAGCTCGATAAAACAAAGTAAGGCTAACAACTCATTTAAATTTAAACCAGTCCGTCGGTCGACTTCAATGGTAAAGCCTTTTATATGTGGTAATTTCCTTTCCATTTGCTCAAATAACTATGTCCTTTTTGTCTTTCTCGTAAAATTTTACAAATAATTATGTCTATACGTATAGTCTGAGATAAACACTTTTTTCTGGGATATAAAAATTTAACTCTCATCTGATTAGGATATATTTGGATATAGGTAAGTACACCATTATAGTTTTTATTTTTCAAAATCATCTTTTTAATCATTTTTTGACATAAAGTAATTTGCCGGCGTTAAGCGGAAGTTATACTTCATCTGGTAGGTGAGGTAATCAGACCCCAATTTATTAAAAGGTGGATCTGCATCCCTACGGACAAACATAGGCGGCATAATCATTTAACATCAGGTGAACCTTCAACTCTCTTGCCACCTTCTCACACAACAAAAAATTGAAATCCTTGTTCAATTGTTTTAATTCCATGTTTCTACGTAATGTAACAAAAGGTGGTACAAAAACAACAAAATAATTGTAAGTACATACCTTTCATAGTTTACAGTTCAGTAAAACTTTATAGAAGTATATTCTTTGAAAATAAACTTAAAATAAAGATTGTTTCCATTGAAAATATGCTGAGAGAATGCTGCGTCGCGGTTCAGTTTGAGTTACAAAGACATTGCATTGCTTTTAAAGGCTGTTATCTTCGCCTGAGTTCTTCAAATAATATAGTATGCAATAATAATAATATAGTGACGTCTTTTTTCAAAGAAAATGTATAAATAAAAGCGTAGCAGAATATGGCGAAGCTAATTTTTAAATATCTTTAAGTGAAATAATGGAATTATGAATATTTATCTTAGTGTATTATTAGAATTTTATAGTATAGGCGTATTATGTTTCTTCAAATAAGTGTACAAGTATTATCCAACGTAACTGTTGGATATTAAATTGTGACATTTTAAACATAGATTTGCAATTTTCATTTTAAATCTTGTTATGCAAGAAATGGCCTACCGATTATTGTCAAAGTACGTTTTTTTTCGAAATTCTACTAGAAACGGTACAGTTAGAAATTCGTAGCCAGTCTTATCAGGCATCACTTTAACTCTATTTATTTAATGAAAGCAATGCAATGTAATGTAATGATAATGCAATGTAATGAGCGAGAAAAAAAGTAAGTTAAGTTGTCTATAGCAAAATCAAAAAGCCCATTCAACCAAATTTAAAAATCAAAAAATTAAGATTGAAAAACACTGACAAAAAAGTGCAATAAATTAAGATATGACACGACTGAGTGGATTAAACATATAACAAAAAAGAAAAAAAGCTGTTGTTAATATACAATAAAGCAAACAAAAACAGTTTCTACGCTCTGGATCCCACTGTCTTATCTAACTCTGCTTATTCCGTTAGGTCATAAAACAGTGAGTATTATAATTGTTCACGTGCCAAATATTGGATTTAGAACGTTCCCATCGCACTGTATTCCCGCAAAGGCAATCAAGGGGCGCTCCCGTGGAAGAATCGTCTTCAATTCATGAATATGCAGATGGGTAATTAGAAGGTCCCTTTTGCGGCTATTAGCGCTATATCACTTAAATTCGTTGGTCGTGTGTGTAACGGACCCTTTAGTTTCTAACGTCACCAGGTGGACTACGTATTCAGTTGTATTGTAATGTGTTTATTAAACACATTACAATACAACTGAATCATATCGTAGTCCACCTGTTAACGTTAGAAACTAGACAGTCCTATTAAACACTCATTCTCTTTCATCTATCCAAGCTCTGTGAATTAACTATACTCTCAAAAACATTACCTTGGACTTATATGTGGAACATTACTGAGTCGTCAGATAAGATAATTAATCAGGAACATAAGTGATTTAAATAACACTAAACATTGATCGGAAAGATTCGTCTATCGAAAAAGGAACCTAATACAATTGGTACGAAAGCCTGCACCTCTAAAAAAGCAACATATACATAGGCTTTGTTTTGTCCAAAAAATAACCACTCTGTCGAAATAAATTAAATATACATAAAAATTTTAAAAAAATCTATCAAGCCTCAAAAAGTAAAAAAAAAAAAAACATGTCATTACACAATCCTACGAAACAAGGAGAGAAATTCATTTCAGTACGCCGGATTCCAGTATCTTAGAAAGGAAGGTCAGGATGAATAAAGGTCTATAATGGAGTAGGAGTGAACACTTGAATTGGCACAATGAAATATATATGGAAATGACGGAAAGTTTTCACACGCAATCAATATATAGAGCGTTTGACATCACCGACTGGAAACTAGTCGGGCATCATGACAGCGGCGTTTCGTTTGATTTACTAGAATGCGATTGGTTTCTGTGCCGTTTAATATGTCAAACGGGGGATATGACTTCTGTTTGGGAAGTATTAGGCATTCGGTTGCCGTTTACTAGATCTGCAGAAAGTAAAACAAGAAACAATCGTCTAGGGAGTTATCGTTGATTGCATAGCTAACGAACAGCTTTATGAATAGAGTCAGCCGCAGTTGAGAAATTCTAAGACCCTCGATCCCACCCCAGCTATCATTAAATATTATAAAACTGGCAAAGTGCGACCTGACTCGCCCATGAAGGGTTCCACACCATTATATACAAAAACGGCAAAAAAATCATGTCTGTTGTATGCGAGCCCGTAAATATTAGATTTGCTTCTCGTTGGATGATCCAGACGCCGTTGCTGACTCTGTCACCGATGTGGTGCTTCAGGGTATGGAAATGCTTATTCCATTTTCTGCAATACCCATCGGTGGCAAATCCCAGCCTTGGTTTGATCGTTCCTGCAAGACGGCATTACGCCGAAAGTGGGAATGCTACCGAGCCTGGGCTGAAGCTTCGGCGTCTAGTGATGTAAAGACCAGCACATTAAAAAAGGAGTATAACTCTGCTTCTAGGTCCTTCAAAAGCGTTATTGCTAAAGCGAAGTTGGAGCACATTAGCAGAATTGGCGAGAGATTGGCGCGTCTCCCATCGGGAACACGTGCGTTTTGGTCTCTCGCCAAAGCTGTCTTAGGGAATTTCTGTAAGCCATCTTTTCCACCCCTGCACACGGAGGATGATTCGTTGGCCCATGCCGCGAAGGAGAAAGCCGATCTTCTGGGCTCTCTCTTTGCGTCCAACTCGACTTTTGGATGACCGAGGAAACTCACCACCATCAATCCCTCAGTGCGACGTTACGATGCCGGAGGTAAAATTCCGGCAAAGTGCAGTTCGCAAAGCACTTCTTTCCTTGGACATTCACAAGTCGAGTGGGCCTGATGGCATCCCTCCGATCGTGTTACAGACATGTGCTCCAGAGTTGGCGCCGGTTTTAACGCGTCTCTTCCAGCACTCCTATACTTTAGGCGTAGTCCCGAAATCATGGAAGGCCGCGTTAGTGCATCAGATCCCTAAAAAAGGCAACCGCTCTGATCCGTCCAATTACAGGCCAATAGCCATCACCTCCTTGTTCTCCAAGATAATGGAGTCTGTTATCAACGGCCAGCTCCTGCGGTACCTAGAGGAGCACCGGCTGATTAGCGACCGCCAGTATGGATTTCGTCGGGGTCGCTCAGCCGGTGATCTTCTGGTCTACCTTACACATCGATGGGCAGAAGCAGTTGAGAGCAAGGGGGAGGCGCTTGCAGCCAGTCTGGACATAGCGAAGGCCTTTGATCGGGTATGGCACAAAGCGCTTCTTTCGAAGCTGCCTTCCTATGGGCTTCCCGAGAAATTATGCAATTGGATCACCAACTTTTTGGCAGATCGGAGCATCAAGGTCGTCGTCGACGGTGCATGCTCCGATCCTAAATTTGTCAATGCTGGTGTTCCACAAGGCTGCGTACTGTCTCCTACTCTGTTTCTTCTGCATATCAATGACATGTTGCAAATCAGCAACGTCCATTGTTATTATGCAGACGATAGCACTGTGAATGTCTCGTACACTGGCCGAGCTAATATTTCTCGGGAAAACGTCTACGAGTGTCGGAACAAGCTTGTGTCTGAGGTCGAGACTTATTTAACCAAAGTCTCAGACTGGGGTCGACTAAACCTAGTCCAATTCAACCCCAAAAAGACACAAGTTTGCGCGTTAACCGCTAAAAAGTCCCCATTTGTCGTGACTCCTCATTTCGAGAACACTCCCCTACCTGCCACAGCTAGTATCGGAATGCTTGGCGTCGAAATCTCGAGCAACGTCCAGTTCCGCGGTCAATTGTAAGGTAAGGCCAAATTGGCCTCAAAGAAGCTTGGCGTGCTCAGCAAGGCGAGACGGTACTTCACGGCTGCCCAACGCCTAAACCTGTATAAGGCGCAAATTTGGCCCCACATGGAGTACTGTTCTCACCTCTGGGCGGGAGCCCCCTATTACCAGCTTCTTCCATTTGACCGCATTCAACGTAGGGCGGCTAGGGTTATCGACGATCAAAGTCTTTCCGATCGGCTTGATCCTCTGGCTCTGCGTAGAGATGTTGGATCACTCTGCATCTTCTACCGCATTTATCACGGGGAGTGTTCTGAGGAATTGTTTGGATTGATCCCGGCGGCTGAATTCCACCATCGGACATCGCGCCAGAACCAAAAATTTCACCCACACCACCTCGATGTCCAACGTTCCACAACAGCGCGATTTTTAAGGCATTTCTTGCCTCGCACAACCACTCTGTGGAACCAACTGCCGCCGGCGGTCTTTCCGAACCGTTACGACCTGGGAACCTTCAAAAAGAGAGCGTACCCTTTCTTAAAAAGCCGGCAACGCATTTGTGAGCCCTCGGGTGTTGCAGGTTTTCATGGGCGGCGGTAATCACTTACCATCAGGTGAGCCTCCTGCTCGTTTGCCCCTTTTCTCCATAAAAAAAAAAAAATATTTTTATTCTGTTTTTGTTGTTATAGCGGTAATTAATGCAACCCTTGCCAATCCTAATCTAAGGTCTGTAAACCGTAATTTTTTTTTATTTGACACTTTTTTGTATAAGCTAAATAGCGACCCGTCCCGGCTTCGCACGGGTGCATTGTAAGACATATAAACCTTCCTCTTGAATAACTCTACGTACTAAAAAAATATTACAAAATGACAAATATTGACTTTAATATTTATACGATACTAACGTCACTGAATTGTATTGTCTTCCCGGAACCCCTCCACTAACACTTAAACTTTATGGTATGGTATTAAAGTTCAAATTTAAGTATTATTAAGAATCTTTTGCATGGGAATATAGAAAAGTGTTGTTTTTAGGGGTTTTCAGGCAAGTTTTTCAATTTTGTCTCCGTAAGAACCATCTTCGTACGTTAAGGAATATGATAAAAAAGAATTAGCGAAATCAGGTAGCTGTTTTCGAGATTTGCGCTTAGCAACAGCGATTCATTTTTATATATAGAGATTAATGCCATATAGCATTTTCTACCAGCCAACCGGAAAGTTACTGAGAAAAAGATTTTTAGATGCATCTTTAATTGTAACTGTATAGGTATACATTTTATATAACATGTGTAAACTATGATAAGAAATATTTAATAGCTATGTATTATATTTCAAGGTAAAATGCAATGAAGCTAGGTTTAGATATGTCAATTTATAACATTTAATTAAATAAAAATTAATACATCGATAGAAATATTGTAATGAATATAAAGTTGTATTCTACGTTGGTTGCTGAATATATCTTGTATTTAAAGACACGTCAACAGCAGAAAATCTTGCAACTCGAGCGTCTGTGAAACAATGTCGGACATTTGCATAAGAAACAGACACTTAACTGAATTTTTGAGCGAAACTTTTAGTCATTTCGCTCAAATACTGTTGCACCTTGTTTGATAAACATTTCTATTTTTTTTTGAGCAGATAATTTTATCATATATTTTATAGAAATGCTGCAAAAGCAGGTAACTTCTAAGGCTGATGTTAGTATGGAATTGGATTTGATTATCGTTCAACATAATAAGTATGCAATATAGTCACTAATAAAAACTCCAACATAAGGGTTCTATAGAAAAAATATCCGATTAGATTGCTTGCCGGTGGTAGCTTACTTACGAACGTATTAATTTTTATGTAAAATGTTGACGTTTCATAAGAACGTGCAAGCGTCTTTATGAATAAATATATTTTTGATTTGATTTGATTAGATTAAAAGCTTGTCCTGTACAGAGGCGGCCTTTTCCCAGCAGCTTTTTTTATTATATTAAAAATATAGTTCAATGATTTAATTGAGCTATAATCTCTTGCTTGACTATTAATTCTGTAGTGTTCAAGACGTCAAGAATTAAAACCAATATTAGTAAAAAAAATCTGTGAATAACTTTTATTTATCTATATGTACACTCCGCGTATACACAGTCTTTTTCAGAGACCTACTCTGTGAAGTAAGGGAAAACAATATCAACAAAAACAGTAAAAATCGTAGTGTAAAAATTATAGAAAAAATTACAGAAATACATTATCTGTGAAAATTCAATAATTAAGAAAATTAATTTCAACTGTCTAACTATCACGGTTTATGATAAATACAGCCTGATGACAGACGGACTGACAGACAGCGAAGTCTTAGTAATACGGTCCCGTTTTAACCCGGGTAGGAAACCCCTAAAATTAAAATCAAAATTAAACTTATAGAAAACCCTCAAATAGTTAATAACACGTTTAGTATAATACACATAAGAACCTTTATTATCTTTACGGAATACAATGTAAAAGAATTGAGCGGGAATGATTTATCATGAACAATAGCACTGTGGTCTTCAAAAACCAGAATACGTGGCTTCCGCAGCAGATTCAATATTTCGGGAAATGGACAAAACTGTCTGGCCCTCCGCCAGGCACTGACGCGACGGCGGGGTAGCCTTGAATTTACGAGAGCTGCGGAATAGTTTCCACTCGGTTTGATACGCCAGACGGGGGCTATAGATGAGCTGTTTTCTGGTTACGGTGAATTAGGTATTCGGTCACTTTTTTTTTTAATAGACATTGCCCTCACTTTAGGATAACATTACCCTGTGTTGCAAGGACGTTTTTACATACATAGATTTCACGCGGACGAACACCCAGATGCGAAACAACTATGTGTGGATCACACAAATAGTAGTCCCGTGTGGGAATCGAACTCACGACCCCCGACACCAAAGCCGATATCTTGACGACTGCACCACGGAGTCAGCCAACACAGCACAGGTCACTTGTTTGCATTGTTAAGGTGTCGTGCGAGAAAAAGTTTTATGGTGTTGTAACGCTCTATTTTTCTACAAGGCGGCGGTTATCATTTAACATCAGGTTAACCGTCAGCTCGCTTGAAACCTCCTCACATAAACAAAAGGATAATTTAGTTTGTAACTATCTATTAACAAATTTGAACAACTCTTATTCGGAAACCCACCATCGTGAAAGCTATGTTATTCTTTGTGGCTGAAATAAAATCAGGAATATAGTAATAAATTTTGCCTGGCTTTGAAAATACCAGGTAAAATAATGAATACATAAAGAAAGAACCCTTATAAATTAGTAATTAAGATAATGATCAGATATGTGCTTTAGTTTTTAATTATAATTATAATTATATTGTTTTTATTGTTCTTCGGTATTAAATCAAAGACAAGCGATAACAATTATTTTTTTCTTAAACTATAATCCTGATTAAGCATTCTTCGCATTCTGGGTTGATTCAAAATCTTCACACAATCCGTGTAGCGTTCCTGGTGCGTTTATTTTGTTTTTGTATTTTCACCGCTTCGAATACAGTCAACTTTCACGTTCAAGTAAGTGAATATAGATCTTTAGCAAAGTATTCGCTATTCAACAACGTTCTGTTGTATGTTATATTTGTATATCCCTCCGTCTGTCCACCTTGGTGGGGTCAGCATGAGAATCATCATGGGTGACAAAACACTATTCCCTTCTGGGATTCGAACTCCTGACGCCAAAGCTAGTAGCTTAGCAACCGTGCTACCGAGTCATCTTTCCTCCTAAACCTTGAGTGTAATAAAATTGACATTTGCCTATAGCTTTTATTATACATATTAAAATAAAACCGTTTAAAAACTTTTAAGTTAAACGGTTTTATTTTATGTTTTTTTTTGTTAAATTTTTTTTGTTAATATTGTATTGTCATCTAAATTAAATGTGTGTACCAAATTTCAGATCAATCTGACAACGGCAAGGTGCTTAAATTTCAATTTCTAATTTTGACCCAAAGAAACAAATTCCGTACGGGTCGAGCTAAATAAAACCGTTTAATAATAAATAGCTATTTTCCAACAAACACTGTCATCTTGTTACGCGGTACACTTTTTATAAATGATGTAAAACATTTTAAATTTTTTTAAATATATGAAGCAAAAATATTGTACCCCTTCTTAAGAAAATTGCGAGGACGGAAGAGTATAAAATTTACCACACTTATAGTTTATATACGAGTCTTGTACATACAAGTCTAATAAAATGACAATGAAATCACAGCATGCATACTACATTTTGTGAATATGTGTCAAAACATTTATACAGTCTGAATATAAATGTATGCGAGTTTTATAATTTCCTGTCTGTGTGGATAATCTCTGGAAGCGCTGTAGCGCGTATCTGAAAACCTTTTTTCACCATTTGAGATTTTATAGTATAGCATGTAATTTTTATACAGATTTGCTATACTTATTATGTATGAATTTATGTAAATAATATAAGAATCGTCACCGCGCGCTGCGTCGATAGTTTGAGTTGCTTGAAATAATATCACGCTTTTATACCTACGATCTGGTCCCCCTGAAGGAGGTTTTATGGCGTCAATGCCGTAATTACGCCAATTCGTTACCTTGACAGCGACTTGCTGATATGGCATTCCTACTGAATTGGCTTCATTAGCTGTTAGCACTCTAAATGCGTGAATTCGCTTGGTTGCCGTATTTTTGTCAAATTGATTGCTCCCCAATGTCCTTTTATACGTCCTTTGGTACAGTTATCCCGTTAGATTTTTGTTAGTTCTCTTCTGAAAACAATATCGAGACAGTAATAAAATAAAAATATGATACAAGTTGATGCAACTGTCCATGGGCGGCGGTCATCGCTTACAATCAGCCAACTCGCTTGCTCGTTTGCTTCCTTTTTTTCATAAAAAGAGGTACTTAATTTCAATTTTAAACATGTGAAAATCATTGATAAATAGATACTTATATTTAGCCTATAAGTAAGTATAAAGATTTCCTCTAAAAGAGATTGATAGACGTCTTTTATCTCTACTCAAATTATACCCATTGATTGGCTAAGCTGTATTGTTTATTGTTAGTATATAAGTGGGTATTTTAATAATGACGTCACCCGGCGACGCCGGATTCGTCAAGTGTATGTTCTATATGTATCGATCGGTTGTTCGTTAATTTTAATACAGCACTCGACTAGTTCACTGCTTTTTTATTCTCTCGTGTTCCGAACTAACAATTGGCGACGAGGTGTTTGTATCTGCGCGTAATATATAATTACAACGACATGGCTGTAACATCAATTGGCGTTCTTTCTGTTTTTAACCACGAAACGCAAGACTGGATATTGTTTCGAGGCCGCTTAGAACAGTGGTTTCTCGCCAACGATATCTGTGAAACCTCAGGCAAGCTTGGCTTTAAACGGAGATCAATCCTACTCAGCAGTTTGGCGGAAGACACTTACAGGCTAATAAGGGATTTAGCACTCCCTAAGGACGTCGGAACTTTATCATACTCGGAGGTCATCGAGTTATTTGACGGGCATTTGAAAACAAAGACATGTAGTTTTGCTGAGAGATATAATTTTCATAGCGCGAGGCAAGAAAGTGGAGAATCCCTGCAACAGTGGGCAGCGCGAGGCACTGTGAGTTCCTACCTGCCGTGCTGGAAGAAGAAGTTCGTGACCGCTTCGTGCTCGGCATGAGCAGTGGACCAGAACGGAGTCGTCTTTTTAGTGAACCTATTCGAGAACTAAATATGTCAAAGGCGTTGCATATAGCGGAGAGCATACACTGTGCAAGCGTCCTGTCAGTGGGAGCGGGAGGAGGTGCATCGCGTGGCGGCAGGCGGACGAGCCGCGAGTGTTAAGGCCCATTTACACGGTGCAAGTTTCTTGCCTGTTATATACAATTAAATTGAAGCAATAAATGAGTTGCATTGTCTAAACAGCACATAACATTCTTGACTGTTGAACAAGACTTGCTTCAAGTTTTGTTTCAAAACTTTCCTTGGTGTAAACAGCACACACAATAATTTCTTAAGCAATTCTTGTATTCAATTGCATTCTCTCTTCCTTTGCAAAAATTAGTGCAATGAGTGACGGTATTTAATCATTGCTGTTCTTTTGAGGATAGAAATATTGAGAAAAGGTCGTAAAAAAAGTTTGGATAAAAATATGAATAATAATATATGGATCATAATAAATAAATCTCAATGAAATATATTTAATCGGCATAATCTAACTTGAACACTTATTATTGAGCCATTTTTTAAAAAAACAGCCATTTGTAAAACGTTCAACACTTGCATGAAAAATTTGTCAACGCAAATACGTGCAATACTTGAAGCAACACGCCAATAAATTGTACACGCACATACAAGCATGTGTTTAGACAAGTCAAAACTTGAAAGCAATAATCGCCTAAACATAATTGCATTGGTGTAAACAAAAGACCTTTGCAATTATTTCCTGTCAAGACTTGCATTCAATAATCGCATTCAATTTTTTTTACTATATCTGCGTGTAAACTGTTGCTTACAATTCTTGATGGTCAATTATTGCGTGCAACTTATTGCATTCAATTATTGCTCTTGTATGTACAAGAAAATGGCATCGTGTAAATGGGCCTTTATGCTATGTTTGTGGGCACTATGGCCATGTCAGTACATGCAACAAATGTGGAAAAAAAGGACATTTAAGGCGTGTGTGTAAAGGTGGCACCTACAGGCAACACTTCCTGGAGTGCGGTTCGGGTGATGAGAATGGTAAACGCTTAATTTTTAATATTCGTTCGTTTAACGGTGAGCCCATGAAGGAGAATGTTTTTGTGGATAATGTGGAGTTAACATTTGAGTTGGATACGGGTTCTGCGGTGACCGCAATATCAGAAGATATTTATAATAAATATTTTTTAAGACACCCTCTGAGAGCGTGTAAAAAATACTTACAGAGTTACGATGGATCTATTATAAAAACATTAGGTACGATACCGCTCGTGTTCGCCAATAAAAATAAAACTAAGTTGATTGATGTTTAAATAGTAAAAGGTGGCGGCCCGCCTTTATTAGGCCGAGACTTTATGGTTAAGTTCAATTTACAATTGAGCCCGATTAAACAGTGTAGTTCTTTTTGACGAATCAGAGTTAATATTAAAGTATCCGCGATTATTTTCAGACACATTAGGATGTTGTCGAGGGGTGGAAGTAAAATTAGCATTAAAGCCGGATTCAAAGCCCGTTTATTTTAAGCCTAGACCTGTTCCGTTTGCACTTCGATCCAAATTAGAAACAGAATTAGATCGTTTGGTTGGTTTAAATATTATCGAGCCCGTAAGATTCTCCGAGTACGCAAGCCCTGTAGTGCCGGTTATAAAGCGTGATGGAACTATTCGTCTGTGCGCGGATTATTCAGTTTCAATTAACAAGCAATTGATCGTCGATAAATATCCTCTTCCGCGCATAGAAGATTTATTTGCAAAACTTTATGGGGGCGAACATTTAACAAAACTAGATTTGTCAAATGCCTATAACCAACTTAGGTTACATCGAGACTCACAGATGTTAACTTGCATAAATACACATAAAGGTCTTTATAAATTCAATCGCTTAGTTTTTGGACTTTCACCTGCTCCTGCTATTTTTCAAAGAACGCTAGAAAATATTTTGACAGGAATAGATGGCGTCCTGCAATTTTTAAACGATATTTTAATAACCGGCAGAACGAAAGAGGAACACTTGAATAGACTCCATGAAGTATTTAAAAGATTACAAGACGCCGGGTTAGTTTTAAGGCGAGAAAAATGTAGTTTTTTTCAAGATTCGGTATCGTACTTAGGGTTCGTTATTGACAGACACGGGTTGCACAAATCTCAGGATAAAGTGAGAGCCATAATAGATGCAAAGCGATCAGAAAATATCACGGAATTAAAATCCTTCTTAGGTCTGGTGAATTACTACCGAAGTTTTATAAAAAACGCTTCAAGTATTTTATCACCTTTACACCTACTATTACAAAAGAACGAAAAATGGCGCTGGGAAAAAGAGCAGGAATCGGCGTTTGTTTACATCAAGCGGGAGCTCGCGTCAGCTGGCGTCCGATAACACGTTAGCGCATTTCAACCCAGACGCGCGCATCGTGCTGACCGTGGACTCGTCGCCCTTCGGCATCGGGGCCATCCTCTCGCAGATAAATGGCGACGGAATCGAGGAGCCGATATCTTACGTGTCGCGATCCTTAAATGCGGCTGAAACGAAGTATAGTCAAATTGAAAAAGAGGCGACCGCAATTATTTTTGGAATCCGTAAATTCCACACTTACCTGTACTGCAGATCCGAGCCGTTTATTTTACGCACAGATCATAAGCCCTTAATTTCAATTTTTCGGCCGGGTAAGGGCGTGCCGACGGTGTCGGCTAATAGATTACAAAGGTATGCGTTGTTTCTTTCCGCTTACAATTACGTCATTGAATACGTATCGAGCGCGCGAAATTGTGCCGATTTCCTCAGTTCGTTAACGTCGGAAAACGATAAGGGAAGCGAACCGTTTTCAGCAGCGGCTGACGGGGGCCGGGCCGAGGCGCAGTCGGAGGAGCTGGCGTCGTACGTGAATTTCGTGTGGGGCGAAGATGCGGCACTCATCTCCCCACAAGACGTTCGGCGAGAAACGGAGGCGGACAACTTACTATCTCGGGTTATGCGGTTTACTCTGGAAGGATGGCCGCCTAATTATGCTAAAAATAAATGTACGGAATTAAAACCGTTTTATGAGTGCAGATTAGACATATCTATAGAAAACGGTTGTCTTTTAAGAGGTACTAAATTAATAGTTCCCGAGGCGCTACAAAAAAAGGTGATCGATGAATTACATAGGGGTCATCTAGGTGTAATAAAAATGAAGACCGAGGCCCGGCTAAGATTTTGGTGGGTGGGTATGTCGAGCGACATCGAGCGCGCGGCCGAGGCGTGCAGCGTGTGCTGCCAGCTACGGCCCGCGCCTCCCCGCGCCCCTCTAACTCCTTGGGCCTATCCGCCCGCGCCGTGGTACCGGGTTCATGTCGATTTTCTAGGTCCTTTTAATAACAAAACGTATTTGGTGGTAGTTGATGCGTATTCTAAATGGGTAGAGGTTTACGATGTCAGCAACGGCTATAGTTCAAAAGTAGTTATAGAAAAACTATGCGATTTGATGTCCCGATTTGGCATAATTCACACAATTTGTAGTGACAACGGGTCTTCTTTCGTGTCTGACGAGTTTAACAAATTCTGTTCGTCAAATGGTATAACACATGTAACGTCTCCAACGTACCACGCGCAAAGTTACGGACAAGCTGAAA
The DNA here is from genome assembly GCA_933534255.1 of Iphiclides podalirius. NCBI lineage: Eukaryota > Metazoa > Arthropoda > Insecta > Lepidoptera > Papilionidae > Iphiclides > Iphiclides podalirius. The sequence goes on along the minus strand of OW152816.1, from coordinate 387,182 downwards.
GATACGTTAAAATAATAAAAAAAGCCATAAAGTCTATTTTACTCACGGGAACAAATTGCAAAAACATTAATGTTGAGTTAAATGAATTTCTTTTTTACTATAGAAATTCGGTACACTCGTCCACAAAACGTTCTCCTGCTAAAATTTTGTTCGGTAGAAATTTACGTTGCCGATTAGACTTGATTAGTCCGTTGCCATCATCAACACCTGAAGCAGCGCTCGTGGAGGCCGTCGAGCGAAGCCAACGAGCGCAGATTAAGCATTACCGTGGCAGACGAAACGTTTATTTTAATGTGGGTGATGTAGTTTTGGTAAAAAACAATTATGGCCACAAATCTATTTGGGAAAGAGGGGTCATACAGAAAAAAATAGGAAGAACTATACATAATAAAATCTGGAAATAGTGTTGTTAAACGTCACTCGAATCAAATATACGAATTTAAGGGGGAGCGTGGAGACATTGCCCTTAACGAATCAAAGGATGTTTTGGAGACACAGGTACCGCTATATGTACCTCCAATGATCCTTTCACAGAATAATCCAGTGGAACAACCCGGACTGTCTACATCTCAAATAACGACACATACGCCAGTTGAAACGACGACGGCCCCGCCGCCAGCGCCGGCAGACGACCCCACCACCTCTCCGGCACCATCTTCAGAGGCATCGAAAATAAATATTCGATACAGGTTACGGCCTCGTAAACCTATTGTATATCCGAAGTAAAGAATTTCGTGGTTTTCTTGTTATGTATAAATTCGTCACTATGTTTTCAATTTAAAGGTGGATTGATGTTAGTATATAAGTGGGTATTTTAATAATGACGTCACCCGGCGACGCCGGATTCGTCAAGTGTATGTTCTATATGTATCGATCGGTTGTTCGTTAATTTTAATACAGCACTCGACTAGTTAACTGCTTTTTTATTCTCTCTTGACCCGTGTTCCGAACTAACATTTATAACATTATTTCTGTAATTAGTCACTGAGATAAAATCAAAGTAAAGCTTTGAATAAATATTACACGTTTATCATTTTAAGTACATAATAGTACAAGCTACTCGTAAATAAATAATAATACATCTAAATTGAACATTTCTTATGCTATCTTATGTTTTATTTAATAAATATATACGAGTATTTACAAAATTAAATAGGCACGAATATATTATACATACTTATAAAAATATGCATAAGGATGAAATAAAAAAAAACGTTCTTCCAAACAATGATGACAATGATGCTAATGCCGTTTAAATCGTAGTCTGTGCGGAATCATATCGTTTGGAGCGGAATTTAGAAAATATTGTATACCAGAGGTCTCACAACTAGGGCCGCCTAAGTTTTTGCCGACAAAGTTTCACAATATTATTCAAACAATTCTATCTGAAAGCGGATTATTAAGTGGAAAACTTGTAATATAATCCAATATTATTTAATCGCAGTGTACTGCGAACAAGTTAGTATCAGAGAGCTATTACTCTGAATGCTCCGAGAAAAATTGGTTGAATGTAAAGATTATATTGTAGGTATTGTTTCAAAGTTTTCATACAAAAACTGAAATAATTTATATGTTATTTACATAACATAACACAAGGAGAGTCCCGTGCGGAAGTTAAAACTACGGCACTTTAATAGAAATAGCTCTTTAAAAAGCAAGACTTAATTCCGATGGAATTCATTGAGACAAACGCTTGGGAAATGGCGCGACATTTATAACTGGCCAGTTCAATTCGATTCGGTGGAATCCCCAAAACTTTGTCCATTTCAACTTCGGGCTCGAACCCGGGACGACATCACGAGCGCAGTTCCGCGGTCTTACCGCAGAAACTTTGCAGATTGTAATCTGTTTGTGGATCGGGAGAGAGAATAGAAAATCTTTAGTCAGCGGTTCTCTCTTAGTTCCGAAATTGTTTCGCCTTCGACTCGATTGGCCTAGAGGGTAGTGACTGCCTCTTGCGCCAGAGGGTGCGGGTTCGATCCCCACTACTGGAAAAATATTGTGCAATGATATGTTCATTGCACAATATTTTTCCAGTAGTGTTTTCCCAGTGTCTGGGTTAATATATTTATAACATGTATTTATTTACAAAATAAAAGTATGTTTATCAATTATCTAGTACGCATATTACAAGCGTTGCTTAGTTTGGGACTAGAAAACGTTGTGTTAACATGTGTCCTGAAATATTTATTTATTGTTGATTTTTCCGTTTTCTATGTTTCCTTTTTAACGTTGCAATATTTATAGTACACGTGGATAAATAAATTATATTAAATCGTTAATAAATTGATCGCAACACATGACAATTTAATCTAAATAATGCAATGGCCTTGCTAACACAGCTTATTCTAATATATTTTCGACGAATAAAAAGTGATTTAGTCAATATCAAATAGTATGGCATACGTACGCTGAAATGAAATCTAAAACGTTTATATTGCAGCTAGTGCCTAGATCTTTGGTTAAATTTAGTCATAATTAGTGAGTCAATTTATTTATTTCGAAGAAAACGAAAATCATATGATCAATATAGTGTAGTATTATGTGTAGTGATCAGTGTAGATAATAATTACGAAGATATCATCCTGTGGTAGGGCCACGCCAAAGCACGCTCGAAGTACCACCACCTCACAGAAGACCAGCGTGGAGTTTAAGTGTTATACTTCCGCGTTTCGTCTGCTTCGAGTGAGGTAGGCGAGGCACATTTTATTATAATGTGGCAGCGCATCTCGAACCCTACGGGTGTTGCAATTCCATGAGCGGTGGTTATCACTTAACACCGGATCAACCGCCAGTTCGCTTGCCACCTTTGTCACGTAAAAAGAAATATATTTTATAAATGTATATTTATTAACTTTTGCTACAAAAATTCTAAATCATTATAATGATTAAAAAATATTAGTAAGTAGTTAAAAGTCAGTAAAATGTAACAAGATTACTATTAATCAAAAAATTTCGCCCAACAAAACAAAAAGCACAAACACACATATGCGCACATACACACACACACACACACACACACACACACACACACACACACACACACACACACTTCGCACACGCACACATAACACACACCACAACTTCTAAACATTCACACTTATCAAACTTACCCGCATTCGTGCACCTCTTTGCCATTCATTTAATTCGTTACATTTATTTTGTTTTATTATTATTATTATTATTTTTTGGTTATTCTAACTAAATAAAAAAATAACATGTAATTTGAACAGGAAAGTGAGTACTCTTACCATTTGTTACGATTCTGTTTAATTGTTACGAATGCTTTTTCTCTTTTTTAAATATTAAGTGATTATTTGTAAGTTAATTTGTATTTTTAAACATTGCTACAACTGCCGCATAACATTGGAAATCGTCAAGAACTAACCCCCATAGGACAGGCATTGCCTAGTGTGGGGGTCAGAAATAAATTTAAATGTAATTTGGCTTTTTCTGAATAAAGTTTATTCTTATTCTTTATTCTTATTTAAAATATAAATTATTGATGTAGTCCTCTAAGTTTTATATACATAAATTTGATATATTTTATCTCGTATTATCTATAAAAATAGTTAATACTGCAAACTCTACGGGTTTTTACCCTGATACTTAGTTGAATCCAACAGTCTTCAACTTTCTATCTGTCTTGCTCACCAAGAGTCTGATTATTCCTTTACAATCTCCAATATATGTAACCGTTGCTCTCTTCTCTCTCTCTCTCTCTCTCTTTCAATCAATTTAAAAGAGACCAAACACAAACTTTGTCAGCCAAAGTCTCAATAAATGTCAACCGTTTCAACATCCACTGAAGGATGTAATGCGGAAAATTAGGTCGCAGTGTCTGAAGACACAAACAAGCCAATAAATAATCAAGTGCGACACGCTCGACCGCATCTTTCACCCAACGTAACAAAACCAGACGCTTATTTACGCTCGACATGAGAACATAAAAAATCGTTTATTGTTTTTACTTAGGACTGTAAGACAAACGAACTGAAGTTCAATTCATTTATCCACTCGAACTATCATAATAAGATAATCTGCTAGATCATCTGAGACGTAATCAATCCATACTAATATTATAAATGCGAAAGTAACTCTGTCCGTCTGTCTCGCTACAAAACCACTGAACTGATTTGAATGAAATTCGGCACACAGATAGTCTAGAGCCTGAGAAAGGACATAGGCTATTTTTAATTGTAAAAAAGTGTTGATATGGGCTTCAACGCGAGCGAAGCCGCGGGCGAAAAGCTAGTGATATTATATACGAGGTACATATCTCACAAGTGTATTGTACCGAAACTGAGGCACTCGAATCTCAATTTGGTGTTATTAGATTTCAATTCTATAGACTGCTATCTCTTTCCATATCATGCGTTCTATGATTAAATTGCATTTCTATACACTGCCATCTCTTTCTTTATCATGCGTTCTATATATCTGTCACATTTACTCGTAAATTACTGATTAATGAAAAACTTAAACTGTCTGTAAAAAATCCACATGCGCACGCGGCCGCCTTTGTGGGTTACTGTCAAGAAATGTCGACTCAGGGATACTTTCAGCCTCGCCTTACGTTGTTTATCTGACGCGGGCATGAAAAGTGGGCTGACTTAAACTTGTAAAGGCAATTTTACTCTACACTTGTCAATTTTGTGCTATTAAATTGTGTCACATCGATCGACTGATATGTAAATAGGTAAATAAATTACAATAGAATGGGTCAAGGTGTGTAAATAAAGACGCTTTTCGTAGGGTTGCAAATGCGTTGTCACTTTTAAATAAAGTGGGCCCCGGCTACCTTACTCACCAGACGAAACGCAGAAGTGTAACACTACACTCTACTTTACGCCGGTCTTCTGCGAGGTCGTGGTACTTACCCGGACGGACCTGCCCATTCGTGCTACAGTGTCGCGTGGCCCTACCACCCCAAAAAACTGTGTTAGGGCCACGCAACAGCTCTGGTTACTCGAATGGGCAGGTCCGTCCGGGTAAGAACCACGACCTCAAAGAAGACCGGCGTGGAGTGGAAGTGTTACAACTTCTGCGTTTCGTCTGGTGAGGTAGCCGGGGCCCACTTTATTAAAAGGTGGCAAATGTCCATGGGCGGCGGTAATCACTTAACATCAGGTGAATCGTCAGATCACTTGCCACTTTCTCATATAAAAAAATCTTTATTCAATTTTCAACATTATAGTGAGTGTATTTAGTTATACAAAAGAAATGTTGAAGACGATTATCACAGTGTATACAAGTGTAAATCTTATTTCCTTAAAATATATTCTATTTACGCGAAGTTTTCCATTTATTTTAAACTTAAATTACAGATTCTTTGAATTCGTTATAACATTCACGGTTAGGAGACGGATTTAATTTTAGTATTATACAGTAGTAATGATTCTTGCTAACAGTACGTAGGTACAAAATTTGAAAAATTACTCAATTTTAACGATATAAATCGTCACCCATAATCCCCGTACCAAGGAAACCCTTTCCTAAAAATATGGAAATGTGGACCATATTTTCCATTACAAAGGACTTAAGTGTAATTTTATTTGGGATGATATATTTATGAGGGATGGAATTTTTAATGCTGTACCGTAACGACTTATCCGTCCATCTCATTTGGAAAGGTCAATTCCCGCCTTAATGTTTAGAGCACTTTGAGATTTGTAATTCATTCGGAAGGGCTATTTTGGAGGCAGGCACTTAGAAAGGGATACGAATTAGTGCTGAATCGAACAAGATGAATTTAAACCCACTGCTTGCTTCACTTGAAAATTAATATTAGGTCCTTACGTATGAAATTAGCGTTTTGTCGTACTGACCACTTTGATCTGAAATATCTCCTCTTTGGTTATGAATTTCAAATTCAAATTTATAAATTCTTTTAGTTGGTACATTTGACTTTTGAAAACAGTCATTCGTTAAATTCTTACTCATTATTTTATTCTTTGCGTCGCTTATTACCGCACGGTGGAAAACATGAGATATCGGTATATCTACGAGTACGAGTTCTACCGTGGCACCAGTGCTGCAGAAACAGCTAGATGGATTAATGATGTGAACAGCGCTGGTGTTACAAAGGAACCAGTACCCTTTTGATTTCAACGTTTTTGTTCTGTAAATTTCGACCTTCAGAACCAACCCCGTGGACGGCCGGTGACCAAAGTGGAAAATGAAGAATTAAAGGCTATTGTGGAAGCGGATCCATCACAAAGCACAATAGAGATAGCTGCAGGCTTCGGGGTAAGTGATGAAATTGTATTAATCCACTTGAAGCAAATCGTGAAGATACCTCATGAATTGAGTGAATCGAACTTGCAAACTTAACTTTCTTGGTTTATTAATATACGTTCTAATTTTGTATTGTAATCACATAAATAAGCCTACAAGTTTAGATTTGATTCCATTTATTTTATTATATATGTGGGAATAATCTAGAAAGACTCAAAATGAATACTATCGCTAAGGCTGCACACGGAACGTTCAAGTTAGAAACTGTCTCTATAGCCAAATATTACGACCTAGAGGTGTAAATGACACACGTAATTGGCAATTGTAGGGAGCGAGTAGAATTGTGAAAATAGCAAAGTATTAATGCTAAGTTACGCAGAGAAATTTTGAATAAATTGATTTTAGATTAGAACAATCTAAAATCAATTATATTATACGTTATACGCGGTATTTAAAACTTTTAAATTTACGTTGGTTCAAAGATAAAGTTAAAATAGTGCTTTTGAAATATTTTGTAAAAACTACCATGTGAGTATTCATTTGAAGTTTTGATTTTGGAGTAAATTTTATGACATTTAAAATATAAGGCATAGAATAAAGTGACACGGATGTTTACATATAACACTGAACAAACGTGATAGCTTGGGTTTCTTTAGGTCACTCTATAAGTCTACTTAAGAGCTGTCATAGCTCAGTGTCCAGCCGCACGCCTTTTACTCATCATACTCAAGCAACCTGAGTTCGAACCCCTTTGTCGGCACCAATGAAATGAAATGAAATGTTATGTAAATTGCACGTGATAAGTGCTGACTTATCACGTGCACCGCGATGATGGAAAACATCGTGAGGAATCCTATATCCATATTTTCTAAATAATAACAAAAAAAATAAAAATATTTCGAAGATATGTGAAGTCCGCTAATCCGCAGTGGGGCCGCGTGGTGAATTATACTCAGATACCCTCTATATAGAGGAGGCCTTTGCCCAGTGGGACATGCTTAGGCTGTCACTTATAGGCTGGTACTCTATACGTCTTCTTCTCATAAAGGTTGCAGCTTTAATTTTCAGTGATGACCAAATCTTTTAATAAAAATCATCATGGTTGTGAAATGGAAAGTCCGGACCTGTCCACGGGCCTATTGGAGTTTGTCTAGCCAAACTGTCTAAACACTAGCCGCACGGAGCCCTTCGTATGAGAATACTTAACTTACGAGCTGCCTGAATCAACACGGAACCGCTTCGTTCACACTTAGGAATACGCAAGGCAATGGCTGAATACTCCGTTTCAATGCAAGGCCACATAACGCTAGTGCTGCTGAAACAATATCGATTTGCAGTGTTCAGACGTTCTGCTTGGAATGATTTGAACGGTTTTGTTTATATACTTTTGTATATAATGATAACTTTTCTATATATTGATTGTGTATTTTTTCCCCAAGAAGGGTTGATAAAAACGTAGCGAAAATTTCCTACAGCACGATTCACATGTTGTGAAGACCCCACCTAGATGGTATAAGAGCAGGATGATGATGATAGTGTAAATGGCTTGAACAAGTGAAGTAAATATTTTCGTAAGTACACTAAATTCTACAATCTAGTTAAGCATCCACCCCAGCCCTCTGTCTAAGATTAGTAAAGAACTGTTTCGTTGACTTTGCATGGCCACCGGGCAGTTCATAGAATTATAGATAAGGATGCGATTCTTAGAGTTGTTTGTGAGAGAGATGATTGTAAAATGCATTTAAATATTAGACACATTATAGTCTGCCTCCAAATCGGCAACACGTATTGTAATTTTTATTTTTAAAAACCCTTTTGACCAAAGTGAAAGTTTGACTATCTACCCACAGAGCAGAACAATATTTTTTTATTTTGGGGATTATTTGTTTACTTTTGTAATTTGAAAAGAAAAAATAATATCGTATTAAAAATAGGTTAGCACGTTTTATTATATGCGTAGCTATTAACGTAGATTACGTAGCAATGGAATGGTGCTACGAACGTAGAGCAAAACGCGTAGCACGCGGCAAAATATAAAGCTCTGGGCACCGCGCCAACCGCACTTAAACAACAACTGTCAATGGGATTTACTTGTATGTTGCTTAATCGCTATAAGTTATCCACTGTGTCGTCTGGCTACGAAAGTTAGCATGTTTAATAGCGCAGCAAACGAAGCGGGGTTGAAATGATGATGTCCGTTTCAAATAACAACTACTTTTTCCGCTACAGTAATAGAAGATTCATAAATTCATTATATAATTAATATCCGAACTATATAACACGAATCTTAAATATCCATTATCCAATATAAAACATATTTGCACTAATTAGGAAGTTTTATGTCTGCAGAAAAACTATGTTTCAAGAAATACGTAATGGCAGTATTTACGTGTGAATGGCAAGGGGTAAAGATAATAACTAGATTCTGAAAATATATTTTAGAATAATTTAAAACATAAAATCACAAGTTTCTTTAATTGATCTGATGTTAACTGATTACCGCCGCTCATGGACAACTACAACACCCGTGAGGTTGCAAATACGTTGCCAAATTTTTACAAAGTAGACGACTCAGGCTGTTGTAGCGCCACGCAGCAGTATTTGCTGTTGGACTAATGGGCAGATCCGTCCGGGGAAGTACCGCGACCTCACAGGAGACCGGCGTGAAGTGGAGGCGTTATACTCCAGCGTTTCGTCTGCTGAGTGAGGTAGTCGGAGCCTAACTTTATTAAAAGGTGGCAACGCATCTGCCACCCTACATATGTGGCAAATTTACATGGGCAGCGGATATCACTCAACACCTTTTTGCACAAAAAAATGGTTAGCCAAATACCAATCAAAACCTTTTTACACAAAAAAAAAATGGTTAGGCCAAATACCAATCAAAACGCAAAACTTGATTATTTTTCTAAATAATTTTGGCTTAACAAACTACCACCGTCGTCATTTGATCAGGCATGTAATTAAAACGTTAACGTTAGTGGAGCAAGCTGGGATTACAACATCGTTTCGAAATACAACAAAACACAGGAAGATCACTCGAACCCCAACGTCTCTAAGGTCATAAAATAAATCTGCATTGAAAGTAGTCCCTCGTCAATAGCAGCCAGACTGCAAAGCCCTCTTTGTTTATTTTATTTATGTTTCATTTATTTTGTTATCCACAACATGCGTATGAAAGTAAAGTAGCAGCCTATAAATGTCCCACTGCTGCGCAAAGGTATCATCATCTAAAGAAGGCATTAGGACATCGTCCACCACGCGACCCCACTTCTAATTTGTTATTATTTCAAAAATAAGCAGATTAAACAGCAAGCCAGCACTTAAAAGTAATCTTATCCTTTAAGCGAGTATATGTCATCGGAATCTCGGAAACGGCTCCAGCGATTTTCATGAAATTTAGTATTTGCGTAGATTCGGGGGCGAAAAATCGATCTAGCTAGGTTTCAGTTTTAGAAAATGTCCTTTTATCCCTGTTTTCAGGGAATGAAAAATATCATTCAAATATGACGGTAAAGTTCTTTCTTTTGTGAAAAACACCAGTTCATATTTTCTTATTATTACGTCGGTTAAGATCGAAAAATAGTATGCATATTTCATTACTCAGTAATTTGTATCTAAATGTAATTTCCAAAATACCCGATTTACCAAAAAAAAAAAAACCGAGCAAAACTCGGTCCTCCAGGTACTACTTATTAATGCGGGCACCGGAGTTTGAACTAACGTTGTTCGAGTGTAATGAATGGGTGTTCATGGGCGGCGGTAATCACTTACCATCATCTTGTATTAACTGATGTTTTTGCTTTCAGTCCCGAGACTATTAAAGCTTCATCGGACGCAGACTTACCATCAGGTGAGCCTCCTGCTGGTTTGTCCCTTTTCTTCATAAAAGAAAATGAATTAAAAGCGAGCGTCCGGACACTGTACTATGACGGCTCAAGTAACAAGTTTACCGAAAATAAAAAACAAACGCAACTTACTTTACTTTACTTTATGTTGAATTTATTGGGCCAGTAAAAATAGAAGTTATCTTAGCACTAAATTACTGATCCAATATTCTCTTTTCATATGGTTTACGATCAGTTCCCATGTATAAAATCACAGAATTCTGACAGAGAAATCTATTTAACGCTATAATACTTTGTTGGCAACATTGCATTTGAAGCGCCATCTGTGGACGACAACAATAAAACTGACATTTAAGAAGGCAGTTTCATATCGACATTTACAAAGGCAGTTTCATTTAGGTTCTTGCAGTGGGCGTACCTGAGGTTTGGTAGCGGCGAACACAAGTGGTCCGGCCTCCTGGGCTTTCGGATTTTTGATAGTTAACTATCTTCATACACGCTATTTTCTGTACCTAACTTATTTAAAAAATAATTAACCCATTAGTTGTCTTCAATTTATATACGGCAAAGATTAGTTTATAATTTAACAATTTACGTATAACTTTATGTACCATGTCCCAACCAATATACATATTCCAATAATTATAATGTTTTGTATGTACCGAGTAAATATTATTATATTTACATTAAAAACTCTCTCTCGTTCTTGAATTTGCTAGATTTGTAACCGACTAATAAGAAATTTTCTTTCATGTAATGGTACCCCTTTGCATGCAGTAACTGAGTTGTTGCGTGCGTTATTATAACTTGGCCAGACTTTGCATCGCAGCAAGATACTGCAGGTAGTACAGAACAGGTTTATTACTGGTTTACAGTTTTATTACAGGGTGAGCGACTCTTACTATACAGACATTAATATGCTGCAGCAGACCCCTTCTTATTACCGCTGAGCTTCTACTTACTATGCAAATCCTTGATATAGGGTACTCTCTCCTTTGTATGGAGAGAGTTATGTATTAAGTGTGTAATAGTTTCATATTAGATTGGGGTGTGATAGCCTGATATCTATTGCGTAACGGATTTGAAATAGTCCTCGAGAAATCTGATAGTTAACTCGTTTTGCAATAATCATCCTCCTGCCCTTATCCCACCTAGGTAGGGTCAGCATGACATGAGAATTATTTCGTAACCGTTTTTTTGCCCGTCGTCATCCCTCCTTGTGAAACCCAGACTGGAACAATTATCTGTGGGTCACACAAATAGTTGTCTCACGTGGGAATCGAACCCAAGACCCCTGACGCCGAAGCCAATAGCTTACCAACGGCGCCATCGAGTCGTAATATCCCTTTGCTGTAATTTCCACATCATTTTTATTAGAGTTACCAGTGCGGCATTTATTTTGGTATGCTAAGTCTGTATGGTTTATGCCTTTATCACCAGCGCATAAAATATAAGCAGCCATCGCTTTTAAGGTGTCATTACATTACAAGTTCATAAATGGCGTAAGTGTCATAGTAAACTGATACGAACGGAGTCAACGAATTTTGCACGTAAAGAATTTTATTATTCTTTACGTGCAAAATTATAAATAGGGAATTATTACATTAAATTTTTCGTTTTTTAATATTACTATTATAAAATAATAACATTATTATGGTCCTTTCCACATAACTTTTTTCCCTACTACATATATAGCGGTAGTAAGACCGCGTTAAGGCACAAAATGTGTTCATTAACTTGTAAGTAATCAGAAGTAGTACTGTTATATGACATAAATAGTGTATCACTTGGGTAAGTCTTTAAGTAATCTTGAAAGATTTTCCCGAACGGAAAATGTATGTCGAAGTTTAAAATTTACTGTGGCTATTTCCCGCGGCGCATCTCAGAATTTCTCATTCGATTTTCAGCACGATTCGACCGTACTGGATTTATGAATACTATTCCTTGGTACGTTCAACGATAGGTAAAATGGATAAGAGCTGTCTGAATCAAATATTTGGCTACAACATTTTCCCATCACATAAGACTGTATTACTCAGTTTAAAGGGGTTTTTATTAGTAAGTTTATGTACTAAACAATTTTATGGCGATAACATTCGTAAAATAGTTTTCTTTTAAACATGTGCTACATCGTATCTTCCCATATTCGCGTAGGTCTAACAATGCATCAATTTGAGACATAATTATAATCGAGTTTAATTTTGTTTTCAGTTTTGACATTACGAACATGTTACATAATCATTCAATTATAATATTTAATATGACATTCAATTTAATTATCTGTCATGCATTAAAATAAAAGCTGAATGCTGATATATAATAAAAGATATATGCATTATAAAAAATAGTTCCTTATGATATATACGGATATCTGCATTTAAATATATATCCCCGGAAATTCGTGATTGTTCTGATGGTGTAATGTAAAACATTGCTATGCTGTAGGTTATAAGGCAATTTGGTAACCAGACCGAACTGAATAAACAAATATCAGCTTTGGCTTTGAACTTTTTGACGGACTTGAGCAAAGGTCATCAATTGTCGTCACTTGTCGTCACTTGTCGTCACTTGTCTTCAAGTGACAAAGCAGCTCAAACTTCGCATCAATAATTTAGACTGCCCTTCTGTTATGTGTGGTAATGTGCGCGAACAATGTAAGAATCATGTACTATAGATAAAACGTATAACAACTTTCGAATGATGAGTTTTCCTTTTTGATACAAAATAAAACATGACCTTATGAAAGAAATTTAACAATTCTTTGAATATTATTAATTCCAACAAGTACTCTTGTAAAGTAATCAGAACGTGTAATAAACATTTTATATTCCCTGTATACTAAAATTAAATTCGCATGCAGGAAATATGTCGATATCGTTTCCTGTTCCGACCATAAGCTCGTCGCCCGTCGATTATCCTCGCCCTGAGCGATAATACGTTTTCCGTTCAGTGTTCGCTATTTGTGCGATACTTGAAAATGTGCCCCGCGAAATGTTTAAGATCATTAGGCCTCCCTTTGTGAGGATTTCGGAAGACGGGAGCGAGCGGCGGCACGACCCCAGGCCGATTACTTTTATTAGTTTCGGCGATCGCAAAGGAAAAATTCCACTCATGCCGACCCCGCCCCTTGTCCGTTCTCTTTGTTTATTACGACCCGGACATTCATCCCTTAATTGGGCATTGTTCTTATTCGCCCGTTTCTTTTCTGCTCTTTGCGTGATTCAAGGAACCGCACAAAAGCTTCGGAACTCGACGAGGGCAACTAAACGTTGTATTTTCGAATGCTGCTCGATATAAAAGATAGGGATTCGTAAGCTGCTTACATCTTATCAATCATTGTTGCTTTATACTGGCGAGCAGCTCTACCTACTGTAAACAGTGTTAAGGATTATTTTAGAAAATCTTTCGAGTCATATTCAAACTCCATGGAGGTTGAGTTGCATAGCGTCAATATTTGTATGCCACTTAAATCGCACTGGTCGTCAAAAAAAAGTTTTTTCTTTTCCTGTTTTAATTCGTAAATTCTAATTCTACGCGGCAGAACACACCAATTTTACATATAAATTACTACTACTAACTTGGGGATGTCATTGTTATTTAGAACTTAAACACAAAAACAGTGTTGACCAATGATATTAACTTGAGTGTATTTATCGTATTTATTTTGTAAGGTTCTGATTTATTCTCAAGCGTTTTATTTATTTATTTATTTGCACAATTTTTTGTACTAACTGGTACAAACGGCGGGCTTAATGCCATAAGGCATTTTCTACAAGCCAAGTTAGTGAGAGAGCAGTGTAGGTGCTAGCTATATAATAAGGATTATATAATATGTATACATACATTAGGATAACAATTATTAAACACTTACAACAATAAATACATCTATATTTCAATATCTGTCAAACGTTATCCATACTACTGATCATAAGACGACTTAAAATATTCCTTATAATAGCTTTATTCAGTTGAAACAGGTTCGAATCGGCGTCGGAGCGCAGAAATTTCTCTACAATTTATCTATTAAACTCCCATTTAAAGCGGAACGTTATAACAGGAACTAAAAATAATCCTAAATAACTTACTGCTTGATTTTGAATTTGATTTTTAATTGAAGTATAAATTTCCCTTTCCGTTTAAATTTTTGCTTCCGTTTCCGCTCAACTTTTATTTTAATATTTTATATCGTAACAGGAAAGAAAATACTGAACAAGAATAGCACTGAAATCGTAAAAATGTACTTGCTAAAAAGGTATCGCTCAGTATGTGACCGCGGCAGAACGTACCGCTGCACTGGCCGGATGCCTTTAAATACGTCGCTAGTCCGACAAGAATAATTTTGTAAGTACTTTTTAACGTTTAATAAAACGTTCAGATAAAAAAAAAACTTTATTCATTTCAATTTTTGAAAATGGCTGTTAAAAAAATATAAAAATTTTAACAAAATATACTTACTGACAAACTCCTGTACTAGAGTAGCATAACCAAATAACCAACGTATTTTATTAGGATGTCAAATACAAAATGAATACAGGGAGTTATAAATAATATAACATATAATTAATGTTCTAGTATTTTATTGTTTATTATTTATTTATTTAATTTTGTTACACCAACAACATGAACAATAATTTTAGACAATTGAATATACATAAAATGTTATATATAAAAAATTGCGCTTCCTACAATACGATAAAGGCAAAGAAAAATTATAACTTCGTATATAATACAGTAATTGAACTATTAAGGAAGAATTCGAACCGGAATCAATTAGAGTCGTTCGCAAAATTTGTATTTCCCGTTCTATTAATCCCACCCCGGCAACTGTCTAAAGGGGGAAATGTTTCAATAAACAAGCAATAACAAGTTAATGCTCAAAGTTGCGGCAACTTAGTGCCTATGCCGTGGAACGTCTTAGTGGAATCCCCTACGCAAAATGAGGTAACATATTATGTTGTAATATATTTGTTATGTCGCTCTATATACAATTATACTTTAATATGAAATATAATTTGGTTCCAAAAAATTACAACCCTTTGAGTCATATATTTGAAATAATCACGAGAGTTTAAAACGTTTAAAAGTCATGTGATTCATTTTTAATCTATGTTCATCTTAAATTCACTGAAATTATTTTTTTTACTTTTAACTTTAAAAATAGGTTATGTATTGGTGTTACTTATTTCGTCATTTGTTCAATTGTATTGGCTGAAAGATGATTTGTTATGCTGCCTATACTAGTAGTTAGTTTTAATGATTAATGTTTCCTGTTTCTTTAATGCCACCATACCATTTTTTTACCACCATTAATTACGGGACGGAACTCTTCGTGTGCGAATCCAACTCGCACTTAGATTTTACCTTTTTTATTTTTTTTTATATTCAAAATTCAACACTACACTCCACTGTTAAAACGCAATCACTATTCACCTTCTAAATATTTCACGTGTTTACGTTCATAATACAGATGCAATTTCAAAAACAAAATCCAAAGAGAAATTTACCGTGATATTCGAATGATATTTTTCATTCTCTGAAAACAGGGATAAAAAGACATTTTCTAAAAATGAAACCTAGCCAGATCGATTTTTGGCCCCCGAATCTGAACACATACAAAATTTCATGAAAATCGCTGATAGATGTCAAGCGAGTCTGTTGGCGTAGTAGTATCGAGCTATATTTGGGTTGATTTCCGTTATTTTTTTATATCCATGAAATACGTAGTGTTCATAAAAGAAAAATGACATTTAAATATTAAAAGGATATCTACATGCTAAAACATTAATGTATTGTACTGGTAACTATCTAATATTAGGTAACTGTTCATTTTAAAGCTATATCATGATTAAGAAAATGTTTTTATACGCTTTTATTATAAACATTGTAGATGTTTTGATTTTTCTTCATAGAAATAATCAAAACCTTTTTACTTTGTACAATACAAAGAATAATAAATTATAATTTCCTTTACCAAAACTCAATATCGCATCACGATTCAAACACCGATAATAATGCGTTGCGTTGCTTTCGAAGCTTGCCTGAGCTCTTCAAATATTACTATGATTATTATGTTCAAGCCTTCATAAGAAGATAGCAAAGAAAATAGAATCTAACGTATCGTAGTACATTAAGAAAGAAAGAAAGAAAAAAATGATTATACAATAATCCGGTTACAAAAGAAAACAATGCTAAATGACGATGACTCCGTGGCGCAGTTGCCATGGTATTGGCTTCGGCGTCGGGGTCGTGGGTTCGATCCCCACACGGGACAACTATTTATGTGACCCACAGATAGTTGTTTCGCATCTGTTTGTCCTCGTGATATTTATGTTTGTAAAACGTCCTTACACCACGGGATAATGTTATCCTAAAGTTAAGGGCTACGTTTTTTTAAAAAGGATAGAAAAAATATTATAATACCATGCACCAAAAAGGTTTCCACTCAGCCTAAGATCACGAAGTTTAAAAAACTCCAAAAATTTTCAGCGGAACATAGATGGCGATGCGGTTAGCCGATCGTAACGTCGTTCGACGTTAAGATTATCGTCGATGTGACAATCAGCCCTTTAGCTCAGTGGCTAATGCGCCAGGGCGAGAATCCCGAAGACGTGGGTTTGATTCCCGCAGCGGTGGACTTTTCTTACCTTTTTTCTACAAATTTTAATGTAGTAGAAATTTGATGGTTGATAGGATGTAACTAGATTTCATATAAGCCATTAATTACTGGCAAGTTTTTAATAGTGGTGACCGGCGCTAGTTTGTAACGAAAAGTAAATGAAAACATTACGATACTTTATAATAACATAATTCTGATAGCTTAAAGAAACGTACGTACTTACGTTTCAATCAAAATTATTTTGAAAGGTATATTAATTGCCTTGATATTGTTCTATGTGTGATAGAAGGTTGCGAAATATTGACAGGTGGTCAATCTTTGATACCACCAAAGACATTCATTGACAGGAAATATCTCTCAAACAGACAACAACACAACATTCACGCACCTTTAGGATTAAAGGGACCTAAATAAGAAAATCATGATTTTGACTTTGTGTCAGGAAGCGACCTAAAATGATGGAGGACCGATTTTGGCGTAAAAGGCTACAAAACGTATACTTCCGTCTCTTTCACTCCCCGCGTTTGTTCATAAGTGCACAAATATTTATTTTACGTTTTCCAATCATTATAAAGGCGAAAATTTTAATGTATGGATGGATGTTTGTTACTCTTTCACGCAAATTCTGCTGAATGGATTTTAATGAAACTTTACAATAATATAGCTTATACATCAGAATAAGACATAGGCTATAATTTATATACATATTTTTTGTATATCTGTCTTTCTGCCTGAATGTTACGCCTTCAGCCTATTCTACGTAGACGTAGTCGCGGGCAGCAGCTAGTAATTTATATTTTCTAAATAGGTCATTGTAATTCTAAAGGTGCGATTTATTAAATTCAGAGAATTTCGGTTAACTGGGTGAAACACAATATTCCCACTCATATGTTTTCCAATTATAACGCGCGTAATTACACTCGAAACTTTACCGACAAGCGGCAACGATATTACAATAAGTATTAAGACTGCCTCGTTCAAAGTTTTTTTTTTTTATGCGAAAAGTCAAACGAGCAGACGGTTCACCTGATGTTAAGTGAATACCGCCACCCATGGACATCTGCCACTCCCGAGGGTTACAGATGCGTTGACAACCTTTTGAAAATTGGGCTCCGGCTACCTCACTCACCAGACGAAACGCGAAAGTATTTCTCATACTTCCACTTTACGCTGGTTTTCTGTGAGGTCGTGGTACTTACCCGGACGGGCCTGCCCATTCGTGCAACAGCCGAGGCTGCTGCGTGGCCCTACAACCGTTGGTTGTATTAACGATTTTATATAGACAATCTTGATACATTCCACGCAAAAATTGTTTGAAAATTTACTTTAATGTGTGAGTTAATTTTTAATCGATTTTATGTCAACGTATTGCAAGCGCGTTGGCTGGAATGGTCTATTTTTTTTAAATGAATAAAAAATGAAATTTAAAGAATAACTCTAAATAATGCGTCAAAATAAAACTAAGATTAGTATCACACAAGTATAGAATTATACTGTGTAATTAATCATCGAAAAAAGTTTTTTAATCAAAAAAGAACAGACTTCAAAAAAAGGTGAGCACTTAAAAGTTTATAATGATATTAAATCTGATTTGATCAAATCTTGAAAATCTAACTTATATAACCTAACTGAACTATGGCGGTTCATAAGATACAGCGTGGTGACAGACGGAGTGACAGACAGGGGAGTCTTAGTAATTGGGTCCCGTTTAACCCTTTGGGTACGGAACTGTGGCTTTTATACAGTGAAAATACGAATGAATTAAGTGAAAACCTTCACGAGTTTAATTCTCAGTCGTCAGCTGACAGCGCGCGCGATCGGTTGCATGTCGTTGACCTCAAGCGATAGACAATGACGAGAATTAAATGTAATAGTTGTAACATTATTATTAACGAAGTGTTATGTTTTGTGCAAAATAAACTTGATGTTATGAATAATGTGAGCCTAGCGTTGTTATGCAGGCAATCGTTTTCTGAGGAGGACATCGTTGAGGCTAAAAGCTTGTTGTTCGAGTCAGTACAACAAAAGGAAATCAAACGAAGGGGCGATGCCGGTAAAAACAAAACCATAGAAGACATCATTGGGTTGTTGAAAGGGGCAGATCCTGAGATATTTCCAACGTTTGTGGCACGAGACATCCAAAAATTGCCACCGGTCACATTTGACCACATAGACGCGACGCGTTTACTAAAGGATATGCTAGTTATGCAGAGGGAGATCAGTGCCATAAGTGAGAAATGTGCAGTATTTCAAGACACGTACTCTAAAAAAGATGATTTAAAATTTGAATTTGAAAAGTATCATAAAAATACACGAGGGCAACTCATAAGTCACCCTAATGTCAATAGCAAGAGAGGCGGTTCTTGCTTACAAGATAGCCCCGACTGTGAAAGCGGGCCGATGGGCCTAATGACCGTCCTTAACGATAATTATACGTCGACAAGGACAGTGCAAAAAACAGATGGGTGATCACCTGTCTTTGTCGGACGCGAGCGCTTGCGCGGTGGAGACAGATAAGTCTGTCCTATTCACACATGTGCAACAAGTGGCACATCAAGAGTACGTGGAGGCCCCTCGTCAAGTAACTGCGGTTTCGAATGCACACGAGGCAAATGCATTTGAGGCGCCCGCGCACCTATCCTTGTCATGCGTGAGCGATACGGCGGCGGAAGATCATAAAGCTGTCTCTGTCACTCCCGTATTAAGGTCGGAGATGGCGACTCGAGCGCTTGTCTCGTCTGAGTCAGCCTGGTGTGATGACGTCATGTAATGTAGTGAATGCAGATATACAAAGCGCCGTGAACAAGCAAGATGTAATTGATGGTGAATGGATACGAGTTGAAAAGCGTAAAAAGTCAAGGTTTAAGGGGTCGAGAGGAACAGCTGTGATAAACCCGCTGGGGAAATTCAGGGCGGCGGAGGTGCAGATTCCGTTGTTTATTTACAACGTCGCTAAAGACGCCACAGAGCGGGATATTGCCGAATATGTATATGAGAAAAACACATATACATATATTGCCGGAGAGAGTGAAGAATAATAATAAATCGGAAAAAGATTACACATCATTTAAATTCTGTATACCTAAAAGTAAATTGTCATTGTTTACAAATAATGAATTGTGGCCGGAAGGTATATACTTCAGAAGATATATAATATTTAGAAAGGGTAGGAAGACACCTACAGAACGGGATACGAGGAAAAAATAATAAAAATAATAAAAATGATGGATCAGAAGTCAATTAGTGAGAATAATTATAAATTAAAGCTAACTAGCTTTAACTGTAAGTCACTAAAGCGATCAATAGATAGTGTGAGAAGTATTTGTGTGGCGGCGGACGTGGTTGCGCTGCAGGAAACTTGGTTGCTACCGCATGATTTGGCCTACCTAAGTACTGTTAATGACGAGTTTGCAGCCACAGGGACGTCAGCGGTAGATATGAG
Source organism: Iphiclides podalirius (assembly GCA_933534255.1). Taxonomy (NCBI): domain Eukaryota; kingdom Metazoa; phylum Arthropoda; class Insecta; order Lepidoptera; family Papilionidae; genus Iphiclides; species Iphiclides podalirius. Next base: position 367,039 of record OW152816.1, on the reverse strand, counting down.
TGCAGGCATGTTACGCGGCCGTCCCTACGGGGGCGTCGCGCTGTTATGGCGTAAGAGTGCGTTTACGGCGGTATCTGTTGTGAAGTGCAATAAGGCGAGGCTCTGTGCTATAAAGTGTAAATTGCGTGAAGGTGATCTGTTGATATTCTCGGTATACATGCCTACTGACTGTACTGACAACTTGCCAGAATTCACAGACTGTTTGAGCGAGATTAATGCGGTTGTTGAGGACAGTGGTATTAGTATGGTATTTGTATTAGGAGACTTTAATGCTCAACCAGGTGAATTATTTTTTAATGAAATGCAGCAATTTTGTGTGGAACAAAAATGGTGTTGTGCGGACTTTGAACTTTTGCCAAACAATGGGGAGACGTATACTTACATTAGTGATGTTCACGGATGCACACGTTGGCTTGACCATTGTTTGGTAACTAGGATGGCTAGGGGTTACATTGAGAATATAACCGTAAATAACAGTGTCTCGTGGTCTGATCACTATCCTTTGGAAATTTTTTGTAACCTAAACCCCTTACATACTCAGTTTGTATCATCATCTCGAGTTTCTAATAATAAGATATTTTGGGGGCAGAGGGATAGTGACCAGACTAAGCTATTTACGAAAACTTGTGATGAGAAGCTAAGTAAAGTACTTTTTCCTATGGAGCTTACGAAATGTTGTGGCAAAACCTGTTGTAATGATGAACATAAACTAGTTATCGATAATATGTACTCTCATATTGTAAGCATATTGCAGTCAGGGGCAATAGCTAGTCATAAAATTGTAAGGAAAAATAAAAAAGGTTATGTTACGGGGTGGAATAGGCATGTAAGGCCACTACACGGGAGAGCTCGTCTGTGTTTTCAGTCGTGGGTGATGGCTGGGAGGCCGAGTAGTGGAGTTACATACGACGATATGCGGGAGTCTCGTAGGCTTTTCAAAAATAAACTAAAATGGTGCCAGGACCATGAAGATCAAATAAAAATGGACATTTTAGCTCTCTACACACGAGACTAAGCAGTTTAGTAGGTTCTGGCAACAAACAAATAGACTGAATGCACGGGCGGGCCTTCCTGTGGAAGTGGGAGGCATAACAGGGAGTCAGAACATTGCCAATATGTTTAGGACTCACTTCAGGGAGGAACCCCTAAGTATAGTAGGTCAAACAGTGGACGGTGCTCGGGACACCGTAGACCCTTGGGTAGACTCATTGAGCTTCTCTGTTTGTGAGGTGAATGACGCAATAAGGAGTATGAAGCGGGGGAGATCCCCGGGGCATGATGGCCTGAGTGTCGAACACTTGCGATATGCTGGAGTGCACCTTTCCAGAGTCCTTACCATGCTCTATAACCTCTGTGTCAGTCATGGTCACCTGCCGGATGCAATGATGATGACGGTGGTCGTGCCTATAGTGAAGAACAGGACGGGCGATGTAGCGGATAGGTCCAACTACAGGCCTATATCCCTAGCGACAATCGTAGCTAAAGTTCTGGACAGTCTGCTTGAAATACATTTAAAGAAAGCTACTAAAATTAACGACGCTCAATTCGGCTTTCAGTCCGAATTGTCTACCGAGAGCGCAATAATGTGTCTCAAGCAGACTGTACGGTACTACACTGACAGAAAAACGCAAGTGTATGCGTGCTTCTTGGACCTGTCAAAAGCATTTGACCTTGTATCGTATAAAGTACTATGGCATAAACTTAGGACGGAAACGAGCCTAAGGCCGGAGCTGTTATCGTTGTTGCAGTACTGGTACGGTAACCAGTCAAATGTCGTAAAATGGGGAGACGCTATGAGTGACCCCTACAAGCTGAACTGTGGAGTGAGGCAGGGTGGGCTTACGTCACCGAGGCTGTTCAACATTTTTGTCAACCAGCTGATAGAGGGGCTGAGCAGAGCTGGTGTCGGATGCTCAGTTGATGGTGTCTTTATAAACAACATCAGCTATGCGGATGACATGGTTCTGCTTAGTCCTTCGGTCAGTGGCCTCCGGAAGCTACTTAAAATCTGTGAGGACTATGCTGAGAGAAATGGACTCAGATACAACGCCAAAAAGAGCGAGTTCCTTGTGTTCAGGGGAAAAAACAAAGCCACCAATTTTCAGCCAATCATACGATTGTGTGGTATTCCCCTGAAACAGGTGGCGGAGTTCAAGTATCTCGGCCATATAGTTAACGAGCGCCTCGTGGACGACGGTGATATAGAGAGGGAGCGAAGGGCGCTGTCGGTCCGGGGCAATATGTTGGCCCGCAGATTTGCGCGTTGTAATTCAGAGGTAAAATTAACGCTGTTTAGAGCCTACTGCCAAACCTTTTACACGTGCAGTCTGTGGGCGGACTACACGCAGCGGACCTTCAGAACTCTTCGTGTGCAGTACAACAATGTGCTGAGAGCGGTATTGGGGAAGCCGCGTCACTGCAGTGCATCTGCAATGTTTGCGGAGGCTCGTAGACGACTTCTACGCGATCTTCCGGAAACGTGTTGCATCCATGATGAGCCGGTTAGTGAACAGCTCCAATGCCCTTCTCAGCACTTTGGCGTGCAAACTCGACAGCCCACTCTGGAGGAGTTGGAATGGTGCACACACATATGCTAACAAGCGTGTGTGTATTTAATGTTAGTTAATCTTAGTCTTAATTATATTAATTTTAATTTCTTTTGATTTATTTTTTAATTTTAGTTAATTTTAATTTATTTTGATTTATTTTTAATTTATTTTCCCTTTATTGATTTTTTCATTTTGTTTTGTACTAACCAAATATGGACCCTGGTCTGAAATAAAGATTTATTATTATTATTATTATTATTAATTCACTGTAATTTAATTCGTGTCATTAGTGACTCTGAGTCTTCTTTCTATCGTATGTACGATTGCATTTATTGCTTTTTTATTTTTCGTGAGTTGGAGTATTGCGGTATGGAGACTTGCGGTATTCCCTGGCAGCGATGCGACACTAAAATACCAGTTGTACCGACGTAATACGAATTATACGACTGATACTCGTATAATACCTTCTAATTTCCCATTTGAATATTCATGATTTGGCAACGATTCTTCCGCGAGAGCGCCTCTTAATCGTCCCTGTGGGAATACGCCGATATGGTAACATTTCTGATTCAAAACTATAATATGGATAATCATATTACAGTTTTGAATTCTCATGCCGTTCAGTTTGAAATACTCCTTACTATAGAGACGGTACTTTTTTTTTGAAAAACATTGCTCTTACTTTAGGATAACCTTATGCTGTGTTCTGAGGACGTTTTACAAACATAAAGTTCACGCGGACAAACACCCAGATGCGAAACAACTATCTGTGGGTCACACAAATGGTTGTCCCGTATGGGAATCGAACCCACGACCCCCGACGCCGAAGCCAATACCTTGGCAACTGCGCCACGGAGTCCTCAGAACTTTATATTTTCAAGTTATTTACCCCTAAAGACTAAAGGGCCTGTCGTTGTAAACCATTTGTAAATTTGTACGTTCACACCTTGCGTAAGCATCAATGAATCCCATTCAATGAACAATAAACTGTTTAAAAACTATAAATATGCCTTATACTACTCACTCTCATTTCAGTTACATTAGTAAAAATTTCTAAAGTTAAAAAAAGTAAAGTGCCTGTCTTTGAACATGCGTAATTTTGTTGACTGATAAATTTTTATTATTCAAATCATTAATGAAAGTTACTCGTTAAGTGTAATGAATAAGAAGCAAATTCGGACATAAATGCCGACAAAATAATGACAGCTAATTAAAGAGTTATAATAAATCTACATACGGGCAATGCAAGTGAACTAACAAACAAGAACGCAGAATCGTGTCATAGTTGAAATTTTCGAAAACATTATGCAGTTTGAGCGGAACATTTTAGCTAAATCCTTTTATAACTTTTTAACATTACGGCCTCTGACAATTGTCATATATGATTTTGATTACTGTTTTAGTGCGACAAAGATTGTGACAATTCGATTGACGTAAGAGTTTATTCACCGTGGTAGCGCCACGCAACAGTCTTTTGTTGCACAAATGGGCAGTTCCATCCAGGGAATCACGACCTCACCACTCGGCGTTTCGTCTGTTGAGTGAGGTAGCCGGGGCCCACTTTATTAAGGGGCAGCAATGCAGCTGCAAGCGTACGGGTGTTGCGATAAATGAATCATTAGAATGGAACCATAGTTTGGTCCCTGGACTGTCACAAACGGACAAACATACATATATAACCTGATAAATACATAAACCTCTCTTTCGCTGCACAGTCGTTTAAAAAATTTTGAAGTCTTAACCCATAAGGAACATTTACATAGAATATTAAAGAGAGGAGAATTTACATAAAGGAGATTTAATAAGACTGAGAGAAGGGATAAAACGAGGTATCGAGGAATGAATAAAATAGTGTTTACTCCCCCTTTAGATCACTTTTCTGAAATAATTATATTTTTTGAACTAAATTTTTTAACCGAAGAATATTTTTGTCCTTACATTATTTATGACATCAGCTGTTATCGTTTTAAATAAGTGACAAATAACTTTTACAGTGTTTAATTTTCAAATTAAGCATAAAACTTTAAGTCTGGTTTTAAGAGCGATTGTACCAATCTCACACATATTACCCTATTATGCAAATGGGATCCCACCCGCAGAGTTCACGTCATAGACACCAAGTTGCTACGGTAAAGCCCAACTTTGAGCATAAACTTGTTATTATTTGTTTATTTAAGCAGTAACAACTTTAGATGACAGCGTAGGCGTAAAGTTAATACATTACGAAATTCAAATTATCTCCTTATTATTTGGTTAATTGCTTAGTTGCTGGTAATACAGGAAATGTTGACGATAAATGGATGGATTTTAGGTAAAGCTATGGTAAATATAATTTATTGATGTCAAAAGGTCGTTTCAGATTCACATTATAAAAGCGCAATTGCAATGAACTTTTCGTACATTGCCCACGGACACTCGTACTTTCACACAAAGTTTATGTCGAGATTTCTCGCAAAGGAATAAAGTAGTTGAGCACGGATAGACCCGCGAAATAGAGACACGCATCCATACTGTATAAATCCGGTGCCTCGAAACAATTCTTTCATTCGTGATATTGGACAATGTTTCCTTTAATGACGTCTGATTTGGGGAAAATCTCTCGGGAAATTATCTAGTACAGAAATCTTATAGGTATCCTGGTAACCTGTCCAAGGAACCACCCCACTGAACAAGATATAATTAAAAAATTCTCTTAATCCTGCAGCGTCGCGTGTCAGCTGTCAATTACTGCATTGGAAAAGAATTCAGTGATACAAAATAATTAATAATTAGAAAATAACATATATGATAACATTGTTGTAATGTCAATTAAAATATTTTATAACAAAATAATTAAATCTTTTGGTGAAAATTCTGGGCAAAAAAAAGTTTTATAAGGACACAGACAACCGAACTATCTATTCTATTAATGTCTAAGTAATGTGCGAACCATAACACAGACAGGTTTATGGATAGATGGGCTAATAAGTAACATTTTTATTTAGTACGTAAAATAACACTTTTGTTTAAAATTTTCAACTCAAAATTAACATAAATCTTCCTTAAAGCTTATGGGCATTAAAGATTACGGGCTGCTTGTAAGTTCTAAATATTTTTCCATGAAATAGAAATTCCTAACATCGATACCGCATCTCGATTAATACTAGAATGCGTTTTAAGATGTAAATACAACGCAGTTAAAACATGATCTGTAACAATATGTCACCGCCATCAAGAAACGAAAAGAAAAAGCCTTTGCTGCCACACGATAAAAACCTTTATTCGTGTGTATTAGAGTTTAAAATAATATCGCTGGAGTGCTGGTCTCATTCCTATCGTTCAGTGAGCAGCGGCTCGAAAATTGGGGACGTGAATTACAACCGCAAACAACGTAGCGTCGACCAAGATCGATATCTGTTTGCTCGGTAATAAATACATCGCGAGTTAATGCAATTTGTTCCTGTTCGGGTCGCACAATAATTCCCTGTAACTGAACTGTAACAAAAAATAAATGAAACAGTAAATAAACAAGCGGATAATATTATAGCGTATTATAATGTTAAGTGAACTAAGACGCAAAGCAGCTATGTTCCAACCGCATTACGAATAATCTCTATTCTGAAATGTTCCCCGATCAAATCGTTCCCAAAATACTATTTTTGACAATGCATTCAACAAAATGGTCAGTAACAACCTATTCATATTTTATATAAAAGTATTTCATCTGTTATGTATAACTCGTCCTAAATAGTATCGTGGAACACAACCCAATATTTTTAGAGTTTCTTCTACATGTAAGATACATTTGGACGAAACTAATAACAAAAATCTAAGCATTTCCTCTTCTCTACTGGTCTCCCCATAGCTACATTAGCACTGCAGCCCTGCCGAGTCTTGCAAAACAGGGAGTATGGCAAAACGCAATCCACTACGATCCGACGATCCACTTCGCGTACGACTCTACCCTGGTTGCGGAGGGCTCTACCTCTACTACCCTCAATTTGTTCTCCACATCCTCTTCGAACGCATCCAAAATGGCCCTAATAATTTGCTTATTGGGGCCAATTTGGATAAACTTGGAGCGGCCGTGTCGTGGTCTAGGTAGGTACAAGCAGTATCACTGGGGTCTTTTTTCGGCTTCGCTCGGAGTAACCAAGCAACGTCTTATAAGCTTAAGGGGTGGGGACCCCTTCACCCAACCTCAAGGCAGGGGCATTGACAGGTAGAGGACCTCTCAAGGCGGGGACCCCGGTCGGAAGGAAGGTAACCAGACCAACTCAAAAAGGTTCCTAATACAACTGGAATTACAAAAAACTGTCGTATGGATTACTATTTTTAAGGTTTTTTTTTATTTAAGAAGACGGCGGGCGAGATGGTGGTACACCTAATGTTAAGTGATAACCACCACTCTGGACAGTTGAAACAACTAATGTTAGATTTACAAATGCGTTACCACCTTTCAATAAAGTGCGTTCCGATTACTTCATTCACCAGAATAGGTGTCTAAATCACAGCACAGAATTAGATATAATAATTTTACTTCCCGCCGGGCTTATGTCAGGTTGTGGTATTTCTCCGTATGGACCTTAAAGCGTCATTCAATTGCAAATACTGCCACAGACAAAATTATACAGTCTATGGGGAAGGCCTATGTTCAGCAGTGGACTAACTAACAGGCTGAAATAATGATGTTGATAATATCACACTGGTCAAACTCAAATCTAATTTCCGTTTTACCCTTGGAATTTATGAATTTTTAGAAAAATGAAAATAAACGGAAATCGCTTCATAAAATAAAGCTCGATACTAGCTCAGTCGACACCTTTTTGACGTTTAATTTAACTACAGAGTTATTTATTTGCACGATTGGCAAAATTTCATCACGCGTGTTTGACAAACTTTTGAGGTCACAAAAATGACTATATATATTTATATCTTTTCATGTATTTGTGGCTTCAATTTAATGAAAAATTTTGTTATAGATTTGTAAATGGGCATAAACATTAGCTCGAATATGATTAAATCCTTAATGAGATACGTCCTTGATTGGGTAATCTTACGATCTCAATTCACTTTTTAAACAATTTGATGATGTTATCATCTAATAGCATGAAATACTTAAGTAACTTATTTGACTATTCCATTATGTCATCGCGTTAAACATTATGCAAATAAATTCAAGCAGAACGTCTGCTTACCATGCAAATCCCCGATATTGTTTCAGCAGCACTCGTGCTATGCGGCCATGCATTTAAACAGGGTAGTTAACCCGCGCCATGGTTGGTGCTAAGTGCGGCCGCGTTGATCGTTTGTTGTTTCAAATTTACTAGGTGGCCGCTTATTGAAGGGCGGCTGCTTTAGTTCAAGTTGATCGCTTGGTTCGCACGATAAACCCAGGTTGCTCGAGTAAACTGAATTGAAGGCGAGTACCGGACATTGAGATATCATGTAAAATTAACCAAACACAATTTCGCCAAGAAAACCAGGTCAAAATTAAGTGGTGAAAGGTAATAAATTAATATTTTTTATATTGTAAATACTTTTCCTCAATGTTCTTGCGTTGTATGTTGTTGCCTGGTCCAGTCGCCGTTGTTGGTAGCCGAATCCTAGCCCTGCCGTTACCATGACCGCTACCGTAGGCAGGAATAGCAGGGCCGCCGGGGACTGGGGGCCGTACACCTTGGACTTCCATACATGAGGGGTTTTTGCCATAGTTGCCACGCTTGGCGAGCGGGTTGGCAACCGCAGTTCTTCCAGACACCTCGCACCTTCAACGCTGCTGCCCGTTATTAGCCTGGATATTTGGGTCTGGAGAATTAAGATGGTTATCCCGCCATCTATCGGAGGCCACTGGATGTTTGTGGCTTATCCTTTAGTCGCCTCTTACGATACCCACAGGATGAGATGGGGTGGCTTATTCTTACGCCGACACCACACGGCAAATGCCGTGGGCCTTAAATTTTATAATGCCCGCCGCACAAATAGAACGCAAAAACTTTCCTCAATGTTCTTGCGTTGTATGTTGCCTGGTCCAGTCGCCGTTGTTGGTAGCCGAATCCTAGCCCTGCCGTTACCATGACCGCTACCGTAGGCAGGAATAGCAGGGCCGCCGGGGACTGGGGGCCGTACACCTTGGACTTCCATACATGAGGGGTTTTTTGCCATAGTTGCCACGCTTGGCGAGCGGGTTGGCAACCGCAGTTCTTCCAGACACCTCGCACCTTCAACGCTGCTGCCCGTTATTGGCCTGGATATTTGGGTCTGGAGAATTAAGATGGTTATCCCGCCATCTATCGGAGGCCACTGGATGTTTGTGGCTTATCCTTTAGTCGCCTCTTACGATACCCACAGGATGAGATGGGGTGGCTTATTCTTACGCCGACACCACACGGCAAATGCCGTGGGATGCCCGCCGCACAAATAGAACGCAAAAACTTTCCTCAATGTTCTTGCGTTGTATGTTGCCTGGTCCAGTCGCCGTTGTTGGTAGCCGAATCCTAGCCCTGCCGTTACCATGACCGCTACCGTAGGCAGGAATAGCAGGGCCGCCGGGGACTGGGGGCCGTACACCTTGGACTTCCATACATGAGGGGTTTTTGCCATAGTTGCCACGCTTGGCGAGCGGGTTGGCAACCGCAGTTCTTCCAGACACCTCGCACCTTCAACGCTGCTGCCCGTTATTGGCCTGGATATTTGGGTCTGGAGAATTAAGATGGTTATCCCGCCATCTATCGGAGGCCACTGGATGTTTGTGGCTTATCCTTTAGTCGCCTCTTACGATACCCACAGGATGAGATGGGGTGGCTTATTCTTACGCCGACACCACACGGCAAATGCCGTGGGCCTTAAATTTTATAATGCCCGCCGCACAAATAGAACGCAAAAACTCTCCGATCACACTCTTAACCTCTTGGGAAAAAGACGTGAGATGGGACTGCAGCCTTTAACTGACATGTAAGACTACAGGCGGCTTAATAGGCAGATCTCCAAATGCATGCGGCGAGACTTGCGCATCTTCAATACAGCTCGTATTGAGGGAGCTATAGAGCGGAACCTAGGCTCAAAAGTCTTCGCCAGAGATCTCTCTATCGGACAAAGCCAACTGACTAATTTGAAGATTGACAGCGGGGCTGTCATCTCCAGTAGACCAGAGGTTTTTAGTGATATTAAGAGGTTCTATGGACAGCTGTACACATCGTCGTTGGAGCCACACACATGTGTGAGTTACGACCCAAGAGCAAAGCTTATCCGACGCTATTACGAGAATATCCCGAACGTCAGTCTGAGCGAGATTAGAATGGCTCTCGACCATCTTAAGAATGGAAAAGCATCGGGAGAGGACGGAATTACAGCAGAGCTTCTGAAAGCGGGTGGAGAACCGGTACTTGTAGTCCTTCAGAGGCTCTTTAATTTCGTCCTTCAGGGTGGTGCTACACCAGAGGCGTGGAGCAGAAGTGTGGTGGTGCTGTTCTTCAAGAAAGGCGATAACGCTCTCTTGAAGAATTATAGACCGATATCCCTTCTGAGCCGCGTCTATGTGCTGTTCTCAAGAGTCATCTTGAATCGTCTCGCTTCCAGACTCGACGACTTCCAGCCTCCCGAACAAGCCGGATTCCGAAAAGGCTTCAGTACCATAGACCACATACACACCTTGCGGCAGATTATACAGAAGACCGAAGAGTATAATCTGCCTTTGTGCCTAGCGTATGTGGACTATGAGAAAGCCTTCGATTCTGTCGAATTTTGGGCGGTACTCCAGGCTCTTCAGCGGTGCCAAATTTGACTGTCGGTATATCGAAGGGCTGCGGTGTTTGTATAACAAGGCTACGATGTCCGTCCAAGTACAGTCCAGTAGTACAAAACCTATCCAACTGCAGAAGGGTGTAAGACAGGGTGATATCATATCCCCGAAACTCTTCACCGCTGCGTTGGAAGATGTTTTCAAGCTTCTGGACTGGAAAGGACGAGGTATTAACATCAATGGCGAATACATCACCCACCTTCGATTTGCCGACGATATAGTCATCATGGCAGAATCGCTGGAGGACCTGGGTGCTATGCTCAATGACCTCAACAGTGTCTCCCAACGGGTGGGCCTTAAGATGAACATGGACAAGACGAAGATCATGTCTAATGTCCATGTCACGCCTTTTGTTGTTGGGAGCACTGAGCTCGAAGTTGTTGACGAGTACGTTTACCTAGGACAGTTAGTCCGGCTAGGTAAGTCCAACTTCGACGTAAAGGTCCATCGGCGAATCCAACTCGGATGGGCAGCGTTCGGGAAACTTCGGCAAATCTTCTCGTCGAATATACCTCAATGTTTGAAGACTAAAGTCTTCAATCAATGTGTGTTGCCAGTGATGACCTACGGAACCGAGACGTGGTCCTTCACTGCTGGCCGTATGAGGAAGCTCAAAGTCGCTCAGCGAGCTATGGAGCGGGCTATGCTCGGTATTTCTCTGCGTGATAGAGTTCGTAACGAAGACATCCGCAGTAGAACCAAGGTAACCGACATAGCTCAGAGGATTAGCAAGCTGAAGTGGCGATGGGCCGGCCATATAGCTCGTAGAACCGATAACCGTTGGGGAAGAAAGGTTCTCGAGTGGCAGCCTCGTACTGGCCATCGCAGTGTAGGACGACCCCCCACTAGATGGAGTGACGACCTGTGCAAATGTGCGGGAAGTCGATGGATGCAGGTGGCTCAGGATCGTACTTCGTGGCAGTCTGTGGGGGAGGCCTATGTTCAGCAGTGGACTCAAACAGGCTGAAATGATGGTGATGATGAAATACTTTTCGCTTTCTAAGGATATTCGTCAAATATTGTATTAAAAAGGTTCATGAACTTTCGTTGGACACACCTTTACCGAATTCGATGAGTTGCGGAATAAATTGCATAAGGGAGTTTGATATATTCGACGCGGGATATATTCATCACAAATTTTGTCTCCCAAGGTAAGCTTTCCGGGCGGAATGAACTCTTTGAGATTGTTTACAGACTAAATAAGTGAAACACTTATTCATTACTATTTCTGTATAAGAGGATGTTCGCTCGGAATCATTAATTAACAAGATATGTATGTAATATAATAATAAAATAATTTTTAAAATAATACTCTTTTTCCTAAGCAACCTCGCTATTTAATAGCCAGACCTCGTTGTAACACAGGCGCTCCTCGCGTTATTTAATTTCATATGGAGATTTGTCATGAATTTGTTTGTGCATATTAAGTGTAATAATATATACCTAAATTTTCATTAATTCGTTATTCATTTAACGGAATCAAGTTTTCAACCGACGTCAAAAAAGGAGGAGTTTCTCAATTTGACTGTATTTTTTTTTGTTTGTTACCTCAGAACTTTCGACTGAGTGACCGATTTTGATGTTTTTTTTGAAAGCTGGTAGTTCCCATGTGGTCCCGTATGAATTTCATTCGTATTGGATCTTGGGTTCCTGAGATACTTGGGGAACTCTTTAAAATCAATCATAAAATGAATACGGAGCGAGATATTTGAAGTCGGTTTTGTTTTTCGTAAATAAGAAAATGGAATTGTGTAAATAAAGTAAACAAAAGACATGCCTCGCTGGAAATCGATAACAACCACTCACTAAATGTTTCCTATTTCCTCTCCAGATTCACAAATAGTTTTCAATCTGGAAAATTTCTGCGCTGACACTGCGTAACCGCGTTTGCGATATTTTGCCGGAAATTGTTCCCAATATAGTTTCAGGTATTCCAGCGATTGTTCTTTAAAGCAGTGCCTGTGAAATATATCGTCGTTAAATTTCAGACTCTGTGGGGTTTTCTTGGTTAGTGGTTAATCAATAAAATAAAATAGAAGGAAAACGGGGAAGGGGACGAAGACGAATAACATGGAGTGACAATTTGAAAAAATGGACAGACATCAAGGACGCCGTCAGTCTTTGTAGACTGGCGCAGAATAGAGAAGAGTTCCGTGTGGTGGTCGCCGACATCTGATAGGATAGGGCACCCCAGAAGAAGAAGGTTAATCAATAGGATTTGTCACCTCGGATCCGCAAGAATGAATTTATGGAGAATGGAAAGTCAAAGTTATTCAAATTGGAAACAGTTACCACATCGTATACTTCCAACCTGTGACAAACCAACTGGGACACGGACGCGAGATCTGGATAACATGCATTTTTTTCTTACATTTTTAAAATTTTTAACAACTGCATAGATTCTGGAATATTTCCAGATCTTATGAAATTTAGTAAGATAATCCCCGTCTTCAAAAGTGGGGATAAAAATGATATTGCCATCTTTAAGTAAAATATTTGAAAAACTAATTTTAAATCAACTATTAGTACTTTTTAATATGAACAAAATTTTTCACGATGAGGAATATGTATTCACTAAAGGCAGATCGACAATAGATGCGGGTGTCGCACTTGTCAAGCATATTTTTGTCAAGCATATAACCGGTGGATGCAAAAAGCTAATAAAGTATCTATCACTTTTTCGTTCTAAGGTAGGTTGTAGGTAGGTTCGTAGGTTGGGTTGGGTTATTCATTTGTTCAAAAGTGGACGACTTTCAGCTGATGTTAATCGTCAAGGATGATGATGAAATTAAAAGATAATTCATTCACTGAACATGTGATCAAAAGACGTTAAAAATGAATGTTCAACCGCAAAAGTTGGAGAACATATAACACAGTAGCTAATTGCTTAACCATAATGTTTCCTTCTCGACACAAACTGCGGCTTGAACATCAAAGCCACGGAAGTACGGCTTAACTCGGCGGTTCCACTTTAAGAGCGTTGAAACAAATTGTTTTCTTCGACGAGCTTCCCGTGAGATTTTTATAATTATTACTCGTAACAGAGAACCATTTTATGTACATAATAAGAACGAAACTATTTCTTATTACCTTTTTTATATAAAATTTATTAATTTTCCAACATTTACAGCATTAAATCTATTTAACATTACATATAATCTAATAAACCTACTCCACGCGGCATGGTGAAAAGAACGCTAGGTGCATTTCCTCGCTGGATAGTTACGAGCATGTTTAACTCTTTTAACCAGCCGCGGCGTTAAGCCTAGGACGTAAACCATTCAAAAATTTCGATGTACAGGAACCCCGCGGACCTAAACAGCAAAAGGCACAAATACATAATCTAAACATAGAAACTGATATTTGCGCCACTTACCTACTTCAGATGCCTCCAATGCCCGGCCCTGACCAAAGTAACCTATTTCTTGTATTAAACAGTTCCCTCCGCAACATGCCGTCGCTTCCCATATTACATTTCTATATCACATATTATATTTCATAAAACATGAAAATAAAACTTAATTCCTTTTGCACGTAAGTTAAAAAATATTAAAACTAAATATTTCTCAACTAATATGCATTAGTTTAGTTTAGAATATTAGTAGAACACTGATGGCAATCAAAAATAGAGTTGGCTTAAACAAATTAAAATGATTATATGCTACAAAGTTTTAGTTTCAGACACTCATGCTTTGGCTAGAGGGACTTATTCAATTTTTGAATTTTGAATTGATTGCAAAAATATAAATTATTGTGTCAGTATAAAGCATTGTTAGTCAACTAGAATAAAATATACAAGATCACTAATGGATGCAAAAAGCAGGACAAAATTTCTGTTTTACTTGACTATGTTCTTTGTTTTTCTCCTGGTCTTATCCCACTTATGTAGGTCAGCAAAACGTGTGAATCTTGTTATTATTTGTATTGGCCTGCCTGAAGTCAATCTTCCTTGAGAACAAACACCTAAATCTAGAACAATTATCTTTGGATCACACAAATACTTGACCTGTAGGAATGGAACCCACGACCCCTGGCACCGGTGCCAATGAGAACGCGCCTGAGCCGTACAATTGAACTTAAACAGAGTTTCTAAATATTCGTATTAACTACCATAGTCAAGCATTGATCATTTTCTTAAAACATCCGTAAAAGTAGCTCTTGTATTGTCACTTCGTCATAGATTTGAGATTACCATTTATTGAATAATATTGCATTAAAACATTTAAGTTTTCTACTTAACGGCCCGCGCAGGTAGACGTTACACTGGAACTTTGTTGCTGGCAAACACTTTGAAGACTAGTTGTGGTTGTGGTCAAAGTTTGTGAATTCCACCGAAACCGATTAAATAACGCGAACACACAGACAGAACATCTTCTTTAGTGGTGGTCGAAGATTAAGGATTGATACAACTTAATATTAAATACTCCGACTTGTACAGTAGTTATGAAGATTTTCGTCATTTCAGCCAACTAGAGGGACGTATGTATACTGTTAAAGAAAACACTGTTGTTTTTTATTGTATTCATTAATAACATTTAGTTATAAGTACCAAAGTGTGACTGAAAGAGTTAGCGGAAAAAATAATATAATATGGAGGAATAATAATATTTGGGATAAGGGGATCTCTTCTAGCTTTTATTGGGGTTGACAATATAAAAAAAATATATATACATATTGCGTCGACCAATAATTAAAAAAATATATAAGTTATAAATAACGCTCCAGTTGGAATATATTCTAGCAAACGTTTCATGGATGTCACCAATATCAGCTTGAAGGCAAATTTGCAAGAAAACTTAGGAAAACATGATCGTTTTAATAAAACTGAGAACTATCTTGACAGCAAAATATATATTTTCAGCCGCATTGAAGCCATACTCAATATCAAGATCCAGCACATTATTATGAATGTTAACTCCGACTCCTGATATGATAGAATACAGGTTTTTTTTATCTTAGTTACCCATAATAACGCAATGATACGGCTACAATGTTTGCTACAGCCAGTTTCAATAGCAATGGAGGCGTACCTAGTAAGTACAATTGTGATTATAATGATTATGGTTTAGGTATTCGTCATAA
Source organism: Iphiclides podalirius (assembly GCA_933534255.1). NCBI lineage: Eukaryota > Metazoa > Arthropoda > Insecta > Lepidoptera > Papilionidae > Iphiclides > Iphiclides podalirius. The sequence continues at coordinate 351,628 of OW152816.1, read as the reverse complement.
GGTTAGTAAAGAATCGGGAGAATAATATAGATCCGGGAACAATTTTAATGATTATATGTAAATTTTTAAATTTGTCATTAATAATTGTTATTACGGACAGTAAACTTTTATTTATCTATATAGTTGTATAACTTTTATTCAAAATCAGTACTATACCCCATTTGTGAGTTGTTGTAGCCTAATTAACATTTAATGGGCTCATAACGAAAACGCATCTCTATGATATTGGCCGTTTCATTAATACACCGATAATTCAATTTAGACATTGAAATGATATGCTACACATTTATTAATTACATATATAATATGTAAGTATAAATCACGAATAAACTCATGGAAGCCTACGGAGCGTCTAGTCCCTGATTCATGGTGCTCCGCGTATATTGTTTAAAAGTACTCGTTTCTTTTAAAGTGAGTGCAAATTATAAATACAATATCATCTGGTCGGAATATAGAAATTTACAAATCTGTTTAATTAAAAATCTATTATGAATCGTTATTCATTACAAAGACAGACAACAGATTTTAATTTGTAGTTTTAATAGTAATTGATTCAAAACAATTCCATCGACGAGAGAACATACAGGCATAGGTTGCGTAACGTTAGATGCGGACATTTGAAAGTAGAGGATTAACAGAACATACAGGCAAAGGCTGAGTAACCTTAGAGGCAGAAATTTGAAAGTGATCAAAGGGACTTCGGGGGAGCAGCTAATGAAGCCAATTCAGGAAGAGCGCCGTATCAGCGATTTCCTATCACGGTAACGTGACTGAATTAAGGTGACTGAGGCACAGTATAAAAGTCGTTGCGCCAAACAGCAGTTTCATTATAATCGTCTTATATTATGAAGATGTTCATAGCGTTTCTGCAACGTTTTTTCTCAATACGAGAAAATTATTTCTTACTTAATACTTTGAAAGGATCGTCATTTATTTTCAACTGTGCGAAAGACAGCTGCAATCGCTTGAGGCTAGATTTATCTGCCTGCTTTCCGCTTCTATTGAATGGGCTTGTATTTAGAAGTAACTCGGTAACATAAATTTTCCATAAGCTTTTGGAACTATATATGCAATTGAAAGCTTTCGCCATCGAACTTATTTTTAGTTTTAAGTATTACGCGCATTCAGACTGAATATTGTAAAACAGAATGTTTATTTTAAAAACACAATACGTTACTAACTTATATAACAAAACCGGACAAGTGCGATTCAGACTGGGGCACTTGTTTTTTAGTATTTGTTTTAATAGCGGCAATAGAAGCACATCATCTGAGAAAAATTCCATTGCCTAATGGTTAATGAAATAAACTTTAGTGACAGACGGACAGACAGACAGACAGACAGCCGAGTCGTAATAATCGAAAATGATGGCAATAAACTTGCATTTGAATCATTAAGAAGTAAATATATATATGAGTTTTGTATATGACGACAACTAAATTTCATCGCCTGCAAAATCGGCCTTCGTATTGCCGAGGATCCGAATTGGCGTAGATCTAATTCCCTTCGACTCCATGGCAAAAACAACTTGAGATTTGCGGATTGGAAATGTTCGCGGCACAAAAGCGATTCGCTCACTCAAACCTGATCCATTCGAAAAAGGCTTTCGTAACTCTGAATCGGAAATGGCATCTATATATTAGCATAAATAAGCGACTTTGGGAACTCATTTGTCCGTATCTACTTTTTAAACACGTCAGTTGAATGGTCAGTTTTATTGTCAGAGTTTGTATTATCAGTTTTTTTCCCTAAATACCGTTCAGCGAATGCTTCAAGAAAATTAAAACTAACGCAAATGTACACTAAGTTTAGAATTAATTATTTCATTGCAATTGTCCCATGAGGTATCCGACACCACAGGGCACATTTGCAATGAAATTATTCTTAAAATAATACTAATTTTGCACACGAGTTTTGGGATGCGAGTTAAATACTAATGCATTTCCTGATTTATGCTGATTTATGGAGCCAGGTCGTGGCTTAAAGTGATTTGTGGCCGTCTCTCTTAATCAGCATAGTGTGCAACTGCGTATCCATTTTTTATGCGAAAATTTGGCAAGTGAGCAGGCGGTTCACCTAATTTGAAGTGATTACATGAACATTTACAAAACTTGAGTTTTGTTTTTATATATTATATTTAAAAACAGTGAGCCCCAGTTACCTAACAATATGCACATTTTAAATATTACTGGTTGTCCAAATCGATTTATAGATACAGGATGCGTATTTTTATAAGTACGTCTCACGTCGCACATTGAGATCCAGTAGCATTAAGTATTACATATAATTAATCTAATTCGTTGGACAAGTAAGCCGTTATGTTTACATCGGTACGTTTGACATTAAAAACATTTTCGTCCCTCATAAATATATCATCCCGAATGGAAAGACACTTAAGCCCTCGTCACATTCGTAATTTTAGGGAAGGATTTGTTTTGCGACGGGACTTTACGACGAATAAAATGCAAATCTTTTTTAAGGGCCTGACTGGCGGGAATATCAGGGAACAGAATTCAGGATTCTCTTAGCTAAATCATTACTATTTATTTAAATGAAACTTGGATAACAGAGCTGGTGGCAACACTGGTTTTAAGTGGGAGCTCCTACCATAGATTTGAATGTCAAAGTCTGTAAATACATTTTCATTCCCAATAAAAAGCTCCAGAAGTACGAGGACCGGAAATCATAGCTTTATATGTTATCTAATACCTTTCTTTCTTAATCTTATCCTTTAAACGAGCAATTCTTGTATATATATATATATATATATATATATATATAAAATTTATTATGTGCGTAGATTCGGGGGCGAAAAATCGATCTGACTAGGTTTCATTTTTAGAAAATATCGTTTTATCCCAGTTTGCAGGGAATGAAAAATATTATTCGAATAAGACCGTAAATTTCACCAAAAAAAATATGTTATAATAGCTCGGTCGGTAATCGGGCGGCCGCTAACAAACAGCAACGAAACAGAAGGCCGTGGTTCGTATCACGATCATTTACACGCTTATTTTTTTACTTTTTTTTCGATTCCAGATCATTGCTTTCTTTATCTTTTATTTTTTGTCGATTTGTTATTTTGTTATTTTTTCCCTTTTTTTTAAAGTGCTTTCTTTTGTGAAAAACACCAGTTCATATTTTCTTATTATTACGTCGGTAAGATCAAAACATATTATGCATATTTCATTACTTAGTAATTTGTATCTAAATGTAATTTCCAAAATACACGATTTCCCAAAAAAAACACCTACCTAAACCTACCTCCAGGTACTTACATTTATGACACTAACTGATAACATATTATATACACAACAAATGTAAATAACAGAAACAAAGTGAAAACAAGTTTTTTCCGCACACGTGCCAGTATCTTAATGATACACTGGAATGCTAAACGCAGTTGTGGCAGTTGGCAAAAATTGTGGCAGTTTTGAAAAATATCTTTCTGGACACGTTAACAGAATTAAATGTCAAAGTACTCGTAATTCAACAGTGTATAAGTTACATCTAGGCAAAGGCCTACTTTGGTCCAGGGGACGGAATTGGCGGCCTTCATACATCTTTGAAATATATTGAATGAAACTAGCGTTTTATGGCGTTTTTATTTGATTTGAATTTCCTGACATTTCGAACCCTATCCAGCGTCCATGGTCACGGGACAGACCCTGGCCCGCGTCCGTGAACTAGTTTCATTTAATATGTATAATATTCGCGTAAAATCAAGAAGTTAACATCTTTGAAATATTTTTAAGGTTATTAGTTTTGAAAAATTACAAGTAACCATTTCATTTGTGTCGGTACCAGGGTTTGAATTCCGAATTAAAAGTGTAAAGGGAGCGTCCGGATACTTTTGTCACCACTCTTTTTATAGTGAAAAGCGTTTTTTTATTAATTTTAATTCTTGTGATAATCTCAGCGCTCAAGACGAAACTATAAATTGTAAATGTTTGCAGATAAATGAACATAAACTTTCGGCGCTGTGGGATTTCAACCTGCGTCTTCTAGTTTCGGGCCCAGACGCTTTACCAACTAAGCTAAGCGGCCGATGACCTCACGGCGCGAGAATCGCTACATCTCTCTACGTTCCTTCTATTGAATTTTTAACAGTAGTGGTACATTTCTACTGAAGTAGTTACTATTAGTTAAAAATATTTATCTATCAAAATGTACAGTACTATTTTGCACAGAGTACTGACGTAAGATTTTCTAACCCGCCTTCAAACTAACCCTTTCGTTTGAATTAAAAATCACAAAGTGCTTTGAATATTTCAGTGAGCATTGACCTTTGCAAATGAGACGGGCGGCGAAGTCGTTACGCTATGGCATTTAGAATTCCATCCCGCATAAATATATCCTCCCAAACAAAATGACACTGAACCCGCGTACTAATGGAAGATTCCGTGTGCATTTCCATATTTGTACCTTTTTTACCTTTTGTATGTTGCAAAGTTTGTATGAATTCGGTATGGGTATAGATTTTTGTGATCTTTTCAACTGCGCATTAACAACTTTTTTTTTATGTGAAAATTTGTCAAGCGGGCAGGCGGTTCACCTGATTTTAAATGAATACCGACCCCAATGGACGATATACACCTGATGGCTCACTTAGCGATGAAAACCGTTAAAAAATTGGGTGCCAGTTACCTCACTCATCAGGCGTAACCCGAAAGCTTAAGACTTCCACCTCACGCCGGTCTTCTGCGAGGCCGTGGTACTTCCCCGGACGAGCCTGCCCATTCGTGCAACAGCTGTTACGTGACCCTACCACAGTGAAAATTAATCGTCATAACCGCATTTTAGTGTTGAACAGCTATTTTTTATTTTCATTTGCCAAGTGAGCGGAGAGTTTACCTGATGTTAAGTGACTACCGACACACATGGTTATCTACAACACGCGGTCGGATCTAAAAATGGGCCCAGTTACCTCACTCAGCGAAACACGAAGGTATTTGCAATTTCAATTTCAAGTGATGATCAGGAAACCATCACGAGGAATCCTGCATATTTTGTATATCAATCCGCGGTGAGGTCGCCTGGCTCACATTAAGATCAGTCATACAGTAGGACTTTGCCTTTTTTTTGGTATGGGGACTGAAATCTTCCCGCTAAAACCCCCTCGGGCCCTCGGAATCGGAGAAGGATAAACCTTCTCAGATTCCTCGCCATCTTACAGCAGCTCGAGACAGCTTCGTGCTGCTGCCAATCCGTGTCCCCTTTATAGGTTTATTTTTTGTTTTAATTCCAGGGACAGACTCTCCCGTGACCATGAACGCTGTAAAGGGTTCGAGACGGTCGTGGGGATTTAAAACAAAACATAAACGCGATAAATCCGTAAGCATAGTTTCATTTAGTTATGTGTAATCGCGTAAATACAAGAAATTATTAGATAATTATTTACATTTTTCCTAAAACTGTTATTAAAGGATGTATATAAGCTAACTAAATTAAATAGTTATGGACAATGTTGTTATGTCTATAACTAAAAAAAATAATAATTGAATGGTCAAAATGTTCCTTTTTCTGACTCTGTGAATGTTCTTAGAAACAACTGGGCATAAAAAGTAAAGTAACAGGGTTATAGTCCATCACACGACCATATTGCGGATTGGCCACATCTTTGATTCACATATCTTCGAAATACTTTTTCGTTTCGTTTTGTTATTATTTCGAAAATATGCCAGTTGCCTCACAATGTTTTCCTTTGGCGCTGAACACGTTATAAGTAAACAATTTCATTGGTACTGACACCTGGATTTGAACTTATGTTGCTAGAGTATATTGAATTAAGAGCGAGCGCTCGGGCACTGAGCTATCATCATCATCATCATCATTTCAGCCTGTTTGAGTCCACTGCTGAACATAGGCCTCCCCCATAGACTGCCACGAAGTACGATCCTGAGCCACCTGCATCCATCGACTTCCCGCACATTTGCACAGGTCGTCACTCCATCTAGTGGGGGGTCGTCCCACACTGCGATGGCCAGTACGAGGCTGCCACTCGAGAACCTTTCTTCCCCAAAGTCTTCAATCAATGTGTGTTGCCAGTGATGACCTACGGAACCGAGACGTGGTCCTTCACTGAGCTATCACGGTTTAACAAATGCGTATCAGACGTTTATAATCCCAACTGCCTCTTAAAATCCATTATAATATGTTGCAAATAAATATGTCATATATAGATGAAAATTAACTAAATTTAATGGCAATAATTTCATAATTCTTGCCATTATAGTTAGCTTAACACTAGATATCATCATAATTCTATAATGACCTAGCTAGAGCAATCAAATCGTTGCGATTTCGCAGTCAGTTTGTTAACTCATGCCTTTACTTATGTATCTTATTTCATTAGTTGTCAAAATATTGATTCTAGAAACAGACCTATGAAATTTCCTGTGGAAGTTCATTTCTGGAATCTGGTTTTTGTTACACTGCGTAAAGGATTGCGTGTACCTCGCTTGAATATTTATTGGCTTATTTGTGTCTTCTGCCACCGTGACCGCGTTTCCCGCATTATTTCCTGCACTGGAAGTTGTTCGTACGGTTGAAATGTATTGGGATTTGTTGCGACAAAATGTAGGACTTGTTGTAGTTAATTTTTTTTTAAATAGTCGGCAACCTGTTTAAAATTTTTGATAGTCGTAGCTTAAAATAAAGGGGCAGGGCAGGTCAGATTTTCTTACAAAATTCAAATCCTATACTATCCCATGCGTCCATTTTAAATGATTTAGAAAGATTAGAGATATATAAGTACTTACAAGAGTTTTTAATCATATTAAGTCTACAACAATTTAATATTGTTGAAGTAATATAAACTCTTTTGATAATATAAATTAATATTAAAGTTGAGTCACCTCTTTCCCGAGGATTTTGTAAATTAATAAACAAGGAAAATTCATCGATTTTGTACTAAAATTTTGTTTATATATTAATGAGAAATAATGTTAAGATATAATTTTAGCAAGAAATATGTCTTCTTCTTATTGAAATCATAAAATCATTAGTCTGGACAAACTATCCCTAATTATTTCTTCCAGAATATTTCCCTACAGGCTATAACCATATAATTAAATTCCCGTTAAGACCATCTTTAGCCCTCTGAAGGTCTAAAAAAATCAAAGCGAGATAAGGAGATCAAAATCACCCGTTTTTTTCAATCGAATCTATTGCAGCCTTATTAATTAATCTTATTAGAAGTTAATTAAGTCTCCTATTAAAGTTAAATTAATTCTCGTGATACTCTTTATTGAATTCGATTAAATATTTGCTTCAATACAAGTGTCCCCAGTTACCTTATTCTCCAGATGAAATACAAAAGTATATCTTTGTAACATGTATATTTGAATACCCATATTAAAAGATTTTGCAAACATTAACAAGCACACTTGGACTTTGAAATTTTTCTCGCACCATTCAGAACTAACTCTTCGATACAAGTTAGCCTCAAAGTAGTTCCTAATTAAGGGATATCGAGTTACAATTTCAAAGTTTTCTACTTAATGGTCCACTTCCGAGTAGACGCTGTTTCGTACCATAGTTCGTAGTATAGTACCGTTTCGCGGAACATTGTAACGAACGAAAAATTCCTAAAAGTTCAACGGGAGACCGATGTTGGACAAAGTTTTGAAAACCATTAACTACCGCACCGACTCTACGATTCAAAGCGCGGTGCATGAAAAGAAGCAATACGCGTCCCTCGTTTGTCGCGTTCAGAAGGAAAGGAAACTGTAGTAAGGAAACAGAGTAAGAAGGCAATCAATTATAAATGCAACAGTTCATAGTTAGTTTGTAGCTAATAACAGCTACAAACTAACTTTAACCAGGATCGCAGACGCTTGTTTATTTAAAGTTCCCCTTTTCCAGCGATGTTTCGTTCAAAATCAACGAAAGCTCAGTTAAATCGCTCTAAATTCGTGAAATTTATCTACATTGAAAGCAGTCCCTAGCGAGCAACCAGTTCTATATTGCTCCATGTTCTGTTTATAACGTTTATGTAGGTACGAGTATTTTTTACAAAGAGCATTTTTTATTGACTTTCTTGTTTTATTTATCATAAAAACTTTTGTTCACATTTTATTTAAAAAAATACTGTGGAAATTCACCATTCATTCCTACGAGAGCATTTTAGAAAGAAGTTGGATTTTTCAGTTGAGCCCGTGGTCTTTAAAAAAGGCAAGAACATTTAAGTATTTTTTTTGGCACGACTACGCAACGGCTTCTGTTGCGGCATAAGATGACAGGCTGGTCTGGGGAAGTACCAATCTTGCAGTAATTAAGAAAAATATGAGTACAATTGCTAAATACCGATTTAGAACAGTGCAATTGTTTGAAATCGCATTTGCACCATTTTACGACTTTTGCATATGTAATTATATACTTGAAACATAAAAAAATGTAATTATTTTTTAATGTTTCAATATATTTGATAAGGTTCCGTGCCCAAAGAGTAAAACGGAAGCCTATTACTAAGACTCCGCTGACTGTCTGTCTGTCTGTCCATCTGTCAAAAGGCTGTATCTCATGAACCGTGATAGGCAGATAGTTGAAATTTTCACAGATGATGTATTTCTGTTGCTGCTATAACAACAAATTAAAAAACAGAATAAAAAATATTTGAGTGGAGCTCCCACACAACAGACATGATTTTTTTGCCGTTTTTATAGACTGAACCCTTGGTGCGCGAGTGCTATTCGCACTTAGCGGTTTTTTAATATATGCTTCTCACAGCTACTATCGTAATAATTTATCTGCTAAATGTTTTTTAGTAACATGTCGGTACGAAAACTTGATCATTTTATTTACAAAAATAAATAGTCGTATACTTTTTATGAAACGGGTTTTTTTTACAGCAATACAATAATCAGAATACTCGTCGAAATTAGCACTCGCCATCACAATGCTCGCTTTAAATACACGAGAGTTGCATAGTGGGCTCTTAGTCGTTTAATACGTCAGACACCCTGTCGAGTAAGCTGTTTACGGAAACAATGAGAAGCATCTTTTTCATTGTTTCTTTAATCTCAGGAAGTAGCTTGTATGTATTATTTCATCATCATAATTACATTACAGCCTGTTCGAGTCCATTGCTGAGTATGGACCTCCGCCACAGACTGCCATAAATCACGATCCTGAGGTACCTGCATCCATCGACCTCCCGCAATCTTGCCCAGCAGCAAATATGAAATCTAATGGGTGAAATGGACAACTTCACAACAACTTAAATAACGTACAATGGTGAACATAACTTTTGCTGCGAACTCGATACCTACTCCATAATATGCAGAGCAGCAACAGCATCCATGGAGCTGTTTACCTAAATATACATATTTTGCAAAACGTAATAAAGAGAACGTGGAGTGCTACAGACTGGCGGGTATTCGCAAGGGGCTGCTTTCAATGTAGATTTATTTCACTAGCCCGGAGGTGTTACGATTTTAGCGGGCTCCCCATACAAATTTTGGCGTAACGCGATTATTTGAATAAACCAGCGCCTGTTGGTAAATATTTATTAGTAGTATACAACGTCTACGCCTTTTGATTTCAACTGTAATGTTTGCAAAACATTGGCGAAGACGTGTACAATTTTTTTTGTTACGGTTTGAGTTTTCTTGGCTTACTGTTAACAAATAAAATTTCACAATATGCTACTGATGAAGTTTAATATACCTAACATTAAATAAACTATTGTTTCCTTAGAACAATACTAGTAAGAAGATATTGCTAGTAATAAGTATAATAGCTAGTAAATAGTAATTGTGTGTTCGCTGCAAACGAAGCACATGAGATAACGCCAAGCATTGTTAAAAATGCAATTAAAACAAAACGGATGAGTCGTCTAGATTTTCGCATAATCCGGAACGCGCAAGTTCAAATTCTGGTAAGTAAAAAAAAAGTAAAGTAACAGCCTATAAATGTCCCACAAATACGAGGTAGATATGACACTAGCGCACACAAACTGAAGCACTCTGCAATACGCTAATTGGTAAAAAATAGATTGCAATTCTATAGACTGCTATCTCTTTCCGTATCATACGTTCTATATCATCTGTCACATTCACTTATATACATGTATGTCATATAATGTAAAGTGGAACAATTTTTAAACACCAGCCGGTATGGACATGAGTCATCTTTAATGAATAGATCATTGGGCCTCCTCTGTACAGCATGGTCACCACGCGGCCCCACTGGGGGTGGGTGGACTTGAGATACGTTTGAAATATTTTTGGCGTTTGGAAAATATTATGAGAGTAAAATTTTTACGACACCGACCCCCTGCAAGCGACTTCATTATGCTTCAAGTTGAAATTCACGTTATTACAACTAATGAGAACTTTTGACATTCACCTATATTGGCAAGTTATAACGTCCATCCTTATCCTGCAAACTAATATACTCGAATGAAATTCATATTTAAAGTGCCCTGTATGCCTGTGCCTTTGCAAATGAGATGGACGGTAACTCTACGAATATGAATTCTGGTATAGAGCTTTAGCCTCAACTCAAATGCTAGACGCATTTGTTAAGGCTATACATATACGTTTTAAGGCAACGGCTGATAAACTACTTGATGAGAACGTGGCGCAGTTGCCAAAGTATTGGCTTCGGCGTCGGAGGTCGCGGGTTCGATTTCCACACGGGACAACTATTTGTGTGATCCACGGACAGTTGTTATGTTTGTTAAACTTCCTTACAATACAGGTTAATGTTACCCAAAAGTAAGGGCTATATTTTTAAAGAAAATAAAAATAAAAATAAATAAATGAACTATAACTGGTCTTACGATAACTGATATTATGTTTTATACGATATTTAATTATTTTATTTTAATTATTTAATTATGTTTAGATAGTATTTAACTGATAATGATAACGTAAGAAACGCAAAAAGTAAGACATCTTTCAAAATACTTGTTTGTGAACACCTGTTAAAGACAAATTCGACCTAAGATATGGACTGTAGTTAAAAATAGAAGCTAATTGTTTTTTATTTATACTTTATACAAGTATACATCTTTATATATATTTAAATCATTGAAATATATATATATGCATGTATATAATTTACTATATGATTTGTATCCAATTATAATATTATTTTCATATATATTCTCTTTAATTAAAATGTTATTGTTACCTTGTTTTACGGAAGGTTGGCAATAAAGATTAAATAAATAAAAAATAAATAAATGTTTTATATCTGATAACCAGCCTCAGTTTTAAAGTTCGATTACTTGTTCGGTTACAATTTCTATATTCTCGACGGCAATCAGGTTGGGAATTGTTACGTCGTGGAAATTTACTTACGTCTAGTCGTAATATTCTCCTAATCCTAGTCACCTCCTAGTCCTAATGTCCTGCGGATGACGCAGTGCAAAACATTGGCAAGCATTCTAAAGGTCCGAAACCATGATCTTTCAGCGACACCATTTTGCCCAAGTCTTCAAACGTCTTCAAATGTTATGACAATTTATGCACTGATATTATATACAAATATGAGGTATATATGATACTAGCGCCCCGAAACTGAGACAAATTACTCCTATTGGTGTAATTAAATTTTAATTCTATAGACTGATATCTCAATTAGTATCATACGTTCTATATCATCCGTCAAAATCGTGTATTTTGGAAATTACATTTAGATACAAATTACTGAGTAATGAAATATGCATAATATTTTTCGATCTTACCGACGTAATAATAAGAAAATATGAACTCGTGTTTTTCACAAAAGAAAGAACTCTAAAAAAAAAAGAAAATAACAAATCAACAAAAAATAAAAAAATTAAGAAAGCAATGATAATGCAAGCAATGATGATGCAAGCAAAATAAGTGTGTAAATGATCGTGAAATCGAATCGAATCTACGCACATACTAAATTTGATGTAAATCGCTGGAGCCGTTTCCGAGATTCCAATTATATATATATACAAGAGTTGATCGTTTAAAGGATAAGATATAATAGACGCTAGACAAATTTAAAAATGACGTAAAGAATCACTATCTTTCCCTCTGTAAGGGAGGGACTTTTTAAGCGCCCTCATCATTCACAATCGCGAGGTGTGCAGCCTCCGCAACGACGGAGCTCCAAGGAGAAAGAGCTCCACGGGAGGTTCTACAAAGCTCTACACGAGCCTTTTGTCGATACTCTTGCCTCCCTTAACTGGCTACGTTTCGGTGACCTCTTTGGGGAAACCGAAGGTTTTGTCTGTGCGATACAGGATCAGGTTATTAAGACTAACAACTATCGGAAGTACATCCTAAGGGATGGCACCGTCGACATCAATTTTTAACACTGCGCAGTATAGACATACGTCATCTATGTTATTAAAAATCATTGTTTTGTATGTATATAATTTCCAGCATTTGTTAGTCTAAATTCCTTAATATACCGCTGATTTATGGGATGTTACTTATTGCTGGCCTCATAATTTAGTGTACATAACGGCATATTGTTCCTTTTTAACAAATTGTCAATTTCTATTGTGTAGCAAGAAATAAAAGGCTTTTTTAATTTTAATTTTATTTTTATTTTTACTTTTTGCTGTTGCTTTATGTACTTTACGTACTGGTTGCGGCAGAACATAGTTAATACGCCGTGAAAGCATCTCAGCATCTCAATCTAACGATGGGAGATTTGGTATCGCTGTAAGACTTAGTATCGCTGTAAGCATTCCCGAAACGAAGTTCAGTAAAGAGATTAATATTGATGAAACATTAATATTCTCAAATAAAATAATGGCGTGGTAAAAATAGATTTCACCTGTAAAATTCACTTCAAAGTTAAAGAACACGTAATTAAGTAATACCCTGCTTTTAGCGTTTCCTTTTCGCTTCTTAATGTGTGTTTGAACATAAAAGCCGAGGAAATGCGACTTACTCAGCGGTTTCGCTTTAAGAGCATTGAACCTAATTTCTTCCTTCAACAATCTCCTCGTGAGTTTCTTCAAAGCGGATTATTCTCGATTTTTCTGGGCATAAAGGAGAACTTAAAAGATGATGATGGTTTTTTAAAATATTCTGTGAACAGGAACCAGTTTTTTTTTATAAAACTAATTTAGAAAATATTGACGCGGGATGTTTTCTTTCACCCCACATATAGAAAGCTTTTCAATGTTTTTTAGTGTTCACAGCACTTCTTACAGTTAGTAACTATTCAGTTCGTTATATTAAAGTTTTTCGATGTATACAAAATAGATAAAAGATAATTATTTGTGATGTTCGTCTAAGAACTCTCTCCGAACCAGACTAACAATATTAATTTAGTTGTAAATATTAAATAAATTTTGAAAATTCTATTCTACCATTACATTATGTCTTCAGAGCTCGACAAATGTTAGGAAAATGTGTAAAAATTTTCGGAATATACATACTAACGTTGTTATGAATCAGTAGTTTAATAAACAGCAGATGCAGAGTTTAGCATCTACCTTGTTTTTCTTATTTTAATAAAACACTGTGTAATAAAAAAAGCATGGCTACAGATCGACGGGGTCCGTATAAAATAAGTTAAGTTATATGATTTTCATTTTTTTTATTTCGTCTTTGATTCAATTACTCACGAGTGTGGCATAACGAGCCCCTAAGTTTTTGTAATCGAGGAGTTCCTAACACTGCTAATACTATGCATTGTTTCCTAAATTTTATCAAACGTATGTCCTGTTTCAACAGGGTAAGTCCATCCCTTATTGTCAAGTGCCTCGGATAAGCTACACGTCATCAAATATATTCACTCGGAAAATTTCTGTACAATATCTTCGCTGTACGCGAAGAGTAACTGAGATAAGAATACTTGGAATTGTTTACAAAAATATCATTCAAAGGAAAGCCTCTTGTGTATCATGCAACAACGTATTTCTCAACAGTTCCCCAGTGTTTGATGCAAAAGGTTTCTTTTTATTTTTATATAAAACGTAGTGTGCATCTTAGGCATCACGTTAAGCCGACAGTTTTGTGATAAACGGAATGTAATCTCTGATGGCAAATGTTATTATAGCGCAGCCCCTACAAATACTTTTGTATTATAACGTATCGTGTAACAGTGAGTCTGTGGGAAAAGCAAATTTGATCACCACAGAGACACGCTTTCGTATTGATGGAAGCCTGAATAGGCGAAGATCTAATTCCCTTCGCGTTCATCACAACGACAAACAGAATTGCGAATGGGAATTATTCAATACAGAAGCGATTCGATCACTTGAATCTTATTAAAAAAAAAAAAAAAAAAACTTTTAGAAATCTCAAATGGAAACGGTACTCTGTATTTATTAGCATAAATCTATTTGGCGTTCATTCGTTGCTGCGAATAACAGACACAAACTTAATGTGACCGTACCTAGGAACATGGATGTATGTTAATATTATATTAAATATTGTTTTAAAAGTCATAAATGACTCTGTCAATGAAAAATATACACGAATAAAACAATTGCAATAAAACAAAAACGTAATTGCGTTCTTAAAGCAATCGGAGTTAGAAATAGAACTTTTAACTTGATATGGTTCAGAATGAGGTGCGAGCTACGTAGTAATGAATCTTCTCATCAGATTTACGAAGCCACTTAGACGCTTAAAGTGATTAGAGATCGTATCCTCTAATCAACACTGTTTCCCAAAGCCGGTCTAGTACTATGCTATTTTCGCCTGAAGTGTTTATTGAGTTCACTTCTTTTTTACAAATTATGCTATCGAGTTTTAGCTTAATTGATTATCAATACATATTATTGATAGGTCTTCGACACTAGCGCACTGAAATAGAGCCACTCAAATTATACCAATTTGTGTAATTAGATTTCAATTCTATAGACTGATATCTCTTACTGTGTCATACGTTCTATATCATCTGTCACGTTCACTTATAAAATTATGTCATATAATGTAAAGCGGAACAATTCTTAATGCACATTTCATCTATATCTATGTCATCTATACACATTTTTTTCGGAATAAGGAATAATTAGAAACAGAAAACGTTTTTCTAACAAAGGGTTAGAAAAGATCTGTCTATTATTTTTGTGAAGAAGCGATTCCATATTTGGGATAAGTCTTGGCATCGGCTCGTCGCCCCGTTTATAAGCATAACCGTACAGTGCGAGTGATACTGAACTAACAGCGAAGATTTACATAGTGAGTACATAGAGCGGAGCTCAGTGTCCGGCTCTCGCCTTCTATTACATTTACTCTAGCAACCTGAGTTCGATTCCCGGTGCCAGTACCGATGAAATTGTTAATTATAAGTGCTGCATTATCACGTGCCCGGCGGTGAAGGAAAACATCGTGAGGAAACCTGCATATTTTCGAAATAGTTATTAAAAAAAAAAAAACATTTCAAAAATATGTGAAGACCGCCAATCCGCAGTGGGGCCGCGTGATGGACTATGCCCTGATACCCTCTGTACAGAGGAGGCCTTTGCCCAGCAGTGGGACATGTATAGGCTGTTACTTTACTTTACTTTCTTACATAGTAAGCAAATGTGTTTTAATTTACTGGCACAGTGTTTAGCGCTGTGACTAAATAGTAGACGGTTTTAAACAAATTGTATGTATTAAACGGAAACTGTCATTATAATTATAAAGGTTGAGCCTTCTACGTTGGTTAGAGCCGCATATGTGCGTAATCTATTGAGGGAATAATTATCACCTGTGGATCATTAAGGTCTTGCAGCTATTAGTATGCGAACTCTTAATTTCGCCAAGGTCCACCTTGGCGAAATTAAGAGTTCGCATACTAATAGCTGCATAGACAAAAAAAACACGTAACATTAAAAAATATGACTATAATTTTTAGGAAATTTTATCAAATTGTTACAATTATTGAAACATTTAACTTGTGCTTTCATCTATAGGATACCGTTTGCGTAGTCTGTTAAGTTTCATTTCTACATGGTGATTTGAGAATTCTGAGAGCCATCCCTTATTTATGGGTTTAAGCATTTTTTTACGGTGTCACGTCTTTACAATATTCTGTAGTTTAATTGCTGAGCAATCAGTCATTTACCTCTGAAAGTTTATTAGTCTGTGTGTGATACACAGATAATTGACCCAGTTGTGGGTTTTTTTCCCCAAAGAGGGTTAATATATGTTGATATTCCCGTGAAACGTGTTTTATTGATTTATGTATTAAGGGCGTAATAGTTATAAATAGGTTGGTGTGTGATAGTCTATTGGGTTATGAATTGAAAATGTGCTTACGAAAGTCAATTATACAAGACGTTTATCCTCGCATAATCATAATATGATAATAATCGATGACTTCGTGGTGCAGTTACCAAGGTACTGGCTTCGGCGTCTGGGGTCGTGGGTTCAATTCCAACACGGGTTCAACTATTTGTGTCACCCACAAATAGTTGTTTCGCATCTGGGTCTTTGACCGCGTGAAAATGTTCCTCCTTACAACACAGGGTAATGATATCCTAAAGTAAGGGCAATGTTTTAAAAAAATACATATTTATAAAAAAATATATTTTTGACTCGATTAGGGCCTGAAATGTTGATATCCTTTTTATTTCTATTTATTATTTAGTTGCCTGTATTTAAAGGCCGGTTTGAAGGCGTTATACATGACTTCACCGCTACGGGGTAAATAGACATCGCTGTCTCTACCTAACGACCTTTTAATTTGTATTTGAATTAAAAATGTAAGAGGCCAAAAGTTATTTCCGTATACTGAGCCCAACCAAAAGACATTTTGACAAATTTTTGGCATGTTATTTACGCGAATTCATATTTAGATAAAACTGTTCCGTTTTATGAATCGATCATGGGACAGACTGAGCTGTTTACGTCCCATATATTCTCTATTTATTTATCATTTGTTTTATTCCGATATACGAAAAACGAATTCGTGGCATCTTAAGGTCTTGAAATGTTATAATGCTTAAATTTAATTTTATGAATAATATCCCAAGATGATGATAACCCCTAACCATGTTTTGTATTGAAATTAATAGCACTTGCGTCAGACCCCTTGGTTTTGGGATTGGTATCACTTGTGCCACAGTGACGAGTGGTATTCAATTTTCAATAAATAAATAAATATAGGACACATTTTTACACAATGTTATATAGTCCCAAAATGAGCGACGATTCAATTGTCAATAAATAAATATTTTGGATATATATTTATACAACGTTCTCTAGTCCCAAACTAAGCAACCCTTATACTATGGGTACTAGATAACTGATAAAACATACTTAAACATACTTTTCTTTTGTACATAAATACATATTATAAATATATAAACACCCAGACACTGGAAAAACACTATGTTCATCACACAATATATTTCCAGTAGTTGGCATCGAACCCAAACACTCTGGCGCAGGAGGCAGGTGCTTACTACGCCAATCGTATCGTTGGTTTCTTCTACAGGGCGTTAAAAGATTTTGTTTTTTATTCAACACTAATAGTTTACAAGGTGCAGAGATTTGCATGCTGGAACCGCATTCCCACTCGACCCGTATAAGATCTAAACAAGATAGCTGAATGCCTAATTCTCTGTACACAGAAGCCGGCTCGGCGCTGCGCCCCCAACTGACATGTTAAACGGCACAGAGACCACTCCGCAACTCTCGTAAATTCAAAGGCAACGCTGTCACGTTGGTGACTGGCCAAGTGCCAGTTTGTTATGTCGAGTGCTTGAAATATTGATCCCGATGTGGTGAAACGCCCATAAACCTGTTTGCATCAGTTTCATTCTCTTCAATACATTGGCGGATTACTAAATGTTGTTTGTGATCTAAAGGTTTTTTTTTATGTGAAAAGTTGCCAAGCGAGCAGACGGTTCACCTGATGTTAAGTGAATGCCGCCGCCCATGGACATCTACTACATCCGAGGGTTCCGGATGCGTTGACAACATTTTGAAAATTGGGCTCCAGCCACCTCTCTCACCAGACCAAACGCGAAAGTTTTTATACTTCCACTTTACGCTGGTCTTCTGTGTGGGCGTGGTAGTTACCCGGAAGAGCCTGCCCATTCGTGCAACAGCCGAGGCTGCTGAGTGGCCCTACCACCGTATTTGGTTGGTCATTAAATTGGATTTCTAACTTGCCATAATATTCATATTTGTGTTCGATAAACTTCGATAAGGCTCCCCATCATTTTTTTTAGGGTTCCGTACGCAAAAGGGTAAAACGGGACCTATTACTGAACCGTGGTAGTTAGACAGTTGAAATTTAGATGATGTATTTCTGTTGCCGCTATAACAACAAATACTAAAAACAACAGAATAAAATAAGAAAATATTTAAGGGGGCTACCATGCAACAAAGGCGAAGCGGTTGCTATATATAGGGTACTTACTAGGAATTAGTTTATTATAGATAATTAGTTGCTGCCCGCGATTACGTCTGCGTAGAATAGGCTGAATGCGTAAGATTCAAACGGAAAGACAGATATACATAAAAATATGTGTATAATTTTTTTTAAATTTTGGCCTGTGTTATTCTGATGTATAAGATATATTATAGTAAAGTTTCATTAAAATCCATTCAGTAGTATTTGCGTGAAAGAGTAACAAACATCCATCCATGCATAAAAACTTTCGCGTTTATAACATTAGTAAGGAAGTAAGGATTGTACGGAACCCTTCAAGCGCGAGCCCGACTCGCACTTAGTCGGTTTTTTATTGATGTGATGTTTTCAACTTTCAGCGCGTGGACTAGAGCTCTTTGAACCACCAGATGTCAGAAGGGTCATACTCTACGTTAGGTGGGGCCATTAAATGATCTTGACGAAATTTGAATAGCATTATTGCTATCTACCACCCTTAGGAAACGTGAAAGAATTTGACTTATTACGTTCCATTAAGAAAGATTAAACTCGAGAATAAAACGGTAAAGTGCGAACGCCTGTAAAACAAAACAAAGTTAGATAATTGCACACAAGCAGACGCTCAGTTGAAACTTTAAGCAAAGTTATAGTCCCACTTTAATTCGGATACCGTAGCGTTTTATTTCCTTACAACTTAAATTTTTAAGTTTTTTATAGTGCTAATCTCTGCACTTAAGATTGAACATTAAAAAATGTAGAATAGATGCGCCGAGCATTGCTTCAAATGCTAAAAAACAATGTAGAAAAAAGGCGTTAAGGTTTTCGTCGCTGTGGCTATCAGCCGTTTAGCTCAGTGACTAGAGCGTCAGGCCGCGAATGCCGAAGACGTGGGTTCGATTCCCCCAGCGGCGACAATCTTTTCGTACTTTTTCTACATGTTTTAATCCTTACAACTTATTTATGTTTTAATCATATTTTTATAACAAATATATTCGAAACAAATTGCAAATGCTTTTGTAATTTACCAGTGAGCATTAGTTTTGGTTCGATGTATGTAATTTTACACATACTATTAAATTTACATTGTTCGAAATATTTCTTGTATTATTTCGGAAATGTGCAAATTTTCCCACGATGTTTTCCTAATAAACTTATCGTGGTATAAGTAAGCACTTAAAATTGCAAATAAATAAACGGTGTTCAAACAAAGACTGCTCGAGTTTATTGAATCGATAGCAACGCATTTACATTAGCTGTTACGTCTCTGACTATAAATAAATACCTGGAGGACCTTTTTTTGTAAATCATGTATTTTGGAAATAAAAAAATAAAAAATAAAGAAAATGATCTGGTATAGGAAAAAAAAGTAATAAAGATAAGTGTGTAAATGATCGTGATACGAACCGCGGCCGTCTGTTTTGGGGCCGCCCGATTACCGATCGAGCTATTATGATATTTTTCATTCCCTGAAAACAGGGATAAAAGGACATTTTCTAAAAATGAAACCTAGCTAGATCGATTTTTCGCCCCCGAATCTACGCACATACTAAATTTCATGAAAATCGCTGAAGCCGTTTCAGAGATTCTGATTACTACGAGAAAATAACGACACTACTGTAAAACCATCATAAAGGGCAAAAACAAAGCTTTTGCTAACGTTTAAAAAAACCGGTCAAGTGCGAGTCGGAATCGCGCACAAAGGGTTCCGTACCGTTATCTATAAAAACGCCAAAAATCATCTTTGTTGTGTGGACAGGTAGCGGAGTCTTAGTAATACGGTCCCGTCTAACCATTTGGGTACGGAACCTTAAAAAACTTTAAACGCCGTTTTCTGTAAGCCTTAGAACCACGAGGAACGAAGTTACGCAGAACGTACGTAAACTTTAAAGCGGAAACTAGACCGTATACGTTCGTTCAAAAGAGAATTTAATTTGAAGTTTCTCAGGCAGTGTCACCAGTTTATATCCACAACTCCCTAGAGACTATAAATACGGCTGCTCTTTTACACCTTAACTCGTGTTAATCGTGTTACGAGCTTGCTGTTGGGAAGTGATAATAGACTGTGGTTATAAATGCTGGTTGTAAATTGAATTTGAAAATCATAACAAAATGCGCTACTTGAAATGTGTTTTAATAAAAGTTAAACAAAATCCTTTTCTTCTATGAGTGTCTTTTTATTATTATTATTTCGCTAGCAACACTATATACCGGATATGACGTTATCTACTCGAGCGAAGGGACACATGGTCGAATGGAGCAGCGGTCACTTGCTTTTGGGCTGCGTCCCCGGACGGTGAATTAACAACTAGTGCTGCTTTTCGTTAAAATATTAGAATCAAAGTAATATCGTTAGAAAACTTATACTTTATTTAACGAATTGAAGTATCTAACTTAAAGAAAATCTGCCTTAAACATAACACGGCGCAAGTTGAAACAAGCACTGCTTGATTCTGATGATACTATTTATATTTTAGTGCATGAAAGCACATATATTTTGAAAATGGTATTAGGCAAATAGTGTATCGGGGTAACTCAACTAATCTAATCTTTTACCTAAACAGAAACGCACAACTAAATAATATTCACAACCCTTACGTGGCAAGTCGTCGGAGAAATCAAATATGGGCCAATCCGAGATTCTTCGCGGAAATGCTTGCAATAAATGTCTGGATGCAATTTACGCTCTCTGCTCTGGACTGCGGAGTCTTTCAAGAATATACAGTCTTTTTAATAGAAGCACTTGAAAGGTATTCATTGCACGGCAGTTTTGTACAGTACTAAGGGATATTGAATCGTATTTACGGCAGATTTGGTACAAAAGAAGGAATTTCTATGGGTGATTTATTTTTTTTATACGACTCCTGAAATAATCGTAATTCATGAACAAGTCTTTTTAACTGTCGCCCACAACGTTTAGAGCAAAATGTAATCATCATCATCTGTCATTCATCATCATTCATGATCACTGCCAAATCTGTCTTGAGACATTCTAAAACAGCCACATTAAAAATAAATCTACTTTTTTATTCAGATTAAAAACCTCTAAAGCTTTTTCTGCACTAGCGATGACTTCAATAATTCGAATATAGATTTCTGATGCAGACAGTAGATACGCTCAATCAGACATCTAAGAGAGCGTTTCAAAGGACCGTTGAAAAATAAATGTATTTATTAGGAGTATAGGTTATATAGGATACATCTACACTTTAAATAAGGTTGGAGTACAGGACTCCTAATATAGCTTAGTGTGGCAATTGAGGCAACCGGGACTCTTTCTTTTATATATTGTGGTGCAGTTTCATGAGGGATGATTAAAAAAAAGTAAATAGCCTAGCCTAGAAATATCCCACTGCTGGGCAAAAAATAAAAATAAAAAAATAATTAATGAAAAGTAATAAAGTTATAACAATTTAATACACACACATTTATATGTGTGTTTATTGAACACGGGTCAAAATATGTCTAGAAAAAAACATTCTTAACAGCGATCAATTCGGGTTTTTAGGGATATTCTACTGTACATCCTTTAATCAGACACACGATATCCAATTGAACAGTTTAGTCCATCGAGCAATTTAATTATTCACCTGTATTTATTTAAGTTGCAGTGAATTTCCGAAAAGAAGATTCTCCGTAATTCAATGGTGGAATCTTATCCATTTATTCTTGTTTATGTGCGTAGTGCCTGCCTCAAACTTACTCTATCAAATAAATAACATATATCAAAGCAGGTACTCTGAACATTTCAATGAACCTTTACAAAATTTAATAAAAGTGACAGTCGCAATGAACATTATTAGAAATAACGCCCCCTATAAATATATAACCGTAAATAAAATGACTCTTGCATTTGCAAGAAATGTGGTATCATTATTACCATATTTGCAATGTAAAACATTGTTCACAAGACTTTGTTATGTGATTGTGGAAGTAGAATTAATGACGTTTTTAATGACAACGATATTCGCTTAAATTTAAGTACAACAAAAAAGCAATACGACCGCTTACTCTGATGGGTTCATAATAACGTACAAATTTGCGACAAGCTGACATTCAACAAGGCGTTTTAAAGGCAGGCTAGATAGGCTCTTATTGAAATAATGAGTTCATCATCGATGTCATAATCGCCACACATAATTTTATTGAAAAGCACTGGACTTTTCCTATTAAAAAAGGGAATGACGCCCTTATAAGGCTTATTTATAACGGTTAAGGAAGGTTAAGTGAAGAACTAAGGTTCAATATTAAACGTTTTTTTTAAGGCATATCAATAAACCTGCATGATGAAATGCAGATTTTTTATAGTAGGTAGAAATTTCCGCAGCAAAAAAGAAAATGGCTTGACCCCGACGTGATTTGAACACGCAACCTTCTGATCTGGAGTCAGACGCGCTACCGTTGCGCCACGGAGTCGATGATGGAAGGGTTTATAAATCCTTACTAATATTATGAACGCGAAAGTTTGTATGTATGGATGTTTGTTACTGTTTCACGCAAATGCTACTGAATGTATTCTAATTAAACTTTACGATTATATAGCTTATGCATCAGAATACCACATAGGCTATAATTTATATACATATTTTGTTTATATATTTTATATATATACATTGTATGTTTGTATGTATTATTTTATGTGTCTTTCTGTCTGAACGTTACGCCTTCAGCCTATTCTACGCACACGTAGTCGCGGGCAGTGACTAGTACATTATATTGATAGTTCTTAGACACTAGCGCACCGAAATTGAGCCATTTAAATAACACCAATTGGTATAATTAAATTTCAATTTTGTAGACCGATATCTCTTTCCCTATCATAATATATTCTATATCATCTGCCACATTCACTTGCATATAAGTGCAAAATATTTATTTCGTAATTTTAAATCTGATTCCTTTGTTAAGTTTTTAATCAAGAAAATTTATCTTAATTATTATTATACTTTTTTTTTATGCGAAAAGTTGTCAAACGAGCAGACGGTTCACCTGATTATAAGTGAATACCGCCGCCCATGGACATCTGCTACAGCCGAGGGTACCAGATGCGTTGACAACATTTTGAAAAGTGGGCTCCAGCCACCTCACTCACCAGGCGAAACGCGAAGTATTTGTCATACTTCCACTTTACGCTGGAGTATTATTACATTATTATTATTTTCTACTGGTACGAAAATATAAACCTGCCTATAGTAATATTTGTGCTTTGGTTAACGCTGAATATTAAGACACTGGCTTCGATCTTATATTGTTTTGAATATAATTTAAAGGTTTCTAAATTATATTCGTGTATATTAAATAATATTAATAATAAATAATAATAGTAATAAAAAGTAGCTATGAGTTATGTACACAAATAGTCTTCTTTAATAGAATTCTTAAATATTAATTTATATGTTGCGATCTGAGTTAAACAGCATCTGTTAGTTCATTGTAATTAACTGAAAATTAAAAATTAAATATTCTGAACGCTGAACAAAATATATTCCGTAGGCACGTCGGGTACATCTATTTATAGTACACAAAAACAGTTTCCTTAGTCAAAATACGTCAAAATGTTATACGCACGATCAGTTCAGATAATTTTTTTCTGTAGATAATATTTTTTTTAATTTCTAAAGATATTTTTTTTTAATGTGAGGAAGCGGCAAACGAGCTGGTGGTTCACCTGATGCTAAGTGATAACCGCCTGCCCATGGACATTTGCAACACCCGTAGGGTTGCAGATGCGTTGCCACCTCTTAATAATGTGGGCCCCGGCTACCTCACTCACCAGACGAAACGCAGAAGTGTAACACTTCTACTTTACGCCGGTCTTCTGTGAGGTCGTGGTACTAACCCGGACGGACCTGCCCCATTCGTGCAACAGCGAACACCGCGTGGCGCTACCACCGATCTTTATGAGATGAATTGAAAGCAAGCAGGCGGTTATCGGATATCCACAACTCCCGGGGGTTATAGATGAGTAGCCGCTATTAAAAAAAGTGGACACATCAGGACGAAACCCGAAGTTACACTATTTTATATTATATTATATTACTTTCTACTATTTTATATTGTATTATATTACTTTCTACTATTTTATATTATGTTACTTTCACTTCACACCGGTCTTCGGTATGGCTGTAGTACTTCAATAAACGGGCACGTCAATTCTGGCAACAGGAGAAGCAGTTGCGTGGTGATGTTACAGCGAAACATTTCTTTACTGATAGATTTCATTAAGAATTTTTTTTTTATTTGAAAAACTGCTTATCGAGCAGTCGGTTCATCTGTTGTTATGTAAATCCCGTTGCCCATGGACGTCTACAATACGCGACGTCTTGCATATACGTTGACAGCCTTTAAAAATATGAGCCCCGGTTACCTCACCGACCTGACGAAACACGGGAGTATAATACTCCCGCTTAGCGTCGGTCTTCTGTGAGGTACTTCCTCGGACGATACTTCCCATTCGTGCAAGGGCAGAATCCGGGGTTCTACCACAGTAGAAATTTCATGGCATCTTTCGTCCATACATTACATTACCAACGCCCACAACGAAGGGCCTCCTGTAAGGATGGCGCTCTGTGGGTCCGTTTTACAAAAACACTTTTAATTGGCTGTGAGGAATATTTCAATAATGACACACAATTACTATGTTACAAAAATGATGGTTATCGCACCGAGTACGAAGATGACTGCCTTTACTTGGGCATCGAAACTGTTTTTATACAATTCAAGATTGCTGACCTATTCAGAAGCGCCATATTGTAAGTTGTACATAACATTTCGCATGTCGCATCGGTATTAAACAATCTTCAATTTTATTCATATATACATAAGTAAAATCGATTCCGCACTATACGAATCGAGTCGACAAGCGGTTTGATTTTAATATTTCACGAATGCCATCGTCGACGCGCCAGACGGTTCGAGGCTGACGCTTTTGCCGCGAACGGACCGAAATATTTTGTTGTTTATCTTTAAACGATATTCCATTTTTAAGGAGGCAACAAAGATTATGTTTTGACTCCATGTAGATGTATGCATGGGTTATTTGAAATTTCATTCAAAGTGTGGTAACCAGGACTTTTTGTCCCTATAAGCACACACAAAAACTATAACACACAAGTGTGTTTGTGTAGAGCACAAATGTTAACAATTATTGTGATCTTAAATTCAATAAAGTTAGATAAACGATTATATCGGTACGCATCAATACGCGGTCGACAACATAATAAGCTCCTACGAAAAAATTGCTACACATCGCAATTTTTGAGCTACGCGAGTGGAACTGCCGTCAAAAGTTGCGCAACAAAGTGACTAACCAGGTTTTAAGTGGGCAAAGTTGTGTCTTACCGGGTTCATCCGGGATTAAACGGGAACTTCAGCAAGGAATAACTTCGCAGGATCAAAAGGATTCCAAAAATAAATTACACCTCCAGGCAGACTTCGAAAATCTCTACTTGCCGGCGAAAAGAGCTTGAAAATCCAATAAAATCCAATAAGAATTCAGGAAGTTATCGGCGTTCGAAGTGTTAGAAAAAAACAACCTAAAACCATGTGCCATATTGAACCACGCGGTGAGCACGCGGTATCAGTGTTGAAAGCACGTCACACGGACCCGTCTGAAGACTCCGAAGCCGGCTCGAGGATTCACCTAAGTCTGCGACCTGAAGCTGAAGCCTTCGCCACCTGAGCCCCAAAGTAAGCCTTGAGGGATCTCCCTGGAACAGAATCCTATTCCCCCTAAGTTTGGGCTCATTTTAACCAGAACTTCTAGACCTCTCCACATACCCCATCCCCAAAAATTAATCACCCCCCCCCCCCCCCACGAAAGCCCCCCCCCCCCCCCCCCCCCAGCGCCAAAACAACACTACAAGCGGCAAACATCCGGAACCCACCAACATCGGGTCTCTTCGCGTCGTCATACTCCAACTGCAACTTCGCAGAGCTGCTCATCAGCACAGCAGTGAGTAAAGAATAACTTGATTGATCTTATTTTTATTTCATTTTATATACTATCTCTGAAAAAAAATGTCATCATCACACAAATCGGCACCACAGGCTTCCGAAGTGCCATCCAGGACCCTAAATCCTGTTCCACCTCCCCGGGCCCCGCGATCGCTGCGGGAAAAAGTCTTAAAAAAAACCACAAAGCATTAAAAAAAAACCCATGTTGATTTGCCACAGCCTGGAACCCCGTTTACCCAGGTTATTTCTGGTGTGTCCCAGTTGCGCCAAGGATTTGTCGATTCGACAGTTTCCATTATTGATTCGGCTGTTGCCATGATCCTATCGTCTAACATAACCTTGGTGCACCGGGCAGTCACAACTATATGGTCACCTGGCGGAGTCGCAAATACCGGTTTGCCTTTTATCTCCGTTTCTTTCTCCATGATAGGCACAAAGCCAGCAGACTCGCAGTATGCCACCATGTAGTTGTCAGCCATTTTGCCACATACGACATTGGATGTTTTGTTGTCGTATATGGCACCTTCAGCCTCCGCAAGTTAAACCCTTAGCAATTCCTCGACTCCTAGATGGAATGTGTGCAAAATATCCTTGCACTTTGCGAGGTTCGCTTGTGTTGTTGCTTTTATTAGGGCTATGTACTCTAAGAAGGCGTTCAGCATGTGATCTCTAGGTCTTGTTGGTTGTTTTAGAGGTGGTGGAAGTATATTTACTTTCCCGGTTGTTCTGGGTGGCTGGATCCTGCAATATGGTCTTTTTGGCGGAGCTCTTGATGGACTGCCCAGTATGGCTCTCGTTGTGTCCCCTGCTTGATTAAGTTTGCACCTGCTTGTATGGGCTATTTGCGCGATATTTTTTGCTGCGGCGCTCAGTGCCTCAAGCAAGGGACTAGCCTCTGTTCTTTTTCGAGCCTTATGAGGCTCTTGTGCTCGGGCTTCACTCGCTATTTTTTCTTGAAGACGGTCTGACCCGCTTTGCGTTTCTGGAATTGCAATGGGATATCCCCAACAGTCGACATAAGTGTCTGCAGCTGTGAAGTCATGTTTGACGAGATAGTTGAGGTTTTCTCCTCTGTTCTCGTACACGACAACCTCATGACGTTCTGAGGCTTTAATACAGCTAATGCGATCAGCCACCATGCCTTCCTCGTGTAGAACATGCATTGCATCTACGCTTATAACGCGGGGGACCGTGTCTTCTTCGTTCTCCCTCACTCCCAGCTGTGACAGCAGTGAGCATGCTTGTGTGAATGGGGTTTTGTCCCCCTTCCATGCGAATAACAGGACAACTTTGCCTTTTGTCCTTAGTATTCGGCACTTCTGGTCTGCGACAGTCACCTCCATCAACGCGTCATAGTGTTTGCGTTTCAAGCTCGTCCTGAACGTGCTGCCGTTCAGCAGGGATGCAAGTCCGGGAGAGATGGAGAGGTATTTGTTACCAGTGGCCACCCAAAAGCCTAGGCGTTCAGTGTTATTGTTCATAAAGAGCGCCACCCCTCGGGTTCTTAATCCCGGTTTTCCCACAACTCCGTTGTCTAGCAGGCTTTTTATTGTGGCTTGGTGGCTTGGATTTTGGATTTTGATTTGCTCTCTGTTACTCGGCTGGCTTACATTTTGGCTTATTGTTTGGGTGGGTGGATCTATGATCTTGTTCCTTTTTGTTACCGTCTGATATATTGTTACGGCATAATTTAGGAAAAGCTCCCTTGTTGTTTCCTCGTCCATTAATGAATGAAGTTCTGAGGATTTTAGGCAGATCCCTAATTTGTGCTCGAGGTTGAGACAAGCCATTGTAAAGCGAGGGCATTCCAGCAAGATGTGGAATATGGACTCACTGACGTCAGAGTCGCATTCACAGCCAGGGCTGTCTTTTAGCCTAAATCTGTGAAGGTACTCCGCATGTCCACCGTGTCCCATCAAGATCTGTACTAAAGTCGGCGTCGGTTTAATCTTCCTCATTGCTTTGTATGCGTTAGCAATGTTCGGAAGGAATTTTTTTTTCCTCCCTGATCTTTTTCTTGACATATGACAGAGGGACTTTGTCGTAGTCCATTTCTGCGCTGTCCTGTAAGGCCGCCGCTTTTGCTAGCTCGTCCGCCCTCTCGTTTCCGGGTGTGCCAATGTGTGCCCTTATCCAGAACAATCTTACGGTTTTCCCTTGTTTTTGGATTTCCCCTATACACTTTTGAATTTCTTGTGTTAGGGGATGACTCACCTTTGGGTTACTCAGTAGCTCGAGTGAGGATCTTGAGTCACTCAAGATGTTTACCACTGTTTCCGTGGATAATTTAGCTAAGTTGCCCGTAATAGAGCGAGTAGCTCCGACTGGAAGACTGTGCAGAAGGAATCCAACTTGAAACTGGCGTGTTGGGTTTTCTTACCGTCGTTCCACCAGGTTAGGGCTGCACCGACCCTCTCTTCTATTTTACTTCCGTCGGTATAGATTTTAGGGCCGGATAACTGATGGGATGATGTTGGTTCGTCTTCCAGTAGGGTATACTCTACTTTTGTGAGTTGGGAGGGATGTGGAGAGCTCAAGTGATGCGGTGTTTGCTCTAGCTCTTTCCCAGGGGGGAGGTAATCTGTCAGCTTTCTCCTCTTGGTTTTATAGAGGTAAGCTGATTCCCTGATTCTCAGGTCGAGTGGGAGTAAGCCCGAGATGGCCATTGCGGAATTGAGCGAAACCGTGCGATACGCCCTGCAGATTTTTAGTGCAAGGCCCCTCTGCAGCGTGTCAAGTTGTTTTCTGACCATCTGCAGCTCTGTTGCTGGGTACCATGCGCTTGAGGCGTACATCACTATAGGCTCTATGACTGCTGCGTAGATTGTTCTGGTTATCTCACCGTTGAGACCCCAGGTCACCCTCGCTGCACAAGCCAGTTGTTTATATATATCTGCTGCCTTTTTGCAGACTGCTGCAACGTGGTGTTTAAAGGTGAGTCTGTTGTCTATGGTGAGACCTAGAATTTTTATTTTGTCTACTATGTCTACTCTTGTACCAGACATTCTTACTGTGGGGATTGTGTTTTTGAGTTTTTTAGTGACTACCATGGCGTTGGTCTTGTGGGGGGCGAAGCGAAGCTTGTTTAGTGTTCCCCACTGTATAACCTTGTCGAGGACGTCGTCGGCTCGCTCCTCGGGATCACTCACTGAGTGCTCCGAGATAACAAGCATGACGTCGTCCGCGAATGCCTGGCATTGCACTTTTTCTTTAGAAAGTTGATTGAGCAGCGAGTCCAGAATGACGTTCCAAAAGGTCGGTCCTCCTATGGATCCTTGGAAGCAGCCCTTAGTGGTTGTCTTTCTAAAACTCGCTCTGGCGTAGTTCACAACCACTTCTCTGTCTGTTAAGTACAAGCAGACCATTTTGTAAAGGTTGTTTGGGCATTTTTTATTGGCAAGTTGTAGTTTGAGCGCGGGCCACCATGCGTTATCGAAGGCGCCCTCTATGTCCAGTGAAACAACCAGCACGATCTTTTTGAGATCTACTTGCTGCCTAATATGTGTCACCAGATCGTAGAGGGCGTCCTCGGTTCCGCGCTGAACCCGTATTGCCTTGAGTTTAGAGTTGGCATGGCGTACCATTGGATTCGGCACACCATTAATTTCTCTAGTATTTTACCTAATATAGACAGAAGGCCTATGGGTCTATACGACTTAGGTTGAGAGTAGTCGTCTTTACCCGGTTTCCTGATGATGACCACGTGGGCGACATTCCACTGTTTTGGGAAGTAAGCCAGTTTTAGGCATTTGTTAGCGATGGAGAGAAATACTTCCCTGTTGCAGTTTATGGCCGCCAAGCAGATGTCTGCTGTAAGCCCGTCTGGTCCTGGGGCTTTTTTGGGATTTAGTACCTTTAGCACAATCTCTAGCTCGACATCTGCAAATGGTGGATCATCATCCATAAGGTCTAGAGGTGTTCCTTCTGTGATTCGCCTGATTTTCCTGTGACTTTTTTGGTCTGTTGTCACATCATCATCAGGGTAGAATGTATGTGCCAATAGCTTTGCCGACTCAGTTGGAGATAGTGTTTCTCCTGCGTTGTCCCGTAGGAGCATGTCCTCCTGTCTTTTGGACGTTTGTCTAATAACT
Source organism: Iphiclides podalirius (assembly GCA_933534255.1). Taxonomy (NCBI): domain Eukaryota; kingdom Metazoa; phylum Arthropoda; class Insecta; order Lepidoptera; family Papilionidae; genus Iphiclides; species Iphiclides podalirius. Next base: position 321,308 of record OW152816.1, on the reverse strand, counting down.
CTATAGATTTTGTCCCACATGCTCTCTTTTTCCTGAGTGAACGTGTATTAGCTATGAGTGTGGTATGCTATCAAACGCTTTCTGGTAATCTATATACGAGTAATATAGATTTCTATGGTTTTGTTTGGCTTGATTGTGAATCTCGGTATCTATTACAAGCTGTCCTTTGCAGCCTCTCGATCCTTTTTGACAACCTTTCTGCTCTTCCAATATTATTCTGTTTTTGTTAATGTGTGTGGTGAGTTTTTGTGAGATGATGGATGTCAGTAGTTTGTAAATTGTAGGTAAACATGTAATCGGTCTGTATTTAGCAGGATTAGTCGTGTCGTTGTCTTTGGGTTTTAAGTAGGTAATGCCTTGGGTTAGGAACGGGGGTGTGTCTTGTGGGTTGTGAATGAGATGGTTCAGTTTGTTTGCCATATGTTGGTGTATTGAAGTAAAATACTTCAGCCAGTAGTTCAGTATTTTGTCGTGACCTGGTGCTTTCCAATTAAGTGTCCTTTTCGCTGCTTGTGTAACATCATCTTTATCAATAGTGATTTCTGGCATTGCGTTTATGTTTCTGACTTCCTCTTCTTCTATTTTAACCCAGGGTGCATGTAGATTATGTTGTATAGGTGTGGACCATATGTTTTCCCAGTAGTGTTGGACGGTGATGATATCTGGTGGCTGTGTAATCGTCATGTGTTCAGAATTAAGCTTTCGGAACAGTTTTAGAACAGTTTCTGATTAGTGTTAAATAGATTATTGTCATTTTTTCTTTGGTTACTAATTTTGTATCGGTGCAGTCGTTTGGAGTAGGCTTGTAACTTTTGTTTATTATTATCTAGTTGATCAACTATTTCGTCTCTGGTTTTATTATGGAGGTTTAACTTTGTTTGTTTTCTTTGTGTGAGATTCCCGCGTAAATATTGTGTAATTTGTCCTATTTCTTTTCGCAGCGCTGTGATTCTATTATCTATTCGTTTCTCCCATTTAGGTTTCTTTGATTTTATCTGTGTTGTACTATTATCAATGTGTGATGAATGAGGGTTTTTGTGTGATGCGTGGTATGGTGAGTCGTACGGTTTTGTGTTCCTGTGCAATGGTGTGTTAGTACTAAGTGATGTATGATGGTGTGGTGTGTTAGTATTTTTATTATGTTGTGTATTATGTTGTGTGTGTTGATTATCGTTTGATTTATGCTGTGGAGTGTTACTACAATTACGTGTTTTATGGTGGGGTGCTTTTTGTTTATCTAGTTTAAAATTAATTGCAGTGACGGTAGCTAATGCGCAATATATAAATGTTTGTACTTCTTCTAAAGTTATTGATTGAATATTATTTATATGTTGGTCCATTACATCATTGACCGTATTAACCAAGTGTATGTGTTGTTTGAAGTTTCGGGATAGAAGGTCTGTGGGTTGGATCTGTAACTGAATATTTGAAAAGAATTTCTTCAAAGGTGTCTAGGATTTCTTTGTGGGTTACTGAGTCCTGTGGTGCAATTATTGTTATTGAATTATCTTGAGATTCTCGCAAGACCGATTCACTTAAAATTTCGTGTTCTGCCTGTGTCGTTACGAGTGATTGTGTTGTAGGTTCAAACGATTGCCGTGACTGCTCGGGAGTGTGTAATGTAGGAACTAAGGTCTGTGAACTATTAAGGTTATGGTTTGTGTTTGTGGTTGGTGTCGTGCTATTTGTTTGTGTTTCAGTTGTTTGGTTTTGTAGATTGTGATCATTACAATTCGGGATAGTCTGTAAAACTGACTGCTTAATTTTGTCTTTTTCGTGTTCTGGTATTCTGTTATTTCTATGTATGACTCTAATCTGATCTGCTAGTCTTTGTTCCGGTAAATGTCGCAGTTCCGGGAATGTTTGGGTGAATTTTTGATGAAGAAGTGGTCTAAGCGGTTTGATTTGTTTCACAGTTTGTTACAATATAGTAGCAACGAAGAAGCTCTCGGTTGATATTATAGGTCCACTTCATTCGTTGCCTACTTTTTCCAGCAAAGGTGGTTGCAGGACGCATTTCCTGTAAAACACTCCGTGCTGGTGTGTTGGTGTCAATATTTGGTGTTTGTGTGTTGTTTACGCGATTATTAGTTTCGTTAGTTTGTGGTATACGCGTGTTGGTGATGTCAATGGTGGGCGCAGGAGGATTAGCAAATGCTTCCTTTGCAACATCGAATGACATGGGTGATACTGTAGTAGATCGTGAAGTGAATGAGTTCTGGTGTGAATAGGAGTGTGGTGATGAATAGGCTCTGTGTGGATGATGTGGGTGATGAAGGGTGTGGGTGTGTGTTAGTCTCGACCACTACTAAGTCGTCTTCTGCAACAGTTCTAAACTGGGCAGAGCTATGCGATACGGTGTCCCCCCCAGAATACGTGGGACAGCCTGAGCTTACATGCTCAGGGCGGTATTCTCCGTCGCGGATAGCTTCGGTACCCGCCTGGGGTAAATATCTACCGTTTCTTAGGCGCATCGCATACTTGAGGTTACTATTACTCCGTTAGTCTTTGGTAAGTTTTAGCTGAATAGCTGCCAAAGTCCGCCCCTCACGTGATCACATGTTCGGATCGGACGTGGAGTTAGGTTCTTGAGGGGCTTATTATTATTATTATTATTATTTTGTATTTTTTTTTCTTTCTTTTTTATGTAATACGAAGTAATGTACTTAAGTGCTAATGTTCGTTCAATTTTCTTTTTTTATTTTGTTTTCTTTAACAATGTGCCACAAGGAGTATTACAATATATATATATATATATATATATATATATATATAATTATTCTAGTCCTTATTCTACGTGCATTCCGAGACTTCCGAATGCCATGCAGTTACCCAAAACAGCAGCCAGAGCTCTCTTAGATGTTAAGTTTTGCTAGGCTGTCCGTAACCGCTGCGTTCCTGTCTCGAATTGCCATTTTTAAATTGTAGTCCAGTATTACTTTGCTTCCAGCGCTCGTGGCTTGGCCCATAAATCTTCCCAAAGCGTCACTGGAGTCGTCAGCGTAATAGACACAGGATGCAGTGTGCCTTGATATAGCTACCACTGCATGTTGCACACTGTCATGGAGTTTGATTATTTGTTGCCTGTGTCTTTACTATCACCACCGAAACCTGAGTTAATCCCTGCGCTTCGTGGATGGTTAGGACTCGCGATCCCGTGCCAGAGCCAAATCCCTGGTTCTTAAGGGATTCTTTCTCCCGTTGAGTGTACACTAGATACAAGGTGTTTGGGGAGTTTTTTGGTATGTTGGCTCCAGCAAAGCTTTCACGGCGCAGGGAGTGCACTTGAGACCTGGAAGAGTATACGCCGCTAGATCTCTCTGAGGGCGTACGCTACATCCATGGGGTTCCTATGTGTGCACCTCAGTTCTTTGTTTATGGAGGCGATGTGACTCGGCCGAGTGTACTGCATTGGGAAGAGGTGTTCTCTGTCAATGTATGGCAGTTGATTGATGTCACCAATGAGCATGATTTTCTTCACCTCGCACAGTCTAGCTGCCATTATTGTGGCTCCGAAGTGTTTCATTAGCGCTTCGTCAACCAGGAGTCGAGTAAGTTTACCCTTTTCTGATTCCTTCACGCCATTCACCAATACCGAGGCCATTGTGCGCACCATGTTGTTTGCGGCGGCACCTATGCGGTTGGCTAGCTTCGACTTGAGGTCTTTTGCTGCTTCCGTGTTTGTGGTGATCACCAAGTCGCTTGCCGCGTCCACATTGTTAAGTGTTTTTATTCAAATTTTCCTTACAATATATTCATTTTATAATGTATAGATACTTTAGATGTTATGACTTCAAATAAATTCAAATGCACCTTCGAAGAAGTATCTTATTTAACGAAAAACACTTACGACTTATAGTATTCATTAATTCAATTATGTTACACGTTTATACTTTAGCATTAAAAGTGATGCATCATGCTAAGTAATTGATTTTGACACATGTGTCAAAGGAGAATTATGAATGACGTGATGAATTCAGCCAACTGCTTTAAATTCGATCCACAAGATTAGCTATTCGAGCTATTTACAGCAAAGTAAATTAGTCAAGTGTGGGTTTTGTTTAGTTAAAATTGAACAAACAGAACATTCTAACTTTGTGGCCCTACAGTTAACGCTACTTGACGACGACGGGTTTGTTGAACGTGTTCAAATTGCGTCTCGTCTCTTGAAAGCACTGCAGTTAAAGCTATTGACATATGCAGATAAATAAACCGCTCTGATTTATAGAAAAGCTTGAGTGGTTTGTTTATATGAAAAATAGTTTTTTTTTCATAATTTCAAAATTTATGAAATGTAATGAATGAAATGAGTACATTGAATACTCATTGATAATAGTGGCCTTAGGGTTGCAGATGGGATGCCAACTCCAGGAGTCCAGGCTACCTTACTCACCAGATGATATGATGAAATGCAGAATTAGTATAATACTTCCACTTCAAGCCGATATTCTGTGAGGTCGTGGTACTTCCTCGGAAGGACCTGCCTATTCTTGCAACTGCGAAGACTGTAACGTTGCCACAGTTACCAGTCTCTTGGTTGTTCTATGACAAATGATTGGAATATGTTATAGGTTGCAAATATTTAGAATGTTATACTTCAAATCGTTTACTCAAGATTAAAAAAAGCACTTCGAAGGTAATATAATTCGAGGAAATATACTCGATGAAAGTTAAATTATAAAACGGAATACTTATCGATCTAGATATTAAACGAAAAATAGGTAAAAATTATGAGGCAAGAAATTACAGATGGAAAAGCCGAATACTCGTGTTAAAATGTTGTAAAAATTTGATTAAAATTTCTGTGAAAAATCTCCAACATAAATATCAACGGTGTCATTTCAACAAGACAAATTACCGTTGTATTAGACTTTTTCAGTTTGAATAAACGAAATTGATTAAATAGATTTGATACACAAATGGCTCTGTAGATCTCGAAACAAAAGAACTATTTATATTATAGTTGTTCATGGTAGTTCTCGCGACACCTTTGGTAGTTCCAAATCTTTTTTCAAATCAGCAACTTGAACTTATGAATATTCTATAAAATAAAGGACTTTGTCTTTTATTTTTCTTCCTCAGGATGTTTTCTTGTAGAGGATTTAGTACTTACTCCGTTTATTCTCCTAATTACATTCACAGCACAATAGAGAATAGGCAATAAATCTTGTCTCATGTCTGTGTATGCAGAAGCTAAGTTATCTGCGCTCTTCTCAAATATCATCGACGTCGCCATAGATCGAAAGGTTGCTTATGTATTTATAGGTATATCAGTTTAATGTTAACTTATTATTCGAATTGGATCCCGAGTACACGGCGGAAGCTAAAATTATTAATGTAATGAGAATGGGTATAGCGAAGATCTGAGTAATTCAACAGAATCTAGATACTTATCTAGGTACCGATCTATTGAATTACAACTTGTTGGCCTATACTATGTTCCAAGATGATATTAGTTCGGGATGATGAGTTGTTGATTTCCGAATTTACTTGAACTCTCAGCTTCTCTTAGTTAGAGGAAAAGTTTCTTATCTATTATTTTTGGGATAGAAAGTTATCCTTTTATATGACATTTACTTGTTACTATATATTATGGTATTTCTAACATTGATATTATAGTGACCACAGGAATAATTTTGTATACTTTATGAGACTTACTTAGATATTTTTTACGTTAACAGTGAAATAAAATATTAAACTTTTACCATTTATCGTTTAGAATACGATAAGCTAGATGAATACCAGCCACTTAGGGGCTAATGAATCTCCTCTGCTGATTTACGGACCCACGACGTGGCTTAAATTGATTTGTGACCATGTAATTAACACTGTTTTGCAGGTGAGGTTTGGCGCATTGCCAGACTTGTTCTGAATCATTTGGAATCTGCAAACTACTTCCAGGTTCTGTATATTCTGCAGTATGTTCTATTCAATCCCGATATACCACATTTGAGGACTCCGTGGCGCAATTGCCAAGATATTTACTTTAACGTCAGGGGTCGTGGGTTCTTTACCTACACACAAATTTTTCTTTAGACAAAAACTGTTTTTTTGTAAAAAATTACCAAAACTGATTTTATAAAAATAATTTCGAATTCATAATTCGCACATTACCGAAAATCGTGCACTGTGTTGTGTCCTTGGGGTTGACTTTGTCCAGCAGTGGACGTAAATAGGCTGGCTGATTGATTGATCGAGATTGCACAGACATGTCAGACAGATGTTCTTCCCATATTTAATGGATATCAACCCATATCCCATGGTAATTGGACTCAACATGCACCACAACCAGACCTACACGATTTGTATTATCCACTTGAAATAACTCGAAAGCCTTAAAGTTTTCACCTAATTCCAAAATAGAAATTATTAGCATTACTCAGCGCAGGAATCCACCCCAATTATATTTACCGCCATTTAAACTTGCGCCATGTGCAGCGTTACCCATTTAGTTAATGTTCATAGACGGACGAACATTAGCCACATTACGATATAACTTATAGCAATTCAGGAACATACGAGTATATTCTATTCGTAATAGTAGTGTAAGTACGGCTGGCTTAGCGCCAGCGACCTTGTAAGCTGCCGCGTGCTACGCTCGTAGAATGTCGTAGGTCTACGGTCGTAGGACCGTGTGTTTACTACGTGATCAACAATATGTCTATTAATATTATATGCTTATGAAATTCCGTTGCTTACTTATTAATGATATTCGTCATTTACCTGTGTAAATAGCCCGCATACGGTTGTAGACACGTTTTGGTTTTAATCTGGACTGATTATTCATTAAGCCGTTAGCGTGACTGCGATCGAGGTTAATCCGGTGCAGCAAAGATAGAAACACGTAGACTTAAAAACACAGTGATTATTGGAATGCAAGACTCGTATATAAGACAGTGGGCTAAAATAATCTGTTTTAATAATTAAGCGTAGTTTTACACGTGGCTTATTTTAAAAAAATCTATAGAAACAAACTCTAGTGAGTAACTGGGTAATTGGAGAGGTGAGATTGGTATGATGTGTGACGTGTAGACGAGGATTGTAATGATATGTGAAAGATACTAGCATACTTGGACGAATAAAATGCATCGACCTCTATAATAACCACTTTTAAAAACATAGGTACGTACTGAACATATAAATATTACGATCTTATTTTAAACAAATGAAGAGTCAAAGTCTCGGAAACTTACAAATTAAATAATAACAGGACATCATTTATTTACTTAGCCACAAATTTTCTTTTAATATTCATCTTCTCATAGCCGGTAGTGGAGTTATTTGAATAACCATCTTCATAAAGATCTAAGCCTATTATTGTTTAAGTGCTTGCTTTCAAACACGCCCTTCCTAATGAATTAGTAACCTCAGTGTCCTGAATATTTCAATGGACTTCTGCGAATAAGATGGGTGTGTCAGTCGTTACATCACATTAAAAATTCCGTTGCTCATAAACATATCATCCTTAATATAATGACACATTACCTTTTTAATGGAAAATATTCTACCCAAAGAAAATGGTTTATGTTTACTTTTACATTTCATTTTAATTCGCTGTGAGAGATTTTTATGTTTTAATCATTAATTATTATCAACCCATAAGGGTTAATAATTGTATTCACCAATGTAAAGATATGAAGGAGTGCTGGCACTAAGCAAGTCGTTTTGAACGCAATAGTTTATTACGCTTTTACTGGCTAGTGTGTCCTCCACCAAAGCTTACTTCGCCTCCTTAATATGTGCGATACCTAAATGATATCCTCGAGACATTGATGGAAAGCAAATAACAAAATCAAAGATCGAAATCCAAACGTTTGGTAATCAGAACCTCATCAATGGCTTTATGGTCAAGAAAGTCTTTTGTAAATTATATAAGTGGTTAAAGTAAATCTAGACTAAAGTTATGGAGTGACGAACTGTGTATTTATGCGGGTAGACGATGGATACAGGTCACTCAGGATCGTGCTTCATGGTATTCTTTGGGTGATGTCTTTTTGATGATGGGTGATGGGTGATGGGTGAGGTCCTACCACAGTCACGGTATATTGTGCAGCATAGTACTAGAACACAATGAAATGACGATGTTAAAAGTTGTACACGTAATTTAATGTACAATAACGACTGAATAAAGTACAAAAATCTTAGAAAGTCGTATGTATTACAAGACAGCTTTATTTTTAACTTTGTAGATAGGTGCATTAAACGTCTCTGCATTATAACGCACATGTAAAATTATGTGCATGAATATAAATAACAAAGATTCATTTTTCAGACATTGATGTTTGAAATGAACACTAATCTAATATATAAAATTCTCGTGTCACGGTGTTTGTAATTGAACTCCTCCGAAACGGCTCAACCGATTTTCGTGAAATTTTGTGTGCATATCGGCCAGGGTGGAGAATCGGACAAAATTTATTATTCTTCCCCCTATTTTAGGAGTGGTCCACCCCTAATTTTTTTTCTACCCTACAATTAATTTATACGGCAAAACTACGTTTGCTGGGTCAGCTTGTAATATATACATTTGATTTGATTCGGTTTGATAAGTTTACAACGTAAATGATTTTTATACACCTGATAAATTTTTGATTTAGATTACATTATTAGCACATACATTACATATGTCATGATTACATGAGCCCACGAAGAAAGTTCAGAAACGAATTCAATATTTATTCACGACATCAAAAAAGAATGTAGCATTTGACTGGAGTAATACCACTTTTCAAAATTGCCAGCAAATTCTTAAAAAAGAAAAGTAATTATAACTTGTGTGTGAGTTTCGAAAAAGTTATATTGAGGTTCATGTAAAAACTTCGTTAAGTCAATATCAATTTCTTGAGTCCTCTGTGACATGTTTTTGTTTAAATTTAAATTAAAACCTTCCTCCGAAAATTTCTTTGATGAATAAATTAATTAACTCTTTGCAAATAATTTTACAGTTTAGTTTATACTTTGACCTATAAAGTTAAAATAAACTGACAATGTATTTTACGGTCACAGAGGCGGCGTAAATGCGTTTAAGTTACGCTGCAGTCACATATTTCACGAAAATATTGAATAGGTTACATATTTTGCACTATGACTTGAAGAATGTCATTAAGTTAAATCGTATTTTTAGAACACGCTGCTAAAGCATAACGCATCTAAAATGTCAACTAAGACCCGTCGCAAGATTTATAAGACAGTATTTTCTTTCTAATAGGGAAATTCTAAATGAAACTTCATTTTACTAAAATATAGACTGTACAGCGAACGAATATGTTAAATAGGGCTAGATTATGTTTTCTCTATTCAGTCCAGATAATCTAATGAAACTTGGAAAAGAAATAACTCATATACTAGATTGGTTGTTATGGGGCGATTGCTGCGTCAGGGATCGTAAAATGGCTTAACGACCGCTTTACGAGATCGCAATCTGCAGGTCAAGAGTTATGGGGTTCCCCACTGCATCTTCAAGTAGGAGAAGTGTTTAAATCAAAAATACGGATTTTATGTCACTGGATCGGTCAGAGTTTTCAGTTAACGAGAGTGATGTATTTTAATTTTTAGTGTTCGTATCTGCACTTAACATTAAATTAAAAATGCGAAGATATAATTATAAGATAACATATTGTTTGAAATAAATTGAAACTTCGAATGGCAACACTGCAACGTATAAAACGAGCAGCGCTCACCGTGTTTGTTGTAACAGTGCAGTTATTCGTCAGCCGTTGTAGCGTGCTGAAGCTCTACCCGATTTAATAACGATTGTGTCAGTTACTTAGAATTATAGATCAACTTCTATTAGTCTGGCCTACTGTTCAGTAATTTATTTTTAAAAGTCAGTTATTGTTTCTATTTCTATTTCTAACAATGTTATATAAGTTCTTAATCATTAACCAAAGATCTGCTTTCAAGTTGATCGCTAAGCTGTCCAATTTGGTATCACCACACAGCAGCTTCTGCTGTTGCACGAATGGGCAGGCTCGTCCGAAGAAGTACCACGACCTCGCAGAAGACCGGCGTGAAGTGGAAGTATATACTATCGCGTTCAGCCTGGTGAGTGGGGTAACCGAGGTTCAGAATTTTGATGTAACGGTGGTGACCACATAACAAGTGGCAAGCTAGCTGGCGGTTCCCCCGAGGTTAAGTGAAAACTGCCACCCATTTGCAACACCCGTGGTGTTGCTGATGCGTTGCCACCTTTTAATAAACTGGGCCTCGGTTACCAAATACACCGGACGGAACGCAGAAGTGTAACACTTCTACTTCACGAAGGTATTCTGCGAGGTCGTGGCACTTCCCCGGACGGACCTGCCCATTCGTGCAATAGCGTAGACTGTTGCGTGGCCCTACCAAAGGGCGATATCCAACCAGCTTACAAATGGCATATGAAAAATCTTATTAATTTTTTTTTATTATTTCTTTGTTGTGCTCTATACAAGTTTCTAAAAAGGCGTTTGTATACTTTCAGTGTTATTCTCTTGACACAATTTTTGATCCATTTAAAAGGATTACAGTAGTTGTTATCAAATTTATCGCCCACCCCGTAACGTTGAACCTTTTTATGCATAATAAAATTCATGGAGCCCATATAAGCATTATTTTGGATACGATGAGGTATTTATGGAGGCCGTAACATAATACATCTTCTATTAAATCTCATCAACTTTTAAAGGCAAGAAAAATTACCAGCAAAGGTTGGGAGTGTAATAATACTATTACGTATTATATCTGTATGTATCATCATATAATGTTGTTTCACAAAGGTATTTTTCTTCGTCTGGTACATCTCCTTTAATACGTAAACACTTATGATTTTTTTCACGTGGTTGAGAAGTTTCTAAGCTCTAGGCTTCAGCACCGAGGGTCGTGGGTTTGATGCCCACAAGGGACAAGAATTTGAGGGGCCCAAAGATAATTATTCGAGATCTGGTTGTTTGTTCCCAAAGAGAGTAGAGAGTAAATTATGTATTTTGATAAAGTTACATTTATATTCATACGATGAACATTAAAGAAGTTTAGTATAAATTTTTTGATACGAAATTTAATATTAAACAAGTGCGTGGTGTAACTGAAATGAGGAGAAAGTAAAAACACGACCCCAGGAAGGGGTTATCATCCCTTTCAGATCAGTTAAAGGTCCAAAGTTGTCTGCAGCTCATAGACAAGCTCAATTACGATTTGCACGTGAACACCTAAATTGGACTGACGAGCAATGGCCGTCCATGTTATTAACCGATGATGAGTCTAGGGCGTGTTAATATGGCGCAGATGTTCGCAGCAGAGTCTATCGTCGACGTTGAGAACGATACGCTCAAATGCTTTGAGGAGCACGTATTTTTGGAGGTTGTTTTTTTCGTGGCAAGCGAGGTGGCGGTCCACCTTACGTTACATGCTAACCGCCGACCACGGACATTTCAAACACCCTAAGGATTGCATATTATACTTGGCCACCGTATAATAAAGTGGGCCCTGGCTACCTCACTCAACAGACGAAACGAAGAAATATAATACCTCCACTCCTCTGAGGTCGTGGTACTTCCCAGGACGGACCTATTTTTTTTTTTCGTGGAATAAATCCTTTATGGATCCCCTGCCACTGGATCGGGGGAGTGGCAGGGGTATGTGAGAGTCCCGGTGAGAAACGGGTACCCACTAAAAAACCCACGTTGCACCTGTCACTGTCGCATCGGCCGGGGACACGGGAACACGTGGACGCAATCTTCCGCGACCCCGGCGCGACTATGGCGCTGTTTAGGCCTCCTCTACTGCATCGTGCTGTGCCGGTGCAATTGGCACAGCACACGTCTCGAGCCCCATATTGAGCGGCCGACACCCCCATATCTGCCGCTCAGGGTCTCGTTATCAGGGGGGAAGGTTGCGCGCGTAGGCCAGCCTCCTGCGCCCTGGTCTACGGCGGCGGATTTCCAGGGTGGCAGTTGCCTCCCTTTCTCTTTCCGCGGCCTCCTTCCGGGTGATAACGTCCTCGCAATATGCGAGGACAGCACCCCACGCTCTCTCGCTGTCAACCATAGCGCGAATCACGGCTGGCAGCGAAAGGTCATGCCCCACGATAGCGCATAGCTCTCGGCGCTGCTCCGTCCAGGCTGAGCACTCCTCCAGTGCGTGTTGGGCCGTCTCCTCGGCACATACGCCACAGTGGTGACATTCCGCTGTGGGCTCCCTCCCTCCTCGCCACGCGAAACAGGTACCTCCCGAAACAACCATGTCCCGAGAGGATCTGCGTCGCGCGGTAGGTCAGGGTGCCGTGTCGCCTGTCCAGCCACTTCCTGAGGACAGGACGTATGGCCTCTACTGGGGTGCTCCAGTCCCAGGACGGACCTGCCATTCGCGCACCAGCGAGGACTGATGCGTTGGCCCTACCACAGTTAAAAGTCGTTATTTTAAAGTCATTTTGTGCATTCGTGCAGTTTTTATGTCAGTGTATATGTATAACGATTTTGTCTATCAGACTATTACTCTTTTCATGATTTTTTTTTAATGATGTAACCTTGTATATGTTCTCAAATTATAGTATACCATACAATGACTGATCGAAACTCGAATATATATAGTTACAATGAAATGATATTATGTAAATTGGGTATGGGTTTGTACTGTAAAAAGAAGTAATACTTTTTGTTAATTAATTCATTAAGTACTTAAATTAGAGTAGACGACTGCTCTTCGTGAGAATGGATGAAGACATGAAAAATTGTTTTAGTTTAGTATTCACATCAGAGTTGACAGCAGAGTTTAAAAAAGTCATGGTTTCATTTTAATGTCTTACGTCTATCATAAAAATATATTCAAGAAAGGCATATTGCGTTAGCATTCACGGCGGAAGCTGTTTGCAGCGCAATACTTCCACTCATGTGAATTAGAACGATCTTCGAACGAGAAAAGGCTTTGCGGCACTTAGCCCGGTGTTAGTCGAATTTCAAAGAAGACTTCTGGCGCTGGGCCAACATCACTTAGCAACGTCTTTGAATCGAGCGCACGTTAGTGAATCGTCACTTTGAATGGTTTCAGTCGGATAAATATTAGACTGTCAATTAATTTTGCAACAGTACGTGTTGTTTCTGAATGATTTTCGATTAACGGTTATATATGGAATATTTTTACGATATTTTCAACGTACCGGGTGACTTAACCATATTAGATGCCGATTAGAAATCAATTTGTGAAAAATAATTTCTAAATAGTGCAAAATAAAATCCGAGTTTTGATTCCCAAACATAATAAAACTCTTAAACTTTAAAGGAAAGTAGTTCTCGAACTTGACAAGCCACAAAAATTTACAGGCAGTAGACCAGCATTTGCAAAACGAAAACTAGTGTCAAATAATAAATAAATAAATGAATCAACAACAATAATAAAGAAACATCGCAGTAAATGCGTATTCATATCCTAGTCGACAAAAAAGTTGTTATAAATTATGTTACGAGGTGACGTGATGTTAAGTGATAACCACTTCACGTCAGCAAATAAGTGAAAAGTCATCAGACGAAGAAGTGTAAATTTCCACCTCACGCTGGTCTTCTGTGTGGTCGTGGTATTTCCATTCGTGCAACGTTCTTGCAAGACTTTGCGTGGCCCTACTCAACTGAGTAACTACCAAGCTCATAGCAGAGTTGCAATGCATGACGTCACAAACCAGTAAATAGTCTTTTCTTGCAAGTTTGTCCTATGATTCGTGTGTGAGTATAAACCTCCTTTGTGCCTTCTTCGTAAAAAAAAGCTACTTTATTTTAAGTGGTCCCCTTAGGCTAACCGTCTACCATCAGTGCGTACTTGGGGACGAGGGGTTAGAGCATCGGTTGGACCTTATAGAAGAACAAATTATCTTTCATGATTAAGTCTTTTTTATTCGTAAGTGGGAATTGCCTCACTATCACCACACCTAATAGTAAGTAAGGTGTAATCACAGATGTTAAACGACTAGCTCAGTAACACTCACAGTTCACTCTTGAATTGAAGACACTCGTATTATAGTTGGACAGGAAATGTAGCACCGGAAAATTATTCTACTCCACTTTCTCTACAAAATTTTGAAGTATTTAATCAGTACTAACTGAATTAATTTTCTTATCTACTTTCGAACCGATGTGTAATGGAAAGATGTACTTAAAAACTAAGTGGAACATAATAAATAACAGGTTATTATTGATACCAATTCATCCATGGTACCCCAATATATGAAATGCGTTTGGGAAAACGTTTCAAGACTTAATACAATGCTCATCAAACGTTTCCCAAACCTGTTGTCGAGGTGGATACTTCACATTCATATCAGGAACAGAGCCAGCACGCACTCTTGAAAACGCAAATATAGATCTTGTTGAATTATAAATAAGATGTTCGATTTTTCTGCGCTTGAGTATCTATTGAAAATTTCATACTTTATAAAAACTAAATTGATTCTGAACTAGGTCAATTTGAAAAGGTCAAACTTAATTTTATGTACCTACACTTAAAAATGTATTGGTTATAATATTTCTTATGATAAATCAATTATTTCAGCATTTCTACCTTTAGAATAAGTAAAAAAAAAAATCGATTGTAGTTTATATACAACTACATTATATATAAAAACAAATTTCACTACTTTAAATGTACGTTTAGATTAGATTAAATATTTCTAGAACTGAAGTTTCTGTGATTTTTCTTTTATAAAAAAAAAAAACAATTATATTTGACCTTTTAAAAATTGAACACATAACTGTAGCTGGCTCAGGAACTCAGGAACCGGCAGTAAAACGTTCTATATATAGCTTATTATTTGAGTATATAATACTGTGCAGAATATTTTGTAGAACTTGTTATTTATTTTTATTTGCTGGTAAAAAATACTTTACCGTAAAATGGGGATGTATCGAAATAGGGAATCAAGTCTGGCCAGATCTAGGGAACCGCGTCGCGACCTGAGCGTAATCACGTTACGAATGGCGAAGCTACTACGAATCACGTTGCGATGTGGCTCGGCTGGTCGCCTGCCACGTGTCGCGCCACCTCCCTTGCGTAACTAACACGCCGCCCGCTCTAGTGCTCAGTTCGTTTTCCCATTCCCGTGCCGCCTATCTCTGCTGTACTCCCTCACACTGATGCCACCAACATCTACGGCCCGTCTACGTCATAGGGTCACAGAGCTGCGGTGACGTATCTTGTACAATCGAATCATAAGGTCACATCCGAATAATTACATGCCTCATTTTGCGCAGATCCCTTTATTTACCTTGTAATATATATGAAATGTATCAGCCATACTAGGTTTCATTTACTGCAACCTCATGCAGTGTAGAATCTAGACCCGTAACGGCAAACCTGATATCTGAAACGAACATTTGCGCACCATCGAAGCACGATATATAATTTTAATATTGTAAAACTTTTTTGGGGTTGATATGAGGAGTAATATATAGTTCGTTTTCAGCAGTTCGTAAGTATACTGTAAGCTTATTTAATTTATTTTGAATTTAGTATCATTTATATATTATATAAAATTGTTTTTAAGACTAATTTTTATTTTTAGTATTAATCTCTGCACTCAAGATGAAATTTTAAATTGTAGTTTGTATGTAGTTTGTATTGGGAAGTACCACCAACTCATAGAAAACCGACTTGATGTAGAAGTGTTATACGTCGTTTCGTTTGTTGCGTGGCCCATTTTATTATAAGATGGCAACGAATCTGCAAATTAACGAATCAAAAATAATTGTGGTGTGATGAAATTCCATTGTACTATCAAAATTACTCAAAGGGTATCTATAGAGCTCTGTGTTTATCAATGTCAAAAGCTACTTTTCACCGTGATAAGGGTTGACCGGAAGAGAATGCCATCAAGCATATTAAGTCCGCCCATTGTAGCTTGTAAGAAAGTAAATAAAAATAGAGTCATTTTTAAATTAAAGTACATGTTTCAATATTTCATCTGCTTTTAGGCAGTCAAATATTCCTTACTGTTACTTATTTATATGTTACATCAGTAATAACCATTTTTTCGGCCATTTTAAATTTCTCTTTCTTTAGGATATATATATATATATATATATATATATATATAGATATATAGCATTGAGCCGTGATAGCTCAGTGTCCGGGCGCTCGCCTTTAATTTAATATACTCGAGCAACCTGAGTTCGATCCCCGGTGCCGGCACCAATGAAGTTTTTAACTTTAAGTGCTGACTTATCACGTGCTCCGCAGTGAAGGAAAACATCGTGAGGAAACCTGCATATTTTCGAAATAATAAAAAAAAAAATATTTCGTAGATATGTGAAGTCTGCCAATCCGCAGTGGGGCCGCGTGGTGGACTATGCCCTGATACACTCTGTATGGAGGAGGCCTTTGCCCAGCAGTGGGACATGTATAGGCTGTTACTTTACTTTACTAGGATATATAAGCTTACTCTGTGTAAGGATGCTCTACAAACATAAACTACTCATGGACCTATATAAGATAGTAATGTTGGTGGATTAGACTAATACTTCTCCAGTACGGGAAGCAGACCCATGACGCGCAACAGAAAAAAAATATAACTAAGCTAAATCACTAAGTCTGTGTATTTTTATTATATATCTTTGTTAATTACGTAAACAGCGAATTATAAGAAAGAAAGTTATTAGCGCTACTAGAGAGTGCTTAATAGTGCGGGTGTTGTTGTGAGTTAAGTAAGACGCCTGTCTACGAATATTCACATGTTGTGAATGTTCGTAGACAGACGTCTTACTCAATAACTTACAGCTATTCAGCAATATACTAATATATTCCAGACTGGCGTCGGGCCAGGGATCTTGTAGGCAGCGGCGTGCTACGCAGACTCTACGGTCGTAGAACTATGCCGCGTGATGGATAATTATGTCTATGGCTCATGCTTACGAGTCTGTTTATCATCTCCACTTGTCACATTAACAATAACAATAACACAAATTAAGGGAAGGTTAGGGCTGTTTGAAATCTCTGAGTGAGGCCACAAGGGCGTTATTGTTACCCACAGCTTCGTCCGTGTGTACCCATTATACGGAATAAATAGTATTCTTTATGTTTATCCATCGTTTTAATTATCTCAAATAAAAATCTGATATTTCATTTGACGATACGTCAGCCATAAATGGACGTGTAAGGGATAAAATACACACATAAATTATATAATGTTGGCACGATTGAATATATTATATTTTTAGGATTAATTTTTATTCTTAGTGATAGTTCCTGCACTCAAACTGAAATTTTAAATTGTGAGTTTTGTAGACCAACTTTAAACTGTAAGTTAGAGGTGGCGTCAATACTCGCTTATATTAATTAGCAAGCCGAGAAAATTATTTTATTAGTATTTTTCATACATACCTTTTTCCAAGCGTCAGCATTTAAACTAATTATTTCGAGTGAAATACAGACTTCAAAGTGCCCGGAAAATTTCAATTGACCTTTGCTAGAGGGGTGGGTCAATCATTACGCTATAACATAAAACATTCCGTCCCTCATTAGCTATATATCATCCTAAATAAAATAACTTAAGTGACGTGTAATGGAAAACGTTATGACAATACTTGTGACAGGATTTCGTAAGGATTATTGTTTTAATTTTTTTTTGTAACGGCAAGTCATTTTCAGGGAAAGGATATATAAATATTTTAGCTTTTATTGATCTATTATGGTCCCATCAATATGGGTTTAGCTATTTACGGCAAAGTAGATAAGCGGCCAAGAACTCAACCAATGACTATCTTGAGACCCTGTTTTGACGGTTAAAACTGATTAACGAAGCTATTTAAAAGTTAAAAATGCAGTTGGTAAGCAATAACAGGTAAATAAAAGTCACTAAAAATAAATACATAATTTGGGACATATTTTTGACATTATCTCGTCCCAAACTAAAGCTTGTCCTATGGATACTTGGTAACTGACAAACATACTTATACAAACTGTTTTAAAGTAAATAAATACATATTATACATGTATAAGAACCCAGACACTAGAAAAACATTATGTTTGTCACAATATTTTTCCAGTAGTCGGGATCGAAACCCATAATGGATTTGCGATGAAGAAAGGGAGCTATCATTTAAAGTTTTTTATAGTGCATTAAACATTTCTTTTTCTACAAGTTTTAATAAGAGAGCGATAAAATAAATTTTTAAACTGAATTACAATGTAAGGTACCGTTGCAGTGTAAAATAAATGGTGACATATTCTAATAATGACCGCTTTTGCTGCTAAAGCCTTTGTACCTTAAGCTCACACTACTGTTTTTGTCTTTAAGATCAACAGAAATTTATGACGGCATATTTTCACTAATTACATTGTTTAATAATATTTTAATTATGAACTGTGTTGGCTTGTGATGAATTAATTATTTCTATGTAATCTCTGATTTACAACTTAATTTAAATTTTTTATTTGATTACTAACCTTTTCTACATATTTTAATGTTCAATCTTAAGTGCAAAGATTAGCACAATAAACAATTTAAATTTTTAAAAAAGCAATGGCGACATCTCTCGTTCGAATTATCGTTGTAAAACGATATTCGAAGTTGTTTGTATGCTGGAAAGGATATAAGAATAGATGGCGCCAAGCATTGCTTCAAATGCTAGCCACTGAGTTAAACGGCTGATTACCACCATTTAACTTAGTGGCTAGAGCGTCAGGCCGCGAATGCCGAAGACGTGGGTTCGATTCCCACAGCGGCGACAATCTTTTCGCACTTTTTCTACATATTTTAATGTTCAATCTTAAGTGCAAAGATTAGCACTATAAACAATTTAAATTTCTAAAAAAGCAATGGCGACATCTCTCGTTCGAATTATCGTTGTAAAACGATATTCGAAGTTGTTTGTATGCTGGAAAGGATATAACAATAGATGGCGCCAAGCATTGCTTCAAATGCTAAGAAAACAATGTAGAAGAATGCGTTAAGATTTTCGTCGGTGTGGTAATCAGCCGTTTAGCTCAGTGGCTAGAGCGTCAGGCCGCGAATGCCGAAGACGCGGGTTCGACTCCCACAGCGGCGACAATCTTTTCGCACTTTTTTCTACATATTTTAATGTTCAATCTTAAGTGCAAAGATTAGCACTATAAACAATTTAAATTACTAACCTTTTGTTTCTTTCTTAGTAAATATTTGAATCACATCCACACGGAACCGCGTCTCTTGCTTCAACACTTTGTCGTATTGTTATGCGTTATATCGACTGCTACGATAACATACAAACAGTGGGTGATACTGAAATAGAAGAACATTATTATGATGCTATTAAATGATGACGACATTAATTTATTTTTCAAAGATTTCATTTATTTTGGACCAAAAGCAGTCTGTATGTAAATGCGAATGTGTTGATAACACGTTCACGTTAACTTATTTTACGTTCGTGATTCCCCACATTCCGTCCTCGTAAAGTCAATAAAGTGAATCTGGTGATTGCGTGATTTCCACGCATCTCAACAGACGTTTATGTAGGCTGATCGTAGATATAGTTAGTTTGTAATCTGCAACAAATTAAAACTTACATCAGTTACTAGTGAGAAAATTGGTTAAATAATAATAAGTTAGTTTATATATAATATATAATAGTTTATATTATATAGAAGTTTAACTAAATTCTAAGTAACCGACACAATCGTTATAAATCCGGGTAGGGCTTCCGCACTCTACAACGGCTGACAAGAAAGTCCTCGGACACGGCGAGCGCTGCTCCGTTTATAGGCCGTCGCAGTGTGCTACTACCCTCCTATCTTCTAGCAATAGATTAATTGGAATTAAACAATCGTTAGTGAATGAAGGCTAAAAGATTCTTGTAAGCTGGCCGTTAAATTCGCCTGCCGTGACGATACTGAGCGGTTGCGACTTTGGGATCGTGAAAAAGCTTAACGACCGCTTTACGGGATCATAAGATGCAGCTCAAGATTTATGGGGTCCCCAGCAGCGAGTAAAAGTTTGTGCAACCTTTAAATCATATCCACGGAACTTCGTTTCTGGTATCGATTTGTCAAAGCGATGCTACTGCGGTCGGTGATTAGGCCATGGCCTTTTTTGTAATATGCCATTTTGTGTTGGCAGTTACTAGACTCCATAGAGTCAGTAACTGTTGCATGGGACGGTGTACACGCTTCTACAAAGTCCCAGTTACTGTGAAAAGCCTATCTATTAACAGGTTTAAGAAGTTTATTAAGGAAAAACATTTAAAAAGGGTTATTACAATATAAAACAGTACATTAACGATAATAGCCCCTGGGAATGAGATGATCGCTGTTAAGCTGTTTCTAAATAAAAAAAATATACTGTATAACAATGTATTTGTTGAGAAAAAAAAAATGACAAAAAAGAGGATACATACGGAGTTTATTTCGCCTGTTTCTTCTCCGCTAAAGGAACCTCATTACGAAACAGTGGCAGATTTTAAAAAATGACTATCGATAGATGAAATGTATATTTCTTGTTTCGATAAATAAATGATTTGATTTGATTTTGATTTTGCAGTGACCGGGCGCTAGCTTTAAATTGAATACGGTCGAGCAACGTCGAAAGAAAATACACTACTATCTTTCGGGGTATAAATAAGTTTTAAGTTTTCTTACAACTTCGTCACTATTAATAGCGGCGCTTATCGCTCGGAGCAGCCCTGAAGGGATTTAAAACTGCGTTCGGTTATAGAAATTTACAAACGTTTATGTGGGAGCCATGAAGTTTAGCTCAGGACAATCTAAAAGTTGTAACGCATTTAGCGTTTATCATTAGTATTTTTTACATTCATGTTATCAGTGTCTGTTCAGGCTTTATAATTTTCTGGTGAAAACATTTATAATATATATCATCAATCTTTCCGTTTCTTGCGTTCACTGCTGCACGAATGGGCAGATCCGTCCGGGTTAGTACCACGACCACTCACCACACGACACTGCGTTTCGTCTGGTGAGTGAGGTAGCGGGGACCCACTTTAAAAAAGGTGGCAACGTATACGCAAAGCTAAGGGTGTTGCAAATGTCCATGGGCAGCGGTTACCACTGAACTTAACAACCGCCACGCTCGTTTCCAATTTATCACATAAAAAAATGCGACGTTACAGCATCCGTATAATCTATATAATATATGCGACCTGCGGACCTTCAAGAAGAGAGCATACTCTTTCTTAAAAGGCCGGCTACGCATTTGTGAGCCCTCGAGTGTTGACGGTGTTCATGGGCGGCGGTAATCACTTACCATCAGGTGAGCCTCCTGCTAGTTTGCCCCTTTTCTCCATAAAAAAGATCGTGCCTTTCCAGGACGGCAATCACAAAACACGTTTGAACAGCTATGGATTTAGTGGGTATACAATAGAAAGACAAATTTTCAAAATTTCATGGCCCCACATTAAGCTCTTCTGCTTGACGACGTAGAGTTTGTAGAACGTGTGCAAATTGCAACCCCTATGTTAAAAGCATTGCAGCTTAAGTTATTGGCACATGCTGATAAATAAACTGTCCCTATTAATGCAAAAAGTTGTGCTTATTTACGCAAACAAATTTATTTCCTTCGATAAATTTTTGTTTCTCTTACTTCAAGACGAAGCCATGTATTATTGTATATGACTAAAACTGTTATAAAAACAAAATAATAATAATTTTTAGAAGTTGCAAGTATATAGGTACATATGTATTAAATAAAGTAGGAAAAAATTTTGACAAAATAAGAAAATTTTATTATGTTTGTAGTACATGGATAGCGAATGAGAATTTAGTCTCGAAGAAAAGTGTTGGAAAAGTTTGATTGGTATTAATGCGGCGGTTTAAACCCTCCCTTTTTATTCAAATTGTTTTCTTTTGGATAAATGAAATTGATTTAAACATTTAATCAGACAAATGATTTAAAGATCTTAATTTAAAGAGTTTAATGTTTTTAAAACGATAAGAAGTTCTATTCGAAAAGTAATATAAGGATAATTAAATAGGAATGTGATCTGGAAAATAAAGTTACGTTGTATGTTTAATACGCGTGTTATTTATCCATATGGAAATTTATTAAAGTACATTCCTCCACGTGACGTCACTGCGAATTGACAGATTTCACATATCCTTACACATTTATCTTCACATAACCTTGTGTTTCTGTCAATTCCCCCTTAGATAGTCGTGTGATTTTTTTAAATAAGAATTATCAACAGAATTACACGGGGATCATAAAGTTTAATAGCAGCCAAATGAATCGTAAAACATCTATAATCTCATTGTTTCAGTCTAGTGTCAAGTCGCCATCGTTAAATTTATATAGTGCAGACGTATTACGCGATTGAGGTGATATCGAGCGTATTTTAATGGCTTTCTCCCCGAAAGGCAATCTGACGACGAATACTATAAACTTTATTGCTATAAACGGTCACAAAGATGTTTATGGACGTTGAATATTGTTAAATGTGTTACTGTTAGTGTTTCTAACGGGTTAATATATCTCAGGTAGACGGCGTGTTTCATGATTGTGAGGGCTCGTTAAATACTTTCGTCCGACTGGGTTCGACTTATTCTGGCTGAGGGGCTTTGTAGCCGTTTCTTAGTGTCCCACGGCGAAACCGTGAGGAAATCATTCTAAGCGAGCCTTTGGTGTTAGGCCACCCTGATAAGGAAGTCTTTAACAGATGGAAAACCCGCTATGCAACCCACAAGGATTTGAAATATCTGACATCTCTATAAAGGATGCAGCAAATTCGTGCAATTACCTTTTCCTCTGAATTATTCAGTGATTCGTATATCGAAGGAATGTGTATATGATTGATGATTAAAAGTAAACTTACCAATTAAGACGAGTTACGTAGGAAATGCCGAAATGTAATATATCACATGGACTATCTTACATAATAATAATAAAGAAATTAATTATAAACAAATAAATAAAATTGTATTTAACAAATTTATTTGTTTGGTATATCCCATGTTTCCTGCTGGTTAAATAAATGATTTTTGATTATTATTATTGACTTTACAGCAAAAAAGACTCCTCAGCGCAATAATCTCCAACTCCGGTGAATTAGCATGTTCTTGAAAAGAAGAATTAGCTATGTGGTATTTAGACCGGTGTTTGTCGAATGCTCAGTTGAATGAAATCACGCCAGCTACAAGACATTCCAAAGAAGACTTCTGGCATGCGGCCAACACCACTTCTTGAAATTGAATATTACTGATTCGTCAGAGGTCTGATTGGCTTCAGTCGTATATATATTAGCTTTTGCGAAGGTTCGCGTTATGTTTCGGAATGATTCGTGTGTTGTTTTACTATGGATTGTCGTAAGTTCGGATAAAGGAGATTTTTGACTTCTTGACGTACTTATACTAGATGTTAATGGGAAATATTAATTAGAACGTTGATTGTAATCAAGGTTGGTTTGGTTTAAGTTCTGGTGTGGCTGATTCTTTTTTATTATTTTTCAATACAATAAAAGATGACATTGTTAAGAGCCAGGTGTAGGATTGGAGTAGAACGCCGCAATTCTAATCTTCACTTTATTTATTGCACATCAACAGATGTGACGCCCTATTTACACTTCACGCCAGTCTCCTATGAAGTCGAGGTACTTCCCCGTACGGACCTGCCCATTCTTGCAACAGCGAAAACTGTTGCGTGGAACTATCACAATACACAGAAGGAAAGGTTAAAATTTTGTCTGTATCTTCTTTCTAGAATTGACTGTATCGAGGTACCTATTTAAATAATTGGAAATGAACTAATCCCACTTTATTGTTCGCATCACTTCATTAATACGGTGTAATGTATAATGTAATTAGGTAAACATTTCGCAATACTCAGAATTAAAGCAACGCTCATCAACACGCCTCCAATCCTCTTTTGTCGAGTTGGATACTTCACATTGATATCTGGCACAGAGCCAACGCTGTTTAAGCTTCAGTTTTCTATCAAACAAACGAAGCTACACTCGAAAACGCAAATACGAAACTCATTCAATTACAAATAAGCTGCTATATCCAGCTAAAAGATTTTTTTTTTCATTTTTATAATGTCATTGAAAAATTCACAATTTAGTTTTATTTTCACGGCTGTGCACTGAGTTGTTGGTTTAGTAAATAGTGTTAATTTCCCATATCACATTAAACATAATATAAATAGGAATATGGAACCCAAGAATAACTAAAATATGTCGTTAAGTTATGTAAATTTTTAAGGCAATGGCCTTTGCTAGCATAGCTTTAGAGCCTATATTGAATGAGATAATTTATGTGGAGTTTAGATCCCGGTCAAAGCTCGTTAATGGATTTATCTGATGGCCTGTGTAAGGGTTCCATCCTTTGACTATCGTCTTAACATGTGAGTGCTTGTTGAATCTCTGTATACTGACAAATGCAGTTAAGATGGGCTAGGAGAAAGGCGATTTATTTATTTAAACTTTTACACAAAAAATAACCTTTGAGTATAGACGGACTTCATGCCTAAGGCTTTCTCTTCCAGTCAACCTATGAGCGACGCAGAGACAAATTTTGTCTCTATTTGTGTCTTATAAAAAGGCAAATGTATAAAGTTTTAAATTAAATATTATGCAAACAAAAGTTATATACATATTCATGTATAATTAAATTTTAAACATATATATCAACATATATTACGTATATAGAGATATTAAATTTAGGCGGTTAATAAACAGGAAAACTACAAATGTAAAACGTTAAAATATGTATTTATTGACGATGTATAACATTAATCGGATTAAAACTTATAAATGTAAACTAAGCGTTGGCTTCATAATGTTAAACATTGTCTATTTTTCAGACTTCATGGCCCAAGGAGGCGTTTCCATTCGAGGGCGCTGATTTTCTAGAACGTGTGCCGATTGCCCTCTCATCCATAAAATGCACCACATACCTATCGATGAGTTTTGGTTCACCCCTTTACAACATCCATCGTGAAGCTTTCTTTATTATATTTATTCATTATGGACACAAAATATGTACATAGGCGAACCAATGCCATCAGCGTTATCAATCAGTCAACCTTTGGGTGGCCCAGAGAAGTTTAATTATAAAGTTTATCACTACTTTAAAGTAAAGTAAAGTAACAGCCTGTACATGTCCCACTGCTGGGCAAAGGCCTCCTCTATACAGAGGGTATCAGGGCATAGTCCACCACGCGGCCCCACTGCGGATTGGTGGACTTCACATATCTTCGAAATTTTTTTTTTGTTATTATTTCGAAAATATGAAGGTTTCCTCACGATGTTTTCCTTCACCGTGGAGCACGTGATAAGTCAGCACTTAAAGTTAAAAACTTCATTGGTGCCGGCACCGGGGATCGAACTCAGGTAGCTCGAGTATATTGAATTAAAGGCGAGCGCCCGGACACTGAGCTATCACGGCTCTTTATCACTACTTTAATACTTATTTATAAATTAACCTGCATTGATTATAAAATTAAGGAATATAACATAAATTCAAAAAAATAAATAAATAATTCTGAATATTGTGATTGGAACATATAGTAAAATAAACATATTTATATATACAATACATACACACATATATAATTTAAAAAAAAAAAGAGCAACTCTTGAGTTTTTTGCACGTCTCTTTCTCTTATCAACAGAAACTGCCTTCCGAACCGGTGGTAACTTGCTTACGAACTTATGTATCAATTATAATGTAAAGTTCGACTTTTTATAAGGACGCGCAAGCGTCTATTTGAATAAAGGTATTTTGAATTTCAATTTCAATTTATTCCTTATGCTCTTTATTTGTGAAAAAGACATTAAACGCAATTGATGAAAGTTTCATTTAAATAAATAAAAATATAAATATAAATATTCCCAAACTAAGTAACGCTTGTACTATGGTTACTAGAAAACTGATAAACTTACTTAAACATACTTTTCTTTTATAAATAAATACATATTATACATATATAAACAGCCAGACACTGAAAAAACACGATGTTCATCACACAATATTTTTCCAGTAGTTGGGATCGCCACGCCAATCGGGGCGTTAAATCCTTATTATTATCAGTAAATGTCACCAAAAAGTTGTTATTGGTTGCCATGGTAATAAAGTGAGGAGGTTCGTAGTCGGTCGCTTTGCAACCAACGTCATTGATGTCGCTTTTTGATCTGTCTGTGTGCGCGCGCATCTTTAAAATTTTACCCCCAAAAATTTTTTTAATCCCAAAATTTTTTAATCGCGCCAAAAGAAGTATAATTTTGCCAAAAGAATTCAACTAACTAAAAACCAAAACCGACTTCAAATATATTCCGCTCTGTATTCATTTTATAATCGATTTTCAGGAGTTCCCTAAATATCTCCGGAGCCCAAGATCCAATACCAATGAAATTAATATGGGACCACATGGGAAGCACCGGCTTTCAAATAAAGAGAATCATCAAATTCGGTTCCCCTGTCGAAAGTTCTGAAGTAACGATCATAAAAAGAACAGTCGATTGAGAACCGTCTTCTTTTTTGAAGTTGAAAATACAATGAAATTGAGAAATATCCCGTTTCTGAAGTCGATTGAAAATGGCATCACTTTTAACCAGCGAATTTATGCATGAAAAGCTAATTGTATACAAAAATTACATCCAAGCAATGTTGCATTGCGACAGTGTGCTTCATACGGGAATAAATGCAGGCGCGCGGGTTAGTTGAATTTTCATTTTGCAGCACAAAATGGCCGCGTTATGTCACTTTTGCAATTCGTAACTTGTACGACGAGTTTACATGTCGCCGTCTCTCGGTGAAAAATTATATAAGTACGGTTGTCACCGTGAAAAGGGTAGCGGTGGCTTTCGGCTTAGTGACCGCTTTGTTTTTTTGTCTAATTTATATAATACTAGCGGACTCGACGGACGTTGTCCTGTACACACGACTTAAATCCGACAACAACTTGTAAAAAAAATTGGTCCAGCCGTTTAGGAGGAGTTCAGTGACATACAGTAAAATTATAACACGAACAGAAGAAGTATATAGGTATATATGGAGTAAAACGACCATGACTTTATGTAGATGATTAAAATGGTAATGGCCTTAAACAATTTGGACCTGACAGTTATGGCGATCCAATTCTTGAATCACTTTGTTCTTTAAATGAAAAGGGTGCCGTTTTTAAAAGGTTGGCTACTCATCTGCAACCCTTCAACTATCGTATATGTACGTGTGTGGCAGTAACCACTTAATATCAGGAAAACCAATCCCTCGGCTGAACCTTTTAAATCGAAAAGAAAAAAAAACTATACTGAATAGGCTGAAGGCGTAACATTCAGACAAAAAGTCAGATATACATAAAAATATGTATATAAATTATAGCCTATGTTTTGATCTGATTTGTAAGCTATATTACTGTAAAGTTTAATTAAAATCCATTGAGTAGTATTGGCGTGAAAGAGTAACAAACATCCATCCATACATACAAACTTTGACATTTATAATATTAGTAAGGATGAGTGCAATTTAAAAAAAAAATCGGCCAAGTGCCTGTCGGACACGTGGACGAAGGGTTCCGTACCATTATCTATAAAAAACGGCAAAACATCATGTCTGTTGTATGGGAGCCACACTTAAATATTGTTCTATTCTACGTTTTAGTTTTAGTAGTATTTGTCGTTATAGTGGCAACTCAAATACATCATCTGTTCTAACTATAACGGTTCATAAGATACAGCCTGCCGACAGACGGACAGACAGACAGCGGAGTCTGAGTATTAGGGTCCCATTTACCCCTCGGGTGCGGAACCCTAACAAATGAAACATAATACATATAACTCAGGAAATTACAAGAACATTAAATAAACTATAAAAACAATGACAATAGAAAATAATTTACTTTGTTCCCGAAGTTCAGAAAGTAGAAATATTTCTTTTCGCCTGATGGGCAAAAGCCCCTACGACACAGATTTTGGGAAATCGTCACAATAAATGTTTTATGGCCCTCTCTCGCAGGACACGAGTCCAATTAATAGGAATACATCGATTTTATGACGCTTTTATGAAACACATAAAGATGCGTTATAAAAAGAACATTCATTGGTTATGTTCGAAAATTATTAGTCTGATTTTATTACAAGGATTGTATAAATAGATATGCTCTAGTAACAATGTGCCATAACAGTCTTGTATAAATTGTGTAATTCAACCTTTTCAAGTTTTAACCACCGCCGCAGCCGCTTAATAGCCGTGTTAGCTCATTGTCTGGACGTTCGCTTTTAATTTAAAATACTCAAGCGACCTGAGTTCGATTTATTTCAAGTGCTGACATATTACGTGCTCAGCGGTGAAGGAAAACATTGTGAGGGAACCTGCATATTATCGAAATAACAACACGAAGATGTTAAGTTTCTGTACAGAGAAGGCCTTTGCCCAGTAGTGGGACATTTTTAGGCTGTTACTTTATATAAATAAAAGGAGTAACCAAATAATTAATATAAAATTATCTTACTTAAATGTGCATTGATTTGATCTATAACGATTGGACACAACATACTCTTACGAGATTTTACATAATTATGCACCATTTTTAGTAAAACAAGTATTTAATTTAATACTAGTAAAGTAGCTGCCTACAAATACCCCACAGCTGGGCAAAGGCTTCATGTGATCCCACTGCAAACAGATGATATTTTCGAGTGATTTTTTTTCATTATTTCAAAAATATGCACTTTTCCATATAACGGATACTCCATATTTGGAAAAGTGCATTCACCGTGTAGTACACTTAAAATTGCAATTTACAATGTCATTAGCGTCGGCAGCAGGTTTTAACTACGGTTGCTCGACTTTATTGAATTAAAGGCGAACGCCCCGGCGCTATCAGGGCCAAATACAACAGTATTTAAAAGAAATAGAAGATAATTAAAATTATTGATTTATTTTGGTCCAGTAATGACATAAACACTATGAAAGCATCTATAACATGGGTGAAAACGGCGTCTCTTGGCGAATAGAGTGGTATATGGTAATACCATATAGAGGGTTTATAGGTATTCTGGTTTTTAATGGTTTATTTAACTCTAAACAAATGATGTATTAACGTATATATGGTATGGTAAATTGGTATATAATGGTATAAAATATTGTAAAGAGCACTAATCACTCATTACTGGTTATAATCGTTATTGAATACAAGAAAGAACTTAAAACCTGGATATGATTGTAACATAATATGCTATATTTTTTAATTTAGGAAAGTTATCTATTTTCTGTAAGTACCATACGGGCATATCGTTCATTCTGATGCCCATAACTGCTATTGCGTACTTAAAATGGACAATAATCTAGGGGGCAATCTCTAGTGCTAAATCCGTTCCTAATGAAGACTGTTAACAGCTGTAAGACCTCCAACTCGAAGCACTCCATCGCAGCGTTGTTGGTGCCAGCACAAGCCCGAGTGAGAGCATATTCGCAACGTTCAGATACTCGTTCAATCCAGCTCATTTGCATGGAGCAATGCAAGTAATGTAATTGGGGCCATTAAAAAAGCGTCTCTCATAAGCGGTGCGCACATACTTTTAGTATAGAACTCCACTGCTTGCATAGACCACTTATGTTGCTTTAAAAGAACTGTATTCTTCAATTAGAGTATCGTCATTTCACTGGAAAAAAAGAAAGAAACATTTATTGCAAAAATATGTCGCATATGTATGTTCAACCCTTACTCTTAAACTAAAAACATAAAGAAAAGTAAAAGAAATATTTGGTAATTATAAAACTATAACTTACATTACTATACTTCTCATAATTAACTGGATTTATAAACTTGGTTTCCCAGCATAGCAAGAGACTTGATTAACACAATTAACACAATTTGTGAGCCCTCGGGTGTTGCAGGTGTACATGGGCGGCGGTAATCACTTACTATCAGGTGAGCCTCCTGCCCGTTTGCCCCTTTTCTCCATAAAAAAAAAATCTTCTAGGTGCCAAATAGTTGAATGATGCATCCGCAAGTTGCATTCAAACAGCAAGTTTTTTTGCTAGAGTATAAAACTAGCGATAGAATGTCAAGTTTTGTGGCCCAACATTGCTGTCTTAACTAGTCGCACTTCTATCAGGGCCAAATACAAGGGTATTTAAAAGAAATAGAAGATAATTAAAATTATTGATTTATTTTGGTCCAGTAATGACATAAACACTATGAAAGCATCTATAACATGGGTGAAAACGGCGTCTCTTGGCGAATAGAGTGGTATATGGTAATACCATATAGAGGGTTTATAGGTATTCTGGTTTTTAATGGTTTATTTAACTCTAAACAAATGATGTATTAACGTATATATGGTATGTTAAATTGGTATATAATGGTATAAAATATTGTAAAGAGCACTAATCACTCATTACTGGTTATAATCGTTATTGAATACAAGAAAGAACTTAAAACCTGGATATGATTGTAACATAATATGCTATATTTTTTTATTTAGGAAAGTTATCTATTTTCTGTAAGTACCATACGGGCATATCGTTCATTCTGATGCCCATAACTGCTATTGCGTACTTAAAATGGACAATAATCTAGGGGGCAATCTCTAGTGCTAAATCCGTTCCTAATGAAGACTGTTAACAGCTGTAAGACCTCCAACTCGAAGCACTCCATCGCAGCGTTGTTGGTGCCAGCACAAGCCCGAGTGAGAGCATATTCGCAACGTTCAGATACTCGTTCAATCCAGCTCATTTGCATGGAGCAATGCAAGTAATGTAATTGGGGCCATTAAAAAGCGTCTCTCATAAGCGGTGCGCACATACTTTTAGTATAGAACTCCACTGCTTGCATAGACCACTTATGTTGCTTTAAAAGAACTGTATTCTTCAATTAGAGTATCGTCATTTCACTGGAAAAAAAGAAAGAAACATTTATTGCAAAAATATGTCGCATATGTATGTTCAACCCTTACTCTTAAACTAAAAACATAAAGAAAAGTAAAAGAAATATTTGGTAATTATAAAACTATAACTTACATTACTATACTTCTCATAATTAACTGGATTTATAAACTTGGTTTCCCAGCATAGCAAGAGACTTGATTAACACAATTAACACAATTTGTGAGCCCTCGGGTGTTGCAGGTGTACATGGGCGGCGGTAATCACTTACTATCAGGTGAGCCTCCTGCTCGTTTGCCCCTTTTCTCCATAAAAAAAAAATCTTCTAGGTGCCAAATAGTTGAATGATGCATCCGCAAGTTGCATTCAAACAGCAAGTTTTTTGCTAGAGTATAAAACTAGCGATAGAATGTCAAGTTTTGTGGCCCAACATTGCTGTCTTAACTAGTCGCACTTCTAAATGCTAATACCGTCCCCAGTTACGACAGCTATCTTGTGAATACTGTCTCCACACACATTCCCCGGGCCACTATCCTGATTGGAAACGGAAAACGCGTACCAACAACTGCACATAATGAACGGAAACTTTGCTAATTTCATTCGAACACAGAACTTCGGCATCGATTAGACCGGTTGTAGTAAATTACCAAAGTTTTAGTAAAGCACTAACGCGACCGTTTTGAGAGTCGTGATAGCTCAGTGTCCGGGCGCTCGCCTTTAATTCATGATACTCGAGCAACCTGAGTTCGATCCCCGGTGCCGGCACCAATGAAGTTTTTAACTTTAAGTGCTGTCTTATCACGTGCTTCGCGGTGAAGGAAAACATCGTGAGGAAACCTGCATATTTTCGAAATAATAACAAAAAAATATATATATATTTCGAAAATATGTGAAGTCCGCCAATCCGCAGTGGGGTCGCGTGGTGGACTATGCCCTGATACCCTCTGTATAGAGGAGGCCTTTGCCCAGCAGTGAGACATGTATAGGTTGATACTTTACTTTTTACTTTTGAAATTAAACTTCTCGAAAATTTACAAACATAGCTCGTTATTTGGTTTGTTATGTGCAGACACTATCAGGGCCAAATACAAGGGTATTTAAAAGATATAAAAGATAAACAAAATTATTTTATTTATTCTAGTCCAGTAATGACATAAACACTATGAAAGCATCTATAACATGGGCGAAGAAGGTATCTCTTGACGAATAGAGGCTCCTTAAATTGATGTATGGTAATATTATATAGAGTTTATAGGTATTTTTTTTTATGCGAAAAGTTGTCAAACGAGCTGACGGTTCACACGATGTTAAGTGAATACTGCCGCCCATGGACATCTGCCACATCCGAGGGTTACAGATGCGTTGACAACCTTTTTAAATTTGGGCTCCGGCTACCTCACTCACCAGACGAAACGCGAAAGTATTTGTCATACTTCCACTTTACGCCGGTTTTCTGTGAGGTCGTGGTACTAACCCGGACGGGCCTGCCCATTCCTGCAACAGCCGAGGCTGCTGCGTGGCTTTTCGTTTTTAATCCAATAATCGTATATTACATAACTGCTAAGTATACGGCGATGGCGAACGATCGTAGACTGGGGCTAGATAAACTTACAGTTATTTTTATATGGTACTAGGTGACCCGGCAAACGTTGTTTTGCCATGTATATTATTTCTATATTCTATATTGGGTTGAAAATTAAAAGTGATATGAGATTTTTTATTCTAAGTCGACAAAAAAATCATACCAAATAAATAATAGGGGTTGATCGTAGAGGGGTTGTATGTATTTTTATATGCTGTACCATAAAACAATAAAATCAAAAAATTTTGTCTAAAAAAAATTTAGAGATGGATTAGCCGACCTAACCGATATGCATACAAAATTTCACGAAAATCGGTTGAGCCATCTCGAAGAAGTTTAATTACAAACACAGTGACACCAGAGTTTTATATATAAGATTGAATATTTTTTTTTTTGCATTCGCGTAAATTACTTTTAATTATCATCAAAGATATATAAAATTCATTACATCTAATATTTAAAACATTAAATCGAACTAAATCACATATTTTTTAATAAACCTAATTAGTGCGGCATGGTTCTAATAACGCTGGCTACATTTCCTCGCTGAATAGTGCATAACCTTGAGATAGGAAAGAACCAGTACCCTCTTGTAATCAACGTCTTGTAAACAGCATATGTGTAAATTGTTAACAATGAAAATAGTAATTTAGTAATTTCCTTTTTTTGGGTCGTTTGGCTTGGATGTTGAATTTATTGTTAGGATTCTAGACATTAATTATAATTTTAATATTTGTAAAAAAAATATGGAAAATATAGCGCTATTTATTTACGCGTTGAACGATGTTTTTACAAAAACATTTAACATAACAACAAAAATTTGACCCCGACGTGATTTGAACACGCAACCTTCTGATCTGGAGTCAGACGCGCTACCGTTGCGCCACGGAGTCGATGTGTAGACAGATTGAAATGTTCAATACATTGTGCGATCTATTTCGAACATGTATTAATTCGCAGGAATATAAAGTCTTATAACTAGTTTGACAGAAATTAATAACAAAAACAGAGAGCAGTCGATGATACGGCCATGTTGAAATTTGCATATTCACTTGAACGTGTACGCTTCTTTCTTCTTCTTTCCTCATCTCTTTAGCGTCTTTTATAAAACTTGAACAGAAAAGGAAGCACAAAGAAAACAATATAAGCACACTCGGCCTCTATCTAGTAATATTGGATATATTGACACTTTTGACTACTTATAACTTATTTGAAGTTGTAGTAAAATAAGTACAACGTATAAGTTACATTTAAGTATCATATACGTTGAACGGTAACTTGATAGTCATATAAAACTATTCTAAGGATATTCTCTTG
Source organism: Iphiclides podalirius (assembly GCA_933534255.1). Lineage (NCBI taxonomy): Eukaryota > Metazoa > Arthropoda > Insecta > Lepidoptera > Papilionidae > Iphiclides > Iphiclides podalirius. The sequence continues at coordinate 287,644 of OW152816.1, read as the reverse complement.
TTTAACTGCCGAGGTCACCTTAAACGATCCTATTTCGTGGTACAGATTTATTGTATTGTGACGTACAATGTCATTTAATCAAGGCTATCGTCAGTATTTGAACGGTTTAAGGTCGTCCCTTCGTTTAATTTACATTATACTAGCGACCCGCCCCGGCATCGCATGGGTGCAATGCTGAATGTTTGTTTTCGACATCGCATTAGAAACCTCTTAAATCATCAGTGTTTCTCTACTATATTATGCACGAATTATACATATAAAACTATCTCTTGAAACACTTTATCTATTAAAGAAAACCGCACAAAAATTTTAAAGATCTAAGCATATATAGGGACAGACAGCGCGACGGCTCTGTTTTATACTATGTAGTGATAGTGAACAGTATGTTCTTACTTCTTACTTATTTATTTACCTTTTAAAATCCCTGTGAGTGGCAATTAAGTAGACTTCGTAGGTAACTTACCTATTTAAATGTTCGAACAACAGTATCATGAGCCCGTAAATCACTCTTAAGCATTTAAGCTGATTACGAAAATTAAAAACTCTTTGAACTTTGAATGGCCGAAGCTCTGCAGGTTCAAAGAGAATTTTACACAATTATTACTTTGCTAAAGATTTATTTTTGCTCTATGAATGTAATAGTTAAAAGGATTCACTTAAAGGAAAAGAATACCTTTCATACAGTCTTTTCATACAGTCTTAAGCCAAGGTTATATAAACATGCAAGTGGTGTCAATGTATACGACGTTTGGAAACCTCTACAGCGTTCATGGTCACGGGATAAAATCAAGGTCAGCGATAGAAAAGTGCGTAAACTAATTTAATTTATTTTGTACTATAGCTGCTGCCCGCAATAACGTCTGCGTATAAAAAGGCTGAAGGCGTAACATTTAGATCGAAAGACAGATATACATAAAAATATGTATATAAATTATAGCCTATGTCTGATGTATAAGCTATATTATTGTTAAGTTTCATTAAAATCCATTCAGTAGTATTTGCGTGAAAGAATAACAAACACCCATCCATACATACAAACTTTCGCGTTTATGATGTTAGTAAGGATAATATTGGCGTAAAATGAAGAAGTCAATAAGGTACTGCATTTTTTATTTTTTTAACTCACCCATTAACAGCTGAAAGTTATTGGCTCTACTTTGATAATGAACTTCCAAGAAAAATATTCTCGCCGAATTTCATTGGGAAGACACAATAATATTTATACACGAATAGGCAACATGCTTCATAAGAAAAGTTCTTACGGCTCGTCGTCTTTGAGAAATAATATCTTTGGAGACTTAATTATCTTTGTATGTAATTTTGTTAACAACGCCTCTTTGTAATCCAGATGTAATATTGGGTGATACTAAGGGTAAAGGTGAGAGAGTTATTACAGAAGGAGCTACAAAGAGATTAGGTGCCTTATGAATATATTTATATAGAGAAAGCTTTTATTATAGGATCAAACATTTTTAAAAGCGGTTGCTGAGGTCGTAAGAAATATTTAAATTATTTCCATATTTTACAACTATCATATACGTTTAAGTTGTGATGTTTTTACCTTTTATCCATAGACTATATACACCTTCATCGGAGATAGTGGTAGAGCCATGCATTACAGGAATGGGCAATAGTAACTGCTGCGTGACCTACTGTTGGACGTATGGGCAGGCGCCTCCAGTGAGTGCCATGGCCTCGCAGAAGACAGGCGTTAAGTGGAAGTGCTATACTTTTGGGTTTCGTCTCATAGTTGAGATAAACGGGGCCTACTTTATTAGATGGAGGTAACGCATTCGCCCTGCAATCAATCAATCAACCAAATATCTTTATTCCAATAGACGCTAGCGCGTTCTTATGAATCGTCAAATTTGACATAAAAATTATATATATAGGTTCGTAAGGCACCACCGGTTCGGAACGCAGTTTTTGTTGAGAAGAGACCGGCAAGAAACTGTTGAGTTTCTTGCCGGTCTCAACTGTTGAGTTGCTCTTTTTCAAAAATATCAGTTTACAATATAACATACCGGTATAATAGTCCTCTTCTACCCTACGTGAGTATCAACAGTATTAGCTCCACACATTGGCGTCGTCGAGATATTTCGCAATGGTGTAATGATGCTTTAACTATGATTTGACTTTTGATTTTATGTTTAAATTGATCATGCGGCAGACTTAATATCGACTGTGGGATTTAATTATACATGCGCACACCTTGCCCCATGGACGACCTATTTACTTTTTATAGACGAAACAATGGCGTAGTAAGTTTGTCCTTATTTCTAATGTTTGGCGTAGAAAGTTTGTCCTTATTTCTACAGGTGCTGCAAATGTCCATGGGCGTCTATTGTCATTCAACGGACCGTGATATCGACGAACCTCGACTGTACCATTTATTAGCTGGGGGCGGTGGGAGCCACCCTTTAACGCAGGAGTACCTCGTGTAGGGTTGGTGCTTCTACCGTTCTCGTAGGCGAGGACGAGTTAACGTTTGTTCTAAGCTAACGCCGCTTGAACTGGTAGTTCTGTCAGGTGGGACCCTCAGTGGAAGGGAACAATCCCCTCCCTCGATCGGATTGATAAAGAGGTTACCCGTACCACGTTTGGGAACAGTTGCTTTACCGCGCCTTTTTTCTTTCTTTCTTAGTCCCAACCTTGTACAATTAAAGTTGATCGCTTTTCGTTCGAAAATCTCTTCCCCCGCTATACAGTGGTATCATATACAAGAAGCTTACAGATACTTGTTATTATATATGAAGAAAGATTTTATTAATCACAAAAACGAATGATCGTCGAATTAAAGCCACGCACGTACGGTTCTTAATTAAGAAACGCTTGCCAAAGTCTAATAAGAGTAGCGGCGTTCGTACCCCGAGCCGCCCCCTTGAATATTCATAAGTACAATCCTTTTGTTTCGTTCGCGACAATTGGGTGGCGCGGTATTTGGTAATTTCATGTGATCGTGTGACGTAATCTTAGTGATATTTAAAAATGCAAGTTTGCTGTTAGGTATGTTTGTTTCCCACTACAAAGCTTAGAAACTGCTAGCAATCTAGAATGGATTATAAGTTATTTATACACAAGTTTAACGGTGTACATTAATTTTTATTTCCATATAATTTACACGGATGGTTATTACACTAATAAAAGTAAATAATTGTTACTACAAAATTATTGGTAAATGTCAGAAAGTTGTCAAGATTGTCAAGATTAATTCGATTACTAAGCTTCATGTAAAAATTTTACTCTCATAATTTTTCGAAAAGCACCTAAAGAAGTATTACTTTAAAAATAATTTAAAGCGACACATTTTGGTAGATTAAAACGTAGGCAAGAGCTTTTTATCGACGGACTTTAATTATTATAGCTACAAACGATGACTTACCACGTCTATGATTTCTGGACATGTTTGAAATTTTTAAACGTAAGTCGATGTCCCAAGTGACAGTCAAAATGATACGATCCCTCTTTGTATTCTATTACCTGTTACTGATAATAAAACCTGTATCCATAACAATAACTATAAATAGCCTAACTCCTTATAACATCAGCTATCTGCTAGTGAAAGCCCCGTTAAAATCGGTCGAGCCGTTTCATAGATAAGCTGGAACAAACGGACAGACAAAAAATGTTATTTTTATGTAATGTTTATCCATATGCATTTAGTAAAAAGCGCTTTTTTAAGCGTCTACAAATAGAAACTCCAATTTTACTTATCTGTATAACCATCGAAAATGAATGTTAAAGCATGTAGAAAAAGTTCAAAAAGACTACATTATTTTTTAGCTGTTTGTAGATAAAAAAATAAAAAAAAGCTTAGTGGCTAGAGCGTCAGGCCGCAAATGCCGAAGACGAGGGTTCGATTCCCACAGCAGCGACAATCTTTTCGAACTTTTTCTACATGTTTTAATGTTCAATCTTAAGTGCAAAGATTAGCACTATAAATACTTTAAATTTCATCGAAAATGACTTAAAATGAATTAACTTATCAGCATCAATTCTCAAGCATTTATGCATACAAGCAAGCTAGGTTTACTTCACGAAAATTATCTCTCTCACAAGATCGCCTCCAGTCTCATTAATTAAAGGAGTTTCGTTAAAAGCTATTGCCAATAATTGGTGCCGCCATTCCTCCCCAAAGTCTAAGACAAACTGCCGAGTGGTTTAATACCATCTAGTCTACGTGATCTCATTAAGTTAAGCCTCCCCCCTATCTTAATTATCGCGACGGTTAAGTTATTTAAATTTTCCAACGCGACCTCAAGGGGCTTAGAGCTCGTTAAATTAGAAAAATAATCTACCCGCTTACAGGATTGGTAAGCGAAAATATTTTACGATGTATGGTCCAGCACATGAGGCCTTATATCTATAGATATATCAGCACTATTAGGTTGCGGAAGCCCAAACGTGGTGGAGAAATGTTCTTAAAATATTATTCAGCCACGCTCTAAAATATTTTGAAATTTCATTTTGCTGCCTACCTAAGAGAAACATGAGACTTGCTTCGTATTTTATTTTAACAGTAGAGTTCTACAGTTTCTAGGGGGTTTTAGTGGGTATGATCCCCACATAACCCTGTCATATCATGACAGGATATCTTTTTACCATCCCCCCCCCCTTTCAAAAAAGAGTCTTACGGTCCAAGGTAAGAATGACTAGGTATTTGTTGGTTTGGTATGTTTGCACAAATCACTTGCCATCTTCTAGATTAGAATTCAATCTTTGCGCATATTCATGACAGTTGAAAAATAATTGTACCATATAAAAAAGAACACTGTTAATGCCACCCAACAGTCTTCGCTGCTGCACGAATACTCAGGTCCAGGTGAGGTGGAAGTGTTATACTTCTGCGGTTAGTCGTTAGATTTGTTTTTGTTTGAGTGATTTAAGTGCCGGGGCCCATTTTATTATAAACTTCTCTTTTAGCTGAACGTTTTTCGAAGAAGTCGATTAAAAAATAAATAACACATTTATTAACAAGGGATTCAAAAACCTTAAATCTAAATGGGTAAAGGAAACCTTAAATCTAAAAGGGAAAAAATTGATTAACGCTGTCCAGTAAATGCTATTAATTCAAATGTTGTCTTTTATAATACTGTAATACTTTAAATCACGTACGAAGTTTGTACAAGGAGAGAGAGTTTTTATAGAAAGTCTGGTAAATGATTTATTGACACATATATGGTAAACTAACACTTATATCATATATTGGTATGGTAAATGGTATAAAATGGTATAAGGAATACGCGGTATAAGTAAATGGTACGGTTATGATTCGACGGTGGCGAGGCGCGTACTGCCTTAAATTAGGCATGAAACGTACATATGTACGCGATTGTAATGTGCCTAGGATGCACAAAGTGACAATGTCGCTGTTCGGTTACAGAACTCCGAACAAGGTACGTGTGGTGGGGACACTACGATAGCTTAGTGTCCGGACGATGGATTCAAATTCAAAATCCTCATTATTTATTGAAATTTTATGTTCCGATTGATGCCGGTCATCGGTTAAGGACAACATCGTGAAGAAACCTGCATATTTCCGAAATATTAAAAAAAAAGATAGGTGAAGTCTGCAACTCCGCGGTGAGGTCGAGTGGTGGTCTATTCCCTTATACCCTCTGTACGAATGCCTCCCCTTTGTTCAACAGTGGGACTTATAAAGGCTGTTATCATTGTAAAGGTAAAACTGATCTACTTGATAAACTTAGAACTAAACAATTTTAGATAGCCTGTAAACTAAGAAACTGCGGAACACGGCTAGTGTTACTAGGTATATTTAAAAAGTGAACGTTTTATCGCACGCTTATGCAACACGTCGCACTGCTTCTTAAATTACGTCACGTCTGCGTTGAACGATCTTGACGGAGCACCGATCATAAAGCGGGCGCGGAGAGATTTACGGGCGAGAGATAATGAAGGCTGGATTAATCGTTTGAAAAATTAAAACGCCTCACAAAGCAGCCCTTGGATTATTAATAAACCGGTACATTATAACCCATTGTAAGGTATCTCAAAGGCACTTTTGTTCGTATTGAATCAGTTAGACCTTCTTCATTATATTATTCAGAAAGTTCTTTTTTTATGTTGAAAAGTTGTCAAGCGAACAGACGGTTCACCTGAGGTTTGCAGATGCGTTGAAAACCTTTTGAAAATTGGGCTCCGGCCACCGAAACGCGAAAGTATTATACTTCCACTTTACGCCGGTTTTCTGTGAGGTCGTGGTACTTACCCGGACGAGACTGCACATTCGCACATCAGCCGAGGAAGCTGCGTGACCCTACCACCGAAAAAAGTTCTTAAACTTGATGCGGAGATGCTGATTTATGGTCTAGGTGCGGTCAAACATCTTTCATCTGAGAGCTGTTTGGGCAGCAAGTATTCTTACAGGAGCTGTTGTTGATCCACCACAGTAAAGGGAACTATAAAAGAACCTATGAAGTTGTTGATCCACCACAGTAAAGGGAACTATAAAAGAACCTATGAAGTAACAAAAAAATCACAAGTTATTTGTTACTCCTGTGGAATATGTAACTTGTATTACGTTAATTGAGCATTAACTGTTAATTATAGCATGAATGCAGACATCCCCTAATATAATGAAGATAGACAATGAAGAAATTTACGTCATTTAGTTGTTAGAATCGTAAACACATCTTTAAGTTGTATATTTCAACGATGATATAGGGTAACAGTTCATATACAGAAAAAAAAGTAAAAAAATAAGCGTGTAAATGATCGTGATATGAACCTCGGTCGTCTGTTTTGGGGCCGCCCGATTACCGACCGAGCTATTATAACATTTTTTTTTGCGGCGAAATTTAAACCTAGCTAGATCGATTTTTCGCCCCCGAATCTACGCACATACTAAATTTCATGAAAATCGTTTCCGAGATTCCGATTATATATCAGCAATTCTTGTATAAATATATATATATATATATATATATATATATATATATATATATATATATATATATATATATATCTATACAAGAATTGCTCGTTTAAAGGATAAGATAAGTCACACTAGATCTCCTCTGTTCAGAGGGAATTAGGGCATAGACCACCACGCTTGTTGTAGATTCACATGGACGGTATTCGCTTGTGAACCGCCAACTTTTCATATAGAAAAAAAAAAATAGTTTTATAATAAATGAAATTTCAATTGATTGTTAAATAAGATAATTAGTAATTGCACCAAATTAATTTTGGAGATTCCAATACATGTCATCACTTAGTAGTAATGCGAGTGGGTGTTTCCTTTCGACGACTGGAACCGGAAATCCGTTAACTAGTTAATATGAGGAAACATAATGCAAATAGAGTGTATAACGCACAGATTTGAAATTGTCAGATAAATCTATTGGTGTATAATTCTCGTTTCCTTCGTTCGCCAACCGAGCCACGACGTTACAGCTTATTTCACATTGACTATAAACACTTAATGCAATTTTTCACTGCATTTAGCTTTTGCACCGACGATAAACCGCAACCGTTCAACGTAAGCCAAACGACCTGGAAAATGTGGCGGTGATGTCACAGCACTTGCGTTGTATCCCGCCGTTTTTGAGCCTGTTGCCACGACAACATATCAAGGATCTTTTATGCTCCTTTTCATCCTAGAACTCGTTTTCTCGTTATTGTGTCCAAAACAATTGTTGCTAAACATCAGTGTCACATACCTGTTGAGCGTACAAAGAGCGTCATATCTCATTAACTTCTGTGTAAAGGGAACATAAATAAAATGTATTTACATCGATTGTTGCAATGATAAGACAGATCTTCTTCTTCAACGTTTGTTTGGTAAAATGGTATTCGGGGTAGAAGAGGTAATTACTCGTGCCCGAGAAGAGATTGATATGGGTTGGTCTGATATTGGCATAGCTGGCGGATTATATTAAGAGTCATCATCTTAGAGCATCTCCCTCTCTGGGTTAGATCAGGTGTAGTGCAGAAGGGCACCGTTGTTTTATACTGGGGATCTGAGAGCCCTTCTGTGTATGGGGAGGCCAAAGAGGGTGGTTTTATTTGTTGAGGGGTCACATAAATAAGGTGGAGCCTATGTCGTCGTGTATAGGTCTGTGCAATGGAACAAAACGGGCTACAATGATGATGATAAAAAGTCATCATCTACTTATGACATGGTAGGTAGCGATTTGACACTGGCAAAAAAAAATATTTTGTACCTCGCCTTGAAGATAAATAGTGGATTCGGTTTATAGCAGAGCAACTGCTACTCTGTGCAGTTGTAGTTGGTAAATAGTTTCTACTAATTTTTAATGGGAATTACATTGTATGGAGACACCAACAAATAAACTATCAACGTATGAAAGTAACTATCAATATCGTACATTTTAATAATTTCACTTTACACTTAAAAAAAATTCAGTCCATGCTTTATGACTTAAAAGAGCCCATTTTTAGGGTTTCATACCCAAAGTGTAAAACCTATTACTAAAACTCCACTGTCTGTCTGTCTGTCCGTCTGTCACTAGGCTGTATCTCATGAACTGTAATATAGTTAGTTGAAATTTTCACAGATTATGTATTTCTGTTGCCGCTATAACAACAAATACTAAAGAAAAGAATAAAAATATTTAAGTGGGACTCCTATATATAAGAGTTCTAAAGATTTTACCTTGATCCTAATATTTTAACTATTACTGAACTTGAATATTAACAACTATTATAACGACAAGCAGCACTAGTGACACAAGTTGACTCGAGTATATAACGTCATATCCGGTATACAGTGTTGCCAGCGCCAACATATACAACAGACATGATTTTTTGCCGTTTTTATAAATAATTGACCGGTACGCTTGACCGGTTTTTTTTTATATCAAATCTTCTTATAATAAAGTGGGCTTCAGCTACCTCACTCACCAGACGAAACGCAAAGGTTGCTTAACCACTTCCACTTCACGCCGGTCTTCTGAGCCGGTCGTCTTCTTCTGGAAAGCTGTTGCGTGGATCTAACACAGTTATTTTTTTAATAAGCCACAGCTATTACGCTCTCGCAAAGAATCCGTACTATCCCGCATTATGTTCAAAATAAAACACTACAGTTATACGCCGAGACGGCAATGGGAACGTATAACCAGTCATGTTATAAACCCGCAATAAACAAAAACGACTCATGCCGCGGTTGAGGACGATGCTAAACACTTCAAACATTTTCATAACTTGAAGTATTCTCCGTGTTATTCAAAGCTAAATATTATTTTATATGAAAGTTATTTCAGGATATTGATGAAATTTAATTTAAAAATTAAATGTAATTTAAACGCTTTATAGCTTTCCAAGTAACGGAACGAACAAGATCGTTTAATATACTGTTTTTATTATTAATCCATATATGTTGTTGTTATATTGTATAAATTGGGCTTCAAACACTATGATAGCTCAGTGTTCGGGTCCTGGCTTTATATTTTATGGCGCATTATACTCGAGCAATCTGATTGAGCAAATCCCGGTGCCGGTAGCAATGAAATTGTTCATTTTAAGAGCTGGCTTATCACGTGCTCATTGATGAAGGAATACATCATGAGGGAGCCTGCATATTTTCAGAATAATGACCAAAATATTTCGAAGATATATTGTGGAGTCCGTCCACTGTGTGGGCCGTCTGCTAGACTATGTCCTAGATTATACCCTCTGTACAGAGGAGGCCTTTGCGCAGCAGTGCGACATTTGTTGAATGTCACTTTGCTTTAATTTTACCATCATCTTTTAACAATTTATTACTTTTAACAATTCACATCTTAACAAATTATTGAATCTTTGATGGTTAATCCGATTACTTTGCGAAACTTTTCCACAGTATGTATTTCAGGTAAAGCCTTATTGCAAGATTTAAGTATTTAAGGGCACATGACCGGTGTCTTTCGATTTCAGTAAGCCTTAATCGCAAGCAACATTTCCTTTTCCTAAAATTAGAGCACAATAACTCTGTCTACCTGATTTGTGCTCCTGAAGTTTCCGCCGGCGCCTCCCGAGATGACGTTAATGAAATCTCTCCCGGTCCCCGCTTTAAATTACTCGCCGGGAAGGCAGTTTCTTGCGGTTAAATATTGTTCAATCAACGTGCTTTGTGGACGGCGGCTAACTTTTTAAATGTGAAGTAACAAAAAAGTCAGTTTAATGACGACAAAGAGGTTTTTGTCAAGCGGGTTCCTGAGATGGCAAGTACTAACCTCGATAGAATTTTTCGCATATATCGGCCTCTCTGCTTGAGAAACATCGTTTATTTTTACTTTGTTCTTCTTTTAATACAAAGATGCGATAGCACAGCCAGTTCAGTTCATGTAAGGTGGCAATCATCGTCAAAAGATACTTTTATTTGATGACTCCGTTGCGCAGTTAGCAAGGTATTGGATTCGGCGTCGGGAGTGGTGGGTTCGATTCCCACACGGGACAACTATGTGAACACTAATGTGTGATCCACAGATAGTTGTTTCGCATCTGAGTGTTTGTTTACGTGAAATTTATGTTTGTAAAACGTCCTTACAATCCATACTAATATTATAAATATGAAAGTAATTCTGTCTGCCTGTCTCGCTTTCACGCCAAGACTACTGAACCAATTTAAATGAAATTTGGTACACAGATAGTCTAGAGCTCGAGAAAGGAAATAGCCTACTTTTATATGTTATAAAGGGGATAGATATTTATTTAATGGCTACAACGCTAGCGAAGCTGCCGGCGAAAAGCTAGTACAGGATAATATTGTCCTATTACTTTAGGAGGGCAATGGTTTTTTTTTAAATAATATGGTTTAGTACAAAAGGCAAATCTGAGTTTTTACCAGTCTTCGAATGTAATAATGAAATTAATTCCGCATTCCCAGAAAAGAGACTGTATATATTTTTTCCATCAACGAAATTGAATTCTTCCATTCGCAACGGCTGAGTGATCGTGCTCGCTTCACATCCACCAATTGAATATTTGAATATGGGACATTCCGTTGTAGTTTTACTTCCCCATTTTGCCCTACTTTTTATTTGTAAAACAAATATATTAACTTTTAAGAATGGAGAAAGAATTAATGTTTAGTGATGTGTAGTGTTTTGTTTTTAAATATTAGTTTTATTACGTTCGTAAGGAAAAGAATATACATTTACACACAGAATTAACAAATAACAACAACATTTCAAATGCTAATTTTGATTCGAGTACAACTATATTAATGGCGGGACGTTTGAAGTCTAACTAAGACATGACGTACACATTTTGTGTCATTGGCGACATAATATGGACCGCCAACTGCCTTAGAAGAAGAATAAATAATGGCGTTCAAAAAGAAAAATAGCTTGAAAAATAATTTCCTTTAAATGCAATTTACTCTTATAGCGTAATGCTGTATTTTATGCTGGATTTAATGCTGTATCTATTTCCTTCCTATTTTGATATTGATTTCTTTCAATAATATAAATATGTCGGATGTTATTGGATATTGTAGTATGACTCCTTTACATATTAATTAAAGTTCGTACTGATACATTATCTTCTTATTTGTCAATAATGCTCTCAATCTCAATCAACAATGATAAATGCTCTCGTACCGTAATGTTTAAATAAATTTTCTTCTTAATAACTTAACGGTTCGTTAAATCTTATGGATATAAATCGCAGAATTGTACCAAAATATTCCTTTGCCCAAGAAACTGTGTGTGAGAAACAGGCTTATCGAATATGATTGCCAGGCTTGCAACCTTTCAGCTGCAGCTGCCTCTTAAGTGAGCTCGCAACAGCTAAGCGATAGTAGTTAAAAGTAGTTAAATAAACTAGTTGCTAATATAGCTTTGTATAATATAATATACCCAGTTAAGTAAGTCTCTTCATGCAATACGGAATAACAGGAGTAGTTAATACAATCAAATAAATATATATATATAACATTATGGACAGGGTTGTGACTGTGTCATAATGTAAATAAACCGAGATTCAAAAAGTGGATGCTCTTATGTAATATTACTTACTTTTGTTTTAAAACTAAATGCGTACGGTGAACATTTCCTTTTAAAACCTTATGGTAAGTGATCACATCTCTACATCAGAGGGGAGCAGAAAATACGTTGACGATTACAAAAGAAATAGGATCTCTTCTTGAAGGTCATTACATAAATCATCGTATACTATTCATGAATAAGATAACAATAAACCATTTTAATACTTTTGCAAAAAAAAAAAATGAATTTATTTCACGTTACAAACTCGCACGAATTAAGGCACAGTTTTACACGAAGGGATTTTTAAATATAGCACGGAAAGTTTTTTGTTTGAAGAGCGCAAACTGCAGAAATTCCATGTAGTGCATTTTTTTCTCTTTTTATATTTTTACGTAATATTTACTTTTTACATTATCACAATCTGAAAGCATTGCCACTGCAAGTATGTTTAGCTGAAGATTTTAGTCGATAACTACTGATGAAGAAAATTGTAATAAGCTGGAAGACCGAAATATCTAACTTTAATAATGAATCTTTATTGATCAGAGTTGTTGTTGTCAAAGAGTTATTGGGCTACAACACACCACACAATTTTATGTTGGTAGGGCACCGCAACAATGTTCGCTGTTGCACGAATGGGCAGGTCGGTCTGGGTTAGTACCACGACCCCACAGAAGAGCGGCGTGAAGTAGAAGTGTTACGCTTTTTCGTTTCGTCCGGTGAGTGAGGTAGCCGCGGCCCACTTTATTAAAAGGTGGCAACGCATCTACAATCCTACGGGTGTTGGACATGTCCACGGGTGGCGGTTATCACATAACATCAGATGAACCGCTTAAAACCAACGTCGACATGTTCGGATGATGCTCATCGTCCAAACAAGGGGTGGATATAATGGCGTTTGGCTTGTACTTTGGATATTAATGAAAAGTAAAGGAGAGTTGTTGTTATCTCCGACTGTTCTTATCTTTCTCGAAACTAAACTTGCGGAAATAAACACACACGTTTTCCGGTCAAATTAAAATATCTTTATTGAATAAAAATGTTATCTCCAACTGTTCTCATCTTTCTCGAAACTAAGTTTGCGGAAATAAACACTCACATTTTCTGTGGCTAAATAAAAATAACTTCATTAAATAAAAACTTTTGCGCTATCTAAAACAATTAACATTGTGTCATTATGTATGCAAAGCGCTAAAACTAGCTCAGACTTCTAACTCAGTACGTGTTAGTTCCGTTAGCGCAATATCCATTATCTTAAACTAACTTTGCCTGAGCTTCCACCGAAACAGCTTAAGAAGTAAATTTCACGTTCACTATAGGTATGTAATAAAATGTAAATTAAAGTAATCGTCATTATAGTCGATATCAAATGTGCAGATAAGTCGATGGATATAAGTGGCCCAGGATCGTGCTTCGTGGCAGTCTGTGGTACCCCACATGTGGGCCTATGTTTAGTACTGGACACAAACAGAATTGTTTCAAATCACAAATCCTACAGTCTTTTAACTGACCAGTGAGCCAAATATTCTGGAGCCGTTTTGTTTTATGTTTTAGAATTTTTAAGTCGGCAATCAGATAAAGAGTAATAGAATTGAAACCTCAGCCTCATTAAACGAAAATTGGTGGGAAAAATAAAATCAAACGGCATTTTCATATTAACGAAGCGAGCATTAAAGTAATCATATTACAAAGGACACCTATTTGTCTGATTGGGCGAAAACCGTGTTAACACTGTATTTTATTTACGTTTGTTTACAGTAATTTCGTCGCAAACAAAGCGTTTTTACGAATCAAGGCTTTATTCGCATTTGTGTTATTAATCGTTCATTTTTGTCCAACCGAATTCACGCTGACTTTATTCATCTATGTTTATTGCATGAAAAAAATTACTTACGTGTTAACTTCTAACAACGTAACTATTCAGCGAGGAAATGCAGCTAGCGTTCTTGGCTCCATGCCGCGTGGATTAGGTTTATTATATAATATGTAATTTTAGATAGATTTAATCTTGTAAATATTAGATCAATAAAGATTGTCTTTTACATTCAAAAGAAATGTCAAAACTTTAGTATAAACTACTGATTATAACGTACCTAATCATATATTATCACTTTAGGATACTTGTCAGGTTTTGTCTGAAACTTAGCATTGAATATGTTCGGGTATTAAATGAACGAAAAATTTGAACGTTAAAAAAAGCCACTTCCATTTAATTTTTTTTTGTGTGTAATGATTGAATATTATGCAGGAAGATGAACAAATAAATACTTGTGATGAAAAACGCACAGTCTTGAACTGTCAAAAACCGCATTGCCCTATCTTGCACCCAAGAGACTGGGTATATTTCGAAGATTGGATTGGATAAGGATTTTTTTTACACCTTAACAGTTTCTTTATCAGTTTATGGGTAGTTACTGAAAATTAAAAAAAAAATAGATTGTTGGATGTTTATTACCGGCATATGACTTGAGAAAGCATATACCATTAAATAGAGTTACTTTATGAAGAATATGTTCTTAATCAGCCTCAATTCGATGAAGGCTTAGATTTATCCATCTCCGAGATAGATTTCTAATGGTTATTCAATAAAACTATAATATTCGGCGATGGCCCGCAAAGTTCGCATGACTCGCAAAGAGTTGAGATTCCAATAACATGCGATGGAATTTGCAGAGTACTGTAAACTTGGTGTTAATCCCATAACAAGTTTTGGGATTAACACCAAGTTTATTTGTATTGCTTATACCGTCTGAAATGCTACCAACAAGTTAATACGCTTTGTAACTTACGGTTTGAAGCATAAGTTTCGTGATAACTAAATATATTAATTTCGCCCTAGCTGCGAGTCCATCAATCAAAATGTGCGTGTATTTTGATTCGTTAAATATTATTTGGTATGCAGTATAGTGCCTAGTGGGTCCCATATCTCAATTAAAAGTTAATCCTTAAGGTCTGTTTCACAATGTCCAAATAAAGTCCCGAATAAGCTACTTGCCACTTATCTGACCAATAAAGTCATCGTTGGCGTTTCACAATCTTCTGTTAAGCGTATCTGCCAAATAAAGTTCGAAGTAAATTATAGGTTAGATCATCTGTCAGATAAGGAATTTATTTGATGGTTTGTTACTTAACTGATCATTTCCAAGAAGGAATTAGTATACGTATTTCGTATGTTGTGAAATAGAAAAATATTAAAAATGTATTTATCTAATGCCTTTGGCGACGAATTAGATGATTTTTTATCGTCTATCGGAGCCACGCATAGATCCTGTGTTTCGACGACGTTCTAATCACATGGAGACATTTGATAATGAGGAATTTAGAGTTCGATTTCGATTTAATAAAGATACTGTTTATTATCTCCATTCACTTATTGAAGACAAAATTTCTTCGTGTTTCATTTTTTTTTTTCATAAATAACGTATGTCGTGAAATGTCTATCTACTTAATATCCATGTTGTTTCTAATAGGTTCTTGAATAATTATTGTTTCAGGAATTATGCTATATCATCTATGAATTTAACTCTGTTGACACTGCGATATTATGCAACTGGAAGTTTTCTGAACGTGTTTGATGATTTTACTGGAGTGAGTAAGGCATCAGCTTGTCGAATTATGAATGTGGTGTCACAAGCAATCACACGATATTGAACTGTTTCCGTACAGTTTGTTAAGTTCCCAGAAGATGTTACTGAATTATAAGGAGACTTTTATGTCTCCTTATATTTCAGTAATATAGATGGCTAGATTTTCAAGACTTATTGGTGCCGTTCATTGTAACCACGTCCCTATAAAATCTACAGGTGGTGACAATGCAGAAAGCTATGGGAACAGAAAACGCCAATTCTCTTTCAATGTTCAATCAATAGTTGGTTCAGATTTGAAAATAATGGATATAGTGGCTAGATGGCCTGAAGCCACACACGACCAAACAATATTTAAAAATTCGTTTATAAAACAAAGATTTTTGAACAGAGAATTTGGTAATAGTGTATTTGTTGGTGATAAAGGTTAAGCAAATACATTTTTTCTATTGAATACACTTCAAACTCCTGTTACACCAGCTGCATAACGAATAAGAAGTAGGAATCTTCTTGAGCGGACTTATGCTGTTTGTAAAAATAGGTTTCCTATATTAGCAAAAAAGATAATATATATTCTTCTCGTGTCCAGTCTGTATGTAATTGTAGCATATATGGTGTTGAACAATATTGCAATTAATATAAAAAATGTTTTTGTATCATTATGATTGTTTAAGAGTATGTATTTCAGGTATATAAATACGTAACACAAAATAAAGCAAAAAAAAAAATGCATTATGAATGCTTTCAAGAGTGATTAAATTAAAAAAATATTTTATGTTCTCACATTTCCCGTAAATCGAAACGCCAAAATGCGACGTTGCCATCTCTATCTTACAAGTAACAAACTGACACATAAACTTAATGGTAAGACGTTTGTGAAACGCAAACTATTTTAACAGGAAGTCTTATGTGGCAGTTAATTTATTTGTCAGTTAGTTATCCAACACTTTATTTAGACATTGTGAAACAGACCCTTAGAATATAAAATTATTATCATCATTTTGTTTTTTTTATTTAAAACTAGCGACCCGCCCCGGCTTCGCACGGGTGCAATATATTACACATTATATGTGTACCTTCACCTTCCTCTTGAATCTAGCAAAAAAAAAAAAAATATGAAAACATAGGGACAGACAGACAGCGGGACTACTTTGTTTAATTACTATGTAGTGATGATGAAGATGGCAAGCAAGCCGGCAGTTCACCTGATGATAACAGCCGCCCATGGACAACAGCGTTCGTGCAACAGCGAAGACTGTTAGTTATCATTTTTATTATAACAAAAGAAATAGGTTTAGCATTTAATCACGTTACACCAACTTTATTTTAACACAATTTACTATTTGATTTTCTTAAATCGTAATCTGGATACTGATTTTCGTTAAAATGATCGATGATCGGTCCTTAAACTTCCATGAAATTCATATTTTTCAGTAGCTAAATTAAGAAAACTACCCACTCAAATTAATTAATAAATTGGCGTTTTTTTTTCTATGAAAAATAAATTATTAAAATTATTATATTAAGAAATATTACACATGCCACATGCAATAAGAGATATTACACTGCCATATGTTTAATATGAATCGGGGAAATGAAAAGCAATGGCATTTTGAAACGATATATGTACCTATTTATGGTTCCGCTTATTTGTGGTTTAAAACTTACAGCCACAGAGCGGACTTAAAAGCTCATATTTATGTAGATTTATTTTCACATATTCCGTGATGCATTTTCCACTAGCTCTCTGGAAATATTCGTAATTACTGAAGTCATTGGGTTGGAGTAAATTTTAAGGTAATTATTTTCATTAGTGTCACGCTCGTTTTCCGTATACAAATATTTTTAATCTATAGAGAAACATAGCCGAAACAATAATTAAAGGTTATTACGGACATTTAAATTTTAATTTGGCAACTTTCGTTCATTTAAATCCCCACATCGGACATTACAGACAAATTCGTCTGTAAATCTATCAGAACTTTGCGCGATGGAGGTTCAATAAAGTTTACAGATCAACCGTAAAGTGTGATCCATTATTTATAAAATAACTGGGTTCAGAGGTTAAATGACCACCTGGAATACATTTTAAAGGCGTATAAGTAGAGAAAAACTTTTATAAAAGACAAAAAGTCTAACAGATGATATTTTTTGTCTGTCTTAGGGACTATGCTCTCCGTGTTATTATAGGCATCATACTTACGACGATGAAGATAGTCACTCCAATTTATCTGAGATTTGATGTACGTATGAGTATTTGTAATGTATTACTACTATGTACTGCGATATAACAGTATATAATATGTACTGCAATTTTATAACTACTATATACTATGTATATATATGTAATACATAATACACTATTTACAAATGAAATTTATTCGCGGTACACAACAGAATTCAAAATACAAGGTCTTTAAATTTATTAAACTATCCATAACTCCTCTATACTACTTTGAACTTCGTCTTTGGTTTTTGTTTATGCATTTTTTTGTTGATTTGCCTCGTCTTTTCTCTCTCTTTTATATAAATCCTTCTCTATGTATTCCTGGAGAAATTTTCAATGCATGATACTATAGGTAAGGTTGTCAAAAAGTATTTCTTCAAAACTGTTATCTAATTGAGTTCATAATTCCTTGATAGTCCTGCAGAGAGGCATGTTGAGACAGATCAAGAGGAGGGGACGTTTATTTGGCATATTTTGGACCAAATGAAATGCTGATTAATCATCCCTGCGCACATGACATGTTTCTGGCTATATAAAAATCAAGAAGGTCCTGATTACTTAACCTTAACTTATGATAACCGATCCCATGCTAATAATTGAGCCATAGGCAATTCTTTGGAAGTCCACTTTATTAAAGGGTGGCAATACATCTGCAACCATACGGGCGTTGCTATCAATGGCCGGCGGTTGTCACTTACCATCAGGTGAACCACCAGCTAGCTTGAAACCTTCGCACACAAAAAACTGCACCAAACGTGAAATGTGTGTCAATAAAGGGTGCACTGACTGCTTATTAACTATTTTCCATATTTGATCGCTATATTTGGTCACTCATAAATCAGCATCAAAGGGTGCCGCTTTATTTAACGTTAAATAACCGTGTTCCGCTCTCAAACGGAATTTTCAGGCGCGCAATCAATCGGTCTGTTTGCATTCGCTTTTGATGACGTTAATTTCTCCCCCCCCCCCACCAACTTCGGCTGCAATAAATCATTTCTCGATAATTTATGATCATTCCAGCTTTTACCTACAGGAAAATATTCCGATGCGTCTGTAACAGAGCAAATAGAGTGCGATAGTGGTCAACTAAATAAGAGCTTTTAATGTCTTTTTATAGTGCTAATCTCTGCACTTAAGATTGAACACTAAAACATGTAGAAAAAGATTGATCAGCCGTTTAGCTCAGAGGCTAGAGCGTCAGGCCACGAATGCCGAAGACGTGGGTTCGATTCTCACAGCGGCGACAATCTTTTCGTACTTTTTCTACATGTTTTAATGGAAATAAGAGCTTATTGAAATTAATATGAATAAACAAAACTCTAATCATTTCTGCAATGGAGGTTACAGTTATAGCAACTGAGCTCAATATTTTACTGAGATGTATTAAGAATTAGAATAAAGCTATGGGCAAGTTTTTCGCTGAAAATTTTAGAAACTTTGTGCACGTAAAGGTTTATAACAAAACTCACCCTTAAACACACCGCTGAATTAGAATACGCGCGCCCAATGATGTCAAATCATTCAACACTCTACTTAATTTTAACTACATAATATGTTGTTACAAAAAAAAAAATCTTTAATACTAAACAAATATAATATTCTAGTGATAAGTTACCAATTTTTCTATGTTATATTAACAGGACATTTACCATTAACTGATTCCGTCAAATCGTGCACTGAATCACTATGGCGTCAAAAGTTGTTACAGTTTGCCTAAGGGATATAAAAAAATATATTGTTTTAATGATTATTTTTTATTGTTCCGAAATGAGAACAATGAGTTGCACGAAACGATATCCAACCATACGTCATCACGTCATTTAAATTACATGCTTAATGCTAAAATGCGGACATGAAAATCGCATCGATAAATGGCGTTGCCTTTAACAGTTTTTTTTTTTAATTTAATACCAGTTAAGATTTTACATCACACGACGTTTAAATATTTTTATAGTATAGCAGAAGGGAAATGCAGTTGGCAATTGTGCCACGGAGTCATAAAGCGTATGTAATCACCATCCTCCTACCTTCATCCCATCCAGGTGGAGTCGGCACGACGTGTGAATCATCTTGTAAGCGGTTTCGGTTATGATTATTACGACCGGTCGCCTGCCTGACGTCAACCCTCTATGGGAATCGAACCTGCAGATCCGGGACAACTATCTGTGGGTCACACCTATACTTGTCCCGTGTGGGAATCGAACCCACGGCCCCCGACGCCGAAGCCAATAGCTAATCAACGACGCCACCGGATCACCATCAAGTGTGTAACAATGTATAAATTTGGTATGTAACTTAGTTATAAACATAATACCAAGCTAGAGTACAAAAAGGTAAACGCTAAAAGTTATGACAAGTATAATTATAACAAAGTAAAACAAGTCCGTTCCATAATATAGTGAGACAGCGAGCATAGTCAGTCATACGAATGCTGATATTTATGTGAAACTAGCTGCTGCCCGCGACCACGTCTGCATAGAATAGGCTGAAGGCATAATATTCAGACAGAAAGATAGATATACATACAATATGTATATAAATAATAGCCTATGTCTCATTCCGATGTATAAGCTATATTATTGCAAAGTTTCAATAAAATTCCATTCAGTAGTATTTGCGTGAGAGAGTAACAAACGTCCATCCATACATAAAAACTTTCGCCTTTATAATATTAGTAAGTATTTTCGACTAACAAAGGCACGCTTTGACGCCAAGCCACGAGAAGGCTCAGCAAAGGATAGAGGAGACTTCGAAGTGAGTGAATAATACTCGCCGCATTGCCGGAATATATTTCAAGTCGGACCAACTGTCGTATGCCCCGTATGCGTCAGTTGTTAAGCTATTGGGTTAGGCACCGGAGATTATTGATTCGATTCCTAAATGGAACCAGTATTTGTGTGATCTACAAGTAATTGTTCCAGATCTGGGCGTTTGTCCCCACGAAGGCTTGAAATCGGAGAACATGATTGAATGCTGTAATCACATCATATGAAATAATGATGATGAGAAAATTTTCGTGTACCTGGCTTTTGCTTGAAAAACGGCTGATTCGTTATTCAAAATAACACAGGTTTAATTTTTCAACTTTCTAGAAAATAAAAAAACGCATTTTTTTTTTAAATTTCGATCGTTATTGCTATTTATCTTCTTCTTCTATATTATAAAGAGGAAAGATTTGATTGTTTGTATGTATTGAATAGGCTCCGAAACTACTGAACCGATTTGAAAAATTCTTTCACTGTTGGGAAGCTACATTATCCACGGTTGATATAGGCTATATTATATTTTCAAAAAAATAGGGATCCTTACTAAAACTTCAATAATGTAACCCAAAGTGTACAAAAATTACCTAAAATATTCTTTACGTCGCGTGCGCTGCGAAAACTATTGATGATAGAATAAAGTAATGTACTACGAATTTGCAGAACACATCATTATTTCCAAAAAGTGTCGCGATAGCATATGTCTAACTATTATAGTTATGCCACAATAAGTGTACTTTTATTTTAAAATTTTGATTGTCCTGCCACCGCTAGAAAAGGCTCTTTATTTGTGTCTTGGTATTAATCCTTATATAAATAAATTAATTCATATTTAAGACTGTTTCAATATCTTTATACAACTTTTTGAATTATTACATTCGGACATTCCATTCAAGAGATATCACAAGTTTAAAAATGTTAGTATATTGGAATTTAACTATCCAAACAGCTTAGTGACTAACTTAGTAGTTCTTATAATTTTTCAATCACATTTATACTGGTAATTCCTGTTCGATAGTTAGCAAATTATTAAATACAAAGGCAGTTTAATTTTTTTTATCATTTTAAAGATCTCATCTTTCTAGAAATAGTTCCCAGGCGAGGGCATCAAAAATACGTCGTAATGAGGAATCTTTACCTGAAACTGAAAATAGTCTTACAAATCGGAGAGAGTCAAGAGTGTTTGCAGCGGCTTGAAGAGCATAATAATATAAATATACAAATTCACACTAGGGAGTCGAGTTCTGAGCGTTCCCAACGCTACGAGATTAGAGGGAAAGACAACAAACGTCAACGATTAGAGTTCGTAATCGACTTTTAGCTCACAGTACCAGATCAGCTTTAATGCACTAAACTCAACAGTCTTTTGTCCAAATCGGAGCCATAAATAAGATCTGCTCTAAGTGTTCTGCCAAAAAATGGGTCGATGAACCAAATGGTATGTGCTGTGCTTCTGGAAAAGTTAGTCTCCCCAATATTGAGGAGCCGCCATAGCCAATAAAAAATCTTTTGACGAATAATCATTCACCATCTGGACATTTCTAACCAACATTCGAAAGTGCAATAGCCTCTTTCAAATGATTTCGTTTAGCGTGAACTTTTAAAATAGAGGGACAAGTATACAAGTTATCATCATCCTCCTGCCCCTATCCCACCTGGGTGGGATCGGCACAACATGAATCATGTTGTAAGCGGTTTTGGCTATATTTTTACAACCAACCGCCTGCCTGACGTCAACCCTCCTTGGGAAACAAATACCCTGATCAAATTTCAACTCTGTAACTATGACGGTTCATGAGATACAGCCTGTTGACAGAGGGATAAACAGACAGCGGAGTCTTAGTAATAGGGTCCCGTTTTACCCTTTGGGTACGGAACCCTAAAAGGCCCTAGAGATATACTGTTGCACGGTAGACACGACCAACTTAAAAGAGTCTCTGAGTTACACCGATTGTATGATCCACTAAAATATCTCTTAATAGTCGTAATAGGAGAAAACGGTTAATATTTGACTATTCCTCAGCAAAGTACTGTATGTAACAAAATTGTGACATACAGTTATATGCATTTAGGTTGATGGTTAGAGCTACCTGTTTTAATCCATTACATTATTACTGGGATTTATTAGGTCAACCCAAAGGGTAAAACGGCACCTTATTACTACGACTCCGTTGTCCGTCTGTATGTCCGTATGTCTGTCCATATGTCACCAGGCTGTATCTCATGAACCGTGATAGTTAGATAGTTGGAATTTTCACAAACGATGTATTTCTGTTGCCGCTATAACAAGAAATACTAAAAAACAAAAAAATATAAATAAGTGGGGCTCCCATAAAACAGACATGATTTTTTTGCCGGTTTTATAGATAATGTTGACAGTAGTAGTGTTTTTTGACAATATGTAAGTGTAATTCTTCTATATTGAATAAAGATAATAAAACATGATTTTTTTAATATGATAGAGTGGCAAACAAGCTGGCGGTTCACCTGATGTTAAGTAATAACCGCCGCCCATGGACATTTGTAACACCTGTAGGGTTGCAAATGAGTTGCCATCGTTAAATAAAGTGGGCCCCGGCTACCTCCCTCACCAGACGAAACGTAGGAGTATAACATATCTATTTTACCCCGTTCTTCTTTGAGGTCGGTACGGAACCCTTCGTGTGCGAGTCGGACTCACGCTTGGCCGGTTTTTATTCAATACATTGTCGATATGATGGCAAAAATATATCATAAAGATTGAATTACATATGAAGTCATAATCACCAGAGACTGAGGGCTGGTGAAACATTCATCTTAGAGACGCTTTAAATCAAGACATTGGCTCATCAAACATCGGGTGACGTAATTTCAAGGGTATTTCATTAAAAGATGAAGAAATTCATAAAATTATTCCCCAAAGACGAAACATTCGGAAGGTTTTATGTGTGTGTATGATAATTTTTAATTTTAAAATCTTTTGTTAAACGTATTGTTACCCGTGCGAAGCCGGGGCGGGCCGCTAGTAGATAATAAATGACAAAAAATCTAGTGCCAAAATTTAATCTGAAAGTGACTTCGCGAAAGCCCCATGTCGTATCAGTATACTCGTCATCAGTTTATATTTTAAAATACACCGAGTACAAAGGACGTCTTTTCCCTGCAGTTGAACTTTAATTTTTTTTTCAAAGCCAAAATTATTCTTTATTTAATACAGAAACTACCAGCAGCACACTAAACAAGACCTGAACAGAGAAGAATCGACAAGATACTCTGCGGTCTTTTTATCTCTTTTACGTTACGCGAAATATTGGACAGAGATGACATTAAAACCCGTAACGCCAAGGAAATATCCACTCGTGTTCGAGAATAAAATGGAATAACATATAAGCAGTACAAACACGTGCAATGCAGCGGGTGGTGTACGTGCCTTGTGATATGGAAGCAAGTACGCCGACGCATCTTAGCAATACACCCCTTCGATATAATCATAAAAATAATTATGAGCACAATTACGGTACTTTCAGAATCATCCCTTATCGTATTTCCTCCCAAGTATTAAAAATTTTAGCGGATAACAGCTTCAATTCTCGCGGTCTGGTCATAAAGATTTTTCGTGACTCTCTTATCAAAGAAAATAGTAACAATTTAATTGACCCTCCATCTCATAAAAATGACCCCCATAGTACTTCCTAGTACACTAGATGAATATACGTTCATTATTATTATTGCATTTATATGGAATGATTTAAGTAAATTCTAGTCAAAGTGCAGCCAGAGTAATTTTACGAATATTTGTCACCGTATTCGGTACAAAGTATTTTGTTACAAAAGCCATTCTAAACAGACCGTGGTGAGTGGTTTTCAATACCTATTTCTTAGTGAAACAGGTATTGAAAACCACTCACCACGGCACTACTTACAACATAATTATAAACATTTGGAACAAATACAACCTGATAATGCATGTGAAATAATAAACCTACGTGTAAATCAAAATAGAATCAATATGATCGCAATCTTGGTGCATATTTATAAGCAATATAAATATGCACCAAGCTATATCATCCTCCAATAGCACTCTTAGCAATATCATCCTCCTCTGCCTATCGCACATGTGTGGGGTCGGCACAAAATGTGAGCAATTTTGTAAGTGGAGCCACGCTTTTTATGTCCGGCCGCCTGCCTGCCGTCAACCCTCCACCCTGGGCAACAACAGCCAGATTTGTAACTTACCTGTGGAAATTATCTATGGGCCACACAAACACTTCTTCCTTATGGGAATCGACCCCATGACCGACATTGACACACCGAAGCCAATAACATAGCAACGGCGCCGCGGAGTCTAAAAACAAAGTATCGATTTGTTTTCAGCAATGCACATAATGTTCATATTATCAAGAACTTTTCAGATGAGAATTTAAAGGCAAAATAAATACTTTTAGATATATGACGTGAATTCACTTAACGTAGTAACAATAAATATTTTAGCTCAGTTAATCCTCTTTTGAAAGCCACGTCATTGACTTGAGTCCCTACTCTCGTTACGTAACATGCTCCGTATTGATAGTTTGACAATAACCATTGGTGGGCTTTTTCCTTAAGTAAAAGTTAACTTGTATTTTTTATAAATTCCTTGGACATCAAATGAAATATAATTTACAATAAATCTATATACATAAAAAATTGGTACAAAATGTGTATACATTATTGGGATATATATTAAATAATCTCTCTTGAAGTATTTTATTTGTATTTTATTTTTTCAGTTTAAAATGTAAATTAATAAAATGAAGAAAAATAGTCGAAATAATTTTTTGTTAAAGCATTTACGCAGGTTACCCGAACGCAGCGCAGAAAATCATTCAAAAAATTTTCTACAAAATAATGCAAATCATGTGTTTAAATTAAATGAATGTTTTATATAAATGTGCTGATACATTAGATTTTCTTAATTTTATTTTTTTAAAGTTCCGTACCCATCGGGTAAAACTGAACCTTATTACTAACTACTATGACTCCGATATCTGTCCGTCCGTCAGTCCGTCACCAGGCTGTATATCATGAACCGATAGTCAGACAGTTGAAATTTTAACAGAATATGATGTATTTCTGTAGCCTCTATAACAAAAAATGTTAAAAAAAGAATAAAAAACCATTTAAGTGGGGCTTCCATATAACAGTCATGATTTTTTTTGACTCGCACTTGGCTTTTTTTTTATTCAATCTAAAACTATTTACTTGTTAATTTTACCATGCTTTAATTACGCCAAAGCAACGTTGAGTATTTCGGATTCTTTGTTCTCGATTGTATAACGAGAACAAATAAAACAATCTAACTTCCGGCGATAAATAACAAAGTTAAATGCGATAATTGCGGTGTGTTCGCGAATGGGGATAAAACTTTTCGTTATATATCATAGAATTGAACAAATAATACGTTGAAAACAGACCGGCGAAGTTTTGTAATTATTCAAACCGTTGTTCACGTATGTTATTGTTTTAATGTTCTCCGTAAATAGGTATTAAGAGTTGGAGACAAACACGTTTATTTTCGCCCAGATAGTGCCTCAAAGAGTAAAACTGGACCTTATTACTAAGACTCCCCTGTCTGTCTGTCCGTCTGTCACCAGACTGTATCTCATGAAAAGTGATAGTTATTCAGTTGAAATTTTCGCAGATAATGTAATGTTCTGATTCCGCCAATACAACAAATAAAACTAAAAACAGAATAAAAATATTTATGTGGGGCCCCCATACAACAGACGTGATTTTTTTTGCCGTTTTTGTAGCAACTCGCATTTGGGCGGTTTTTTTTTTAAAGAGACTGTATAATAATTAATGACTGTATATTAACTGTGTGCGCTGCACACGTAATTCTTAATTTAATTTGGCATTACTCTTAAAGCACAATACAGTAAATGAGCATCTGCGAGTTTTAGGGAAGATAACTTAATCGCATTTCAATCACTGTCTTGTCGGATAGTTGAATATTGACAAGGGATCGATTATAGCTAAAGTTTGGTTGGATAAGCAAAGGTGACCCTCTAACTATCTTACTTGCCACGACAAAGTCGTAAATTATATATTACTTTGCTTCGACGGAAACTTCTTGCTATGGATCTCAAAGCACCCAAAGTTTTTAGCTCCAACGGGAGTTTTAATAGGCGTGCTGACAGGCTTGTTAATATCTTTAAGTAAGTGATTTTTACTGCGGCACTATCCCACGTGAGCCGTGATAGCTCACTGTCCGGGCGCTCGCCTTTAATTCAATATACTCGAGCAACCTGAGTTCGATCCCCGGTGCCGGCACCAATGAAGTTTTTAACTTTAAGTGCTGACTTATCACGTGCTCCGCGGTGAAGGAAAACATCGTGAGGAAACCTGCATCTTTTCGAAATAATTACAAAAAATATATATATTTCGAAGATATGTGAAGTCCGCCAATCCGCAGTGGGGCCGCGTGGTGGACTATGCCCTGATACCCTCTGTATAGAGGAGGCCTTTGCCCAGCAGTGGGACATGTATAGGCTGTTACTTTACTTTTACTTTTACTATCCCACCTCGGGAGTGGTAATAAAGAATTGGTGGTGGCAAAGTAGGAGGCCCAAACGACTGCGTGTAGACGAACTGACGGAGGAAAGGATATACAAAGAAGACTTTTTTATGTAAGAAGATGGCAAGTGAACTGGCGGTATGGGATGTTAAGTTATAATAGCCGCCCATAGATATTTGCAATATCCGTAGGGTTTTGTGTGTCGTCGATTCCTTTCCATCCTAGTTTCCCTTTCTAGTTTTCGTTTGACTCAGAGTTTTCGAATGAATGGCTCATTTGAACTATACATATAGTTTGTTATTTGGAAGTCGACATTGGTAAAAACAACCTCAAGAATTGAAAATTATTTTTGTGATAAAAATATTCGGAGCTATTCTACGCACCTTTCCAAAGTAAAAATAATGTTTGAAATCATTAATAGCTTTTGACCCGGCCAATAATTATTAAATTAAATAACAGCTATTGTATAAACGGTTTCGCTCAAACAAAAATCTGACATGATTGCATGTTTGAAAACCTTTGAATATGAAATAAGAAATAATTTCGGCATTCTCTGAATAAAGATTTTTTTTCACATTTAAATATTTCCCGCGCAACGACTGAGCGACACGGCTTGCCCCGCGATCGCCATTTGAATATTTGAACACGAAACATTCCGTTACAGATTTCAATTTTCTTCTCTTTTTTCCGTTTGGAAAGTAAATATATTTCAGGCAGAAACTGTTGAATTATTCTTTAATTAAACGGTAACAGTACATTTTTCTCTTAGCGGTAGTAAAATTATAAATGAAACAAGTAATCGAGTTGTGCTGATATTTTATTAATAAAAGTAAAAGGTCCTAGCACTTTATTTATAAAACAAGCGTAGCTGTACAAAGCCATCAGATTTTCACAGACGGTATGGACAAACTATCGGTTACAGAGCTAGATTCTCAGTCTGAGGATGTTTGTTTTTGAAATAATGCAATCTCAGAGAAGTATGATCTAATCGCATAGCCTATCGTCTATATCGATAAAGTAAGCTTAACGAAATATGGATACAAAGAAAATGGCTTATTTCTAAATTTAAAAAAGAAATGCGCGAGCGTCGTGGAACACTAGGTTGGAACGAAGTACCTCTCTTAGTTTACTATTATGTATAAACGTATTATTTATTGTTTTTGCATTTGTCAACATTGTTGCCTTTTTTGATGTTGTTTAGTCAATGTTATTGCGTCGTATTATAAACATTTTAGTTTAGTAACAAATTATTCACATATTGTTGCACTTTAATTCCGTCACTGACACTTAAGCAAACTATACCTGCGTAGCCTGTTGGCTGCTTTGAACCAATAAGCACGCACCTATGACTGGTCACAGTCAGTAGCACACGCAATGGATGACCGTCTTACCTATAGAAAGGACCGTGATGGAAAATTCTTATACTTTTCTCGCATAGTCTTCTTTGACCGA
Source organism: Iphiclides podalirius (assembly GCA_933534255.1). Lineage (NCBI taxonomy): Eukaryota > Metazoa > Arthropoda > Insecta > Lepidoptera > Papilionidae > Iphiclides > Iphiclides podalirius. Next base: position 259,133 of record OW152816.1, on the reverse strand, counting down.
ATCCGTACCGTGCGATAAGATACTTCGTTCCAGAAACGTAATCAAATTTACATAAAACATTTCACTAAATAAGCTGGGTAAATCCCTAGCGAAAAACTTAAATATAAGTAAATGTTTTTTTTTTTTCAATAAAACACCACTGCTTTTTGTCGAAATCAAATCATTTTTCATCGAAGAAATATACATTTCATCTATCGATAGTCATTTTTAATACTACCACCTGTTAAAGCCGTTAGCGCATAGTCATAAGGATCCTTACTAATATTATAAACGCGAAAGTTTGTATGTATGGATGGATGTTTGTTTTTATTTATTTTTATTTTTTTTATTTTATGCGAAAAGTTGTCAAACGAGAAGTGAATACCGCCGCCCATTGACATCTGTTACACCCGCGGGTTACAGATGCGTTGACAACCTTTTGAAAATTGGGCTCAATTGTGTTACTCTTTCACGAAAATACTACTGAATAGATTCTAATAAAACTTTACAATAATATATCTCATACATCAGAATAAGACATAGGCTATGATTGATATACATATTTTATGTATATCTATATTTCTGTTTGAATGTTACGCCTTCAGCCTATCCTACGCAGACGTAGTGGCGGGCAGTAGTATAAAATAATTCTTATCCTGATTAGAACCTCTTAGTACTAGAGCTAGGACAAATATGTATAGAATTAACAACTACTATAGAAAGTTATTCAAACCCACTGGAACAGAAAAGCCATTACGTATATATGAACTTTTAATAAGTATTAAGGTGTATGTTTGATTTTTTTGAAAATATTTATGACCCCTCCGTATCTAACACATTTTAGAACGTACAAAACATTAAAACAGTTACAAGTACCGTCACTTTCTGAACGCATTCAATATACGCGACATAATAAAAGATAAGAAAAACTTTTTGTTTCACGCCTGTGATGAGCGCAGCACAAAAGTTGCTGCAAAATTAAAATAATTTTTCACTTACAACGGGCATGCGACGCTCTACGGTTATGGGCCGCACTTTTATTTCCCACATTTGAATATGGAATGGTAATTTGCATTTACAGAATTTGCGCTTTTAGTCCAGAGACCGTGGGGAAGCCAGTACCTACGGGTTGGATGTTCGAAATGGTATGCCTTGTCCCTTGCCAAAAGTTATGTTATTAATTTCTATTCAAATATTCGCATCTGTTGATAATCAATAATTACAATCTAATAATGATCCGTAAATTCTCTACGTCTCTATGTAGACTTGCGTATTTTCTGTCTAAGTCTATACAGCGTGTCTTTACCATCGCGACAATAAATGAACACACGTCTAACGCTACTTGCCAGTAATCATAAAAAAGTATTAACGTTAAACAAAATCTATAATTAAAAAAAAATATTTTTCAAACAAACTAATTAAGTAAAAAAGAAACAAAATTTGTAACATCCTATACAACTCGCGCCACAGCGTCGCATTACAAGCCTCTCCTTCTAACAGTATGTTTTATCTCTTTTAAATTCATTCAACCCATTATATGCTTTGTGACCTTTACTAATGAACTTTACGTTACAGTTTCATACGTAAGGGTGTTTTAAAATTCTTTGTTTTGGAAAATTTTATAGCTCTGTAAATATTGATGTTTAAAGAATTTAAATGTTTAATACAACTTTAAAAAGTTTTCCCCTATATGTGTGTTCATTTATTGTCGCGATGGTAACGACACGCTGTATATAGAAATCATATAACATTTGTGTATGTAAATAAGATTATGACTAGTGTAAAGTTCTCTCTCTTCGCCGAAACATATTTCAAGTGGACTAGGGTGTCATGGATAGGGCAACGTATCGTAATCGAACCGAGCTCAAAATTGGAAATGTAAATCTGTGACCAGCTTTCGAACGGTTATTCTTCTAACCGTAAAATTGACAGTGAAGAAACGGTATTAAAAGAGATATCAACGTCGCTTGAATAAGAGGTTTTCGTGATCTCGCGTATATTGTGTAATTGCCATCTTGTAATTATTTGTTTAGTGTAATTGTATACCCGACCAGTAAGATATATACGTTTATAGCTAGTATATGGAGGAAAAGACATAATTAATATGAAAAGGGATACGATATTAAGGTATGTACAAAAACTTTTGAGTATGTGAATTTCTCAAATATCTGGAGTACGACTATCTAACACTGGCATCTCAAAGAGGTGAGTTCTATGAAATTATTCTGAGTGTGTAATCCCATTTCACTTTTATCATAAATATGCTCTTTCAAATGTATTATTTTCCTTTATTTTTTGTCCGAGTTTATTTATGTCTTGTATTAAAATGTTTTCTTCAATCAAATAAACGAGTGATTTTTAAACGTTTATTAGAAAATTATTGTATCATACGCAATAAATAAGTACGATAGGAGAGCGGTTCATATTTTTTAAATTAAATGGTTGTAGGATATACAGTCTATTGGAGTAAATATTTAGTTCCTTATAACTTTGAAGAAAACACTTTGATGATTCTTTCTTTTTACAGATATATCTACAGTACCTGGAGGACCAAGCTTTGCTCGGTTTGTAAATTATGTATTTTGGAAACAAAAAAAATAAAAAATAAAGAAAATGATCTGGTATAGAAAAAAAAGTAAAAAAATAAGTGTGTAAATGATCGTGATTTACGGACCGAGCTATTATAACATTTTATTGCAAAATTTACTGTCATATTCGAATGATATTTTTCATCCCCTGAAAACAGGGATAAAAGGACATTTTCTAAAAATGAAACCTAGCTAGATCGATTTTTCGCCCCCGAATCTACGCACATACTACTAAATTTCATGAAAATCGCTGGAGCCGATTCCGAGATTCCGATTATATATATACAAGAATTGCTCGTTTAAAGGATAATAAGGTATAATACATTGTAATGAAATGAAAAGGCCAATAACTCAAATTGTCAAAAGCTATATAAGATTGGCAGCTGTCAATAGGAAAGTAGAAATTCGCGCTCTTTTCTGCAGATGGTTTTCAACAAGTGAAAAGTGCGTTTGATATAAATTCAATTTTTAATCATAATACACACGTTGAACTAACGTAATTTAATTATTATTTTAAGATTTTTCGTGCCGACCGAGAACTTAATGGAAAATTGTAAAGTTACATTAATTTCAAGCACGAGACTAGTTTTAGCTAAAAGTAATTGAAAATTAGGAAACTTTGTAATTTGTAAGTATCACGTATGTGTCCCTTATGTGTACTTTATCACATTTATTTATAACTTCGTTATTAATATATTTTATATTTTTAAAATACTAACATTCCGTTGATATCTAAAGTTGTCTTTTTTATTTGATTTCACATATGTCACATTTACCTTTGTCACAGTAACTGTCCAATACATTTTGTGAATGCGTAACACAAATAAAACAATTAAACTTTCAAAAGTGAATAACGAAGTTAACAGCGATAATCGCGGAGTGTTTGCGATCAGAAGTAAAACTTTCTTTCATATATCACGGGCTTAACAAATAATATGTTGAAAACAGAGCTTGACGGGAAACTTTTACAATTATTCAAACCATTGTTCACATGTGTTTTTGTTTTAATAAACTGCGGATATAAATATTTCGGAGGGGGAAACTTATCGACTCTTTTTTCGTATATGGTAGTACATTTCTTTAATTTCTTTTCAATAAAATGAAATGGCAGCCACCTGCATCGAATTTCCGCACACTTGCAAAGGTCGTCACTCCATCTAGTGGGTATAAACTATATGGATGCAGGTGGCTCAGGATCGTGCTTCGTGGAAGTCTATGGGGGAAGCCTATGTCCAGCAGTGGACTCAAACAGGCTCAAATGATGATGAAGGAGATGAAAACGAAATGATTATGATTCCATATTCCGAAACAAATGTCATTATGATACCAATATGGGTTATGATTCCATACAAAACACAAAGTGATAACGTCGCAGTACTTTGCTGGGTTCTGGGTGTGTGTAGTGTTATCTGACGGGACCCCGACGGTGGGTCCGACGTACTTAGGGCCCCGACCGTTGCCATGAAGACATTAATGCGAAATTTGAGAGTTCAAATATATTCATATCACGAGGTCAGCTTCATTTATCGTTAAATTATTGTATTACGCTCACAAATCAAATTGTCAGGGCGTAATCAATTGGACTGGTTGCATCCGCTTTAATAGTGTTAATTTACCTCCCTCGGTCCATTATCCATTCTATGTAGTGAATCATTTATTTGCCATAATTACGAATATAACACATTTAACTCGATTTCCGTGATGGAGCGAGGTGAGCTCGATAGCCGTAAACGACAAATTTGCTTGTTTTTAGGCTTCCGTGCCCAAAGGGTAAAACGGGACTCTATTACTAAGACACCGCTGTCTGTCTCTCTGTTTGTCTGTCTGTCGGTCCGTCATCAGGCTGTATCTCATGAACCGTGATGGTTAGACAGTTTAAAATTTAAAAGATAATAACAAATACTAAAAAAACAAAAGAAAAAATATTTAAAAGGGGCTCTCATACAACAGACATGATTTTTTTCGCATTTTTTATAAATAATGGTAAGGAATCCTTCGCGCGCGAGTCCTACTCGCACTTGGTCGGTTTTTAATTATTGTATTTTCTTTTTAAAAGGAGTAAGAAAAAAGAAGCTACTTACATTATATCGAATTTAATAAAGGTCATGGTAATTTCCCGATCTAATTTCCAAGTTCACCAAAAATGAGGGAGGAATGATTAGAATATAATGATGAATACTCTAATTATCCATTATGCCAAAAAAATTGTGTCTTCCTTAATCACATAAAAAAATAAGTATCAGCCTATACATTTCCCACTGCTGGGCAAAGGCCTCCTCTGTAAAGAGGGTATCAGGGCATAGTCCACCACGCGGCCCCACTGCAGATTGGCGGACTTCACATATCTTCGAAATATTTTTCTTTGTGTTATTATTTCGAAAATATGCAGGTTTCCTCACGATGTTTTCCTACACCGCAGAACACGTGATAATTCGGCTCTTAAAATTAAAAATTTCATCGGTACCGACACCGGGGATCGAACTCAGGTTGCTCGAGTGTATTGAATTAAAGGTGAGCGCCCGGACACTGAGCTATAAAAACTTTAAATTTTAGGATTAAAGTATTAGTTCAGCTAAAAGTTCTGAGATCCTACTTTATTTCCGTCTGTGCTGGGAGATAACTCGTAAATGACCTTTCGCTAACCAATTAGCATCAAGACATTGATGACACTTATTGATTTATTGGCAGATATATTTAATGGCAGATATAGTTACAGCCACTGTCGAACTTTGGATTTCGAACTGTTAGTTTGAAACAAAGCTTTACACAAACACGTTGGCAGCATTACAGATGGTGTTGGTGGTGTTAAAGGATTAGTGGGGAGTTTACAACACGCTGTAAGTTTGATCACATCTTATCGAAGGCTTAACTCGTAGCGATCTGCACAAAGTTTGGAAGCCTCCGTTGAATATTATCAATTTCAAATGAGAATATACAATTATAATCTTTCATATAAAAAAAGGGATTGCCGTTCGTTAGTCTCGCTAAAACTCGAGAACGGCTGGACCGGTTTGGTTAATTTTGGTTTTTAAATATTTGTGGCAGTGTATCCAGGGAAGGTTTAAACGATGAGAAATTATGGACATTTAATAATGGAAATCGAAATAGCAACAGTTTTATTTTTCTATACCAACTGTACCTGTCAACCTGTCAATTGTGTCTGTGTAACCTGTCAAACACTTTATGCGTGCATTCTGATTCCTCTAGATATAATTTATAGGGCAAAATAACGTTTGCCGAGTCAGCTAGTTAGATATATAATTTGGATTGACATAATTGCTTATATCGGTTTTGAAGAATTTTATGATGGAAACATAAACTTGTTAAATGTATATATTTTATTTTGTATTTTGCGCTTATAATCTAAGGATTCAATCAAATGTAAAATTTTAACTGAAAGGTTTAAATTATACTACAAATCAAGCCTTCAAGTTGCTTGACTAATTTAAATTCGACGACAATCAGCGTTTTGATATTTAAAAATTAGCTAGATACATTGATTAGTAAAAAAAAATTGATGTATCGATGGTTGACACAATATACTCCTATTATGTATATATCTTATGTTTATCAGAAATAACAGCATACTGTCTATTGTTGATTTATATCTGTTTGACATACTTGTATGTATCTTTATTATTTGCTACTAAATAGCTTTTAATCGAAATTTTTCTTTCCAATCTCTGTTAATACATCTACCAAGAAACGATTTCCTGGTTTTAGCTAGTCTAAACCAAGGTATTTCCAGCGTGTCACCACGGCCCCGACGTGATGTGGTATGTTTTTTGTAAAAAGATTTATGGTATTTCGTACATGCATGATGTTCTCAAGTATGTATAGCGACGGGAGCGTTAATTGTTTATTTGCTTAAAAATAATGCGGAGGGACTCACGTGGACCCAAGCCATAGACAGCCCGTATCGCTTGTTATTATACACTGTTTCAAATAAACGAGAAATAAACCTGTCATGAAGGGTCGCTTATTAAATCTCATAGAATGCGCTCACAATTGCTACGATAATAAAGACCACGTCCATCGCAAATATGAAGCGTCCGCGTGTTTTCTTGGGAGTCGCAAAGCACGTAGCCACGCTGCGGCACACGTGTTCTGAAAAGGTTCATATTATTTCATTTCATTTTCAAACGGCTATAGAAATTTTCTTGTGATTTCTCACCTGATAGAAAACTCTGATTTTTCACTCTTAATTTGGGTAGTTTTAGTGGTACTATGAATAAGAGTAATATCTTTAGTTATACTCTCTTAGTATCCTAGCTACCGTTCCCATCACGAAAATACTACAAGACATTCAGTATTATGTAAATTATTTACATATTTCATTTTATATACCATATTTGTATAATTATATTATGTATAACCTAACGTGTAACACAAGTTTAAAGTCTGATCTAATTTATCATTTGGTACAATTTTATTATATAACTCAGATAATTAGATACTATAATCAAAATAGTCGAAACGGATAATATACGATCATTTAAATGAACAAAATTTTCAACAATATTGGCTTAGCACGACCACGGCGCTTTTATAACTTTGCAATATTTTTAATACCTCTCAAGAGGACTATTGACCTTAATTAATATTCTTAGTAGGTAATTCTCGTAATGTAAAATCAAAATCAAAATCAAAATTTTCATTCAACGGTTTGAACCGAGTTCAACGATTTTCAAAGATTTAATTTGTATTTAAAGTATTTGTAGGTTGGTTTAATGTATTTTGTCTCTGGTTCATATTATAAGGAATTGGTTGGATGGGCTATTAGTTACGAGAAAACAGTAGTAACATATTTTTTAATAGCAACAGAAGGTTTATATAACCGTGTGAATCTATCAGAGCCAGAGTATTTTCTTCTAAGCTGATGTAAGCTCACTTGAGTTATAGTTACAGCAGCTAGGTTATGGAATACGTAGGTCTTTTTTATGTGAGAAGGTGGCAAACGAGCTGTTCACCTGATATTAAGCGATCACCGCATTCCATTGCCATTTGCAACACCCGAAGGGTGGCAGATGCGTGGCCATCTTATAATAATGTGTGCTAAATCACCAGAAGAAACACAGAAGAAACACTTCCATTTAACGCCGATCTTCTGTGAAGTTGTGGTACTTACCCGGATGGACCTGCCCATTCGTGCAAGAGAGAAGATTAGCATGGCCATATCATAGTTACATATATAGTATAGAATAACTCATTTTGCACTAAGATTACTTAGCGTAAGAGTTGCAGTTTAAATTTTGTTTCATGTATTACGTATGGGTAAATGCGTAAACAACGTAATAATCTTAATATCCTATAACTAATAATCTCATCTTTATTATTTTTCTATTATCTGATCGGAGTTCCAATCGACGATTGCATGACTAATTTTTATTGATTCGTTCAAAAGTACCCTCTAATTAGCCATCTTGTTGGACAGAACGAATACAAAAGTAACGTGCTCTGTTCACTTTATGTATAAGATCTATTATTACATTGTTTATGTGTAATATTGTGTGTCTTCTACAAAATGTATGTTATGTATTCAAACAAAATCGTTTAATTATATCAGTCAACCAGAAGTACGGTGCAACGGATTTCTAATTATGTTTCTGGGTGCAATTTTATTTCAGTTCAAACTTCGTAATCAGCATACGAGAATAAATCATAACCCGGTAAAAACTGTGTGGAAGATATTATGCGCAACTTTTGATAAAAGCCATGCTATTTCAAATTCAAATGTGAATTACGAAACTTCCAGCTTTGTGCGACGTCGCGCGGCATTTTGTAAGTGAAAAATTATTTTAATTTCGCAGCAACTGTTTTGTGTACTGAAAAGGCTAGAATGGCTTCTGTACTGCTCTCGCAAAGGTCGGCGGCGAAACGAAAAGTATTTTTTTTATTGCGCCACTTTTATTGAATGCGTTTGGAGCGCGACTGTACTTTGGACTTATTAAAGTTTCTCCTGCTCTGAAACATTTTAAAACGGATTACGCTATGAAAGTGTCTAACGATTTGTATGAGCTAGGACTTCTGAGAGTTGCGAAACCCTGACACGTCTTTCGGCATAGGGTAGAAACAATGTTATGTTTTCTTTAAAGAGAAAAATGAATAGTCGACGATCAGAAACGTATAAACGATATAATTTTCAGTCACACAATTCATTCATCATCATACTAAGAAAAACTATAATAAAAGCTTTCTGGTTCGTTATTTAAACCAAACTGTTTTGTTTACAATTTCTGAACAGGACAAAAGATACGAATGTTTTTAACAATTCTTGTTCGAGGTTCCTGTCTTAGTTGAGCTACGAGCAATTTAGTTCCAATTAGTGATAGAGTGTAAAATGACTCCGTAAAATAGATTTAAGCAACAAAGATATATACGTAGTGAACCCTATATAGGTAGTGAACCCTTTGTAGGTCATAAGCAAAATTATTAAAACTTGAAGAACAAAACTTGACTTAAACACAGCGTGAAATAAATAAAGCGTTTTCAATTTAAATTCAGGGAATACCTACGACTATTTACGTTGCGATTAGGTTTTCGTGGAACTTAATCCTAAATTAACTTAAACTGCATGCGGGACATCAACACGTAAAATTAAAAGAAAACATGACCTCGATGAGCAAAGATTCCTTCAGGGATTCCTTTGAAAAAGGATTTTCAAATGTTTTCGGAATTAAATTAACTGAAAATTTGAATTTTATCTTCCATTAAACAGTATTTTACAAAAAATTAACTGGGTAGCTACAACGGTGAGATATCCCTGTGTATCTACGGTTCGGTATCAATACCTATATTGTGTAAATTTTATTGGACATGAGGAAATTATAAAAACATTGCAGCAGTATAATTCCAATCGGCATCCTCTCAAGCGTAAAACGATAAGCAAATAGGATACACTTGACGTATATTTTCTTGTGTTACATGTTTGTTACATTTATAACGAATTGCACTTTTAAAAAAGGCAAGAAGATCAAGTAAATCCATTATTATTGATATCTTCTTAGCCCAATTTCGATGACAGTAAAAGTGACAACAATGATCAGGTTACTCAAAAGTTCAAAGCACAAAGATACAGAATCATACTAAACGTAACTTGGGTAAGGAAATAAAATGTGAATTGAGATATTGAAAAGTTAGTGCAGAGCGTTAGTAATGCCAAAATCTGTTATTAAATGCCATTACATAAAACTTGTGAATGTAGATTATAAAAACACGGAAATACTTGTGTAAAAAATAGATTTTTTAATTTTTTAATAAAATTATATTTTACCATTACATCTACACCAGTTATAACTATAAACAAACATTGAAGGAGTTCAAAAGAAATTTTCATTTATATTCTATTCCATTGTATTATTCAAAGGAATATTTAAAATAAAGTTCTCCAACACTGCAATAATAGTAAATCTACATATTCCAAGCGAGCTATCGAAAATGCTACGCCAAATTACGAAATATGTGAAAATATATCATCGTTTAATAACTATAAGCTCAGGTGTGCCAGGTACGCTTGGAAGTTGTGAGGTTTAAAGCACCAATGCTTTATAAATAATTTATAAAGCATATAGATTAATTTGCAAGAAACTCTTATTCAAGACTATTGCTTTTCATTATTGTTCAGTTCAATCCCTTTTGTGTGACATTTAGATGCTTATTAGAATTTATTGATTGAGTATCGTGGAGTACTGGTGTATCGTGGAATTTTGTGTTTTTGTTTTATTTTTTTCTTACTCTAAAATGAACAGTGCTTTACTACCATCTCGCCAAGTTGTCATAGATACATCTTCTTCTTCCTCCTGCGGTTATCCCACAAGTTAAACAGTAACACATAATAAGGTCCCATCTGGGAGCAGATCCAATAAACAACAATGCATTATAGCGGTAACGTTTTAGACAGTAACTGCTTAATAAATCTAGTTAGAGTGAAATAAATTAGATTATACACATACCGTACCTCACACTGAGCGTTCCCAGCTACAAGTTACAAATATGTTAGCAGCATTACGGATTCGCCGAGTTAACGGATTAAGTTCTTGGTGAACAGCACGAACTTTGCGGAACCCCGTCGAATTCTTGTCGATTCAGTAATAACAGTAAGCTTTAAACTCAACAGCAGGAAATATCTTCCAGGTTGGCTTCAATGACATTTTAATTGGCATATAATTAAAGTATGGGATTTTATTTAATGTTTTTTTAGAGATATTAATGAAGAAAGCACTCCTTTTTCAGAGAGCGAAAATAAGACACTAATGTAGTTAATGAAGTCCCATAAAATGTACACCTGAAAGTCGAAGCCTTCGTAAATATGGAATTTGAAAGGTTCGCTATCGATCAGCAAATCCTCAACACACAAAAAAGTAATTAAGCATAAAAAATCAAAATCAAAATTGACATTCTTTGAAATACGATTAGTTAAATTAAAGGCGAATAATAATATTACCTATTTCATCATCATTTCAGCCTATTTGAGTCCACCGCTGAACATAGGCCGCCCCCACAGACTGCCACGAAGCACGATTCTGAGCCACCTGCATCCATCTAATTCCCGCATACTTTGCACTGGTCACTCCATGTAGTTGGTAGTTGTCCCTCATTGCGATGGCCAGTACGAGACTGCCACTCGAGAACCTTTCTTCACCAACGGTTATCGGTTCTACGAGCTATATGGCCGGCCCATCGCCACTTCAGCTTACTAACCTTCTGAGCTATGTCGGATACCTTTATACTAGTGTGGATGTCTTCGTTGCGAACTGTATCATAGAGAAATACCGAGCATAACCCGCTCCATAGCTCGCTGAGCGACTTTGAGCTTCTTATTTACTTAATATTTATTCCCCATTTATTTCCGCCATTCTACATGATTTCTCTTTTAAACATTTCATGATTGTGGACGATTTGTCACAAATTTAATAGTTGAGGTTAAGCGTTGATGGTATTTACAATGTACTACGTGTCGCTTCAATAGTCTTAGTGCGGTATATGGATCTAGTGAATGGGGAGTAGCAATTCAGAGCTACTCAGTATTGTCCGCTTGTACGCATGGAGGAATGCATTTATTTAATAGAGTCCATGACTGCCTTCTATTAGTAATTAAGGTTATATACGAAAAATCGCTGATATTTATTAGTGAATATGATCATATTAAATTCGTTTTATAACTTAATTATAAAGAGACAATATTGTGCATTTTGTAGACAGTTAATTCAACTAACTTTATTCAATATAGAAACATTACACTTCTTCTTCTTTGCGTGTCGATGACAAATTAGATTTTTCCGGCCCAGAACTTGGCCACTTCGACTGCACAGTTCGTGGCGTCCATCAAATCCTGCTGCAAACTGGAAGGGCGGGCAGGACAGGACACCAGATGAGCCATGGATTGCACACACACAATCTATGTCTTGGCTCCCCGAGAGTCCCCACCTAACCATATTTTCTTTGCTTCGGCCAGCCTGAGTCCGAAGTCTATTTAAAGACTTCCAGATTGGCCATGGCAATCTGTGCCCAGGCGGAAGACTCTCGGAAAGCGGGACAAAGGGGTCCGGAATCAGCGTTTCAGCACGCCACAATCTACATCGACGTATTTTAAAAAAACTTTTTCGGATTTTCAGTCTTTGTCATTATGATTACACTTACTTATCGATTGTCAAAAATCACTAACGCTTTTGGAAAAGAGCCGATGACCTTTGAAGAGCCAGTGAAAGAAACTCAACGGGACAATTTTTTTTAACAATATTTAACAAAACAAAGAACAAACATGTATAAAATATATTAAATTCCACTTGGAAGTGGTCAACTTAAGGTTGTGATCGAACTTATTACTTTTAATAAGTTCGATCACGTATCTTTATATGTCGGATCAAATTTCAGAAGGCCACCCTGATCTAACAAGTATGTATAATTTTCATTAAATGAATATTTTTCCTAATATGTTGAATGATAATTTCGATTAAATTCCTTGACCTCAATATATTTTATTGAAAAAATTATAGGGAAAAAATGTAAGCAAAAGTTTTATCAGAATAACTTTCGAAATTGAAGGAAAATTCCTTACGGTAATCCATAAAAAGAAAACATATTTTTTCAGTTATGCACGTTTTCTTTCTTACAACTTACTTTTATTTAATTATAATTATAAAGTTCAATTACATACCATGCTAGTCAAGGATAGTGTAGCTTAGTAATAAATTGTAGTTTAATATTCGTGAAAGCTACTAAACATTACGAAATAATAATTTTGACAATACGACACTCAAGTGTCGATAATAATCTTAAAAACTCTATGATATACAAATATACAATAACAGATAATTTCCCCATAGTTATTAATCGCAAACATTATATATTTCTATTGTTGAATTGATTCCACTTCTTGTAGCTTTCTCGTTTTAATTACACACGAATGAACAGGTTTTAATTATATAAGCTAAATCGGAACAAATAGAATTTAAAGATACTCGTTAATTAGAATGCATTAAAAAGGAGATTACACGCTCTACGTTTATTTTATAATGAACTCAAAAGGGGATTATACACCCAACGTGCTTAAATTAAACTCAGCTCTTTGAAATGCTCCTTTGTAGAAGACAGGATTATGCAGTGAATTACCAACTAAAAAGTGGTAGAAATTTAATTTCGCATATTTATATAAATGCAAATGGAAAATAGTCAAGCCTTTATTTATTTATTCTTATCATAGTCGTAATTTGGCATGTTTTCACATGCATAGACGTATATTTAATAACTGGTCGAAGTTTTAATAATTCCAAGTCCACCTTAATTTTTTTTATTATTTTCGCCGGTTTGCAGCCGTCCTATCTAATGAGACAGGACAGCACTGAATGCAGTGAGCGTTATAATTACATATATTGTTGTTATTCAAGATATATACAGCGTGTCTTTACAATCGCGACAATAAATGAACACACATATAAAGGATAACTTTCTAAAATTGTATTAAACATTTACATTCCTTAAACATCAATATTTACAGAGTTATTAAATTTTACAAAATAAAGAATTTTAGAACACCCTTACGTATAAAACTGTCGTAAAGTTCATTTGTAAAGGTCACAAAGCATATGAATGGGTTGAATGAATTTAAAAGAGACAAAACAACTGTTGGAAGGAGAGGCTTGTAATGTGACGCTGTGGCAACGAATGAAAAAGTCTCTGAATGTTTGAATCAGTCAGTTGTAGTTGTATAGGTGTTACAAATTTTGTTTCTTTTTTACTTAATTAGTTTGTTTGAAAAATATTTTTTTTATTATGGATTTTTTAACGTTAATATTTTTTTATGATTATTGGCAAGTAGCGTTAGATGTGTGTTCATTTATTGTCGCGATGGTAAAGACACGCTGTATAATCTTGTTATACAAGTGCTAGATAATTTAATTAGCATTTGTGGGATGCGAAAAAAACGACTTAATGATACCTAATACTACTTTCATACCTTAGTGTTACTTTATAAGGTTAAATTTACTCATCAAAACTTTTTATCAACTCCAATCGTGATAAAGCGGCTGAGTCAAAAATTCACTAAGAGAAATGATTAACGCTGAATTCATTCTGTCAAAATAAAAATTAAAACAAAATAATTAAAAATTCGATAAGCGTCATTATTATTATATTTTAATCATTATACCATTGCATTCGAACCCATATATATTGCTTTGTTATTAGCTTTCTAACACCATGCTAATAAGCCCTCTTCCCTCGCAACTTGTGAATATAAGCGAAGACACGGGAAATGATTTATATAACTTTATTTTCCCGCCAATGGTATTACAAAGGAGGGCCATTTCGCTGATTGGATAGGTAATCCAATATTTTATTTACATATAAGCGAATATGTAAATAAAATATTGGATTGTTTGTAATATCCCAATTCTCGTACACCTTTGTTCGGTAAAAGTCCTTTTATTAAAACAATGGCGCGACAAGTAAACGTTTAAGTAATAGGAAATTGCTTTATTAAACTGGCCAATAATATTTTTGGCATAGGCAAGGGATAGGTTATGTGATACATCTTGTTGACAGCCGAAAAATACCATGGTATACCACCAAAAATACCATCTGCTTCTTGCTGCTTCATTTATAACAGATAGAATGACATCTCCTTTAGTGTGCACAACATTTGTATAAGTTTATGGGACTTTACATACCTGCTGGCCTAGAAAAGGGAAGGTTAATACGATAACAGCTAAAATATTGTGTAAATTGTATCATACCCCATTCATTAAGGGCTTACATATTTTCTATTTACGTCTGTCAGAAAACATTTGATTGAAACGTTTTTAAGAGCCGTGATAGCTCAGTGTCCGGGCGCTCGCCTTTAATTCAATGTACTCGAGCAACCTGAGTTCGATCCCCGGTGCCGGCACCAATGAAGTTTTTAACTTTAAGTGCTGACTTATCACGTGGTCCGTGGTGAAGGAAAACATCGTGAGAAAACCTGCATATTATCGAAATAATAACAAAAAAAAATTCTAGAAAATATGTGAAGTCCGCCAATCCGCAGTGGGGCAGCGTGGTGGACTATACCATAATACCCTCTGTATAGGGGAGCCGTTTGCCCAGCAGTGGGACATGTACTGTTACTTTACTTTACTTTTACTTAGAAAACATTCAATTAACATGCTCTGTTGTAACTGACGGCGACATAATAAAAAGCATTTGCTCTAACGAAAAGTGCATTTTAATTACTTTAGTTAGGTATAACTCTGCTGTGAAAGCAATCTAATTACTTTGAAACCGTATTTGTGCCTAGCGCGTTTTTTGTTTTAAAACTTTTTACTTCCCCTGAGGTAGAAAAGGTTAAAAGTCGTTAGCGATTGCGGTATTCGAGCGTTAATTTTCTTTAATAATATTTTACATTGCTTTCGGTTTATGTTATGTAGATTTGAAAAAAATAGTCCCAGCTAAGTGTCAAGCCGTTCTCTTTAATTCATATACCTACTAATCGGACACAATTTTACACAACGTTCTCTAGTCCCAAACTAAGCAATGCTTGTACTATGGGTACTATAAAATTGATAAACATACTTTTTGTTTTGTAAGTAAACATATATAATTATATAATTATATACTATAATATATATATGAGTCGTGATAGCCTTTAATTCAATATACTCGAGCAACCTGAGTTCAATCCCGGGTGCCGGCACCAATGAAATTGTTTATTTTAAGTGCCGAATTATCATGTGCTCAGCGGTCAAGGAAGACATCGTGAAGAAACCTGCATATTTTCGAAATAATAAAAAAAAATATTTCGAAGATATGTGAAGTCTGCCAATCCGCAATGGGGCCGCGTGGTTGGACTATGCCCTAATACCCTTTGTACAGAGGAGGCCCTTGCCCAGCAGAGAGACTTGATTTAGGCATCAGCCTACTATAAACAAAAACATATATAAACACCCAGACACGGGAAAAATACAATGTTCCTCAGTACTTTTCCAGTATTTGGGATCGAACCCACATTCTCTGGCGCAAGAGGCAAGTTCACTCCCCAATCGGGTTGTCGAGCAACTTGGGTTCAAAATTAAAATGTTTCAAAATCTTCAGATAAAAAAAACACCACTATTTTCAATAATTGACTTAAATATTTATTGGGTGAAACTCAAAGTAATCATTTTGTTACACGCATTATCTGCGTATGAGAGTAAGAACGCTTATAAACGATTGTTCCCTACAGGTGTTGCAAATGTCAATGGCGGTTATCACTGATAAGTGATGTCAATCAGGTGAAACACCGACTCGTTTGCCACATTCTCACAAAAAAAAAACTACCATTTACTTGCACCACTTTCAAAAGAAACGGCTCAATTATAAAATATATGAATTACAAGTTGACAAAGAAACCGTCTGTCTTATAATGAACCGGAGAGAATACCAACTTCTTAATGTATACTGACAACCTTTAAGCGAACGTATCATATTTGCACACCCTACAAAATGGGTAGAATATAGCGATAAAAATTACTGTGTTGTACACCTCATGCCTAACCTATATTTCGCAAATAAATACATTATTATTATTATGGGGGGATATTCATTTGTTTTCTCTGGTTGGGTTTATAAATAATAAATAAAAGTAAATATATAGATATATATTGCATATATAAAATAAATATTATGGATAAAAATAAACATATATATATATATATATATATATATATATATATATAATATTTATTTATATATATATATATATATAAATAAATATTTTATATAATACATATATAAATAGGACCCAACCAGACGGAAGCCCTCGGCAGGGGAGACCAAACGGCCGAGGGTTAGGGCGAAAGGGAGAGAGAAACCGGCGGACGATGCGGGCGGTATCGAGGAGCACCGCCTTCTGCATTTGAGCCTGGAGCGATCCGTCCCGGAGTCCCAGTCACCTCAGATGTTTAGAGAGGCTGACTGGGATCAACCCATTCGCAGACACGACTATCGGGATAATTTCGGTCGGCACACCACCCCACATGTCGGTCACCTCGTGAGCCAGGTCCAGATACTTCGTCTTCTTATCTGTTTCGGCTTTCACGAGGTTCTCGTCATATGGAATGGTAATGTCGACCAAAAATACCCGCGACTGTGCCCGGTCCATCAACACGATATCAGGTTTGTTCGCGACAATTGTCCTGTCCGTGATGATGGACCGGTCCCAATAGAGCCTGGCGCGGTCATTTTCGAGCACGGCCTCCGGAGAGTACTTATAATACGGCAGTTTCCGTTCCACGAGGCCGTATTTCAGAGCGAGCTCCTGGTGTAGGATTCTGGCTACTAGGTTGTGTCTATGCAGATACTCAGAGTTAGAAAGCATGGAACAACCGGAGATAACATGCCGAAGCGACTCCCCGGGATGGCGACAAGCTCGACAGATGTCGACGGTGCCATCCCTTAGGATGTATCTCCGATAGTTGTTCGTCTTAATAACCTGATCCTGTATCGCACAGACAAAACCTTCGGTTTCCCCAAAGAGGTCACCGAAACGTAGCCAGTTAAGGGAGGCAACAGTATCTACGAAAGGCTCGTGTAGAGCTTTGTAGAACCTCCCGTGGAGCTCTTTCTCCTTCCATACGGCCTCTCGGTCGGAAACGCTCAGTACTCCCGGGTCCTGCCATTGCTCGTTGGCTAAGGATAGAGGGGTAAGTCCTTTATCACAACTAATGACGTCCGTGTAGATTGACTCATCCGATCTCGCCAGAAAGTAGTTACGGAGGCTGCACACCTCGCGATTGTGCATGGTGAGGGCGCTTAAAAAGCCCCTCCCGCCATCCTTCCGCGGAAGGTACAGCCTCATCACTGACGATCTCGGATGATGCATTCTGTGGGACGTCATAGTTGTGCGGACTTTTCGGTCCAGGGCGTTGAGCTCAGTTTGAGTCCACCTGAGTATGCCAAAGGTATACATGAGGGCTGGCATGACCCAGCCGTTAAAAGCACGTGCCTTGTTCCCGCCTGACAAATGGCTATTAAACACCTTTGTCAGGCGTGCAAAAAACACGTCGCGAACTGACTGTTTCATGCCAGCCTCATCGATACACATATTTTGTGACATACCCAGGTATCGGTATGTTTCAGCCTCAGAGAGGGTCCTTATGTTAACGGGCATAGATAAGTCTATGCCCTCCGTATTAGTGACCTTACCCCTTTCGACATGAAGGACCGCACACTTATCCGTCCCGAGCTCCATTTTGATAGAATTGCTGAAATCACAAGTGACTTTAAGCAATTCCATCAAATGGGAGCGATTGGAGGCGAATAACTTGAGGTCATCCATGTAGAAAAGGTGGGTCACTTTTGTCCCTCCTCTCCGAAGCTGAAAATCCTCCCCCCGAGCCCTCCAGTAACACGCTGAGAGGATTCAGGGAGAGGCAAAACCATATTGGACTCAAACAGTCGCCCTGGAAAATACCCCGTCGTATCCTTATCCGGTATTCCGCAGCCGTCATCCGCTCGCCTAGATGACAAAGGATCGTACTCCATTGCCCCATACAGTGCTCGAGGAAGTCTCTTACTGTACAGTCTACTTTGTACAGTTCGAGGACCCTCTTTAGCCATGTATGGGGCACCGAGTCGAATGCCTTTTTGTAGTCTATCCAGGCGGCGGAGAGGTTCCGACGGTTGCGTTTAACCATTTTACCAATAACCACGTCGATGAGAAGCGGTTCCTTGGTTCCACGACCGCCGCCCCGACATCCATTCTGAGTACGAGACATAATCCGATTCACATTAATATGCCGGGTGATTCTCATACTCAGAATAGATGTCAGTGTCTTATAGATGGTAGGTAGACACGTAATGGGGCGGTACTTACTCGGGTCTGTGGTAACCTGATCTTTAGGAACCAAATGAGTGACCCCAGTAGTAAAGAGGCTCGGGAGCGACTTCTGATCGAGAGCCTCTTGGAACTGTCGGGCGAGCACAGCATGACACACCACGAACCCCTTCAGCCAGTAGTGATGCAGCCCGTCGAGTCCCGGACTTTTCCAGTTCGGGGCTCTACGGACTGCCTCAGATACGTCGTCGGATGTTATGACGACGGGGTCCATAGGTGTAATGTCTGCACATTGGCTCGCCACGACTTGTGTCCAAGGGCCCTCACTGTGGTCTACGGGCTCTGACCACAGGCTGCGCCAGAAGGCGACAGTGTCTGCCCGTTCCGGTCCTTGGCCCGTTCCACAACTCACTGGTCGCTCCAAAGATTTGTAGAGCCTCTTTTGGTCACTCTGGAAGAGGCGATTCTGGCTAAACCGCGCCGTCCTCTCGGAATATCTCCGAATCCGCTTCCCCCAAGCAGCGATCCTCTGCTTCAGGTCATCTATGCGCTCCGTTAGTTTTTGCGTAATGTCCGGCTGGGACAAGTTTATGTTGGTCCCAGCGAACGCCATCCTAACGGTGCGCACAATTCTGGGCCTATTATTGCCCGACCTGAAGCTTATCAGCCTGCCGATGATGGCCCTTACCTTTGCGATACGGTCCTCAATTCTTCTTCTCCATGCTGGGATAGTGCTACCTGGTCTGGTAGCACGTCCAGCCTTGGGAAGTTTGGCGCCAACGATTCGGCATACTGCCAGTGCAGCGCCAAAGAGAATTGAGTCCGTATCGCAAAGGTCCCGGCTAGCTTCCAAATAGGTTGCCAGCATCGGGTTAAGAGACCTCACGACAGACAGACTCCGTTCACTTAGGGGTATGCGGGGGAGACGTGGTCGACTCTCGAGAGGCGTTTCGCGCACCTCCAGAATTGCCTCCTCCAATATGCTTCCCATCTGCTCTATTTCTTGGGCGACTATTCCATCATCGCACGAATCTACAGGAGCCGGGGAGTTAACCGCGACCTCCGCATCTGCTTGTAACCCTGCAGGGTCCGCAGCTTGCGGGGCCGTATCCCCAGCCACTACATTTTCATCCGATGAGGGAACAGCCTCACGTCGTAGTCGTTCGAGCTCGGTATCATCAAATATTTTTGAGCGCATGATGTACCGAACTCGGTCTGCCAGGTTTTGCTCGGTGACGGTTATAGATGGCTCCAGCTCAGCAAAAAAAGCGATGCATCCTTGCCCGATACGCAAACCCTCCAGTCTCACTCCCTTTCGCCCTAAGATACGCCCGCATTGCGTTCCTGTTCATTTTTTCAGTCCATTGCAAGCGGCGTATTCCACCAGCGGCGGGTGCCGATTGCTGGATCCGAGAGGACCCTGCCGACACCAAGCCAACTGGTGGGGATGATGGATGCGAGGTACTGCTGGGTGGTCGTGCAGTACCCCGCACTCGGCTGGCGTCCCGCATGCTGCCACGTCCAGCGCCAGCTCCAGACGTGCCCTGGCGGCCCCCAGGCAGCGGCCCTATTCGTATTCTCTGGGAGTCCATCATCCATTATAGTTTGGGGCGTCATTTAACGGAAGACGCCCCCAGACCGGCACCGTTTTCAGTAGTGTGGCCGAACGCACAGACGGGCCTATGCACCCTCATTTATGCCGAGGCACGGTGCAAACACCTACTGGCAAGGCGCTGACTGATTGCGCCGACGCAACAGTTCTGTCACTTGAACTGTTACGCCGGTGGGCGATGGGGTCGTCACATCCCTACGCCTTTTTATTATTATTATTATTATTATTAATTTATTTACCAGATATTGTACATCTCTCATGCCATCTCAACTACCAGCATACAGAGTGCACAACTGAGTGACAATGATTTCTTCGCCAAAATATGTACTTGAAAACTAGCCAATTTGCAATGTTATACTATCTATATATACATGGCTTAAGTACTGTTTGGAGAACTCGTCATACCTAACATTTCATTCTCGGAGAGACTCAATAAACATACTTCTTAAATGTTTACCAATTTTTACGCTTCGCCGATATTTCTTATATCCTCTCTTTTTTTTTTTGATTGGCGATATTCCTTTATAAACGACAAAACCTTAACGAGCGTAAACAAGGAAAAATGTATCATCTCAGGAAATCAGTCAAATGGATTCTTTGAAATACGATTGACACGAAATAACACGATCTTATATAATTTCTTATTTAGACTCCGCCATGTCTACGTAATTTCTAAACAACATGCGTAATGTTCTAAATAACAAACATGCGTAATGCTGACTTATGCCTGTTACTCAAAAGTAACGAGATTCGCTTTACAATACTTCATTATATTATAAAATTAATAACAATTAGGTTCCTACGAGCTAACGATAAGAGCTTTTGTTTTAAAGGAGAAATTCAAAGCATTAAAGTGAAAACTAGCGAGTTTCGAAAACCGTTTGAAAAAAAATGTTTTAATTTAACAGCTACTGCTGTGTGAATGTTGAAATGGCATTGCGCTGTCCCGGCAAAGGCCGGCGATGAAAACGAAGTGTTTCTTATCTTTTATTGTGCCGCTTTTATTGAACGTATATGCAGCGCGATCTGTACTTTGGACTGTTTCAATGTCTTGTTCTTCCTCGCGCATTTTTTTACAAGTCGCTAAACCTCTTAAAAAAAATATACTATTGAAATTATAAGCATGACGTGGTTCACGGGATTGGCTGCATTGTTATTGACCAGCGCTTTGCAGGAGTTGTTAGACACATTTTTACAAGTAAGTAGTTGATGCTGTTGCAAGAATGGGCAGGTAGTACCACGACCGGCGTGAAGTGGAAGTGTTATACCTTTGCGTTTAGTTTGGCTAGTGAGGTAACCGGAGCCCATTTTATTAAAAGGTGCCAACGCATCTGCAACCCCACGGGTGTTAAAAATGTCCATGGGCTACAGTTATCACATCAGTTAATCCTCTCGCTTGCCACCTTCTCACATAAGAAAAAAAAATCTATATTTTTTTTTATGGTAAAAAACAACAAACGAGCAGCAGGCTCACCTGATGGTAAGTGATCACCGCCGCCCATGGACATCTGCAACACCCGAGGGCGTATAAATGCGTTGCCGGCCTTTTTGGGAAAGAGTACGCTATACATAACTTTATGACATTACAGGGTTTTATCAAACCGACGCCACACAAAGTATATTTTATTCCGTCCCACTGCCGGGCAAAGGTCTCCTCTGAAAGAGTATCAGGGTATACTCCACCACGCGGCCCCACTGCGGATTCGCGAACTTCACAAATATCTTCGAAATTTTTTTTTTGTTAAAATTCGAAAATCGTGAGGAACTACATGGTTTCCTCACGATGTTTTCCTTCACCGCTGAACACGTGATAATCCAGCGCTTAAAATAATAATTTATTTGGTGCTGGCACCGGGATTTGAACTCAGGTCACTCGAGTATAACGAATTAAAAGCAAACGCCCAGACAGTGAGCTATCTCGGCTCCAAAAACCTCTTATCAAGCTCTAATATGTGCTGTCTGCACGAAAAAAATATAGGACAAGGTTGGACGCAATTTTAAATTGTTATTAAGTTGTCATTTAGTACTTACTAACGACCCGGCTTCGCACGGGTGCAAGGTTTTACACATATAAACCTTCCTCTTGAATCGTAAACGTATTGTTTTAAATATCTAAGCATACATAAGGACACACAGACAGCGTGAAGACTTTGTTTTATACTATGTAGTGATTACTCGTTTATTTGCTCCTTTTCAAGTTGTAAATGCCGTTTTTTATGCTCTAGTTAATCTACGTCCCACAGAAATAAGTCATGAGCGTAACGAGCCGTGTTTTATTTTAAATGACATTGTTTTCCCGTCAATCGTATTTCAAAGGAGGCCCATTTGGCTGATTGCGTGAGGTAATCTTATATTTTATTTACATTCGCTCACGCTCGTTATTTCAAATTACACCCCCCTTTGTTCGATAAAAGCCCTCTCAACAAATTTGAGTTAATGGCGAGACATAGGAAAATCTTTGGGGGAAAGCACTTACATTCGATTTATTTCTTATGTAAAAATTATATATTGAGTGAGTGATAAAGAGTATGTTAAATAAATATGTCGGGTACACATCTGTATCCGTCAATATCTGTACGCATTTTCTTGTTTTGTATAGGATTGATTGACAATGTAGTTCAGAGAATAAATCACTGTTACAACGAATCTGATTGTAATTTTCAAGGCAGTTTCTTATTCAGTGTTTTAATTTGATAAAGTAAACCTAGCTCGACAATACAGCGGAACGCACGATAGATTCGAAACGTCCACTCAATTCATCGACCGCAAACAAAATAAGCTTTTCTCACTGTTCAACGTTAACCTCAGCCCGTCGACACTTCGTCATAGTCTCTACCGAGCACCGATAGATGGCACTGGCGTTCGATCATGACTCACTCAGACAATTATATTACTTAGCACATACATACGTTTAAATCCTAAAAAAAAGAAAACGATATAAAAAGAATACGAAGTAAAGGGAAATCGGTGACGAAATAATTAATTAAAAATATTTTAACGGCGAACGCGGAGCAAGCCGAATTGGCAATTGCAAGTGAAACTATCTGTTTTGTAGTTAAAAAATATATGATTTCTTTATTGAAATTCATTTGGTGCTTTATATTTGAAGGTAGGAGGAAATGATGCTATTATTTTATTTGTTTTTCGAAGTAAATGGTTTGAGAAATCGTTTTTAATAAAGAGATTCAAAATTCATTATAATTTTTCGATACTCCACGGTCTGTCAATGGGTAGGCAGATTATAACTGAAAATTGTATTACACTCAATTTTTATTTTTATTAATGAACAGCAATTATTGTCTGTACTATAATCATTGCTTTTTCTTATAGCTTATTTCAATGTCTAAATTTCTCTTTTCAATAAAGGCTTATTTTAAACTCTTCAGAGTACTGAAAACAATTTTGTTCGTGTTAAATAATATTATTTCACTTGAAAATTACTGCTAAAATTGAAAAGTCAGTGAGGTGCGTAATTGCTTTTCGCGGATCACCTTTTCTGTTGGCATTTGGTAGAAAATCGTGAAATATTAATACCCGCCCGCAAACGCGATAAAATTATTTACTAATCGTGTTAGCGTCGCTCGCTTACTAGTATTCGACGAATATATTATCGACCAAGTGCAAGCAGGACTCGCACACGAAGGGTTCCGTACCATTATTTATAAAAACGGCAAAAAAATCATGTGTCTGTTGTATCGGAGCCCCATTTCTGTTTTGTTTTTTAGTATTTAAAATCCAGCGCATAGACAGTGAGGTTAGACTACCACGGTTCTATGTATATTTATACTCATTTACATATAGTTGTTTGTTCACAAATTAAGGATGTTTTATGTCACAACTTCAACTGTTGTTCGAATTACTAACTAGGCACAGCTAAACAGTAGACAAGCGTGACGTAGAAGCATTACAATTTCGCGTTTTTTCTGGTGAACGACATAATCGGGCCCATTCGTTTTAAAGGTTGCCAACGCATCAGCAAAGCACTCAGATGTTGGTGTCCATGGGAGGAAACTTCGTTCAGAAGCAAACACTTAACACCATGTGAACTACCATGTCGACTGCCACATTTTTGCGTTACAGAAACCATAGGACTTTTTTTACTTTTAGATTCCTTGGGGGTCAACAAACATTTTAAATTTTAAATCCTAGTGGAATGCGACGTTTTCCATGTTCGAATTTCACTATTACAATTTTTCTCCAGGGTTATGATGTAAATGTCACTTTTGTTAATTTATAGTCGATGAAATTTACATAGCATATTTGTTTATTATTTAGTTAAAATTTAAAGCCAATGAAGAGATTGTTAGTCGTTATGAGTGATTTCATAAGGAATTTTGACGCATATTAAATATAGCATAAAGACACTGTGTTATGAGACATGGCAGTAAAATGTTCATATTGTTTTATGATTTGCCATAACGTCGGTCTCTTCTCGTTATTTGCATGACATTAAAGTCACAATACAACTTTGTCTGTCAACATTTATGAATATTTTGTAGTTAAATGGTTCACGGTATTGAATTCCTTACTATAAATAAGTAATATTCTATATTGTATTATTACGTTAGGCATCATATTGCAAATATGAATCGAAACTCCTTAAAAGTAACCAACCAGACTTAATGCCTAAAGTATAGTAAATTAACGGCCTATACAGGTCTCACTACTGTGCAAGGACTCCACTGTATGGAGGGTATTAGGCACGAAACCCCACTGCAGAGCGGCAGACTACACATACCTTCGAAGTTTTTTTTTTTAAGTCCGCCAATCCGCAGTGGGGCCGCATGGTGGACTATGCCCTGATACCCTCTGTATAGAGGAGGCCTTTGCCCAGCAGTGGAACATGTATACTTTACTTTACTATTTTTTTACTCCGAAAATATGCTGGTTTCCTCACAACGTTATCCTCCACCACCGTGCAAGTGAAGCACTTATAATTGACAATTTCATTGGTTTCAGTTGAACTCATGAAGTTGATTTATGCGCGTGAATGGAATATGATGATTAAGCGAGGTTGCGTTGTATGTAAGATATGAAGGTTTACAATGAAAAAGTGAGATCGCCTAACAACTTCTAGCTATCGCCAACTGTATGATAAAATAAGTCTGCCAATTGAATTTAAGTTCCCGTCATTTTCAAAAATCTTTGTTGTTGTACAAAAATGAAGGGGCAAATGACAAACCCCTTACGTTGACAGGCATGATCCAGAGAAGTTGAGATAGACGCACAAATAAAATAAAATAATAAATAACAAGAGAGTGTATGCGACACATAAATTTGAGACTACTTGTGTAATAAATTATTATGCTGGTCACAAAACTATAATACAATATAAAAAACCTACTTACAAATGTAATAAAATGTACATAAGATATACACATACATACACAGATTATTCAACAATGACAAAAACAAATTTCGCATTTTCCACAAATGGAAATAAATGGTGGCAAGGAATTGAAACATCGCTCACCTGTGAAATAACTCTCGAAGTATCCATTATCGAACGAGATAAGGACCCGTGACAAAATTTATGCTGCCATGCAGCATTTGTCTCAACACTATGGGAAATTACAAATTACAAAATGTTCCTTTGGTGCATAGGGTACGCAGTTTCTCCTGTCAGTTTGTAGATGACGTTTTAGAGCGTGAGTTTTCTAAAGAATCGAGTTATTGAAATTATAAACAACACATTGATAGTTTAAATATTGATGTAGGCATCCGTCTAGGAGCACCGCCTATTTCTTTGTGGCTCTTTAGGGCTCTTGTTTTCATTAACCTTTCTTCTATTTTAGAGCCCTCTGGCTTTTCCCGTAACGGATGATGAAAGACCTGGCTGGGTTTAGTCTTCCGGGAGAGAGGCAAAGCCCTGGTTTGGTATGCTACTTACAAATATGCCTTGGAGGACTCTCATCTGGGGGGTACGGCATCAGAGGCGGCTGAAGAAAGTAAATGGCGCGAATATGACTCTCTTTTTGAACATGTACCCTCTGCTTTTATTTATTTTTAAGTCCGTAGGGTTCCCGTGACGGGCTTGAAATTTGTGATGGATAATTCGGAAAGAATTATGTACTCGGCTTGTTGCGGCTGGCGATAAAAGGGCTGGTTCCTTAACTGTACAAAGGTTATCTTTAGTTAATAGTTATCAATTCAGCAAGGAAATGCAGCTAGCGTTCTACCTTGACAATTAGAGAGAGAGGTTTATTAGATATCGTGTAATTTAGTTATTATTCAATATTGTAAATATTTTTTGTTAAATATATTACGTTTTAATATCAAATGAACTTTCCTTATCAATTCAGATGAATTCATAGTAAAGCATTATTTATATAAATATTTTTTGGAAAACATTAAATTTATATAGTACATAAGAATAATAACATTAAGTCCTGAATTTATATAATAGGGCTAAAACAAAAAACTCTACAATATGTATTGCTTTGTATAGTATCTCCATAGGTTTTCTTTTCTTCTTTGTCTTTGTTTTTTTAACTTTCGTTTTTTGCTAATTAAAAAAAAATGTACATGTGGTTCTATATGCATAAAATCAAAAGACTGGCAACAGAAAATGTCAGCAATATGGTGGCAGAATCAGGGGCGAATGAATGGGATATTAGATTGACGGCTGGAATGGGACCCACTACGGTCGACCCGGCATTAATCGATCTCAAATAGTTTCAGCCTATACATGTACCACTGCTGGGCAAAGGCCTTCTCTGTACAGAGGGTATCAGGGCACAGTCCACCACGCGGCCCCACTGCGGATTGACGGACTTCACGTATCTTCGAAATATGTTTTCTGTTCATGTTTCTTCCCTATTCTAATATCATCTGTATACGCCAAGCGAGCTACCGGATATGCGTGTATGTGAAAATAAATAATTTAATAACTAAAACCTCGGGTGATCTTCAATACATAATTATGTAAGATTCATGTATCAGGTTTAATATATCTATAATCTTTGCATAAAAGTACCGATTATAATGTTTGCATGGATGAGATATCGTTATTTCAAGAATTCAAGGAATAGTTCCTTGGTCAGTGTATTGAATTTAATTGATCTTTAAAGAACTATGTTTATCAATAGATAAATTATTTTCGAAATTATCTATTACCAGAGACTAGTTTTTACATTAAAAACCTAAATCCAAATTGGCTTTAAGTTTTATTAAGAAAATGTTTCAAAATAAAAAAAAATAAAAAATGTAATAATATCACTTTATTGCTTATACATTATATTTGTAAACCAGAATGTTGATCCCTAATCCACTGTGATTTCACTTGACTGGCAGTTGCAACAGCTAGATACAAGCCAGTGTACATAACACATAAATCATATTCTATAAGTTCGTGACACACTGCTTCTTAAGTATATACCACTATAGTGATTCAAAACTTTTCCGCTTGGTGATTTCAGATTTCAGTCCTCAGTTAACTTGAGACAGTTAGCAAAACGACAAAAAAAAAACGTTTCGAAGCTTGATTCGTTGACATATATTTGATTTAATTACAGAAAAATTTAAACAAAAAAATATTAAAAGTAAAACCAAATTTAAGGTATGCGAGTCAAAGTTTGGGTAATTTAACTTGAAAAAATTTCATTAACTTCCCTTAAGTCTAGTGCCTTTATAATGCATTCGTCCGTGTGTCTTACACCAAGACTTTCTTCAAAGCACGATAGAGCTTTTGTTTAACAGGAGATTAGCTTAACTCGCTTTTATAGCTCGTTCAATGTTAGCGCATTATTAATCAAAATGTAGCAAATCTTCAACATCATTGGGAGCCCACTTTATGGATAATATAGTGAACATTGTGGTGACGTTGGATTATCTTTGCGTAACACGATGAAATATTTCATATGAGGATACATATAGGATGTACTTAAAGGCGTTGTTACATTTTTGACACGCTCCGATTTAGGTATTCTAGTAGCAACTCTACCACATAAATGGAATGCATACGAATATATATACTCGTATATATAGTTTCTGTTGCCCTAGAATTACGAAATTTGGCAGAAAACAAGGTTTATAGCACACATAAAGAAAAAAATGTTGAAAAAACAGAAAAAGTTGAAGATGAAGGTAAATTTTGGTACTACCTAGTGCGAAAATCTAAATTTGCCCATATCTTTTTGTGGAGTTGACTTGATTTTTATACAACTAATAGGTATTATATACCTCAGTATCAGGTATATATCAACTTGCTAGATCTACCCGTTCCTGAGAAAATAGCTGGTGATTATTTACCAATTTTATTATAGCGGTATAATGGGTAGGTACGGAACCCTTCGCGTACGAATTCAGGTTGCACTTGACCGGTATATTTTAAATACCTTTTTAAATATGCGATACCTTCCAAATTTTAAATACCTTTCATATATTTCTTATTATTTCTCATCACTTTTTACTGAAAAAAAAAATTCACTATGATTAATGGTTGAACACCTCTTAATGGTAAAGAGCATAAGCTGAATAAAATGAAATGAAAAAGGAATTATGACGTATTCAAAAGGGGATTACACGTTATAAATTACGTTTATTATAAACTGAAAAGTGGATTATACACCCAGCGTGCTTTAATTGTACGCAAGCTCTTAGAAATTTTCCTTTGAATAAGAGAGCGTAAAATTTTTACTTGAGAATGTAGCAAGCGTGCTGGCGGTTCACTTGATGTTAAGTGATAACCGTCGCCCATGGACATTGCATTACCCGCAGTTGCATTGCGACCTTTTGACAAGGGGAGACCCAGTTACCTCACTCACCAGACTAAACGCCCAAGTGTAACACTTCTACTTCACGCCGGTCTTCTGTGAGGTCGTGGTACTTCCCCAGATGGACCTGCCCATTCATGCCACACCGTAGACTGTGTAGAATTACTGTTTGTTAACAGCCGCAAAATTTACATTTCCAATATTTTATTTAGCTCGGAACACCGGACGCCCCAGTTCACTTGAAATATATCCAAAGGAAGAGTTTATAATCTCCTGCCCTTATCGGACGTGAGGTCCGCAAACTATGTGAAACATGTATTAGCGATATTGGCTAGGTATTTTGCGAGCGCATGCCAACACCTACTTACAACAAAGTTATTTATATCGTGAGAGAATTGACCCACGACATTGTTATCGTTAATGCGACGTTCATTTAATTAGCACTCTCTTCTATCATTTCACGTCTAAGTCACGTTCAGATATGAAACTTCCACAATAATATCAGCACTTAAACATTTTACTACGCCCGCAGCCTTCCCGCATCGTGGGACGGATTTCGTTTACTCTTGAATAATTATGCTTCTGTGTGCTGATGGCTCAGTGTCGGGTCGCTCTTTTTATATTCATTATATTCGAACAACCCGAATTAAAATCCCGTTTCCGGCACCAATGAAATGGTTAACTTTAAGGGCTGACTGAGTACCTAATCTCAGTGGTGAAGAAAATTATTGCGAGGAAACCTGCGTATTTTCTAAATGATAAAAAAAGGAAATCTTTCGAAGAAATGCGAGGCCTTGAAATGTGAACTATCCAATCCATTCCAATCCAATCAGCCTTTTGCAGTCCACTGATGGACATAGGCCTCCCCAAGAGTACGCCACAGAGTACGATCTTCCGCTTTCCTCATCCAGTCACTACCAGCGACCTTTCTCAGGTCATCGGTCCACCTGGCAGGGGGACGTCCGAAACTACGTTTTCCGAGACGTGGTCTCCATTCGAGAACCCACATGTGAACTATGTTGTGTTTAAAATATGTTTATTTTGTTTTCAATAAAAAAACAAGGGTACCGCAAAATTTGAGTTATTTAAAATTAAAAGAAATTACCTGTCTATATTAAAGCAAGTTCAATTGGACATATTTAACCGTTAGAACTGACACCTATGCGACGGGGAGTAATTTAAAGCGGGAATCGGAAAAAGATTTCATTACAGTCAAGTCGAGAAGTAGTGTAGAATCTGTAGGAGCATAAGTCAGGCAGGGTGAAAACTCTCTCACTGCAAGGAATGTAAACGTCGGAAGTAGTGACAAAGATCTAGAGGGTACGTTATAGCGTGGTGGCTGGAACGTTAGACTTTGTGTAATATATGTGATGTGCGTATATAACGTTGAATGGGAACTATCAAGCTGTCTGTGTGTCACATTTGTGTCAAAATGTCTCACTGTAGCACCCAGAACATCACAGCTTCAGCTATGCCCTAAATAGCAATAAAAGGATCGGGTGAATCTGACTTTTTCGACAATGTGGCCGGTCTCATTTCAGTTCTATGTCGCATGTTTAGGCAAATAATATACACACGAGGAAATCCGTAGTTTAATGTTAATTAAATAAATCAAAATTTTGTATAATATAAAAAAATAGAATAAACGACAATTTCTGCAAAGATTGAATAAAAGAACTTTATTTTTAAACTGAGGATGGGTAGGACAATATAAAATACTGTTTGAACTTTATATTCTCTACAGTGAAAATGGATACTCTTTATCTTAAAACAATACATTCCATATGACCACTCTAATATTACATTAGCTTTTGAAATTTACTTCGGGTAAACTCCACTGCGTTGGCTTTTTGGAAGGATTTAGATGACGATTGATTATTATCTATTGAAAATGGAACCTTTACCGCTATGAACGAACTAAATTTGATAACCGACACTATTAACTCGCCTTCAATCCCGGCGTGACGAGTCATTTAAGTTTAATGCGCGTTTCCACGGCGCGTTACGCGTCTCCATTGCCTCGCATGCGTGTAACGGCCGCATTTTACTTCGGGCATAAAGTTGTCGCGGGATAACACGAGAACTTTACGAGATCGCAATAACTTCGGCGATGGCGTAGTCGACAAATTAGAATGCTCTACGCGCCGACCATAAAAAAGAGCTCCCACAAGCCGTAAAGTAAGAGATGACTTTGGAAGTAATCGACAATTGGGATTGTACCCTTCAATAGTGAAACAATAGTGATGGGAAAATTGTGATTGTTCAAGTAAACGGTAACGAGCACATATGGGCATATTATATTCTATTATTGTCTATTAGTGGACATAAGAAAATATATTTTACAGCTGCTATAACTGCTGACGCACAAATACGCTGTCTACATTGGTAAAGTCTCATGGGTACTCACTGAACAGCAGCGCGAATTAAAAAAGTGTTTCGTCTAACGAGCAATTTCTCGGGTGTTTTGAGAAGACAGCCTTTCATGACCTTCAAACTGAGGTCAAACCTACAACTGGGTAGGTTTGCTTCGAGTTCTTATTATAGTAGCGTGAAGCGAAGCAACAGTGAAAATAATTGAGTTCCTTTGAGGGGAAAAACTATTCTGTACACACTAAATGTCGGGGTACAACGAACGTGAAATGACGTCATCGACGGGTTTTCCGGTTCATTTGGCCCGGGCCGTTTAACGGCTGCGGTTTACCGTCGGCAGTAAAGCTGACAGATGCGGCGTAACTACTGCAAGCTATAGCTGAAATAGTCTACCGCTAGAAAACTTACACTTGATTACTTACAACTGGCACAACATCTTTTCGCGATACTCGCCGGATTGAATCCCAGTGCCGTGCACCAATATGCTATCCGTCACAAATCAGTTACAGAGTACGTTAACGATACCTTCATCACACTTATCCGAGAGCATCATGTAGGAAAAATCTTAAGTCACATGCACACTCCTTTTAATTTCTGTTTAACAGTGTAAGGTAAGGGAAAGCATGTAATTCGTACACACTCTTCGATCTTTGTGACTCTCCAATACCAAACTGACAGTATTTCAAGACAGTGATCATTCTCTCTTTGAAACAATGACGATTAGTGTAATTGGACAAGGATGGTTATAAAATAGCTTTAACGATGAATGGCGGTTGTAATATTAGCAGGTGTCTAAATCAGCTAATCAACCATTTTACTGTTATCGAGTTCTTACTACGATGTCAAAAGACAATTTAAAAAGAGGATGTTACACACGAATAATTTTCAGAACAAAAAGAATAACAGACAATTTCTATTTGTTAGAGGCTACAAAATTAAAATTTAGTTTTTTCGTAGTAGAATTAGAAGAAGGTGCTATCCAAAATTATATAAATAATTAGTTAATAAGAAACTCGAGCTAAACGTCCACGTATACATTCGAGACTCCCTCCGTCCCTATTAATTTTAATTGCACTCGCTTGTTCCCTCTTAAAAGCCTACTTTACCTATGTTATCGTTACCTTTAGTACATACATATCGTTACGATAGGGAGTTGACGCCTTGAATGTCAACGACCTGTCTTGACAGTATTGAATGACGTACTTGATTATTTTAAAATTATTAGTTCAGAGACCAGAAATTCGGGCCTAAATTCCAAAAAATTATATGCTATAAAATGATCGAAATTTAACTCGCTTCTAGAGCGTTTTAGACGAAAAGATAATCGAAATTCGGCCTATAAAAGGAGCACGCAGCTCGCTATGCGAGCAGTTCCGTAGAGGAACTCGAAGAGGAAGGAAGAATGTGGAGGGCCCAAAACCCGTGGGTGCGGCTAGCCCACGGACACTGCGCTCAATGAAGCTATAATAGTCTCAGTACTGAAAGCACGGACTTTTCGCCCGATAGGAACGCCAGCAATGCTGGACGAAGAGAAAGCCGAATGCCTAGCTGACAGCCTAGAGGCCCAATGCTCCCTCAGCTTGCTTCCGACCCACACCGATCACCTCCGTAAGGTGAACGAAGAGGTCGAAAGGAAAGCATCGGAACCACTCCGGGATCCCGTTCCCCCGGTCACGTGTTCGGAACTTGCAGAAACAATAAACAAACTGCGCCCACGCAAAGCGCCTGGCTCAGATGGTATCACCAATAAGGTGACCAAACTTCTCCCTACTAGCATCCTTCAGATACTAGTCTTAATTTACAACGCGGCTATAACCGAAGGCTTCTTCCCGTCCGAGTGGAAAGAAGCTGACGTAATAGGGTTCCTCAAACCCCACAAACCCGCGACCCTCCCAACCTCTTATCGTCCAATAAGTCTTCTCAAAACATTTGGGAAGATCTTTGAAAGACTAATATTAGCCCGACTAAGATCCCTTATGGACGCCAAAGGGCTCCCCATCCCTGAACAGTTTGCCTTTAGAGCCAAACATTCTTGTACCAACAATGAGTCAAAGATGTAGAACTTGCCCTATTTGCCGACGACACCTGTCTCTATACAGCAGGCAGAATATCCGAAATTATCCATCGACGCCTCCAAGCTGCAGCCATCACCATCGGTGACTGGTTTCGGCAATGGAGGATCGAAATCAATCCCGCCAAGAGCGCGGCCGTCCTTTTTTCGCATAAAAACGTAGATAAACCACCCCCCGTTAAACTCATGGATAGTCCGGTACCATGGGTGAACAAAGTTAAATATTTAGGTGTCGTCCTTGACTCCCAACTTAGATTCAACCAGCACGTGACTCGGGTCAAGAACCGGGCGGCCTTCGTACTCGGTCGCCTCCATCCGCTCCTCAACAAAACGTCTAAAATGTCCCTTCGGAACAAGGTGACTCTATATAAGGCAGTAGTTCGCCCTATCATGACGTACGCGAGTCCAGTTTTCGCACACATTGCTCCGAAGCAAATACACCGGCTTCAGGTCATCCAAAATCGATTTTGCGCAGAGCCACGGGAGCACCCTGGTACATGCGCAATATCGACCTTCATGTC
Source organism: Iphiclides podalirius (assembly GCA_933534255.1). Classification (NCBI taxonomy): domain Eukaryota; kingdom Metazoa; phylum Arthropoda; class Insecta; order Lepidoptera; family Papilionidae; genus Iphiclides; species Iphiclides podalirius. Next base: position 224,990 of record OW152816.1, on the reverse strand, counting down.
GATTTAGAGTTGCCCACCATCGCTCAATTCCTGAAGTCGGCGTCGCGCCGATACTTCGATTCCGCCGCCGCGCATCCCAACCCGCTAATCGTAGGTGCCGCCACCTACAGACCCCTGCCGCTAGGTACGTTCCGCCGCAATCACCGTAGACCGCGACACGTTCTCGATTTCCCTGACGATGAGACGACTATCGCCATCGAAAGGATTAAAAAACTTCGCAAACACACCAACACAAACCGCACTCGCCGGCGAGTGCGGCAAACATATACTAGGTTCCGCCACGTACCTGGCAGGTTCTCCCCAGTTCAAGATAGAAGCGTTGCTGGGAGTTTCTTCCGCCACTTCTTCTCCCAGCGCCAACGCTTTTTACGAAGTGATAGTAATGATAGCTCTAGAGATCCCCCCAGTCAGATAACAGCTACCGATCGATCCGAAGTCCGGCCCTCTCGGGCACCCTCGAATCGGAATGCTAAACGCGTGTTGAGTGACAGCCCAAGCCGAGGTCCCCTCTCGGGGACCCTTGAGCCTGATCACTCCATGGAGCCCCCGCCAAAGCGCCCTAAGAGCTAGGCGGCCTCCCAAACCGGTTAGAAATTAAATAGCGTGACAGCCCGAGCCGAGGTTCCTCCGGAAGCCCTCGAGCTTAGTCACCATAACGCGTAATAGTAAATACGCGAGGTTCAGGTTAGGCGCCTCGAGCGCCCGGCCACCTCAAGTCCGTCGGATCTGTAAAGGCCCCTAAGGCCAACAGTGGCTCATCAAGCCCAAAAAAAAAATTTATCTACACATTAAGTTTCATATTGGAGTAAAGTGCAGATTAGCACTAAAAGTATCAATTAGGTTTAGAAAAAGTGAAATTTCTCTAGTTTTGAAATATTCATTGTATAAATGTTATTTACGATAGTGTGTTTTCAGTAAAAAAAAGCAAACAAGATGGCGACAAACATTGCTAAAAACTAAACAAAAACAAAGAATATACATAAGACGTGTAGGTTTTCGCGCAAGAAGGTTATGGACTCCTTAGCTTAGTAGCTCGAGCGGTTCGCTTAAAATCAACAATTTTATTGAGCCCGCACCGTGTATCGAACACAGGTTGATCAAGTATATTGTATTTAAAGCTAGAACCCGCACAATGAGCATTTACGGCACAATTACGGCAAATTTTATCGCAGTGGGTTACTGTAAATCTATAAGTTTATATAATGTAAAAGTCACTGTTGATATCATCAATATCATACATGTGAATGATTAAGAGTAACTCTTCTAGATACTGATACCACAATGTTCACAATATTTAAGAATTTTATGATATCCATATAAGAAAATGATCATATAATTTATTATTACTGTACTTCTGTATTTATTTCTACATTGATATTTCAAAGCTTTCATCACAAATGAGTAAAATAACATATTTAACAAAATTATGAGTTTATATAACCTTAGGAGATTGAAGTAAATTGTGTACAATATCTTTTGTTTGATACACACACTGTGGTGTACAATATCTATGATTTATTAAACTACTAAGTTATACCCTAAGCATTTGCTAGCTTCGCTTGTCGAAGTAAGACAATGAATAGTTCAAATATTATACAAAAAAAAATTTCGTAGACTCCTACTAAAGCAATTTATAAATAAACGCTACACAGTCACCGAACTCTGTCGTAAAAGAAATACGGAACAAGATTAATCAAGACAATTTTTACGAGCGACTTGAGCTTACTGAAGTTATGACTTCACGGTCGTGTACCAAAAAAAGCCGACTGCTACTCTTTATACATAACGAGATTGAAGAAGTTGTAAACCAATTTTTTTATTACTTACTCTTAAACATTAGCAGTTTTCTTCCCCAGACAGCTTCCCGTTAATGAAAATTGAATTTAAATGAAAGTATTTAGCCGTGATAGCTCAGTGTCCGGGCGCTCGGGTGCCTTTAATTCAATACACTCGAGCAACCTTAGTTCGATCCCCGGTGCCGGTACTAATGAAGTTTTTAACTTTAAGTGCTGACTTATCACGTGCTCCGCGGTGAAGGAAAACATCGTGAGGAAACCTGCATATTTTCGAAATAATAACAAAAAAATATATATGTATTTCGAAGGTATGTGAAGTTCGCCCATCCGCATAGGGGTCGCGTGGTGGACTATGCCCTGATACCCTCTGTATAGAGGAGGCCTTTGCCTAGCAGTGGGGCATGTATAAGCCGTTACTTTACTTTTATTTACGTTATCAGGGATACAACTATGAAAACTGCGCACGCATTGTTTCACATAAACACAGTTATGCTATGAAAAACGCAGACACTTCTCAAAACAAAACTGTTTGTAAAAAGTCTACAAAAATTTATTCCTGCGTTCATATTTACAAGAGTGATTACTTTTGATGTCAGTCAAAAGGCGGCAAAATGTCACCGTTCAATAATACCATAACCAAGTGATTGGTTAACAGAGTCTCTAATTTCCTTGCAAACTAAACAACCAATTAGAAAGGTTCGCAAACTAATTACAGTTTGATACAAACGCCGAAGTACACGCAATTTGAACTCGGCACGGCGCATACAATTTGTTGTGTAGTCCTGTTATTGACTCGGTTAAAGTTCTTGCGACAACGGTTTGCAAATATTGAACCGAATTAAAATACGGGGTTGATTACATGCGGGGGTCGGAGGGCCTGCGGTTTCGTTCGCCTAATGGAGTTCTGTACTTCTATGTTAAACCTTCACTCTTTCTTTGGACGCCTTTTTGAACACGCGGCAAATGAGCAATTGCACGAGTTCATTAATTTGGAGCCACTTTTTGGTTTATGAGGTTGCTAATTTACATTGCTCGATGAAAATTTCTGGTCATCCATAAACGGTTGTTCCAACTCAGTGTGTATTTAATGTCTAGGATTTAGAGGTGGAAAGTTACAATAACATTATTGAGACTTTTCACCACGCACGTGTTTTTATTAGAATAGGTAGGAGTATCCAAAAAAAATTAATAGTATCAATATTTTAAAAATATTACATTTTATTTTTATACTCACCGGACTCGTGAAATAGTACAAAGACAATTTTTCAAATATCTCGCTTTGTATTTATTTTATAAATTGATTTTCAGGAGATTCCTACGTATCTCCGGAGCCCAAGATCCAATACCCATATAATTAATATGGGGCCACGTGGGAAGCACCAGCTTTCAAATAAAAAAAAGAATCATCAAAATCGATTCACTCAGTCGACAGTACTGAGGTAACAAACATAATTGAGAGAGAACCTCCTCAGTTTTTTAAGTTGGTTGAAAAGTAAAGCGTACAAAAGTTCTTATCATTCTCTACGTGAGTGACGTTAATTTATAGCCGACAGTTTTAATTTCCGATCTTTATTAACTACCAATAAACGACGACGTTTTATTTTCACTCGGAAGTAAAATAAGAATAACATACTACTAGTATGTTTTTTTATCTTTACAAAAAACGTTGAGCACACTAAGATAACATTATTCTCTGCTGTGAGGACTGTTTACAAACATAAATTTCACGTGGACAAACACCCAGATGCGAAACAACTATCTGTCGGTCGCACAAATAGTTGTCCCGTGTGAGACTCGAACCCTCGACCCCTAACGCCGAAGCCAATACCTTGGCAACTTGGTAGCTTGGAAGGTAATACCTTGGTATATTTTGTGTAGCAATGGGTTTTCCAGTAACTCCTAGTTTTGCTGAACTATTCATGTAATACTTAGAAGAGAAAATCCTTCATATTATTGCTCCTGATTAAAAAAGACTTTATTAAATTTTCAATTAAAACAACTGATACCAACATATACAGAACAGATAACAACATATTTATAAAATGTGACTTCTCACAGAAATCCTTGCTAGTTATCTTCCATAGATCACTCTGCACTTAAGTAACACATGAAAATATAATATAAATAGTGGAATACAAGAGGATATGTCCCTCTCAGTCAGATTATTATCTCGATGGCTGTCAGATATTTTAATAACCCCATCAGCTTTCCAGTTTCTTATCTTCCCACTTACGTGACTTAAAGGGCCGTGGCAATTTGACGGCGGAGCGCTCTCCATTAAGCGCTTAACGTGCTTGGAGGAGCAAAAGGGGACTTAACTTCGGCTATAAGATCGAAAAAAGATGCATAGATTGAGACAGCACACAACTTCATCTATTTTCAGTGTCATAAAACAATACCTTGAACTTTTATACACTGTACATTTATTCTTGTTTTTGCCATTCCCAAAAATAAAGAATTTCGATAATTTTTCAACTTTTCCTTGATTTTATGTACCAGCCTCACTTTTATGCGATATGCAAAAGAACCTACTTCTCTCTCGTTTCTTCTATGATGGAGAAACTTCATTACTAAATGGTGGTAGATTTAAAAAAATAATGACTATCGAAAGATGAAATATAAATGTTGATATGTGTTTGATAGATGAGATGTATGTTTCTTACGTCGCTGAATGAATGATTTCAATTTTGATTTCGATTTGATTTGAACCTTTCTTTCGTTGGAGTTTAACACTCACATAAAACATGTATTTTTCTATTGTTACTAATATGATATTAAGGCAGAAGATTAATAATTGAATTTAAAAAATTCTGGTTAAGTTAGGACTTGAAAAGTTAAAAAAAAATTATAACCAACTATTTTGTACAAAGGCAGTGAAATTTTCCTATAATTGTTAGCTATACTTTGTTTTATCGAGCTAAGCAGGTAGAAATATAAATACTTTTACCAAATCACCGTACTTTCACTTTGCACAACAATAACACTGGTATAATTACTTATTTTATCACTTTATTATCACTAATGACACCACTCTAACAAATTACTTTGTGATACCGATTTGGCAGCACTATCGCGTATACTTCTTGTTGATAGCCCGAGAAAGACGAAGATCACGATGAAGACGACAAAGACCATGAAATGCTTCGTACAGTTGCATTTATACCTCATAGAATGACACTTCTTTTAGTGTTGCCAACGACCTCAAGGAACGACTTCTTTTAATGTTGCCAACATAATACTATTTTATTCATCCAATAATGTTTTAATAAAGTTGACACATACACACTGAGCTTGGCGTTTAAAAATTGCCCCGTTTTAGATTATATGATATAAGTCAATGTGGCAGATGATATATTGAAAATTATTATATGGAAGCTAATACTACCCATTCTGAGACGGTAATACCGTTGTCAAGTTTTAAGGATTAGTTCCACTTTCGTCTGAAAATGAGCTAAAGGTATAAGCTCAAGTTTCACCTGTTTAAATGTGTTAGAGCTTATATTTGATCGTATTCTTTTTTTTATGTGAAAAGATGCCAAACGAGCAGACGGTTCACCTGATGTTAATTGAATACCGCCGCCCATGAAATTTGCTACACCCGAGAGTTACAGGTGCGCTGACAACCTTTCGAAAATTGGGCTCCGTCTACCTCACTCACCATACGAAACGCGAAAGTATTTGTCATACTTCCACTTTACGCTGGTCTTCTGTGAGGTAGTGGTACTTCCCCGGACGGGCCTGCCCATTCGTGCAACAGCCGAGACTGCTGCGTAGCCCTACCACTGTTATTTCATTTTCATTACTAGTTTGTTGTACCTGCAAATGTATGATGGATGTATGTTATCATTAACACATTTAACCTTTCATGATACAGCCACAGAAGCGACCTCATACTGGTGGAATGCGCAAATTAGTTCTTACGGTTTTTTGGATTTCTCAAATGTCAAAATCTCTGTCTAACATAATCTGTAACATCAGTAAAAGTAACACCTTTTATCAGGATCGTCTTCGTCTTGAACTCATATAAAATTTCTTTCCATCTACAACAACGACAATTGCAACATTTGGACAGGTTTAAATACCTTCGAACAGCCTTTACTGTGCTTACATTGTTTAACATATTGACTCTTTCTGCTTCAAAAGCTCTGTTAAATAGAATATAGACATTAAATAGGTCATCAATGTAATGATCTCATTGCGCTGCCGTCGCTAATAATTCGTGATTAGTTCTGTTATCGCTACGGCAAAGCCCACACGCGTATTACGTCCCATATTAGTGTACCGAGCCCCGTTCCGCGTTTGCATACTGTTCATTCTACTGCCAAGCCACAAAACGCTATAGTTCGCGAAGGTCAAAATCTTTAGAGAATTCTAATTGTTTTTTTCTAACTGTCCTTTTAGAATGTTTCGTTATCAAATGTTTCGTCAACTCATCATAACTTCACTGGCCAACAAAAAAAAAATCGTTGTTTTGTTGGCCAGTGAGATCTTATAAAAAAAATGAGATGATTTTTTTCAACATCAAACCGATTATTAAAAATGAAAAACAAATTAGAAAATATAGTATCTACGTAAAAGTATGTGCGTTAATATATTTATCTAATGTTTAAATGAAGCTATCCACAAAATTAAACAGGACCCATAACTCTCACTAACTAGATTTTGTGTGCACAAATATTCTTGCTTTTAATCAACAAAGTTTCATTCTAACAGATAGTTGAGATACGTATAGTTTTAATTAAAACCCATTGGATTCATAAAATATCGAGGGGGAAATTTTACTAGTTCGATAATTAGAGCGCTTTCAGTGCAAACAACTATGTCATGGGAGCATTGTTAAAGCCACGCAATTTTGCTCGAACACCACATCGTTTTTACTCTTGCTTAGAACATTAGTAAAGTTGGGGCAACGGGGTCTTTTGTTAATCTATCACCGCCCTAAACTATTTCACGAGCTGAAAACTGGTAAAATATATTATATTAATAACAGAAAATAATACGTTTGCTCTCGCATTTTGCTATTCATTTTATGAAATCGATCAGAATATTATTCAATATATTATATATACACTTGCCTACCAAATTACGTTCTATAATAAATCTGTATCTGTGAATTATGATTTGAATGCCTTTTGAAATGCTTAGCCAGACTCCCCACCGCTGCTTAACAGAGTTATTATTTGTTATTATAAGATTGTATTAATGTGTATGTATATGGTTGCCCAAGTACATACATCCATATATATCGAATAATAAAAAAGGGGACTGCATTCGTCGTGCATTTAAGCAATGCTTTAGAGTGACCATCAGTAATTATTAGTGTTTTTAATCTTATTTTGAAACAAAAATTGTAGATGTAGTTCAAAAATACAAGCGGAAATTTGATGTCTTTGACGGTTGGCTCACAAACGACATTTATTACTTAAAACGACTGATATAGTATGACACATTTCAATTAACTGCAACTGGTAGACATGTGTAGCCTAAGTATCTGTTAAAAAAGAAGTTAATCTGTTCAAAAGTAAATCGCTACAAGCGTTTAGATGTTGTTCTTCCCCGAAGAACATCTTTTACCGAAATCCAAATGGCTAGGCTTAATGGCGAATACAATTAGCCAATTGTACTAACCTCTAAAGTGATTTGAACCCTAAACATATGGCCTTTGCAAAGTTTACACATGGAGAATTACATATTTGCTTTGATATGCACATACATTTCACATAGGAACATCGAATAGGTCACATTTGAAATGGCCTCGATGCGCTGCCAACGTTAATGATATCCGATTAGAGCAGTTATCGGCGCGGAATAGTGCGCCCGCGTATTAACGACCATTTAAGCGAAGCGAGCCTTGTGTTGAACAAGGCCTGCAGTCATACTGCACCATTATCATGTATTAAATCACACAAGAATATAATGAGCGATTAAGTCACTCTTAGTGAATTTCGTCAGAAGTTATGGCTGATCTAAAAACTCAGTTCATTGTGTGTTTCGTTTTTAAAAAAAAAAATTAAAAAAAAAAAAAAAATTCGTTTGAAATTTTAAGAAAGCGAAAGAATGTAGATTGTGGATATTATACGAGTTGTACATTTTGAAATAATGTTTAGTAAAGGCAAGATCTATGTCACAGAAAAGTTTTACTCATTGGAATATGAACACGTGAGGAAATAATAAAAAGTCGTTAACCAATGTATAATGCAGATTAAGAAAGGAAATAAAACAAAAGGAGACTTTTTCTTTTTCCACACTTCAACGGCGCGACTACATAAGTGAAAATTTATGACGACACATACAAAGGCAACATAAGTTTTTAATAAAACATTATGTCAACATTAAACCAAATACCGAATAACACAAAAGTAGGTCAATAGCTATACAAAACAATGTATTGTCTCAGTCTCTGATCAATTTACACATAAACAACATACAAAGACACTAGATACAGTTATGACAGAGGTAGTAAAACGGAAGGGGATTAATCAAGACAACTTTTACGAGCGTCTTAAGCTAACTGAACTCATAACTTCATTGTCATATAGTAAATAAGTTGTTGCTACACGACATATAAAAGCAGGCAGTCTAATGTACTTTTATAGGTTGATTGACAATGATTTTTTTTTCAAGAGTAGTATCACATTTGTGTTTAATGCACCACTTTTCGATGTTAAACAGTATAATTTATTAAATAACTCGGGTACTAATTATCATTGAAGATTATGATATTGGAAATTATGATTATAATATTTGATTATGATATTAGATTATAATAATTATAATTATAATGATAATCTATCAATATACCTTATGACACCTTAAAAGTACACACATTTTTGTGTACACATTTTTCCATAAATTAGCACAGTTATTCAGTTATGTGTTGTAGTTAAATTGCGATACCTCGTGGCGTGTCCTCGCTAATAATTCACGATTAGAGTCCATATCAGAATAGCGCACATGTGTTTTATAGTGCATATTAATGTTTCGAGCCTCCTTAATTCTACTGGATAATCATACCGCAATCACACGAGAATACAATGGAAACATTATTAACAACAATGGTCATCAGATGACAAACTTTCCTCAAAAGTCAGTTGGACAGAACCGTATCGATTACAGTTTTTTCTCTTCAGTGCTTTTCAATTTTTAGAATTTCTTTGTAAACGCTCTTTCAAACCTTTCTTATAGCTTCTAAGCTACTATTTTATATCAGTGCACCTGCTTTTTCTCATGTCCCAACTTAAGATCTTCTATATAATGCTTTTGCGAAAACGAAATTTTTAATTTTAAGTGCCGACTTATCACATGCTGCTCAGCGGTGAAGGAAACATCGTGATATTTTCGAATAATAACAGACATAACAGTACAGAGGAGGCTTCTGCCCAGTAGTTTGCAGGAATAAATAATAATTTGTAATAAGACTATTGAAATTTTGTAACTTGACTTTTATAACAAGGAATCATAAATAAAGTCATACAAACCATCACACCAAGATTTTAAGTCAGATTTTTTTACACGTAATATTAGATTCAAAAGCAACGAAGGATAATTTCGCACATTAGTGCGAAGGTTGCTCTGGATTTTAAACCAACGAAAATGTGGAAATAACACGTCGGCATAATTTATCAATGCCATAAACAAGTTAACAGTTTGAGGTGTCCCGTTTCCCGCGTAAACAGAACTACTGATTAGAGAAGACCGCAAACTGTTTAAAGTTTGATTATTATAGAGCCAGAGGACAACACGCAATTTCCGCTTAAGCTATGCGTACACAATTTATTGTCTCGTTTGGATATTATTGACTTTGTTAAAGTTAGAGCAACAGCGGATAGCAAATATTGATTTGGATTTAAATATAGAGCCCATCACGTGCGAGGAATGTGTGCAGGCTCGTTTGTTCAGCGGGGTTCCGTGCTTCTATACGGAAATATATTTCTGTTTGGAAACTTAACACATAACAGATTATCAATTAGGGATGATCATATATGTAGATGGGACCACTTCGTTTTATTATACAAGAATATTTAATGATGAATAAGTTTAGCTTAATGTAAACTTTCTGGCATGTATAGTTACTTACATTAAACATTTTCAAATAAAATCATTAAAGTCTTCTTAAAGTAATTGCTGAATGCATAAACTCATTTCGGCTAGTTATTGATCGAGAAAACATCATAGATAATATATAAAAGATATGAACATCATAGATAATATATGAAAGATATAAGATAATAAATAAAAGATATGAATGAAGGGCGCTATTTCAAATCGTTCTTTAAAACATCGTACAATTTCATTTGGCAATAGGAGATTTGTCCTAGTTGTTTGCATAGTAGTCAAGTTCTAATAGCGCCATCACTGTGTAACGTATCACGTGTTAGTAAAAGTCTTGAACTCAACAATTTCCGGAATTTAATTTGACAGAACGAATCTAATCGCTTCTAATAAAAACCATTTTACTTTGCTTTACACTACAACCATACAAAACATGATACAATACTTTAAAACGACTCTGATACAAATTCATTGGTATCATACAAGGAACATTTTCCAGTTCATTAATTGAGAGTTTATCATACAAATAGCTGTGTCATAAGAGCATTATTCAAGCAAAGCGTTTCAGTTCCCCCACCGCCTTGTTTTTACTCGTGCTCTTGGAAAATGAGGAAAGTTGAGAAAGGGCTTTTTGTTAATCTAACGTTCGCCGTAAACAATCGAGCGAACTGAGAACATATATAAACTAACAAGAAGTCCGAAATTAATCATAGAACCATAATATCACGTACATAAATTTAACACGTGGACAATTAGTGTCTGAAAACGTGTTTTTAAGTACTTATGAACCTCATGAATTATCACCATCTTAGAACGATCTGCCCAGAGATGAGTTGATGATAAATTTAGCGACCAAGTACCACACACTTATTTTAAAGATTTAAACAATGATAAGTAGTTTGATTTTTGTGTCCTATAACTACAAGTTTTAATGTCCTATAACTGTTAAACATATTCAATGTATTCAATGTACAGAAACATCGATTATACTCTTTTATTATAAAATAGATAACGGACAAGCATTTTGCTGTTAAAATGATAACGTCACTAAAAAAAAAATACATAGTGATACGCGTGTGCTCCAATGTAACTGCAATACTTCTACTTGTAAACCACCTAAAGGTGTTCTGCCATGGCTCAGCGATTGAGTCATCATTCTTGCGGTCTGAGATGGTGCATTCGAAACCGAGATACGAGGACCATTTTTTTCCACGTTTTGCTTTTTGCAAAAAATAGCAATCTTGAATTTGTACCCGTCGTTTGAAGACAGATTTGGCACCTTCCATATTTAGAAATAAATAAATTTAATGAGACTGTTTATCTCCGTATATTACAATCAGCGTAAAATCATAGAGAGATGATAATACTGTAATTCGTCGCAAATGCCAATTGGGTTAATTTATTTAAGATGAAATAAAAAAAAAAAATGCATACACGAGACTAAAAATAGTTTTTTTTTATGTGAAAAGTTGCCAAACGAGCAGACGGTTCACCTGATGTAAAGTGAATCCCGCCGCCCATGGACATCTGCTATACCCGAGGGTTACAGATGCGTTGACAACCTTTTGAAAGTTGGGCTCCGTTGGCAGCCGAGGCTGCTGCGTGGCCCTACCACCGTCAAAAGTTATTGAAAAGCTGTCCGCTTATTCCGTTCACAATTTTAAAACAAACGCATTTTCGCACAAATTTAGTATTTTTATTTCACAACTCTGAATTAAAATACATTCGAACTTATTCACATTTCGTATCGGGAACACATCGAAACTGCAGAGACGATGCAATTAGTTCGCTCTCCACGAACACTGAGAATTTCTGGTGTACTCGCGGCATGGGGCGTGAAATTGAGTTTTACTTTCTGATAAACGATTCCAAACAAATTGGATAGTCCTTTCGTTATTCCTTTCAGAGCTTTTAGAGTTTTATGTAAATCGATAGGCGGTCAGTATACGTTGCGGTTTTGCGATTTGAAAATTTCCTTTAAAACAGGACAAAGAAACATAATTTACCGGTACACCACAATCGTTTTCATATTTTCTTGTATGATCTACAAAATTTAGATTTATTTTTAAAACATGATTGAATAATTTTATACAAATGTGAAATTCTATTTTACTTCATAATCAAACGCAATTCCTAAACATGTCAACGCATGTTTGGGAATTGCGTCGTTACTCCTTACAACTAAATTTTTATTTAAACTTCCTTTCATCTAAATTTTCCACACTATAAAACTAAAAATCTGATAATTCTTTATGTAGATTTATAGATTATCTTTAGATTTATAGGTCGGACTGTAGAACCAAAACCTCATATACTTCGTATTATCGTTAAAACACAAAGTAGATTCCCGTCCAGGGACGATTCTGACCGCTTTCAGTTACCAAGTCAAAAGCTGATGGTTATGAGGCGATACTGAGGTACTGCAGATTTAAATTCACCTGCGGGTACGTAACTAAATTTGTATTCCCATTGACGAAAATCACAAAAACTGTCTTTGCGAATAAAAACTAATAAAAAACTGTCATAGCACTTGCCAGTTAATGCGTAACTATGCGTAGAATAAAGGAATGGAATAATTTGGCAGCGTCTGTTTTTCCGCCCGCATACATCGTGGGTCGAGGCAAGAGTGAATAGACATGAATAATGGGGCAAACGGTCAGGAGGCTCACCTGATGCAAAGTGATAACCAGCGCCCATGAACATCTGAAACATTGGAGGTCGTTACCGGCCTTTTAGTGAAGAATATGCTCTCTTCTTGAAGGTTCCCAAGTCGTATTAGTTCGGAAAGACCGCCGGCGGCAGCTGGTTCCATTGAGTGGTTAAGCGAGGCAGTAAATTCCTTGAAAATCGCGCTGTCGTAAACGCTAGACATCGAGATGGTGTGGATGGAATTTCACGTTTTTTTGGACCCTACCTTCCAATTGACCGCGGAACTGGACGGAGCTCGAAATGTCGATGCTGATACTGGCTGTGGTAGGGGAGTATGCTTTTAGTTAGCTAGTGCGTTTACCATTACAGCTGCATCGCTGCTTACCATCAGGTGGCATCAGCAGTCAAGCATTAGATAGTTCCTTACAAAAATAATCGTTAGGTCCTCGGAGCGCTAGATATAAGCAAAAATGAAACGACTCATTAAAACGGGACACGAACTATTACCGCAGTGATTATTCCCCGCGGGATGACGCGTAATTTCCGTTTGATTTCGCACCGCTCCGGAACAGTTATGTCTAAATTGTCTAGTTAGAGCTTATGGTCTATTTGTTATTGTTCAAAATTACTTTTAGGAAATTTGATTAAATTAAACGTTCATGTGAATAAAAAACAGTTACTTTTATCTGATATTTAACTGTTTATCGTAATAAATTACTATAAATAGTAATAAATTACTATAAATAGTTACAATTTTTAACCGACTTCTAAAAGAAGGAGGTTATCAATTCGGATCTTTACTTGATGGATTGGATTGGATGGATTTTCGGGCATAATTTCGCCATAATTATATAGACGGAATTCCAAATTCTTTTTTTTTATAAATTTCAAAGTTAAGTTTTAGCAAATTAATATGTAGAAAAATAATTTAAGAAATGACCACGAATAACCATGTATGTTTCCGCAAAATCACTCGTAATATATTTTTGTCTACTTCAATATTACGGAAAGGACATTAAATTATTAAATAAAACGATATAAGTATTTATATGACTGAAAAATCGGGGCCTGGAATAAAAAAGATCTTGACCCCGACGTGATTTGAACACGCAACCTTCTGATCTGGAGTCAGACGCGCTACCGTTGCGCCACGGAGTCGATGAGTACCGTGCTGAAAATATAAATCCGTACCCAATGACTTCTAGTGTCTGTACGATAAAGTCTGCATTTTTTAGATATACCTAAATTTTACCTCGGGATTTCTTTTGTTGTATTTCCATATATTTATTCTATATTCATTCTGTATTATATAGAGAATAAAAATTAGATTTAAAAAATACAGGATATAGTATATATTAGTATATTCTATATTCACTATTCATTAAATTTATCCTGTTTTAAGTTGTTTTTAGTGTATCAATCAAAATTGTGTAAACTATCTAATTTAGGTACATAATATTGATATTGCATTAACTACGAAGTATTTAAGTCGAAGTTAACAGATTTGTTTGTTTCGTTTCCTCATTTCCATATTAAAAACTTGGAAAGTCCATTTATTCTTTCCATTAGTTACAATGCATTGAGCTCCATTAAGCAGTCAAACAGAAGAAACTGTATTCCTGGAGCTGCCATCGAACTGAAACAATTACTGGAATCGTTATATAATTAAAGGTTTTTATAATAATATTGTATTTTAAATCTTATTACACTCTACAAAGCGTGATAGCAACAGAATACATATTTATTCACCATAGAGATGAAAGTGAGAACGGTAATTAGAGCATTAATAAGAATGACAAAGAGGAGTGGAGAAACGTTTTCCTAAGGAACGCTAATAGTGAGATTACACTAACTACTCAATTTTTTATTCACGCCTTAAGATGAACATGCACAAGATGAAAATCATGTCTAATGTCCATGTCCGGTTGTTGTTGGGAGCACTATGCTCGAAGTTGTGGACGAGTACGTATACCTAGGACAGTTGAAATATATTTATTTATGAATAACTAAAGACCCGCCCTAGCATAGCACGGGTGCAATTTATTATACATATAAACCCTCTTCTCGAATCACTCTATCTAGTAGAAAAAAGATCCAGTAGTTTTACAGATCAAAGCAAACATAGGGACAGACAGACAGCAATACGACTTTGTTTTATACTGTGTAGTGATAAATTAACTTTCGTAAAATCCTTTATCGATCCCCTGCCACTGGATCGGAGGAGTGGCAGGGGTATGTAGGAGTCCCATCAAGAAACCTGTCTCTTTCGCATCGGCCGGGGACACGGGAACACGTGCAATTGCAAACACCAGATTGTTGCTGATGAAGGCGGTAATTTTTTAACATCGGTTCAATCGCCTGCCCGTTTGTCACTTACGTAAAAAAGCTAGTTCATCGAGAAATGGCACAGTCTAATAGAAGACTCGGTTTAATTATTCTTGTTTCTTCTTTTCTTTCTTATCGTAAATGTTCTTTCATATTAAAAACCTCTGAAATAGCCTATGTATATTATATCAGTTTGTAATTTTTATCTGGTATGGTATAGATGTTTATTTCATCGTTTGTAATATTTGCACTTAAGAGAACAAATAAAAATTAGGCACATAAACAAACGCAATTTCAAACCTCAGCCTACGTCAATATTTTCAATGGGTTGTCCTTGCGGTATATTTACTGTTATGAATCTGACTTGACGAAATGTAACTATTTCGCCACGAACATTCGTTACGTTCGAAGATACAACAAAAAATCTAATAGTGAACATCTATTTTAAGGCACTTGATAAATGAAACAGACACATACATAAACAAAAAGACAAAAAGACCAGCCAGTAAACGATAATGAATTAACTTACAGAGCATAGTAAATAATATCCGTTAAGAAGCATGGGTATTAATTTTGATAAATTATTCTATCATCAAATTACAATCAAAGCACCGAACTAATTAAAAAAGGGGTATACTTGCAACTATTAAAATTGAATAATTAAATGAGAAAATTTTCTGCGGTACGCTGACTCAACGTGATGTTTTATCTTTGGGCGGCCTTTCTAAAAGCATTAAAACTTTCACCCGGAAAATATTAGATTTATGCTGCGTAATCACTACTCGGTGGCAAGATAGCATGAAGATGAGATACGCGAATTAAATGAATTGTAATGTCGCCCAGCAGAATTTTCTGTTAGAGGTATGTTTACCTGTAATTTTTAAGGTAGTCCATTAAAGTCTTGCTTGCCTAAGTAATACATCTTGCTCTCTCCGAATTTATGATTTGTTTTGTACTATGCCCTGTAAACATGGTCCATAAAGAACTATTTTACTAATTACCCTAACACCTTTTGTTACTTAATGGATGTGCAATAAATAAATAAATAAATAAAGTCAAAATTGTGGTTTTAATGTTAGATGTGATCCATTTGTTTGTACAAAATTTGTGCAGAAACACAAAATAAACAAACCTAAGACTTTCCATGACTCAGTGGCGCAGTGATGACTTTGTTGCGCAGATGCGCAGTTCCTAAGCCATTGACTTCGTTACTTTGGTCCATGTGTTCGATTCTCACATGGGAGACCCACGGATAATCGTTACGGATCTTTGTTTCCAAGGAGGATTGATGTTAGGCAACAGCCGGTCATAATAAAACGTAGCCAATATCATTAACACATGATTCACATGGTGTGCAGACATATCCTAGATGGTATTAGGACAGGAGACAGAAGAAGAAAAATGTATGTATCTCATATTAGACATTAAATCAGTGTTAAAAAACATATATACCGATCTTAATAGGCTTGTACAAAATTCATAGTTAGACTGATGAAGTGTCATATGTATAGGAAAATTATAATAATACGCATAATGAAATCGCAAATCAAAACCATATGATAACATGTTTTTTGTCAATATTATTTTAGCAATTAATCTAATGAATACTATTGTATCTGTGTTGAGATTCATTTCGCATTACTCGAAAATATTGGGAATAATTATTGGTTATTGCAGATCGAACTTGCAAAATACAAATATTAGCGACATATCAGAACTCTGGTTCTTTGCCAAATTGTTCGGACCTTACGAGATGGATAAAGCTGTGTCGCGCTCTTGTCAGCAGCAGAAACGTAAACATGTGAGTGATCGGCATTTTCGTCGCTTCCTTCGCTATGATTTTTCTTAGCATTGTGTATAAAACTGTAGACTTACTCACTCTAAAACTTTACTACTACTTATAATAAGTGAATAACAATTCTCTCTTGTAAAAGATTAATGTTGATGTAGGGTAATTCTTAAAAATGTGTAAATAGAGTACACGGGAATGGTACATAATGAACATGTTTTCAAAATGTTTTCTTGTCTTACAAGAAGTTAGAGAATTATTTAATTTTGTTCCCATAATGACATTAACGCGAAAAGCTGAAAACCTGGAAAACCTGTAATTGGCTGGCTCGTTATTATTTTTTTTTCTTATTTAACTTATATTAAATGTTGGTTTTTCTAAAATAAAAATAAAATAATTTTCCTTGAAGTCACAACTTTACTGTGGAAGAGTCATTGCGTATCGACACAGGAATTAACCCCGTGCATTACTTACAAATATAAGGATCATCAAATCATCTGGAGAACTAACATTTAAAAAAAGTATGATATAATGTTAAAAACGGAAAATTAAGAAGTCCAATAAGTACGTGTCAAATTAAGTCGTAGAGAAATTGGCAAAAATTGTGAATCATAATTCAACGTTGAAATATATTGACGAATTGAGCTTTACTGCGCAGTAAAACCGTCAAGACCAAATTGAATAACCAGTGAGTGTCGTCTTATGGTGATGAGATGTAAAATCGAAACGAATTTCAAAAGAGGACTATGGAGAGGTCTAAACTGAAGGTTTCCCTTTCTAACGACTATATCTCCTTAAGAGAATAGAAATACTAGTCTAGCCTACATACCCGTAAAGGTTGGCAAGCTTACGGCGCAAAGGACCGGGCACAGTGCTCGCAGAACTGATTTTGTAAGAAAGGATTACTTTTAAGAAAGGAAAAGGAAGTACCTCCCTCCCCTATCTTGATTACAAAAAGGTCTTAAGTAAAAAACTCACTAAAGCAACGCAGGAGTATAACTCTTCCTCGTGGTGCTTACCGTCTTTACCATTCTGCAACGGTGAAGACCGTTGAGTTACCCTAAGATAGTAATCTTTGAGGGAACGGAATATTCCAGTAGTGGAATTCTTAAAAGAATATAATGATGAATATAAAACTGGTTCTCCCGCAGACGTTGAATTAAAAGTGAACTAGTAAGAGTAGCAATAAATAAAATTTAAAATGTTATCGAATTGGTCAAAAATATCCTTTTGATAAATAAAATATTTGAAAGTTAAAGGAGATGTCACCCTCATGTAGATTGTTTTGTGTTTCTTAAAAGCAGATAATAGTACTATAATATTTGGTATAATTTGAATAGCAAAGGCAACGATATCGACGGACATTTAAATCGTTTAATACTATCGCTAAATAATCAACGTTCAAAAATAGTAGTAAAATAAAAATGATCACATTAAATTCTAATCATAATGCATTTTTTGTGGACTTATAAATATTGAAATGAAATAAATTTTATTGGGACAGTGTCGAATACAGCCGCGACTTAGATTTTCTTTTGTTCATTTCGGTCGCTAAACGGAATTCATTATATTCAGTTTTTGACCTTGGTTCATAAATCATTAAAATAGGTTATTCTATGAGGAATAACGATGCAAATATTCGTCATTGTATATTAAGTGTACAAGTACCGTACAAGTCAAACGACAAATAAAGCTACCCTATATTTGCCTCGTTTATTTTTCACCGATAACTGTTCTGTTTGTTTTTGTTTCTTTCGATATTAATAATAACGAGTGCACAGTGCGGGAATCTGACAACAGAAAACAGAAGGCAATTTCCCTGAAATATATTATTAAAGTCCAAAAGTATCCATTGAGCTCCACGCCGCGGCCTATTGGAGCATGAAGCGCTATGGAGAGCCAATGCAGACTGCATATTGTACTGGAAAAGCATTGCGCTATAAAAATTTACACGTATTTTATTGAAGAGTTAGGGAGTAATGTCGTTTCTGTTTATTTAAAAATTATGGTTTCATGTTTCTATTCGAGTTTTATCTTATATATAAAAATGGATTGCTGTTCGTTAGTCTCGCTAAAAGTCGAGAACGGCTTGACCGATTTGGCTAATTTTGGTTTTGAAATATTTGTGGCAGTCCAGTGAAGGTTTAAACGATGAGAAATTATGGAAAAATTGCATGGGAAATCTAAAAAGCGACAATTTTATTTTCCCATACAAACTGTGCCTTTCAACCTGTCAACTATGGCTGTGTAACCTATAAAACATTTTCCTCTAGAAATAATTGATATGGCAAAACAACGTTTGCAGAGTCAGGCAGTTTGTAATAAAAATTTTAATTGAAATTATTGAACATATTTTATTGATATTTATTCCACACCCAATGATAAAGTAAGTTGTTCTTTTCTTCCAATGAAATTTTGTCAGTAGTTAAGTGATAATCACCGACCATGATGTTTTTACAACCTTTATTAAAATGCCCGACGGTTACCTTAGTCACCAGATGAAACGCAAAAGTATTATATTTCCGCTTCACGCCGGTCCTCTGTGAGCCCGTGGTACTTCCTCGGATGAAACCTGCCCATTCCGGCAACAGCTGGAGCGTATGCTAGGCCCTACGACAATTCAAACGAAGCACATACGTTCATATCATACAAACGTTCTTCTTTTGGAATCCTAACTTTCTGGATGGTGAATATTACTACCTTATGAAAAAGTGGCGACCTATATTCATAAGCAAACACACTCAATCATCTATCTTCGTTCGTTACTTCGTTCTTACAACGTTCTTTTGTTTCAATTGATATTAAATCAGATGATAAGCGCCCGGGCGCGAAAGCGGAAAACGCAGTTTTTGTACATCCACAAAAATTCATAACTTACAAGTTTCATCTTGAATGCAGAGCAGTAAAAATAAAAATTTATTCTAATACTCAGTTCTGGTAAAAAGTTATTTAAGTACAAAATCTAATGTCCAGTAGAAATCGAACAGACTGTGTATTGCAGTACAAGCGACGAGAAAAGATCTTATGGTCTGAAAAGATCGTACAATGTCGAATTGTTTTGAAGCATGATTTGCATTTGTGCAATCGACATCAAAATTCATGCAAAACCATCAAGACTGAACAAATAGCGTATCAGTATTTCAGCACAATAGTTCATAAAAAGCAAGGGAATCGCACAACACTTCAATGCCAATAGAGCATTGGGAATGAATCGACACTACGTGAAAAAAGATAACTGGAACGCATGAAATATTTCCTTGTTCAATCATCGTGACTTACTTTTTATGTATTGTGGTAGGGAATAAAGTCTACACTTTCAAGTGCTTGACATAATTAATTCAACTGCGGTGGGTTAATGAAAAAGAGACATTTGTATTGAAATACAAACTTTGTTCTCGTGAATAAAATTTTTGTCATATAGAAAGGTATGTAGCGATCTACTTGCGTCGGTTTTTCAATTCTATTATAACGTCACTCTGAACGTAATCTGGGCGGCAATTTGCATTCGTACTTTTGTCAGATGAAGATAAGAGCGAAAAGAAGACAAAAGTGGGAAAGGCGTCGCTATCATGAGTGGGGAGTGTTTCGTAACGTTAACAGTGTCTATTGATCTCCGCTCCACGCAACCTTCAAAAGCTACAAGTCTTATATTATATACTAGCTGATCCGGCGTAAAATCCGTTCTTAGCTGACCTCTACACGGCGAAAGGAATATTCCTACCAAATTGCCTGCCTTATGGTTCCAGAGATATCGTACGAATCAATTATCGGTGGAAATTTCTTATATATATAATATTATTACAATTAACAATTACAAGCCTACATCGAATATAACACGTTCGCCGTAAGCGACGTCTGCGTTCGTATACATATGTACTCGTATGTATTACTTTATATTCAAAAACTTATTAGTACACGTTACGGGTCGTGTGAAATTGATAATGTTGAATTAATAATAATTTTATCTGATATGAAACGTGTTCCTCCGCATCAGTTCAATATTCCAGTATTTATGAAAAGTATTTTTTACATTTGAAACTTCTCGGTAAAAGAAAACAGAAATAAAACACAGTCATACGAGTAGCTCCGTTAACTTTCAAATAAACTTGGTTAATTTTTACTAGCTAAGTAAATTTTCTCTGCGCAACCCACTTACGCATTTTGTCCACAAAGTTTTTAAATACACAAACGCAAAAAAGAATTCTTTGTAAGTGTGAGTAAATTAAAAAATTTCTGCGAAGCGTATTACAATTAAAAAGGGGAAAAATACGACGCAAGCTTTGTTCTTACTTTTTACGATAATATTTTTCTTATGGGTGCCGAATTTAAGATGCATTGTCTACCTTGAAAATTAAATAGCTTCAGTTTCAGATTCCCAACAACTTGGTTAATTAATAACATTCTAAATTATTGGTGAAAACATTTTAAGGCAATCAAAGGCATTCATTACTTCTATAATCAACATGATGAACTATTTCAGTTATTCCGTAAAGCGTTTGAAATTATCAGTTCAAATTAACATTTACTGTTAATATATATAAATGTTAATTTGAAGTGATAATCTCAAACGTTACTGCCCTTAACTGCATATTTGGCTTAACCACTCTGGGATTTTAATAAGCTCAGCTTGTTTTACACCGAATAAACTATTCGTTACAGAGTTATTGTAGTATCTTTTACTAGTGGTAAGTTCGCTTGCGGAAGTGCCGCTTGATCTACGGTTTGTAACTACATAATTTCCCTTGTAGTCTACTAAGTGTTTATAGAGATTTAAATAAACACAGGTATTCTTGTATTTCAGTTCTAAATGGGTAAAAAAAGTGAATGCGTTTATTATATTAACACTCAAAAACGAGAAATTACCACATAAGATGTATGTTATAGTTGATGTTGTTCAATTCATTGAAAGAGCATGAAAAAACATTTCTAGGGGTTAAAAAGAGCCTGTAAAATAGTATGTAAGTCATCACCATTGCAAATTATTTTATTATGCATTAAGGTTCATTTAGCTTAGAAAACAAACTCACAAACTCCCACTTTAAACATAAGACTTAACTAATATTATTAATTGAATACTTAAAACTTGTTGAAAAATGATAATAACTTCAAATAATTTTATTAAACCAATCCATAAATTAGAGACTTGGTAACACGTCAGGATGGCCGAGCGGTCTAAGGCGCTGCGTTCAGGTCGCAGTCCACTTCTGTGGGCGTAGGTTCGAATCCCACTTCTGACAGTACTTTTTGTGAGTGTAAATTTTTGTTGCGCTAAAATAAATTTATTTTTCGGTTAACTCACGTTAAGAATAAGTAAAATCGTTACATACTATTAAAGACTCTTGTTTGTTGTTGTATAAAAACTTTAATTAACTAAACTATAACAAAATCATCATCATCATCAGCCAAAGGACATACACTATTGAAGATGGATTTTGAATGAAAATTTTGTTAACAACGTTTTGATTTACCGTCTTCTCATTTAGATATAACTGTGTATACGAGATAAAGGGACAAGTTCTAGGTTTTGTCTTGAATAGGTGTTCCACTCGATAATATACACCACTGTTTACATATCAATATTAACTGCAGGAAGGTTATTAATAAGGTAAGTGAAAACAGGGAAAACCTCATTCCCCTAATCTTTAAATTTTAAATAGTCGAATTGCCAACAAAGCATATCTGTAAATTCCTAATACTCTAGGAATTTACTAATCTTCATGAACACCGTAGTATTCTTTAATTGAATATATCGAATCTAAATGAATGAAACGAACGAATAGACCTACTATCTATCTCTCCGTCAAAAATTCCTTGATATAATTAAGCCTGAATTGTACCCATTTAGTGGCATACCAACTAACAGAGTTTTCGGTTTTTGGCCTTGCATTACAATAATGTGACAGTCTTGAGCATTGGTCAGAACGTTTTAATTCGCCCGGGACGGGGCCTTGGGCGACTAGTCTATGTTGAATTAAAAGCGAACGGTTGGACACTTAGACACATTATACATACATATTAGTGGCAAAATTAGTGCTGCGACTATTTAATACCAATTGGTCTATTGTCCATTGTTGCGAGGACATCAAGCATATTGCCAACATTCTGAGTCAGAACAAGGTTTTAAGAAATAGATCGAAATAACATTTTAACATGCCATCTACCCAAGGAAAGTTGGAGTTCGAGTCGTAAAAAAACCCTAGTTTTTACCTTAAACCTACTGTACCAACCCCACCTAGGTACGATAAGGACAGGAGAAGATTTTCATAAACCATAGGCTTACATCTATCACTAAGCCCAAAATCAGAAACTCCATAAGATAAAGATGACGAATAACAAACGATTCTCTTCCGCGATGCTTTTGCTTTAAGTGCTTTTACCGATGTGTGAGTAATCCCGACATGTTTAAGTCTTTCCCCGTGTGCGATACCAGCTACATTCAAACATTACCGGAATTAAAGAACTTTGGTTGTCTGCCAAATTGTTCGGATATCTACATAGATAAAGTCGTGTCGCGTTCCTGTCGGCGGCAGAATCGTTAATATGTGAGTTACGCGTATTTATGTTGCGCCGTTCTCACGGTGTTGTTAACGCAAAGGAAGTAGCAAAGCATATCCAGTTTATACCTTGAGGTATTGTGAACCAGTATGGTTTTTTTTATAAAACAAATTTACAGATTTATATAACATTAAACTCCCGAGTTTTTGAATACTTTACAGTGGGCATAGCGACCTGTAGTATTCTGGGCAGTCGCTTTTAAATATACTACTCGAGGAACCTGAATTCAATTCCCGTTGCCGGCAACAATGAAATTGTCAATCGAAATTTTAAATAACTATTGACTTATGACAAAATAATAGAAAAAAAATATTTCGTTGTGGATTTTGCGTACTGGACTATGCCTAAAGAGACAAATAAGAACTTCATAAAGTGAAAATCCTTAGTCGCTTAATCTTATTTATCCATCTGCAATGGACACAACATTCATACAGCATAAGACGTAAAAAACGCGACACGGAAAATTTAAACCATTTTATAGTCTCACAAAAAGCACACAACGTCCAAGTGGAGATATAATGAAATTTATTACTATGAAGAAAGGAAGAAAAGCGATGATATTAAATTTCAGAGCTAATGCAATTTTCACATTTTACTGCCGAGTATTGAAATGAAATGAATTTCGTCTAACTTTGGGTTTCTACTTTGGATACTATTCTAGTCTTAGTTATGAAACAGAATGAAATTTCAAAAGATCGTATCGATTATTTTTTTAAGATAATATAACTTGGAAGGAAAGGCAAGAAGAATTAAAAAAAACATAAGTATTATTCAGGAAAATGAACGCTCTGCTACTTAAAAAGCGAATAAAATATATTGTAAGGAAAAAAACAAGCCGTTTAATTCAAATAATGAATACGATTATTCGAATTAATTCTTAACGCTCTCAGCGTTAAAATGAACCTTCTTGGTTAATGAAATAAAACATTATCAAATTTGTAATAATTAATTGAATAAAATTTCACTGCGCAAATTTCTCCTCGCGCCAGTATTTAAGACATTTAAAGGCATTTTAGTCATTTAAAGGCATGTACAAAAAGGGCTGAAGAAGCTAAAAGTTATATTTAAAAATAATTGCCCTCAAACTTTTATTCGCAAAAGCAATCACAACCATGCTTGTTGTTGATTAAATTATTCAAAATTGCTTAATGTTCTTCATTTTAGCATTGTTTAGATTTAACGAGCGTTCTGTGCCCGACAGTTTTTATTGCGTGGAAACATTAAGGTTTTACTAAATTCACAACAAATTTATGTAGCATTTCTGAATGGCTCAGAATGTTGAAAAAATCTTGGTGAAATCAAGCACTACCACAAAAACATTGTTTTGATAGTGTTTTTTTTTATAATTGTTACGATAAGAAAGTGTTAAACGATTTGGCGGTTCACCCGATGTTAAGTGATGACCGCCATCCATCGCCATCCACATATCTGCAACATCCTTGAGGTTGCAGATGCCAGTGCCACCTTATAAAAAGAGCGTCCCGGTTACCACACAAACGAAACGAAAACGTATGGCACTTCCACGTCATGCCGCTACTCTGTGAGGCCGTATTTCCAGTACCGACATGCCCATTCGTGTAACAGCAATGACTGTTGCTTGGCCCTCCCACTGCAGTACTAGCGACCCGCCCCGACTTTGCACAGTAGGGTGCAGTGCTTATACTTAATTTTAATATACTCTACTATATTATGCATGTATATAATACATATAAGTAGAGTACATATAAGAGCCGTGATAGCTCAGTGTCCCGGCGCTCGCCTTTAATTCAATATACTCGAGCAACCTGAGTTCGATCCCCGGTGCCGGCACCAATGAAGTTTTTAACTTTAAGTGCTGACTTATCACGTGCTCCGCGGTGAAGGAAAACATCGTGAGGAAACCTGCATATTTTCGAAATAATTACAAAAAATATATATATATTTTGAAGATATGTGAAGTCCGCCAATCCGTAGTGGGGCCGCGTGATGGACTATGCCCTGATACCCTCTGTATAGAGGAGGACTTTGCCCAGCAGTGGGACATGTATAGGCTGTTACTTTGCTTTACTTTTTTTATACATATTAACCTTTCTCTTGAATCACTCTATCTAGTAAAAAAACCGCATCAAGATGTGTTGCGTAGTTTTAAATATCTAAGCATATATAGGGACAGGAAGACAGCGAGACGACTTTGTTTTATACTATGTAGTGATTTTGTATAACCTATTCTCAGAATGGTAATAATATTGAAAAATAATATTGACATTTACAGTAAAAAATAACTGTACGGACTAAAATGTATTTGTTACCGTTAGCGACCTAAAATCTTTTCAAACCTTAAAGAAGAGATTCGATCATATAATTTTATTGGTGGCTACAATTATCAATTTGTAAAATTTTTAACTATGGTAGGACCACGCAGCAGTGTTGCACGAATGGGCAGGTCCGTCCGGGTAAGTACCACGACCTCACAGAAGACCGGCGTAAAGTGGAAGTATGACAAATACTTCCGCGTTTCGTCTGGTGAGTGAGGTAGCCGGAGCCCACTTTTTTCAAAAGGTTGTCAACGCATCTGTAACCCTCGAGTGTAGCAGATGTCCATGGGCGGCGGTATTCACTTAACATCAGGTGAACCGTCTGCTCGTTTGACAACTTTTCGCATAAAAAAAAAATATATATAACTGTGTATACGAGATAAAGGGACAAGTTCTAGGTTTTGTCTTGAATAGGCGTTCCACTCGATGATATACACCACTGTATACATATCAATATTAACTGCAGGAAGATTATTAATAAGGTAAGTGAAAACAGGAAAAACCTCATTCACCCTAATCTTTAAATTTTAAATAGTCGAATTGCCAACAAAGCATATCTGTAAATTCCTAATACTCTAGGAATTTACTAATCTTCATGAACACCGTAGTATTCTTTAATTGAATATATCGAATCTAAATGAATGAAACGAACGAATAGACCTACTATCTATCTCTCCGTCAAAAATTCCTTGATATAATTAAGCCTGAATTGTACCCAACTAACAGAGTTTTCGGTTTTTGGCCTTGCATTACAATAATGTGACAGTCTTGAGCATTGGTCAGAACGTTTTAATTCGCCCGGGATGGGGACTTGGGCGACTAGTCTATGTTGAATTAAAAGCGAACGGTTGGACACTTAGACACATTATACATACATATTAGTGGCAAAATTAGTGCTGCGACTATTTTATACCAATTGGTCTATTCTCCATTGTTGCGAGGACATCAAGCATATTGCCAACATTCTGAGTCAGAACAAGGTTTTAAGAAATAGATCGAAATAACATTTTAACATGCCATCTACCCAAGGAAAGTTGGAGTTCGAGTCGTAAAAAACCCTAGTTTTTACCTTAAACCTACTGTACCAACCCCACCTAGGTACGATAAGGACAGGAGAAGATTTTCATAAACCATAGGCTTACATCTATCACTAAGCCCAAAATCAGAAACTCCATAAGATAAAGATGCTTTTGCTTTAAGTGCTTTTACCGATGTGTGAGTAATCCCGACATGTTTAAGTCTTTCCCCGTGTGCGATACCAGCTACATTCAAACATTACCGGAATTAAAGAACTTTGGTTGTCTGACAAATTGTTCGGATATCTACATAGATAAAGTCGTGTCGCGTTCCTGTCGGCGGCAGAATCGTTAATATGTGAGTTACGCGTATTTATGTTGCGCCGTTCTCACGGTGTTGTTAACGCAAAGGAAGTAGCAAAGCATATCCAGTTTATACCTTGAGGTATTGTGAACCAGTATGGTTTTTTTTATAAAACAAATTTACAGATTTATATAACATTAAACTCCCGAGTATTTGAATACTTTACAGTGGGCATAGCGACCTGTAGTATTCTGGGCAGTCGCTTTTAAATATACTACTCGAGGAACCTGAATTCAATTCCCGTTGCCGGCAACAATGAAATTGTTAATCGAAATTTTAAATAACTATTGACTTATGACAAAATAATAGAAAAAAAATATTTCGTTGTGGATTTTGCGTACTGGACTATGCCTAAAGATACAAATAAGAACTTCATAAAGTGAAAATCCTTAGTCGCTTAATCTTATTTATCCATCTGCAATGGACACAACATTCATACAGCATAAGACGTAAAAAACGCGACAGGGAAAATTCAACCACACAACGTCCAAGTGGAGATATAATGAAATTTATTACTATGAAGAAAGGAAGAAAAGCGATGATATTAAATTTCAGAGCTAATGCAATTTTCATATTTTACTGCCGAGTATTGAAATGAAATGAATTTCGTCTAACTTTGGGTTTCTACTTTGGATACTATTCTAGTCTTAGTTATGAAACAGAATGAAATTTCAAAAGATCGTATCGATTATTTTTTTTAAGATAATATAACTTGGAAGGAAAGGCAAGAAGAATTAAAAAAAACATAAGTATTATTCAGGAAAAAGAACACTCTGCTACTTAAAAAGCGAATAAAATATATTGTAAGGAAAAAAACAAGCCGTTTAATTCAAATAATGAATACGATTATTCGAATTAATTCTTAACGCTCTCGGCGTTAAAATGAACCTTCTTGGTTAATGAAATAAAACATTATCAAATTTGTAATAATTAATTGAATAAAATTTCACTGCGCAAATTTCTCCTCGCGCCAGTATTTAAGACATTTAAAGGCATTTTAGTCATTTAAAGGCATGTACAAAAAGGGCTGAAGAAGCTAAAAGTTATATTTAAAAATAATTGCCCTCAAACTTTTATTCGCAAAAGCAATCACAACCATGCTTGTTGTTGATTAAATTATTCAAAATTGCTTAATGTTCTTCATTTTAGCATTGTTTAGATTTAACGAGCGTTCTGTGCCCGACAGTTTTTATTGCGTGGAAACATTAAGGTTTTACTAAATTCACAACAAATTTATGTAGCATTTCTGAATGGCTCAGAATGTTGAAAAAATCTTGGTGAAATCAAGCACTACCACAAAAACATTGTTTTGATAGTGTTTTTTTTTTTTATAATTGTTACGATAAGAAAGTGTTAAACGATTTGGCGGTTCACCCGATGTTAAGTGATGACCGCCACCCATCGCCATCCACATATCTGCAACATCCTTGAGGTTGCATATGCCAGTGCCACCTTATAAAAAGAGCGTCCCGGTTACCACACAAACGAACCGAAAAAGTATGGCACTTCCACGTCATGCCGCTACTCTGTGAGGCCGTATTTCCAGTACCGACGTGCCCATTCGTGTAACAGCAATGACTGTTGCTTGGCCCTCCCACTGCAGTACTAGCGACCCGCCCCGACTTTGCACGGTAGGGTGCAGTGCTTATACTTAATTTTAATATACTCTACTATATTATGCATGTATTATATACATGCATAATATAGTAGAGTACATAAAAGAGCCGTGATAGCTCAATGTCCCGGCGCTCGCCTTTAATTCAATATACTCGATCAACCTGAGTTCGATCCCCGGTGCCGGCACCAATGAAGTTTTTAACTTTAAGTGCTGACTTATCACGTGCTCCGCGGTGAAGGAAAACATCGTGAGGAAACCTGCATATTTTCGAAATATTTACAAAAAATATATATATATTTTGAAGATATGTGAAGTCCGCCAATCCGTAGTGGGGCCGCGTGATGGACTATGCCCTGATACCCTCTGTATAGAGGAGGACTTTGCCCAGCAGTGGGACATGTATAGGCTGTTACTTTGCTTTACTTTTTTTATACATATTAACCTTTCTCTTGAATCACTCTATCTAGTAAAAAAACCGCATCAAGATCTGTTGCGTAGTTTTAAATATCTAAGCATATATAGGGACAGGAAGACAGCGAGACGACTTTGTTTTATACTATGTAGTGATTTTGTATAACCTATTCTCAGAATGGTAATAATATTGAAAAATAATATTGACATTTACAATAAAAAATAACTGTACGGACTAAAATGTATTTGTTACCGTTAGCGACCTAAAATCTTTTCAAACCTTAAAGAAGAGATTCGATCATATAATTTTATTGGTGGCTACAATTATCAATTTGTAAAATTTTTAACTATGGTAGGACCACGCAGTAGTGTTGCACGAATGGGCAGGTCCATCCGGGTAAGTACCACGACCTCACAGAAGACCGGCGTAAAGTAGAGTGTAGTGTTACACTTCTGCGTTTCGTCTGGTGAGTGAGGTAGCCGGGGCCCACTTTATTGAAAGTTGACAACGCATTTGCAACCCTACGGGTGTTGCAAATGTCCATGGGCGGCAGGTATCACTTAACATCAGGTGAACCGCCAGATCGTTTACCACTTTCTCACATACAAAAAATACTTACAAAAAAAGCTGACGAGTAATTGACTGCTGTCAGACCGTAAGTGACGTTCTAGACGAGTAAAAGTTTATTCAATAGAGGCAGGCAAATTGTTCCATTCCTTTGCTATACGCATAATGAACGACGAGGCAATCCCTTGGTTAGAGCACATGGAATAAGAATCGGGCATCCAGTTTCCCACCCTCCAACCACTTACGCAAATCAAAATTTAATTCCCTCCCGTTTTTATCCCATTTTCGAAATCATTATCCCGTTTTTACGAAAGATATTAACATGATATTTAAAAGTAGAGTAATGCGAAGAGAATACGTTTCTTAATTTCACAAAAAGGTGCATTATTTAAGGCAATGATAGAATAAATTTTGGGTAAATAAATAAAAAATAAAACCGCGGGAAGAGTTTGACTATTAGTCATGTGAAAAAATCAATGTATCTTGTGCTCAGCTTGCGGCAAAGGTGCTGAAGACAGGATTGCACACAGCAGCGGTTGCTGGCTGCAAGCCAACCTTAGCCTAGGACCCTGTGCAAGCAATCCTGAAAGCACCATGTCTCACTCAATATTTGCTTTACTTCGCTCGCTACGGGGAGAAAATATCGAAAGCGAAGTAACGGAGATCGGTGCATATATATCGTATATTAAAATCTAATTGCTAATTGACAATATTGGAAAGTAATATTTTTTTTTGAAACAACACGGCCCCCGTATGGATATAATTTTGCGATTATTTTTCAACCGATTTCAAAAAACGAGGAGGTACTCAAATCGACTGTATTTTTTGTTATGTTTGTCACCTCAGCACTTTCGATCGAGGGAACCGGTTTTGATGATTCTTTTCATATTTGAAAGCTGATGCTATATTAATTTCATTGGTATTGGATCTCGGGCTCCGGAGATACGTGCGATACGATACTCCTGAGAATCAGTTATAAAGTGAATACAGAGCGAGATGTTTGAAGTCGGCTGTGTTTTCCCTTAGTAAAAATGGTTAATGTTAGACAACTAAAACTTATACTCACATTTCAATCGTTCACCCATGTTTTTGATTGTTTAATTTATTATTTTTCCTTAATTATGTCCGATATCTTGTGTTACTACTCATTATTCTCGTATGTTACCGTATATGTTTTATGTTTAACTGATGTTAGCGCCCTCAGACCTTACACTATTAAAGCTTCATCGGACGCCGTACCCGTAGGCTAGCCAGAACCCACGGGTGAATATGTTGTAAATTCTTTGTGTATTTTTAATGTGAAAGCGCTTTCATAATACTAGGCAGTAAACAGCACGTTCCGCGTTATTTATTTAAGCTGTCATTTCACGCTCGAAAACGCGTGTCTCCGTCATTTTTCCGTATTCTTAGAATAAATAATATTTTTCCCATTCGTGTACGAAGGAAGCAACCCCAAAATATTTATAAATACTGCCATATAACAATATTTAGTACGCCTGACAGCGTTTCTCGTCAGAATTGAGTTGATTCTTACTAAATCCGGCTTAAAAGCGTTCTTATTGTGTGAAACATAATGTTTTATTTGTATGTCTCGGTAAATCGATGTGCCTCTTTATGCTAACACTTCTATTGGCTATAGTTGTAACAACTTATGAGATTTATTACGGTGCTAATCTCTTGCATTTAGGATGAAATATTTTTTGTACACATTTAAACTTATGAGATATTTAGTAGATTTTTATTTTGTTGTATTTTTTATTTCTCTATATCATTTTATGTATCTACTCATAGTGTCGTTTTACATATACGAGTATAGACATATGATTTAGACAAAGATATCAAAAATGGAGAGGATTAAGAGCAGAGGAAAAAACTAAATTACGATGGTTTCTTAAGAGCCAGCGAGTGTGAGTTCGGTTCCCACTACTGAAAAAATATTTTGTGAAACTTGAAAAACACTATGTTCTGTTTTTCCAGTGTCTGGGTTTTTTTATATTTTTTATTTATTTATTGAAAAATTTTTTGTTTACATCCCTACTTAAGGCTATGTACAAGGCAACTTAATGCTAATCATTTTAAACTATTTCATACTTAAATCATTTTAGTTAGTTCCACAATACAAGCGTTGCCTAATTTCCGACTAGAGAACGCTGTGTGAAAATTTGTCCTGAAATATTTATATTTATTATTTTAGAGGCTGACTGGTAGTATGCAAGTCCACAAATCAAGCATTGTGTAGGCCAAGTCGTGCCGTGACGTAGTTAATGTCATGATCTTTAATAGAGACGGTCCCACTGCTGGGCAACGGCCTCCAACGTGACCCCACGGCGGATTGGCGGACTTCATATATCATCGAAACATTTTTTTGTCACTCCTATTAACTCGATGTTGCCATTACTAAGCTTTTGACGTCGAGAGTCGTGGGTTCGATTCCCACAAGGGACAAGTATTTGTGTAACCCACCGATAATCACGGATCTGGGTGTTTGTTTCCCAAGGCGGGTTGACGTCATGCAGGCGGCCGGTCGTAAAAAACATAGCCAAAACCGCTTACAAAATGCTTCACATGTTTTTTTTGCAGGGTCACTGGAACCGCGACTCTGCCAGCGCTGGATGCCTCAGCAGCACTGCCCGAGGAGCAACTCCCCTCTCCTCCAGGTAAGGCGCGCTGGATCATTCAGCGCGCCTTCCTACTTGGCCCCTTTTTCACGGCCAACGCACTCCCCCGAGTTCGCTGACGCAGAGGCCATGGGAGCCAGGAGAGCCAGCGCCAATAAGTTCAAGCTTCACAGCCGCTAACGGCGGACCTGGTCTGTGGTTCTACTGCTCACCACGTTCGGCTGCGGAGGGTGGGGAGAACGGTTTACCGAAATACCGAAACTCCTCCCCCGCGACTCCTCCTTGGTAGCAGAATACTCTCCCTGTGTTCTGGACCTGTTCCCTGCACACTCAAAGCACGCATCCAAAGTGGGCTCACTGCGCCCAACTAAAAAACCAAAATAGACAACGCTACACGGCCGCTTTAAATTTATACTAATCTTAATCTAAAATATTTTTATAAAAGGAAAAAATTATATTTGACCACAGAGTTTCTTCCCGGTTATGCTGAGGATACTTAAATTTGTGTCGAAGCTTTGTCTACGGTTGTAAATTTTGAGTACTATATGCGTTTGAGAAAGTTAGTAAATTTTTGACATAGTCGCGAAGTTTTTGCACATTGGTTTCTACTGAGTAACGTCGCAGCTATATGGAAGCGCTTATCTTGCGCCGTTTTAGCAGTGGCCTTTGATGATGCAGCATGATCCTAATATTTCCCTGGGGAAAGTTTTAATGCCTTTAGTCAGGCCACCCATAGATATTAGATGGAACATCACGCTGAGTAAGCTTAACGAACAAATTTTCCTCTTTTTACTCATTATTTTTAAAGAAGTTGCAAATTCGTCCCGTCCCGTCCCGTCTTGAATGATGTTTCACGCCGAAATTAGGTCAGCTGTAAAATTCTTATAATGTAACGCTCCTGGAATCGTTACTGAGCAGCCTTAAATTATATATTATTTCAAGTTTAGTGCAAGTAATTATGTGTGTATTTTATAGTAAAGTATTTATCATTTTTTATTTAAATTCCTCATTAACACTAGGATCTAGGTCCGATACGTAAATTGCTATGTATGGTGTCTCATTACTCGGTTTCCTTTTTTCGAATGACTTGATAAGCCTGGCATACAAAGAACATAAATCCTTAAATTCTCAGATTTTCTACGTTTAGTGTTCACTATGTTAGTGTATAGATGGATAAAGTTTTCTCTCACTTTTGGATTGTACGAGAATATTCAAGTTAATCACCCTCAATAAAAATACGGACCTGTGGCACCATTTATAAAATATCAGTTAACCTTCAAAGACTTCATTCGCGCAAATATATTGAGTGGATTTTTTTAATTAGCCTTAGAGTAATGACGTTCGTGACATATTTTACTGTGGTTCTAGATTTAATGTTAATATATTGAAAATACCAACTAAAATTTAATTTTATTTAAAAAAATATAGAATTCTTTATAACTAGGAAACAATGTATTTAATTAGTGCACGCAATTGGGATGCACTCTAGATATAACCCATTACATTCTTACCAGTAAAGAATTATATTATCATTATTTGTAATCTAAAAATTAATACGTAAAGCAAAATACTTTGAACACATTTCTACGAACATTGGAGGGATGAGTATGAAATTTCTCACATTTATAGTTTTATATAGAAAAGGAGTAGGTACAGAGTGCTAATTTTTTTTAAAATTACGCACAAAAATATATTAAAGCTATAAAAAAATATTACACACACTATCATGTATAATTAATTATGGTTGAATTTCGAACACTGAACGCCCACTAGTATAGGTAATTATACTAGTTCTATAATCATACTAACGACCACTAGTAATAGAATCCCAAACAAAACGGGATTATGCACCGTTGTGATTACGATACGTACACACGAAATCGTTTTATGTATGCGTATTGTATTATTATATTATATTTTTGCTTTTAGCTACGTATATAGTTTTTGTCCTTTTTGATCTAGAAATGAATAGATACGGAGCCATATGTTCACACTTACCACGCTCAGTTGGCGCCATTGTTCGAAATCAATGTATGTTCAAGCAATCCTTCTATTTGACCAAAAGCGACATCCGTTCTGGATTTTTGTGTATCGTAGGTACTCTTAAAAAAAAAAAACTTGTGGTTACTGTGACTACCACACGTTCCGTTATATTACGTTTGATGCCACTATTTTAATTTGCGAAGTTTCATTTAAAGTAAAGGCCTTTTACGCAATACGAACAAATACGCACACATCACGTTTTGCGTATTTGTTCAACCAGTTATTTTATGCTCGAAAACATGTGTCTCTCTCACTTTTCTCGCCTCCGGAGAATAAACAGCATTTTCCCATTTCGAATACGCGGGAAACAACCTCGAAATATTTATAAAGGCTGCGAACTAACAATATTTTAGATGCCTCACAGCGTTCTTTGACAAAATTGATTTCATTCTACCGAAATTCGCCGTGAAATTTTCTTATTCATGTAAACAGAGTATTTTTTGTTAGTCGAATCAAAGAAATACCTGTAAATTTAAGTATATGACTTTGACGCTTTTTTATGATAAAAATGTTACACTTCTGCGTTCGTCTAGTGAGTAAAGTGCAACCGTACGGGTGTTGCAAATGTCCGGCGGCGATTATCAAGTGAACCACCAGATCGCCTGCCACTTTCTAACATTAAAAGGTCTTTGAACATCTGTATCTACTGATTAAAAAGATTGGACAGTCCAGATCACAATAGTCATGAAGGTGTCACAAGGTTTTATTTTATTAACCCACTGCAAATTTTCGATGTATATATTCGTCATTTCATACTTTAAATCTTCTTGATTTTACTAAATAACTTTACATACATTCAAATCACATAATAGTTTTCTATAAAGGTGTTAAAAATAGTGCTTAATACGCGACAACGAAACAACCGCCGTCATGTTATTTATGGTATCCAAATTATACTCTAAATGCCAACTATGAGACGTTAATACCACTGACTGAGCTATTCGACTGAGCTTCCCTCTTCGTACCAGGGTTTATATTGCATTTATATATTGATAATTTAAATGTTATTCGTTTCATTTGGTATAAATAGGGCATAAAGTACAAGAACAAGGTTACTGCTACCATTTATAAAGTTTAACTCTATATAAATAGGTAATTACTGACCACACGAGGCTATTATTTTTAATTTTAATACCCTTCAATTATGTAACAGTTTCTCATGTAAGATTTTAAAACTTTGATTTTGCCGATGGTTGCAACGTTTGTTTTAGATATTTGCTTCCGAAGTCGCAAAGGAAAG
Organism: Iphiclides podalirius; assembly: GCA_933534255.1. NCBI lineage: Eukaryota > Metazoa > Arthropoda > Insecta > Lepidoptera > Papilionidae > Iphiclides > Iphiclides podalirius. The sequence continues at coordinate 189,652 of OW152816.1, read as the reverse complement.
CAAATATTGGGAGAGATCGGGTGCCATCAGGGCTATTTGTTCTGAAGACTGCCGAGATTGGCTTTCTGCCAGCAAACGTCTCTCCGCCCTTCCAGCTCCACATCTTCTTGGCTATGAAAAAAGAAAGAGGTCTTTTCACTCAAGGTATCACTTAGTTACTATATAAAAATTACGGTTTTGTCTAACTCCGCTACCACACTATAAGTGTATTAATGTGTATTAATACGAATTAATCGCACAAAAAAAATCGAAACCGATAATAATGTTTTTATATGAATTTATATTCTCAAAAAGCTCTTTACGTCCTACACCAATAAAAAAAGCTACAATAGGCTTGCATCATAGAGTAAAGTAATACTACAGAAATGGCTTGCATCCTTTAATCGTTTCTGGCACAAAACTTTCGTTAGTTAATATACGAAAAAAAAGATCTATCTCTTTTAGTCTCCACGTAAACGATCGAACTGTACTTAATTATTACTTTTCATATATTTTTAATTCCAGAAGAAACTTAAATGTGTCTTTTTTAATATCCGTACATGCATTTATTTCTATATATATATGAATTTATCTGTATATTTTTATGTACCTATTTATTAAATTTCATTTTTATACATATCATCTTCATATTGCACCTGCCATCTACTTTTCAGCTTGAGAAGGGTTGACTGGTAGAGAATGCCATTAGACATTAAGTCCGCCCGCAGCTTAAGGTGTAGCTATGAAGCTTAAATAAAGTCAAAAATTTCAGCATTGCGGGAATTGAATCTTGGTCTTCCGGGTTATGCCTACAGACACTTAAGTCACTGAGCTTAGCGGCTAATATACTCGTCCTAAAAATGTCGAAATTTACTTTCTCTATTTTATTTAAGAAGCAAGTTCCCTTGGGGGGGATAGGGTTATGTGGAATCCTGCCCGCTAAAACCCCCTCGGTAACCACCCTCAGTAGAGTGGGCGGGTACGGACCAGTACCCTTCTGAAATTCGCATCAATGAATTTGCGTCAGGGATGGTCAAACCTTCACCAATTCCCTCGCTGCTTCGTGGGCAAGATAAGACTTGCAATGCCGCATCTATCCGGCTCACTATACCGAGGTATCTGCTTCAATAGTTTATGAATAACTAGCGACCCGCCCCGGCTTCGCATGGGTGCAATGTTCTTGTTAAATCAGTCTATCTAGTAAAAAACCGATCCGTAGCGTACTTTTAAAGATTTAAGCATGCATAGGGACAGACAAAGTCCCACTAGGAAGACTTTGTTTTATACTGTGTAGTGATAATGATGAAAAGTTCCTGCTAAACATTTTTTTTCTTTCGAAGATTCGTATTAATTGATTTTTATTACATTTAAACAAATCTCTCAAAAGTCGTAATATGCGACTGCGCATTATCATGCATTAAAGGACCAGCATGCTCATTTAAAATCTGGATCGCGAGTTGTCGATGACCCGGTTCCTATTACTATAAATCCGGTACAACTCCCTGAAGACATTCCAGCCCACGCTATTATTGATCAACGTCGCGGAAGCTTACACAAAACAGGATGCCCTTTGCTCTGCATCAATTAAGCGACATGACCCATATATATAACCCATGCGTTGTGTTCCAAAAAAACAACTACCCGTGTAAATACCATTCGTTTTTTTACGGGAGAGAGTGGTGTGCGGTGGTTAACTGCCGCCCATGGACATATGCAAGGCCAGTAGGTTTGCACATGCGTTGCCACCTTATAATAAAGTGGGCCCCGGCTACCTCACTCACCAGACGAACGAAACGCAGAAGTACGAGTATAACCCTTCTACTTCACGCAGGTATTCTGTGAGATGGTGGTACTTACTCGGATGAACCTGCCCATTCGTGCAACAGCAAAAACTTTGTTGCGCCTTACCATAGTTAAAGGAAGGTTACTAACAAGGAATCGATATTAAAACATGTAGAAAAAGTACGAAAAGATTGTCGCCGCTGTGGGAATCGAACCCACGTCTTCGGCATTCGCGGCCTGACGCTTTAGCCACTAAGCTAAACGGCTGATTGCCACACCGACGAAAATCTTAACGTCTTTTATCTAAATTTTTTTAGCATTTGAAGCAATGCTTGGCGCATCCATTATTATATCCTTTCCAGCATACAAACAATTTCGAATATCGTTTTACAACGATAATTCGAACGAGAGATGTCGTCATTGCCTTTTAGAAATTTAACTTGTTTATAGTGCTAAAAGATTCCCACAGCGGCGACAATCTTTTCGTACTTTTTCTACATATTTTAACATTCAATATTAGTGCAAATATTAGGACTATAAATAATTTAAATTTCTAAAAGAATAGATTGAAAAAAATAAATCTAAATTTTTAATTTAAAAACAACCACCTGAGCTACCGTACCATCAAAAGCTTTGTAAACGGGACTAAGCTGAAAATGTGACACGTATGTCGACCTTCAATAACATCCAGTCTGTAAACGTGTCGCTGAAACACTGTTTGCGCAGTTCCAGTGGCGTATGACGCGTCATGAAAATGCAAGCGGCGTGTAGTGTGTACGTTGTGGCAGCTTTGTTTGCGGCATTCAAAAATAACAAGCTTACATTCATATATCGAAGGAAAAACGACGCGGGAAAAAGCTGAACGATGAAAATTGTTTCCAGTCAAGTCACGTTTGTTGATATCATCATATCGCGTCATTTGTATCGAATCGAAGCGACAATTCGTTCAAATTAAAGAGTTATTTATATTTATAATTGTTAACTTAAGGTATTATGGCCCTAAACAATTTGCAATCATGTTTACAATTCATAAAAAATATTACCATTGAAATTAAAAAGTTAAACACGCAATACCATTATTATTCGACTAATGGACTTTAGTAGATAGATGCCTGCTGACCACACAATAACAAGCGGACAAAAGATGACATTATGCTTATTAACAAGTGTAACGAGTTGAGTACACTGTTACAAATAAATATATTCTCCTTCAATGCACCGACATCTACTCCGTAGTTTTTAGAATCTACGCGCGCCTCGGCTAACTTCGTCGGGATTCGTTGTCGCGTCGCAAGCGCCATCGTAGTATAGTGCCCGCCCCGGCCATATTACATTATTGTCTACCTACGCTGTATGTAGTTATAAAACGGTCGCAAAAATCAATTTGTCCATGTAAAAGTTCATTAAATTTGTGAAATGAGAGTCTTCGTGTTTACCTTTGACCACCTTCTATGCTAAGAACCATTACACAAGTCAATTTCTTTATTAACGAAAAACAAAACCAACTTGAAATATCTCGCTCTGTATTCATATCCTCGCAGCCCAAGATCCAACACCAATATGAGACCACATGGGGAGCACCAGCTTTCAAATAAAAAGGAATCATCAAAATCGATTCACCCAGTCGAAAGTTCTGAGGTAACGAACATAAAAAAAGTTAATTGAGAACTTCCTCCGTTTTCAAAGTCGGTTGAAATATCAGTAATAAACGGAGCCAACATTCCTGCGATTTACATCCATGTAAAACATTCTTTCTTTTCTTGCACCACACTGAACTTTAGTTTTGCAACAATGTTATTAAATTCTAACTTGAGTTCACTATTCTCGAGTGCATTAACATCGTTGCAGATAGTTGACATGCTACGCAGGTATACGGGCAACAATCAAATATTACCCGAATTGCAGAACTTTAGTTGTTCGCCAAATTGTTTGGATCTTGCCAGATAGTTGAAGTTGTGTAGCATTCCTGTCAGCGGCAGTATCGTAAACATGTGAATTATTGATATTTACGTCACGCAGTTTATGTTTTGTACGACACTGCGAAGTTCCGTCTAGCTTCAATGCTTTATGTGTTTATAACATGGTACGTCTACATTTGAAAGACTTGTATTGTTTAGAAATTTTTTTAAAAGGCTGAATTTGAAGTGTACGAAAATTGTTAGATATGCCAAAAATGGTAAATCAAATACCGTACCGTAATAAATTTATAATTATGTACTAATAAAATTTCGAAGTATTGTAAGTTAGTAGAGTGTGCATGTTTATTATAAGCCTAGCGGCCCACCCCAGCTTCGCACGGGTATATAACAAAAATTTTAAATAAAAATTATCACACACACACATAAAACCTTCAAAAATTTGTCTTTGCTGTATAATTTTATGAATTTCTCCATCTTTAAATGAAGTGCATGTCACAGTCTTGTTACGCGCTGTACTTAGCTGAGGAATGGTCAAATAATAACCGTCTACTCCCATTAGGAACATTAAGGGATATTGTAGTGGATCATACAATCGGTGTAACTCAATGACCCTTTTAAGATGGCCGGTTCCACTGTGCAACACTATATCTCTGGGGCCTCTTAAGGGTTCCGCACCCAAAGGGTAAAGCGGGGCCCTATTACTATACAATTTGAATGTTTGGACAAAAATTATTTTGGCAGAATGATTTTTTTTTTAATTTTATTGATTTACACTGATTTTGTTTTTGTGAGAAGGTGTCTAGGGAGCTGGCGGCTTACATGATGTTAAATGATAACCGCCACCCATGCACATTTGCAACAACGGCAAGAATCACAGAACGTACAACTCTTGCACTTCACGCTGGTCTTCTGAGAGGTCGTGGTACCTATCCGAATGGATCTGCCCATTTCTGCGTGGCCCTACCACAGTTAAAGACTATTAGTCTTTAACGGGGCGAGACCACGCTGTCAATCAGTATACAAATAACTTCACTTCAAAATGTGAGCAAAACTTTGAAATAAATGAATTTAAGAAGAAGAAGAAGAAACGTTTATTCACGGTCTAAAAACAAATAGATATATGCAAAACTTAAAATAAATGTAAACACAAAAAAATAACAACAGTAAGTGACGGTCTGTGTAGTCCGTACATAAGACCGTGAAACGGACGGGACTCGGTAAAAGTCGAGATACAGTAACTAGTTTTGATCCCGACACCGGTTTTCAGTACGGCCCGTACTTCGAGGCAACTCGGACGGCTGCGACAGTGAACATGCAAAAAATAGCTACAGGGCAGTATAGCGAAAATTAAATTATTTTTGTTTCAACCTTTCATTCATATAGACAGTGGTTATCATTCGTCTGATGAGGTTGTTGATATTGCAATAAAATATAAGCCATTTTAATATTCAACAATATTAAAAAAGGTTCTCAACGCTTTCAAATTTCAAACAAAATCGAGGTTTGTGGGTAGCTAAAACAAAACCAAGTAACAATGCGCCTTTACACTATGCATCGTAACGAGAAATGCAGAAGGCCGACTCTTGCAGCTTTTATAGGCTTCAGTTTTCCAGTGATTTAGGTACGTTCCGCGTTCGTTGTTTGTGTATCCTGCGAACGAAGCGGGTAAAGAACCGCACAACTGCAGATTGCATTCGATTTATGACGACTCACACACAACTGACATTGCGCAAAAAGTCTATGCAGTACGCTTGCGGGCTGAACGCTGTTGAATGTCAACACGAGTGTGACTTTTAAAGCGAACTCTGTTTTATACAGCTTTTATTGCAGCCCGTGGGATTAGTTTCGAAATAAAATTGTTTTTATTTTATTACTGGCGACGAGTTCGCCATACACGTGTATGCGTATCGTAATGCATGCTGATTATATTAATTTACGAATATATCAGGATTCCTCACTGTATCCCTAAAATATTCTATTCTTTTTACAAGAATGGAAAAAATTATGGTATTGAAAATATGGAGCAAAATTCAGATCCGTAATCTCTGACTATGATTTTGATTCTTATCTTATATATCTTCATACATAACATCCGTGAAACACGAAACATTAAAAAACGTGTCTGGGGAAATTTAAACCGTTTTATAGTCCCTTAAAACGTAAGCGACGTTGAAGCGAGGAGAAAATAAAATTCATAACGACGGAAGAAAAACGATCACATTAAATTTTCCAACTAATTCACTTCATTAAACGTTGCACGTTTAAATGTTGAACATACTGACATAAACATGGCTTTAGCAAGATGTAGATATGTCGTTGTTTTGAAAGTATATTTTTCAATTACTTATTAAACATCATTATGTCATTACATAAAAGTCATAAGTCACATAAAAGTTAACCTCAACCTCCTTAGCAAACAATGCAACTAGCCTCAGGTCTTTCTAAATATTAGCTTTCCATCGCAATACGTAGCAAATATTGAAAGGAATTTTTTAGTTCATTGTTGTTTTCATTTATTTTTCTGATAAACTTTCCCATTTTGACATTTAACAATATTTCCGAAAATAAAAACAAAAGAACCAACCAATATCTATATAGGTCACCCGAAAACTACTCATAGTTAAGTAACACTAATTTACGCCTTTTTTCCGTTATTTATATATATATATATATATATTAATACAATATTTTCGTACATAATCTAAGACATAATAAAATGCTGAGGATGGTGAAAGATGTTATGTCTATAATTATATTTTTATTTTTAAATTTAATACGTCTTTACAATACTTGAAACAATTCAATCATTAAATCATGGAGACTAAAATGTGATTCAGAGTAAGAAGATAGAAGAGAAAAGCTAACACATCCGATCATCCATAACACACGTTAAGTCGCAGGTGTGTTGCCAATAGTTAAGAGAATGGGCCACGGAATACCTGAATGAGCGGACTACAAAAAAATTAGAATTATTTTTCTTTACAAGACAATGTTAGCTTGAGAATCTATGGGATTTTGTCTCGTCATAACTAATAATCAGACAGATTATCGGACTGAATATCTTTTGGGGCATTTAGTAGGAAAGGCCTTTTTCATGTAAGAATATGTGTTTCATCTAAGTAATACCATGGACAGACCTGCGCATTCGTGCAACACAGAAAACTGTTTCCATTCCACAGTGCCATGCCCTAAGTCCAGCAGTGAAAAATCATGGTTGAATATGTGATACCGATTAGTAAAACACGTGGAATGGTCATTAATTTACTTATTTAATTTATTACTTACAATAATTTCAGATAATTATATAAAGTAATCGAACAACCCGTTGTCCTTTGAAAGCGTACGCCATAACCAATAATGAGGTCATAAATAATTATTACCAACCAGTTATATAATTTATAAAACAAATTGTAAATACACTGATATAAATATAGAATGTAGAGCTCTCACTGGAAGTACTCACGAAAATGAAGCATATTATAGATAATTTTCAAAAAAGCATTAACTTTTAATTTAGTTAAATGACTTTCCCCTTGAGCGAAAGCATCGACTATGAAGCAATGAAGACTTGTAATCTTACTGCTCAACCTACAAATTTAATTACGTGGACTATTTTTAAAAGGAGTACCAATGTTGGTAACATTGGAGTACCAATGTTACCAAGTTAAGGAATAATTAATTATTTTTGCTTTGGTAGAATTTTTACCCGAAACTAATTGAGGGAGATTATTTAAAAAGTCAAGATAAAAGAGTCGGTGTTTTAATTAGAAGGAATGTATCTGTAAGCGAAAAACAGATAAGAAAAAAACATGTTTGAATTTGTGAATTGACATATAGTGTACATAAAATAACAAACTAAAAAATATTTTCTAATAATAGGTGTTTTTCAGAATATAAATTTGTGTACAAAAAGTACTGTCAGAAGTGGGATTCGAACCCACGCCCACAGAAGTGGACTGCGACCTGAACGCAGCGCCTTAGACCGCTCGGCCATCCTGACGTTGTCACAACAAGTAAATATTCTATTAGCATATGAAAAATTCCGAATGGAAAACGTTTATAGAAAAAAAAATATTTACAATATTAGTGGAATGTGTTTTGTTATTATTTGTGTAATGAAACACGTTAAATTTAAATTCCAATATCATTATCCCTTGACCTTTTAACACTAGGCCACAGAGTTTCGTCCTGTTCACAGATTTAGTCAGTCATTCAGTTTACTGCCCTTGTAAGCAACTTTATTCTCAAGTCTGAATAAAATTCGCAATTTATCCTAATCGAAAAATTTAGCTGACAAAAGTTTAGATTGGATGTGTCTAGACCAGATAATGGAAGCAATGTTTTGTAAAAACAAAGTCCTAACTTTATTTAAATTAATGTCATTTTAAGGAACCTTTTCTTGTCCTTTAATTTGCATTAAAAAAATTTCTTGACGTAAGTAGCGCGCAGAAGTATGAGTTTAAATACATATTTTTATTCGCATAAAAATATAATACCAACCGTAATTTTTGAAATGAATGGAAAAAAAAATTATAAACTTTTTGTAAAACATGCAACACGGGCATCCCGGGGAGTAGATTACTATAACTCTATGATAGCGATCCCATTTAAAGTAATCATGACAATATGACAAGTTTATTAAAAAAAGTGTGTGTGTGTGTGTACTTATGTACACACGTTAGAATTTATACTTCTTTGGCGTAACAAGATAAAAACCTTATTCTATGTTTGTAGCAAAACGACACTAACAATAGAAAATAGGTATTTAATGAAAGTTTTATTATAACACAACATGCATAAATTGTCGAAAAATTGCCCCCTGCCTTGATTCGAGCCTGTCCCTTCTGTGTACCCCGTCAAGACGTATGTTAAGCGCTCGATTACCTCATCGCGTGAAACTCTTCACGTTTAAAAATACAATAAAACAAAGTGATAAATTCGCCTTTAGTGATTTTCAAACCATCTAAGTAATTATGTAGGCGTAAGGCGTAGTAAAAACGTGAATATATCTACGTTAAAAATCACTTAAGAACCAAAGTATGTTTATACAAAATAAACTACGAGCGTTATTTTCTGCTTTAAGTGGCCCATTAAGGAGGAAATAATATCATTAATCACGGAGGCCCTCAATGTGTCTGCTTCGGCTGCGACTCGAGGGTGTCAACGTAGCATGGAAGAGACAGCTTGCCTATAGGAAGTGAAATATTGAATCTTTGTATAACAGTACTGTGCTTTGTACGAACAAAATATGACTCATTTTATGAAAAGTATAATGTTTTATTTCAAATCGAAAGAATTATTGATACTATTATCTACAAGCCAGTCTGCGCTGACATGTGAGTTTCGTATTAAGCGTAAATTGTGTCAGCTTTTTAGCTTTTTATTTTCAAAATAAAAGAAAAACATCAATATAAAACGTAAATCGATCCTTAAAAATCATTTATGCATTAAAAATTAATGTTTTGACCCAAACAGGGCTGACACGCAATGGAGAATATTCAGTTGAACAGTTAATGGGGTCGCAAATTTTATAACCTAACCTATGACCGAAAGAAAAGAATAAATAATTAATTAAATACTTTACGTAAGAATTTAATAATATAAGTAACAATTAATTTATTTAAATCACTGTAGTCAGTTTTTTTAAACCGACTTCAAGAAAAGAGGAGGTTCTCAATTCGATTGTATTTTTTAAATGTTTGTAACCGATTTATTTTTGTATTGGCTTTGGTTTAGCACCCCAGACTAATTTCACTGGTGTTGGATCTAGGCCTCCAGAGATGCTGCTGGGAACTCCTGAAAATTAATTATAAAATGAATCGGTTTTGTTTTTGGTTTCGGTCCGGTTTTGTTTTTCGTTAATAATTTTTAAGTCAAGTCAAAAGCTCTTTATTCAGTGTAGACTTCATTTAAGCTCATATTGAACGTCAACAAAAAAGAAAGAAACGGGTCACTAAAGTAGGCCTGTTCTTTTCTGGTCAGACACTGTGCAGTCTTGTTGTCTCCTTTTTTTAATATCAGGAGATCCGCTAGCGGCTTGCCATCTTCCCACATAAAAAAACTATTTTTTTTACTTAAATTGCAACATTTTTGCAACAAATTTTACTCGAACGAATACAACTTTGTCAGCGAACGCCGTCTGGCGTGTTAAATATTGTTAGCTCGCAGCCTTTATAAATATTTCGAGTTGTTTCCTCCGTACACGAAGTGGAAAAATATTGTTTGTACTCCAAGAGGCGAAAAATGAGAGACACATGCTTACGAGCATGAAATAACTGCTTAAATAAATACGCGAGACGTGCTATTTACTGCCTCGCATTATGGAAGTGACTTTTTTATTAGACTTCATAATAAACATTATAACTTTGCAACGTGATTTTTATGTAAAAGAATAGTGATCAATGCCAAATGTAATAATCTTAGGGTAGAGCCAAGTAACAGCTGTTGCTGTGGTTTGTATGAATAGTCTTGACCGGAGATCATACGCTGCCCCAGAGAAGTTGCGGTAGCGCAGGTATCGCCTGCGTGCAATCACCATCAGGGAGTGGGAGCAGAGGCTGAAGCATGGTAGGACCGGCCATGCAGGGCATACTCTCAGGAGGTTTTTTGAAAAGTTGCCGAGCAAGCAGACGGTTCACCTGATGTTAAGTGAATACTGCCGCCCATGGACATCAGCTACACCCGAGGGTTCCAGATGCGTTGACAACCCTTTGAAAATTGGGCTTCAAAGACAGGCGTCATGACGCTCTCACCTACAGTGAGACTCATCAGTTCTCGCGGGATATGGTTGTTTCAGGAGGTATCCGTTTCACGTGTCAAGGAGCGTGACGACGAGACGAACGAACGTGCGCTGGAGGATTACCCAGTCTGGACGGAGCAGCGCTGAGTTCTAAGCGTTATCGTGAGGTGTAACCGCTCACTGCCTGTCGTGGTTCTTGCTATGGTTGAGCAAGAGGGCGCAGGGTGCTTTCCTCGCGAATTACGAGGAGAATATCATCCGGAAGAAGGACATGGATAGACTAAGGGAGGCAACTGCCACCCTGGATATCCACCGCCGTAGACAAAGCCACAGGAGATTAAAAAGGAAAAAAAAGTTCGAGAATCGAATCGAAGTGGAGGTATTATACTTTATCATTTCGTCTGGTGAGTGAGGTAACCGATGACCACTTTTTTAACGGTTGGCAGCGCATCTAAAATCCCTCAGATGTTGTAGGTGTTCATTGGAGAGCGGTAGAACTTAAAATTAGTTGAACCACCTGCTCGCTCGACAACATATCTTATCCTCAAAACATTCAAACTGATTACTTAATCAATAACTAATCAAATTCATGCTACCAGAAGCCACTTAGCTTGTAACAAAGTCTTCAAACATAACACAGTTTTCTTTGCAAGTGTGAATAAATTAAAATATTTGGGTGAGTTGAATTTGAATAGCCCTTGTTAAATAAAATTGAAATAAAAACTTAACGGAAAAAGTTTTGTCCGCAACGTAATATAAGAATATTTATGTCTTGTGATGCGGTTTTCGCAGTAGCCTTCATATCTTTAATTTTAACAATTTATTAAAGTTGTTGTTGTTGTTATATTTTCATGCAATGCAAATTTTGACAGTGAGTAATGATGATTTTTAGATCACCGTACCCAAAGGGTAAAACGGGACCCTATTATTAAGACTTCGCTGTCAGTTTGTCTGTCTGTCCGTCTGTCTGTCTGTCCGTCTGTCCGTCTGTCACCAGGATGTATCTCATGAACCGTAGTTAGACAGTTTAAGTTCTTACAGACGATGTATTTCTATTGCGGCTATAAAAACAAATACTAGAAAACTGGATAAAAAAATATTTAAGTGGGGCTCCCATATTGAAACAGACATGATTTTTTTGCCGTTTTTGTAGATATAATGGTACGGAACCCATCGTGCGCGAGTCCCACTGAACTTGGCCGGTTTTTTACTATACGCAATTTCTTTATCTGTCCATCATTTAGGGGACTATTTTCTGATAGTCGATGTATGGTTCAAAACAGGCAATAAACGAGTTAGTATGGAACAAACACTAACAAAGGTGGTTTAATTACTACATATACTATTTGTGTTATTACATATTTCATGACACCTTACTTATTTTATAGTAAATGAAGTGCAGTTTGTGTACGCTTGTTTCAATTGAGATTATTTTTAGATATTAAAAAGTTTGTTGGACCATATTTTAACAATCATTTAATAACGACAGGTCATTAAGTATGCGGTAGCTGAGAAAAAGATGGTCATATAAAATAAAACCGCTTAAAAACTTTTAAGTTAAACGGTTTTATTTTGTTTTTTTTTATTTTGTTAATTTTTTTTTTGTTAATATTGTATTGTCATCTAAATTAAATGTGTGTACCAAATTTCAGATCAATCTAACAACGGCAAGGTGCTTAAATTTCAATTTCTAATTTTGACCCAAACAAACAAATTCCGTACGGGTCGAGCTAAATAAAACCGTTTAAAAACTCCGAGCTTGTAACTATTACTAATTACAGATAGAAATATAATGAGACGACTTTAGCTCTAACTTGGCCAACCATTACAGATTAGCCTGACGATCTTTCCGCAACGCTAACTTTCAACACAGACTCTTATTAAACGGTTTTACTTAGCTCGACACGTACGGAATTTGTTTTTTTATTTGGGTCAAAATTAGAAATTGAAATTTAAGCAACTTCCCGTTGTCAGATTGATCTAAAATTTGGTACACACATTTAATTTAGATGACAATACAATATTAACAAAAAAAATTCCAAAAAAAAAAACAAAATAAATTCGGTTACTTAAAAGTTTTTAAACGGTTTTATTTTACCGAGTTTGAATGCTACACCCGGTAATGGCGTGTTCTACTTAACCGCTCTGCGTTTTCATTTATACTCTGTTTCTTTTACGTCAGCTGAACTATTTATTGTACAGCTCTTTTAATCTTTTTTATCTTTCGCTCTAAGATGTATTTACATCGATATTGTGTAAACAAACACAAAAAATACAAAGGAAAAAAATATATTGAAGCTCAATTTTGTATATTTTTATACCTACATGAATTAAATATTGAAGAGAAGTCTATCAACTGAATTGTTTGAGTATTTATCCTAAGTTTTAATGAAACTAGTAATTTATTAAAATCTATAAACTCAGCATATAAAAAAGTCATCAAAGTTTTTTATGCTGAGATAAATTTTACCAAGATGAACATCTTTTCAAAGTTCATTTTGGTAAAATTTTAGGCCAGTTACGGAAGAAAACTTTCAGATAATCAGAATAAAATCATTCCTAATTATATTATAAATGCTGCTAATTTTAGGCTCCTAACGTATCTCTTAGAATACAAACAAAAATATGGTATAAATCTCTAAACACCCGTTTTCCGAGGGAAAATATCTTCGTTCGAAAGCTGGGAATATCAACAAAGAATTATATATGTCTGCTGATTATTTTGTTGGGCAATAAGACGATCAGCGACATCGAGCGATTATTTAATGAGAAAGGGGAGAAAGAAGTAATTGAATAATTCATGCACACACTTCCAAAACCAAACAATAGATTGAGAGGATAGTAAATCCATCGCCTGTACTCGAGACGGAACCATTCGTCTCAACCATTCCACGGTCATAAACTCGCTTTGCACGTCATACAACTAAGTCCAAAGCAGTATTTCACACCAGCAGCCCAAACGTAGCAGCAGTATGCAATAAAATATGTGATTTTATTGTATACTAGCTTTGTGCAGTAACGGGTAAAAATTGTCTACCGATTATGGCAGACAAACTTCCGACAAACTGGCATTTATAGTAGAGATGCGATTATATACAATTAGATGACTATAATGTCAAAAACATTATGTATCTGCCGTTGTGATATAAACTTGTATTCTATTCGCAGTGTTGTACGTTCAAGATTATTTTTGCAATAATAATTTTAATTGTATAAACTAAACATGGTTTTATTATCCTCCGTTAAATATTATTGTGCCGGCAACAATCTAGTACCAGCTTTACTACTAAAGTTTAAGCACTAATTTACAGTTCCGTTACAGTTAAGTAGTTCCGTAGTTCTCGACGAAACATGTTAAAATTAAATTTAACCATTTCCGTTTACAGGAAGTGGCCCTCCCTATCCGCAGCAAGCGTGCACTCTGCAATTGCGAGTTTAATTTTTAATAAGTTCCTTCCACTTGGCCTGTTGCGTTGGGTAGAGATAAATTACAGAACGGACGCACTAAATACATATTTAAATCACATTTATATTCAAGCCGTAATCTTCAACAACGGCTTTATTAATATACTAGCGGTGCCCGCGACATCGTCCGAGTGGAATTTGAAATAAAAAAAATCTAAAATCATAGTAGCCTAAGTTACTCCTTATTACATCAGCTATCTGCCAGTGAAAGTCCCGTCCAAATCGGTCCAGCCATTTCAGAAATTAGCCGGAACAAACAGACAGACAGGCAGACAAAAATTTTAAAAAACGTTATTTTGGTATATGTACCGTGTATACATCCATATGCATTTAGTAAAAAGCGGTAATTATAATATTACAAACAGACACTCCAATTAAATTTATCTGTATAGATAAAATAAAGTTTAACGTACATATTATAATAAGATAAGATGATTCGATTGCGCCGTTGCTAAGCTATTAGCTTCGGTGTCGAGGGCCGTGGGTTCGTTTCCCACACGGGACAAGTATTTGTGTGACCCATATAATCATCAGTCATGAGAAAAATTGAGTTGTATCATGCCCTAATAACTAACTCCGAGTATTCGGGCTACCGTTCATTATAGAATTGTATATTTCACTCTGGTCGACGCAAATAACGCTCATGGTGTCTTAATGTGTTGGTGTACATCGATTTTGTATTAAAATAATCCCAAGCTAATGGTAATTAATTTATAACATGTTTCATCTTGATTTTTGACCATTATTATCTTCGAGTGGTTAACAGAAAGAACAGAAAGACTTAGTAACCAAGCAGCTCGTCCATACGAATATAAAGAGGAGAGAGGGGACGATATTTTCTCGTTTACTGAGCTTTATTATGTTACAGAGATATGAAAGCGCCTCGCAAACTGTTCTGCAGAAGGAAAAAACTGCGTCATTTCAGTCGATTGCCTCGGTTCACTAACGCCAACATATTTTCGTCCGCTCGCCTCGCGTACTCTGGACTTTTTTTGAATTCATACAGCGAAGGATGTTTTTGCTACGTATACTTTATAGCGGCTGCTTCATCGCTGTGTTTTTAAATTAATGGAATAACTTGAATCATATTTGTATGATCTAAATTTCTGCTGTTATTCTTGTATACAAAAACTTTAAGTTATTTTTTTAACACTAGTTGTAATTATTTTAAACTAGCTGCTGCCCGCGCCTACGTCTGGGTAGAATAGGCTTAAGGTGTAAGATTCAGACAGAAAGGCAGATATAAATGATACATTAATTATAGCCTATGTCTTATTCTGATGTATAAGCTACATTATTGTAAAGTTTCATTAAAATCCATTCAGTAGTATTTGCGTGAAAGAGTAACAAACATCCATCCATACATACAAACTTTCGCGTTTATAATATTAAGTACGGATAAATGATAGTATAAATAGACTCATATTTAAACAGAGCTACTTCTTCGAATTTTGATTTGTTCGTTTGCTCAATGAAATAATCACCTCTTATCTGACACTGTCTACAAAAGCGAACTAGGATATCCCTATGTTCATAGATGCTCAATTAACTACAGAAGCTTTAAATAAACGAATGAGAAAAATAATTAAAGTTCAAAAGGCATAAAATTTGTAATCAGTAAGAGTCGCTTCATAAAGTGTATGGAATTATTTTGACTTCAAACTAATGGGACAGTTTCAATTAGTGCCGCTTTCTTTGAGTCTCAATTAATGAGAGCCTACTCGTATTAAGCCTGCAGGTAGCATAATACAGACTGGCAACCTGCCAAAGGGCAGTTTGCTCGCCTCGTTATTTAAGCCTAAAATATAGGAATTAATTTGGGTTGAATTATCTTTAAAAATTTTTAAATATTGATAAATAGTGGCATGTATATAGGATACAATTAAAAGATTTTTCTAAAGCAAAGTGGAACTAATTTTATATTAATAAGTCTTTAAAATGTATTTACACACACACGTACTTGACCATTGATAAGCTATTCTCGTAAATCTTTTCTCAAGTTTAGTATGGTATAGCTCTATTATTATTATTATTATATACTTTATTGTACACCACAAAGATTTTGATACAATTAGTATGAAATAAGTCTTAAAAGCTAGGTACAATAAGGTGGTCTTATCGCTAAAAAGCGATCTCTTCTAGACAACCTTAGGACGAGGAAAAATAAACTAATGAATAGTGGGAGGTGGTGTGCTCAATAAACTTACTTAATACCAAAATAGACTTAAATATAATAAGATAAACAAAATTATAATAAACATACATAAACATAATTATTTATGTATATATAATATATATAAATAAATACACGAGAGAAGAATTAAATCTGAATATTGCCATTAAAAACTATGGATTGCAAAGCGATAGATAATGTTGTTTTACGTCAATTTTAAACTTGTCTAGCGTCTTCGAACGACGAATTTGCTGAGGAAGTTAATTCCACAAGCAGATGGCCTTAACTGTAAAGGAGTTCTTATAATATTTAGTTTTGTACGCATGTGGTGCTAGAATTAGATCTTCAGCTGATCGCAGAACTCGTTCTGGATGGTTATGGCCAAGAAACTTAAAGTGTTCCTTTAAATAGCTTGGAGTCCTAGGGTTAAATAATACACAGTACAGAAGAGAGACAGTGTGTAGATTCCGGCGAAAACGAATGGGTAACCACTTGAGCATTGAACGAAATTCGGAAACGTGATCATATTTATGTAAACCAAATATGAACCTAATGGCTAAATTTTGAATACGCTCAAGTTTATTTAGTTGTTCTTCGGTTAAATCAAGATAGCTTGCATCCGCATAATCGAGAATGGACAGGAGTAAGGATTGTGCAAGCATAATTTTAGTTGGAATGGGAAGAAAAGAACGTAAACGACGGAGAGAACCCATCGCAGCAAATGTTTTTCGGCTCACTTGATTCAATTGTTCCGACCACGAGAGGGAATTGTCAAATTGGACACCAAGATTTTTCACAGTGGTGCAGTACGGTATTATAACAACATTTAATTTTATTCCAGTCAACTCTTGAAATCAAACCAACACCACCAACAATAATAGCCTGGGACTTAGTAGGGTTAACATTGAGACCATAGATTTTACTCCATTCACTGACAGCGGCCAGGTCATCATTGATGGCGGAAACAGCAGTAGGCAAGTCTTCAAGAGTTGACTGTGTGTACACTTGGAGATCGTCTGCATACATGTGATAGAGAGAAGTGATTTTTTGAGAAATTGAATTAATTCATACGGCAAATAGAAGAGGAGACAACACACCACCTTGAGGCACTCCGGCGCGCAATTCACACCAAGACGAGAATTCATCCTCTATGCGAATACGCTGCCGTCGGCCACTTAAGTAACTTTGAAACCAGCCAATCACTAGTGGAGATATGTTAATAGAACGTAACACACTCAACAGAATGTCAAAATCAACGGTATTAAATGCATTACTAAAATCTAGCAACACAAGTACAGTGAGCTGTTTATTATCCATACCCCGTCGAATGTCATCAGTAACTTTAACCAACACTGTAGTCGTACTATGACCTGATCGGAAACCGGATTGAAGAGGATTAAGAAGAGAATTTTTGTTCAGATAGAGATTTAACTGTTAATAATAATAATAATATAATAATAAAAAATCTTTATTCACATAGACGCTTGCGCGTTCTTATGAAACGTCAAAATTTTACAAGTAATGAACACGTTCGTAAGTTACCACCGGTTCGGAAGGCAGTTTCTGTTGAGAAGAAACCGGCAAGAAACTCAACAGTTGCTCTTTTTTTAAAAAAAATCAGTTTACAATATAATAGTACATGTACAATAGTCTTGTTTTAGCCTACGTGAGTATCAACAGTATTAACCCCACACATTGGAGTCGTCAAGATATTCAGCAATAGAATAATAGGCTTTAGCCATAAGTTTACTTTTAATTTTTCGTTTAAATTCATCAAGTGGCAGACTTAATATCGACTGTGGGATTTTATTATACATGCGCACACCTTGCCCCATGAACGACCTGTTTACTTTTTGTAAACGAAAAACAATGGCGTAGTTAGTTTGTCCTTATTTCTAGTATTTAGTTTATGTCTGTCACTATTCTTTAGATAACTATTAATATTATTTTTAACATACAAAATATTACAATAAATATATTGAGACGCAACAGTGAGTATATTAATCTCTTTAAAAAGGTCTCTGAGTGTATTCCGGGCTCCGATGTTATAGATTGCTCGGACAGCTCTTTTTTGAAGAATAAATATAGAATTTATATCAGATGCACTACCCCACAACAAAATGCCGTAAGACAAGATGCTGTGGAAATAACTGAAAATAAACAAGTCTGGCAGTGTCGATGTCTGATAGCTGCCTAACCTTCCTAACTGCAAAAACAGCGGAGCTTAACCTGTTCGCAAGAGATGATAGATGGGGACTCCATTGGAGCTTTGAATCCACTGTAATTCCCAAGAATACAGCGGACTCAACGGGATTAAGGGTTACGCTATTTAATGTTAAGCTAAAACTTCGCCTTCTTACGCTGGGAAGGGTAAAAAGAAGGCATTTAGTTTTTTTAGCATTTAACACCATATTATTAACGGTAAACCAGTGGAGGATACGCGAAAGTGCACTATTCACGTCGTCATAATCCGACACGTTTCGGTCAACCTTAAAAATGAGCGATGTGTCGTCAGCAAACAGTACAATATCACATAACTCACTGGCATAAAAGGGGAGATCATTTATATACACTAAGAATAATAATGGACCCAAGATTGATCCTTGTGGGACACCCATTTTCATGGGGGACCCTGTGGAATTTACATCATTTATAGATACTTTTTGAATTCTATTATTAAGGTAAGAGGCAATGAGATTGAGGGCGATGTCACGAATGCCATAATAATCTAACTTTTGAAGGAGGGTTTCGTGGTCTACACAGTCGAAAGCCTTTGAAAGGTCGCAAAAGACACCTATTGCATCTTGTGACCTTTCCCAGGCGTTATAAATATGCTTGACAAGTGCGACACCCGCATCCGTATCCGTGTTGGAAAACTAGTTTCTCTAGAACTTTAGACACGAACGGGAGAATAGAAATAGGACGAAAATCGGAAAATTGCAATGCGTGGGCTTTCTTAGGGAGAGGAGTCACTTGAGCACTTTTCCAAGCTTCGGGAAACTTGAATGAAGAGATTGATGCGTTAAGGATATGGGTGATAATAGGAGTAATAAAGTCAAGCATAGGTAAAATCATATTACGACTAACGTTGTCGTCACCAACGGCATTAGACGAGATTGATAATATGTTCTTCTTAACATCACACTCAGTGAAAGGAATGAAATTAAACGGTGGAAATTCAGGAGCTGGCATGGAAGAAAGAATGTTCAGAGTGCGCGACTTATCTGAAATATCTAAGGAACTAGAAGAGGTGAAATATTCATTAAGGAGTTCAATATCTATATTATGGTGAAGCAAACTAGAAGACGCTTTACCAACTCCAAGAGATTGAAGAAATTTCCAAACTTTGGCAGGGTCGCCGTTTTCGACAGATTTGTGAATGTGGCGTCGTTGTGCATCTCCAGACAATGTATTGCAACGATTCCGCAGTTTATTATAATTTTGGAGATTTTTAACAGAATGATCAGCTTTCAGCTTGCTTTTCGCATAGCCTTTTTTCTTAATAATGTTTTTAAGATCATCTGTTAACCACGGCGCAGGTAAATGTTTTATTTTTACGGGTTTAACGGGGGCATGCACGTCATAAAGCTGTGTAATAAACGAATTAAACAATTCAACTTTCATGTCGACTGTAGGAGCATAAGCAACAGCAGACCAATCAATAAGCCGAGCATCTTCAAGAAAACGTTTTTTATCCATTCCACCAAAACTACGCTGCAGAAGGATTCTTCAGCTTTATGTTATCATAAATGTATATGCTAAACTAGATAGAACTATATCATAAGTATATGCGAATATTGCTATAGTAATATGTTCGTAAATATTAAATCGTTTTAGACTCACGTTTGGAGGTCAAGAATTCAATAGCGTTCATTAATAATTTATTTCAAGCTTGTATTTTGAGACGAAATCACTACCACGAGTTATTCAATCTATACTCACTACCAGTTACATTCGTATAATCGCAATGAGAAATGATAATAAACGGCTATTTTTCTATATGCTATTTAGATAAATACCACAACTACGCCATTCGGTTCGTATGTAATGGCGTAGTTGATACATAGTTGGTAGTGTACCTGCCTCCTGCGCCAGAGGGTGTGGGTTCGATCCCCACTACCGGAAAAATATTGTGTGATGAACATTGTCTTTATCTAGTGTCTGGGTGTTTATATATGTTAAATATGTATTTATTTACAAAAGTATGTTTAAGTATGTTTATCAGTTATCTAGTACCCATAGTACAAGCGTTGCTTAGTTTGGGACTAGAGAACGTTGTGTTAAAATGTGTGCTTTAGTTATTATTATTATTACATGTAGAATAAATCGTTGAATTGCTTAAAACCAGAATCATAAACCTAACATTATTTTCTAAGATCCAGTCAGATTTAGAGAATTGTGTATGTATTTAATATCAACACTAATGGCATTCACGAAATTCCGCCAGTGAATACATTTTTAAAATCACTATGAACTAGAATTTGAACAAAGATTTATAATTATTAATCTATCGAGATATTAGATATCTGGTCTTCAAAGAATACATTAAATTCCTTAATAAAACTGTTATTAAATTAATTAATTGAGGTTCTTTGATCTCGTTCTTCGTTAATTTTCCTTCCAAATAGGTATGTCCTGTGAGTTAATATGACTGCTGTTGAATAACGTAAAAATATGGTGGACCTTTGGGAATTTAATTTCCATACCGTCAAATAAATTTAATATCGCAGCTCGTGGCAAATAATTTTTTCATGGCATTAAATTTATCCATTTCCATCAAGAATCCGACAGATTATGAGAAAAGGAAGATGAATGTAGCTAAAAGTGTTATGGACGTTGTCAAACACCCAACACTTTGTATATTATATAGTATAATCTGGCTTATAATTGACTACTCTATACATAAAATAAAAAGTTATAAAATGAAGGGGAATAACTAAGTGTTTCTAAGAAAACGTAGAAATATATTAATACAAATTGAAATATTTTATATAAAATCTATTATACAAACTTAACTAGAAATTCTATCTCATAGATTATATATATTTAATATTTAACGATCGAAAAAAAATTCTTTACACTATTACACGAAATACTTATATGGTTACATCACCTCTAGTACTAAATTAAATTATAAAATAAATAATGAAATTGATTCATATACTATATTTTTTAAATAAAACTACTATTCGGAATCAATCGCGTTTTATTTTTACTTTAAATTGCTGACGTTTCGAACCCTTTTGAACGTTCATGGCCACAGGACAGAATATGAACGCTTTAAAGGAATTTGTAATCAAAATAAAACTCGATAAAAAACCGTAAAATAGTTAGTAAAATGTTTTACAACATAAATAACTTTCTTATTGACTTTCTCAGAGTGGTTTATTAAACAGGACATAATATAATTAATCATCATGGCTCTTAATTTGCCTGCTTTCGCTAAATCCTTAAGGGAAGAGACAGTAACTTTGTCAACGGCTGTTATATAAAGCTTGCGTAAGGCCAATCATGTCCTACGCATGCATGATCTTCGCACACATAAATCCTACGCGCATTGACGAATTGCAAGTAGTTCAAAGTAAGTTTATCCGCCGCGCAACCGGTGCGCAATGGTATCAGCGCAACGTCGACCTGCACAGCGATTGCAGACTCCCGACGATTCGCGCACATTTTAAAGATTTGACAAAACGGTTCTTCGATAGAGCCCAGCATCATCCCAACCCTCTGGTGGTAAGCGCAGCAAACTACCTACCGGACACTAACGCGAACGTAAACAAGCGTCGCCCGCGAAACGTCCTCATCGACTCGGTCGACGAAGAGGACTTAGACACGATGGACCCACCGCCGGGGGTCCCGCCGGATAACACTACACAGTTAGTGTAACAACAATCACACCAGTTCGCCCTCGCCTCCGAGCACGGCGAGACCCACACAACGCGTACACAAGGTACACCCGCGTTCCGGGGCGGTTCTCACCGCTCCCAGCCACCGATTAGCTAAATGCACAGTCGACGGCCGTCGGGGTCTCGGTCCGAACCGACGACCTCGACGGCCCTTAGATGACACACCATAGTAGTTAAACGCACGCATGAGCACATGCGCGACCCTACCCATAGCGGAGGGTCCAAACCCGTGGGTTCTGGCTAGCCCACCGGTTCTGCGTCCGATGAAGCTTTAATAGTCTCGGGACTGAAAGCAAAAACATCAGTTAATACAAGATACAAGATTTGTCAAAGGGGATGAAATATTTAAACTTTGCTGTATTATACTGCGATTTGTACGATGAGTACTTGCTCTGAAAAGATTCGAGAAAAAACATATTGCAATCATATAACCTACGAAACTGTTGTTCGCGAGGAATATTGAGCCACGCTATAAAGTTGCTGTTACATCAAATTCAGCAATAGCTCAGCTAAGTGATATTTATATCTGTATACGGCGTTTTATTTGAGGAACTAAGTCGTTCCAAACACCAATGGCTCTAGGAGCCTTAAGGTCAAGTATCGGTCAGTCATCGAAAAGGTTAATAAAACCGCAAAAGGTTTTATCGTCCACAACTTTTCCTACAATTATAATATTTTTATCTAATGTCATATAACAAATCTAATGCTTAATTATCCTTCGATGTAATCAGGGTATTGTGAAACACCTATTCACTTTTTAATATTATGTTTGATAAATATTGTCCTTTTCAGTTTATGCCGTTAATAAAGGACATTAACGAAGAAATGGATGCCTTTTATGGTGCACTGTGATAGAAAATTTAGATACCGTAGGAATAATATTGTTATACTTTGCATGCTAGGCAAATGTTTAAGAAATCCGGTGCAGATAGGTAGGGTTCGAATTGATTTACGAGAAGTTTTCAGACATACAGAGAAACAGATAACCTTGAATTTATATATGAACACAATTCATTGAAAACACTTAATCGAGTTTTTAATAACCGAAGCTACGTCTAGTTGAATGTGCCGTGTGTCGATATAATTATCTATATCTAGCTAATCGCTACATTAGAGCTTTCATTATATTGCTATATCTTAATTTTTTAATCAGTAAACACGTCCGTGCCAAATTAATTAAAAATGAAATGAGACGGATCGATATTTCCTTTATCGAGTTTTATTATGTTACAGAGATATGAAAGCGTCTGGCAAACTTTCTTGCAGAAGGAAAAAACTGCGTCGTTCCAGTCGATTGCCTCGGTTCACTAACTCAAACATATTTTTCGTCCCCTCGCCGCGACCATGCCAGACTTCCGCTTAACATAATTCGCTCCAAAAGCCATTTCTTTAACGATCTATTTTAGAGCATCCAAATTATTATAATACTATGTACCAGTCAATAGATTGTTAGTCCATTGCAATTTATAATGATGTATAATATGTGTGTAGGTACCTACATAATTTAAATTTATTTTGCATTATTTCGGGAAGTTTACTTTGTTGCATTGAATGTTTAGTTTCGTACAAGCAATTGTAACAGTTATTATAAAATAACAGTGTACCTAGAGTGAAACCTGTGAAAAAGGAAATTGAAATAAATATAATATTACGCAGTTCTACGCAACAGACAACTGTCTACAAAATGAGGGTCATTATGCATCCATTTGGTACTGCGTAACTAACCCCTGCAACACTCCATCCTATTGTTGCCGACGTCTACAAACGAAGAGTTTCGCTTCCACTTTGATAATGCATACAGGTAAGGAGTGGAATAGTTTATCAGAGTCAGTTTTCCCGTCCAATAGTAATAACGTGGGTTTGTTCAAGGCAAGAGAATTGTTTGTTACTATTGTTGGCAACATTAAAAGAAGTCGTTCCTTGAGGTCGTTGGCAACACTAAAAGACACTTCTTTTAGTGTTGCCAACGACCTATGAATGATTCTATGAGGTATAAATGCAGCTGTACGAAGCATTTCATGGTCTTTGTCGTCTTCATCGTGATCTTCGTCTTTCTCTGGCTATCAACAAGAAGTATACGCGATAGTGCTGCCAAATCGGTATCACAAATTAAATTGTTAGAGTGGTGTTTCATTAGTGATATTAAAGTGATAAAATAAGTAATTATACCAGTGTTATTGTTGTGCAAAGTGAAACTACGGTGATTTGGTAAAAGTATTTATATTTCTACCTTCTTAGCTCGATAAAAAAAAGTATAGCTAACACTATGCTAGTGCGTTTTACAACTAAGATTACATCTTACGCATCAACCAGTTTTTGTATAAAACAAAAATCGAACGTTTCGCAAATGATCATTAAGGGTGTATCAAGTTGTTCAGCACGATTGCCTTTCTTGTAGAAGTTAACAAATATATCTCGCCCCTCGCACACCGACCGTGCATCGTACTTAATTTACATTACATTCTTGTGCGAAAGGTAAATATTGACTGACGCCGGCACTCGTTTTTCTCGTGGGACATAAAAATTTGGACAAAAAAATAAAATATTTTTCTTACTGACAAATAGCCACGATGAAATCGAAACAATTTTAATACGTATTGACACAGCTTGTTGTGATAGCAATAGTTGAAAAGATGTACATATAAATTTTATATATAACTTATATTAGACTACCCCTCTGAATAGCAGATTGGTCTAAGGAGCTTTGGCTAGAGTGCGGTGGAAGTTTGGATCTCACTTTGATAGTAAGATCATATAAATACGTTTACAACATTTTAGCTTTAGCTTATTTAACATTTCGTAATTAATAATCGCGTGAAGGTAAGCTATTATTACTAGTTATATTCTCCTTTATCATATAAAAGTAAAAAGTAAAGTAAAGTATCAGCCTGTACATGTCCCACTTTTGGGTAATATAGACATAGTCCTCCACGCGGCTCCACTGCGGATTGGCGGACTGCACATATCTTCGAAATAAATTTTTTTTGTTATTATTTCGAAAATATGCAGATTTCCTCACGATGTTTTCCTTCACCACTGAGCACGTGATAATTCAGAACTTAAAATTGGACAATTTCTTTGGTGCTGGCACCGGGGATCAAACTCAGGTTGCTCGAGTACATTAATATTATATTTTTATCATATACATAGTTTTATTTCAAGAGATGATTAAAAATAGATTGATAAATATAAGGAGTTTTCTGATGTATCCTCGCTGTCCAAAGTTCAATAACTTTTAAAATCGTTTCATAAATGTGGTAAATATAAAAAATACAAACGAATTGAGAACCGACTCCTTTTTTAAAGTCGTTAGTAAAAAGTTTCATATTTAAATTAGGCATCCTTCCCACTACCTGAATGAATTCATTTTTCTTTCTTTGTTCTTGTCAGCCTGTTACATAGGTAATGTAATAAAAGGGCTAAATTTAATGCCGCGAAGAATTTTGCGCCGGGATTGCGATATTAAAATTGTTGGGCGACAAGGAAATTAAATTCTCAAAGGTCAGCGATTAATCCATATTTTATATCATTCGCGGCGACATACGGAGCCAACATATTATCCATAAGAAAGTTGAACGAATGAGTGGAGTTAAAGAGTTTATAAAATCCACCCTAATAGATATATTTTATGGATCATCCAGATATGTTTGTACTTTTATTAGCCGACTTCAAAAAAGGAGGTTTCTCAATTCGACCGTTTATATTTTTTTTTTTGTGTGTTCGGGGATAACTTTGTCATTTATGAACCGATTTTGATGATTATTTTTTTGTTGGAAAGGAGATATCCCAGGGTGGTACCATGATAAGGAAACCCAGATCTGATGATGGCATCCCAGAGAAATCGAGGGCAATCCTCAAATGTTATAGGCGTTGACAATGTTTTATTAGTTTCCTGTTTGAAGTCGGTTTTTTTTTTGTTGAAAATTATAAGTTAACTAAATGGTAGTTCAGCTTTACTTAAAGGATGACTTTGAGAGGTTTTGTGCATATGATATAGTTCCTGCTCAACATGTTGCACATCTAATGAACATATTGTTAAACAAGTTACTATCTTCTAAACTTACTTCGACTTCTAAAGTTTTTAAGGAAAAAAATGAACTTGTGGCCTTATTACGTGGTGACAAATATGTATAGTGTTTCATGTTGATGCTCTTCACTTTTTTTTATTTGTATATATTTTTTTAATTTTAACATTTATGTCACTGCGTTTTTATTGAGTTCAGAAAAAAATAAGACTTGCCAGTGATTTTCTTTGCGGAATATAAGAACTTTTATTCTTCTAAACGAATGCTGATCCCATTATCAATGCACCTCCAGTTTTCTATACAAAATAATGACAATTAAGAATCAGGAACAACTGCTAAAGCGATACCTTATGCAACTAAGAAAAGTCTAAAGAGTTTCTCAATTTGTCAGTTTTTAGATGTCCGATACACGTAAGACAACTTTTCTGCTGTTAACTGTGTATAACTCTATCAGCTTAAAGCGTCTGCAATATATTAAATGAATTAATAGTAGTATAACGATTCTGAGAGTACAATTCATGCTCTGATAATGGACTATTTTCCTACAGCCTATTGTGATTTAGACAATTGGATTCCGATAGCGATCAAACTACGTCACTTTCCGAGCTGCGAAAATATTCTCAGTGAAAATCATAATCTAAAATCTATTCTCTGTGCCGGTAGCTGCAGATGAGCTTAGCGACCATAAAACTGTAATGAATAGAGCGGTGACAAAAGCTACAGATTTTCAACGGGCACCCAAAGAGGGGCTATTGTTAGGAAGCCAAATAACCATTAATCTGAACGGGAATTCGTGGGCCGTGTTAAGGACAGCTTGTGGGCCATTACAAATGACTTTGTCGGTCTGGTGGTTGGGGAAACCACTTTGCAAGTGAGGTACGCCCTGGGCGATTTGAATCTAAATGATGCCCGCCAATGAGTTTTCCATTATTTAAAACTTATAAATGGCGAAATGGCTTCGTGAAATGGTATTGATTTAGCAAGGTCCAGCTTTTAACGTTCTGCAAGTTTTAATTTAGATTTTTTTTAGTTCGAGTTTTGTATTCGACTTGTGTTCAATAATGTCATACGATATAATCAAGTGGGGTAGTTTGGCCTTTTTGATACACACGTGGCAAAATAGATTAATATCCACCATTTTTAGCAATTAACAATGAACTCGTTAGTAAGTATATTTGAATGTACGCGACAGTGTTTTACAAGAATAAATAAAGTGATTCAAACTTTCAAATTCCACACAAGGTACACAAAATCCATGACTATTTACAGCATACACTACCAACAGATTGAGCTGAAAATATGTATTTATCAATTGATAATGATGATGGATCAAAAATATTACGCTTTAATGATACGCAATATAACAGGACGTAAGGATGATTTACTGATTTACTTCTTTACGTTGTACATAATTATATGTTATAATAATACAATGTAATAAGGTAGTAGTATACAACTAATATCATATATAGATTTATAGAACATATCTTACCCACTAAAGAATCTCAATTTAAAGTTTTTCAGCGATGATTCTTTATTTCTTTTTGTATTCCTAAAAGAAAATACAAGAGGATGAGATTGCCAACGATATCAGCTAATCAACAAATGAGAGCTCGACTAAGTCGAGAGCCGCCAACTAGTTTATACAAAAACGGATGCACAAAAGTAAAACAAAGGGACCCTTAAGATTTGTAGAAAAAAATTTAGGTCCAATTTTTTCCCTGCTGAGTTCTTTTTTATGTTAAAAAGAAATCAAGGCGCCTCACAAACTGACCTGCAGAAGGAAAAAACTGTGTCGTTCCAGTCGACTGCCTCTGTTCACTAACTCGAACACATTTCATCCCCTCGCCTCGTCCACGCCAGACTTTTTCTGATTTTAGTTGGAGAACGAAATTTTTCTTTCTTAACAGCCGCACCTTAAACGCTGTGTTTTTACATAAAAGGAATTATACAAGGTTCCTTGCTTTTTTTTCGCTTTTGTTTTTGGAAGATATGATATTGTCAATACATTCAACCACAGTTTTCCTAACAATAACCGAATAATATTAAGCAACAAATTGTAGATTAGACTGATACAATAGTTAATAACCAGCGTTATATTAGTTTTATGTTGTAACTGAAGTTAGCGCTTTCAGTCCGTAGACTATTAAAGCTTCATCGAACCCAGAACCCGTGGGCTTGCAGGAACTTGTACGCTTTTACTCCGACGAATCATTCGGCTTTTTCCATAAATCTTATACTATTCAGGCTATACTACTCTGGAACTCCTTGCCTCAGTTCATCAGAAACGCACCAAGCAAGGTATCATTTAAGAAAATGCTGCGATGTCACTATGCCAATTTTGCCGATTGTTAGAGTCACCAACTTTATCCTTCGTTTATTTGTAAGTCTCTGAATATGTATTATTACATAAGTATTACATATGTATAAATAAATATATATTCATATTTGTTTTCTATAATGGTTATGTATTGGAATTTATATGTATTTTATTATTATATGCAAAGTATTTATGTTTGTGTTTGTTTTATTTAATTTATTTCAAGTATTTTGTTTTCACCTGCGCCAAATTTTCTCTACTCCCAGAGTTGACTGGAAGAGAGTGCTTATTAGCATTAGGTTTGCCTTTTGTTTAGCCTTAAGTTGATGTGTAACAAATTTTTATTTATTTACTTAAAAAATGTGGGCCACGCAGCAGCCTCGGCTGTTGCACGAATGGGCAGGTCCGTCTGGGTAAGTACCACGACCTCACAGAATACCGGCGTGAAGTGAAAGTGGTATACTTCTGCGTTTCGTCTGCTGAATTAGGTAGCCGGGTCTACTTTGTGGAAAAAAGGCTACCACGAAAGGTGGCAACGCATAAACATTTTTTTTAAATCTCCCTGGTTGTTTCAGATATTACCTTAAAACACACAAAAGAACCAACCTTTTTTCATTATCATCATCATTTCAGCCTGTTTGAGTCCACTGCTGAACACAGGCCTCCCCCATAGACTGCCACGAAGTACGATCCTGAGCCACCTGCATCCATCGACTTCCCGCCAATTTGCACAGGTCGTCACTCCATCTAGTGGGGGGTCGTCCTACACTGCGATGGCCAGTACGAGGCTGCCACTCGAGAACCTTTCTTCCACGACGGTTATCGGTTCTACGAGCTATATGGCCGGCCCATCGCCACTTCAGCTTGCTAATCCTCTGAGCTATGTGGGTTACCTTGGTACTACCGCGATAATTTATAATTTTCTATAGGAATGCAAAGGGTGAACGCAAGTATATAATCATATAATAGAATCTGTATCATTTACAATGACGTAAAATCGTTTGCTCTCTAATGGTATAGCATTGTTACAAAGACAATCCGATGTGCGTAGGCAACCTACCTATATATTTGTAGGGAAACATTGTCCCTTTATGCGCGGAGCCGTAAGCATCGACACATCTCGCGCCGAACAAAGGAGCATCGTGCGTTATTGTGGGATGGATTCCCGGAGGCTCAATGTTCACACGAGATACCGGCCCGCCTCTCACGTCTCAATGCTTCAAGTATATTGCTATATAGAAACGTAGTTATGTAGTGACGTTAGCTTGTCACCTATAAATTGGAGTAACTTATATACTGTTTATGTATACGCCTTCGTATAATAACGTGGGCTCATGTTACCTCATCAGCCGAAACGCAGATTACACTTCCAATTGACGACGGTCTTCTGTGAGGTCGTGGTACTACTAAAAATATTATTATAACAGTATAATATAAAAATATCAGTTTTCTTGATTTTACGCGAATATTATACATATTAAATGAAACTACTTTACGGATTTTATCGCGTTTTTTATTTTAATTTAAATTCCCGACGTTTCGAACCCTTTCCAGCGTTCGACCCGTGACCATGAACGCTGGTACGAGGAACGCGATAAAATCCGTAAAGTAGTTTCATTTAATAAAAATATTAGTATAAAAATCTGCCAGACACTATAAAGAATGAAAGAACTCAAACGTTTAAACGTAAGTTGATCGAATAACTACTCTGCAAGTGTTTTATGGTATTTCTGAATATTTCATGTATTTAATTTTGTTTGTTAAATTTTTATTAAAAGAATGTAAAAAGCATAGTAAATTTTAAGACATATTTATGCAATTTATGAATTTTCTGATTGAAATGATTTTTCTCTTGGACATAATTACTCGTATATATGACAAGTTCTATTACATTTATGCACATTGTGTTTGTTAGTTTTGATCTGAAACTAACCCATGTCTATTTTACCGAGTAAAAATTTCACATAGAAAGGGATAAAAACGCTAGAATTGAAAATCGGTAAAACAAAGCCTGCACAAGGGTATTCAATGCATTTCGTAAATAAAGGTCAAACATATGCATGCCATTTCCGCAGCTCATATTGTATACGCAACAAAAATCCAGATCAAGAACAGAGTCCGACTCGCGCAGAAGGGGTTCCGTACCATTATCTATGAAAACGACAAAAAAATGTCGTCATGTCTGTTGTATGAGAGCCCCACTTAAATATTTTGTTATTCTTTTTTTAGTATTTGTTGTTATAGCGGTAACAGAAATATACTATCATCTATAAAAATTTCAACTATCTTACTATCACGCTTCATGAGGTACACAGCCTGGTGACAAACGAACAGATACATAGACAGACAGACAGACCACAGCGGCAGAAATTTTACCCTTTGGGTACGTAACCCTAAAACCGCCCGTTTTTCTATACCTATTAGTTGTTTCCGAAGAAAGGGGCAAGAGTGAAAAGTTAGAAGTTTTATTGTAAGCACCTAGATGCTAGAAAAACACTTTGTTTAGAAAAACACTTTGTTCATCACACATTATATTTCCAGTAGTGGGGATCGAACTCAGACCCAATGATGGTAGAGACAGGTTCACTATTCACTACGCCAATTGAGTTGTCAATTAATGAACATCAGAAAATTAACAAACATTAACATTTAACTGAGTACAAAATCATCGTAATTGAAAATTAAGTACAGAAAGTACTTAAAACAAGTCATTTGGATTACCGCGGGAGGTATTAAGTTCTTCTAAAGCATAAAATGATTGTCTCCAGCGGAATGAACTGAGCAGTTTTAATTAAATCCGGCGTTAATACTCGCTGTTGGTGCGTTCTTAGATTGCGCTGGTTCATACCAGCGTAGCGTATTTCGTAGCATGTTCATATATGCTACGATATGAGTAGTCGTAGGCATCTTAGCCACGATTATGGACTGGCAAGCTGATGGCTGATGGCTGATTAAAAAAGAAGTTAGGAAAATTAGGTTGTTATTATGTGTCTAATACGCACTATGGATA
Organism: Iphiclides podalirius; assembly: GCA_933534255.1. Lineage (NCBI taxonomy): Eukaryota > Metazoa > Arthropoda > Insecta > Lepidoptera > Papilionidae > Iphiclides > Iphiclides podalirius. Next base: position 158,334 of record OW152816.1, on the reverse strand, counting down.
AATGGCTAAAAGCTCTTTTCACTTTTGATTAAATTCTCTCAAATGTTGTTGCAGGTCAACTATAATTGTGGCATATAAATTTAGACTTTCGCAAACCAAAAAAAAAATATCAGCACATCATAAATCTATAAAGGTGTTGTTTCACAGCTGAACTACTGGGATGCTGCACCGACATGTGCATAAAGATTAATCTATAAGAAAAGTGTAAGTATATAGCGAAAAAAAATCGATTTGGAATAATCGCTAGTTCCAAGTAATTGTCTTCACTTATTTTTCTTTACGTGACTTTGTTGTACCAGTTATCAGAATATCATTTGTTCACTCGAATACCGACAATTACAAGTTTACCATTCATCTAAGGTAAATATTTATCCAAAGCGCATAACGCAATTTCGCGTTTTATGTTCGGTTAATACCTAATTTCGACGATAAATAACCCCACATGGAATCCTCTTATCGAGAAGGGGCATTGATCTGGAAATAAATTAAAACGATCTCAGTGAGTGCTCCGCCGTTGCTGTAATAATATTAGATACTCGTTTTAAGATTATGAGTCGTTTGAAACGAAAGTGATTAAAATAGTCCTTCCCCTGAATTATATTTATACCAAATATCATTATTGGTATAAATATAATTCAGGGGAAGGACTTGTTAAGGCTCATTTTAGGTTGCTGTGTCAAATTCCATATACATGTAAAGTTATTATATTCTATAAATTGCTTACAGTTCATTGTATTATCTATACTGGTAAATGGTAATAGAGGATCACTTAACACGTTAAGATCTTAATGAAGTTAGGGTATAAAGAAATTCGTGTGAGGCTCTTGTATAAATATTTAATTTTGACTTGGCGACTATTAATATTTATTTAGCAACTTGCTAAAGCTCGCATTTGATCGTATGAAAATGGATACTGTACTATTTCTTAGATCAGTGTCTTTAACTTGCATTTAGCGAGATTTTAAATTTTTATAGTGCTAATCTCTGCACTTATACAGTATTTTTAAGTTAATTTTTAAATTTTAGTGCTAGGCCTTACACTTACTATGAAACTTAAAAATGTGTAAGATAAAACTGTCGCAAAATTTTGTAGGAATACTTGGCGTTATTCACTTACAACAATAACACTTCCTGAGATTACATTTTTATAATGAATATTTGATAACTAGAGATGTCGCCTTTGCTACTAGCATTTAATTTTAATTATGTACATAAAAATGAGTAAGTAGCTGTCGCAAAGTTTTTTGCCTCAGCCCGAGTATTTGTTACTTCAAAATTTAATAGTACCGTATGCGACTTTTATTCAACGCAATGAATTACAGGCGTGAGACGTGTATGTATGTAAGACAGTGCTATTGATAGAATGTCAAAAAATTAAATTTAGCTTGGTGGTTAAGTGGCGTCTGGGTGGGAATCCGGAAGACGTGGGTTCTATTCCCGCAGCGGCGAAAAACTTAACGTCTCTTTTTGTACAAATTATAATGTTTCATCTTAAGTGCAGAAATTAGCACTACAAAAGATTTATAGTTAAAAAAATATCTATTGTTGATAGTTTACCCAGAAATAAATATAAACTATAGAATACTCATTATTTATTCAGGTCTTATAATGATTTTCCTTTACTGCATTTATAAATCACACAAGTTTTTGGTCACCAAAACGTTTGATTGATATGAAGTTTCAAACAGTATCCAAAGTATCGTTAGGTGTTTCAGGATGGGCAAAACGTTTTGGAATAAGCGCAAATGTTATTCCGCCCAATCGCCTCTCTTGTGCGAGACCAAGTTAACAGAATTCCGTCCCTTCACTCGAACACCGACCTCCAGGAATTTATTATTCGTGTAAGCAGGTGAATAATTCCACGTCAAAAGTTCTAAGTTCGCGCGTCAAGAAGGTAGGAAAGTAAGCCGAGTCGTAAATTATAAACGTTTACATTACAGAATTTCCTTCATAATTCTTAACAAAATTGTACGTTGTTGGAGTATGATCAAAGATATTATATCATTTTGTAAAGCGGTCTGAAAATGTAATTTGTCTATTTCGTTGATCTGTCAAAAGCTTTTGACTATATTGTTCCAAAAATTAGATATACTAGGGATCAGAGAACCAGCACTCCACTGGTTGTCATAGTATTTTCGTAACAGAAAAAAATAATACAAAAATCGATAAAAATAATGAACTGACTATTTACACACGACAAATGTAAAAACTCTTATTTCCTGTTGTTTTATCTGATTTCTTTTAGCCATATTTAATAGGCTGATATCATTATTTTGCTTATTGTAGAAATGTTAAGTATAAAAATCACTAACACCTGGAACGCTTTCGCATAACTACGTCCCTATTATCCTGATGTGCATCTCTCAAGCGCTAACAGATTTAGTTCTGTTAACAAATTATGAATACTAAATATATTAGCATTACACTGCCACATTTATCCTTATAAATGTGGCAGTGTAATGCCAAGAGTTGTAAAGTTTTGTATTGAAGGGCTATCCCTTGATAGCCCTTCAATACAAAACTTTGTTTCATGCATCACTCTCCCACAATATGCAAATTTATATATTCAACATGTACGGCCATCATTTATTTTTCATTTAATATTTAATGTAAATCTTGTTCCCATAATTATAAAATTTCAGGAATTTTTGCAAATGATTGATATTAAAGGACAAGGAAAGGTAAAAATGGTAACTTTCTGCTGAAACTTTTTAGCACTTGAAAAAGAAAACAGATGCTACAGTTATAAATCTTTACTATACGTTTGCGAAGCTCCTCAGAGATGGATGAATAAGGCATGGATTTTAAAAATAAAGGTTTATAAAAGGCATAATGCTTTAGTTAAATTATAAAATACTTTACACTGATAAAATATTTAAGGTCGATATTAAACTCCTATACGATATTGACAACACACATGAACATCTCTAACAATTGTGGAGATGCATGCTTTATTACATATTTCAAGAGGCTGACTCATGAAATTCTTTCACATTATGGTCATGATCGGAGTCAATGGGCTTCATCAATAACGAAATTCGAGTTTTGTTAATAACGTTGGCAAATTATCAACGTGTGTTTGGTTTAATGTGGTGTGTTCTATTGAACCGTTAAGGTAATGTTAACTTAATGGTTACTTAATAACATATTGGTTTTTTTTAGATTTCCTGCTATTTGATACAAGCAGTAACATATTGGTTAAGTACAGACTTATTTACTCATTGTATTCATTAGTAACTCATGATCATCCTTCTTCCATTAGCCCACCTAGACGGGGTCGGAACAACATGTGAATCATGATTTAAGCGGTTTTGGCTGTGTTTTTACTCCCTCCTTGGGGAAGAAACACCCAGATCCTGAAAATTATTTGTGGGTCACACAATACCTGTCCTCTGTGGGAATCGAACCCACGACCCTCGACGCCGAAGCCAATAGCTTAGCAACTGCGCCATCGAGTCATCTTCTTATTTTCTCACAAAGATAATGAAAAGTCCCTTTTATATCGTTTCAAGTCAGCCGCTCCAACCCACTCAGTTTGGTTGACGATCGTGAAGTTTTGTTTCATTTACTTTACGTAACATACGTTTCACTCTAAGGTTGAATGCATTTTATTTTATATCTCCCATATTTTTATGCAAATTTTAATGTAACATGGAGGCCAAATTAAATGCCCTTAAGAATTCTGTACCAGCTGCGATATTAAAATTGTTTTGCGGCAAGGAAATTAAATTCCAGAAGGTCTGCGAGTAATCCATATCTTTACGCCACTTGAACGAACTCTTGTCGGTATACGGGATCCCTACATTGGAGGGAAGCTTAACTATGAATGAGATAAAGATGTTTAAATTACTTGAGTTGGTTTTCTAATGGCCCTGTGGTGCAGTTGTCAATGTACTTTGGCGCCGTGGTTCGTGGATACGTTTCCCACAAGAGACAACTATTTGTGTAACTCACTGATGAAAGTTTCGGATCTGGGTGTTTGTCCACTTAAAATTTATGTTTGTAAACGTTCTTACAATACATTAACTTATGCTACATAAAGAACTACGCTTGAAAAAAGAAATAATCCTACAACGTATCGACCTGTTATCCCCGCTTGAATAATGTAAAGCTTCTTAGTAGGAGTATAATAAACCAATAATATGGTTTTCTAACCATATTATCGAGCAATGTTTAAATTGAGCTTACGATGTCTACCACGTTATTTTTTAGGGGAAATAACGGCGGTTCACCTGAAATTAAGTGATTATCGTCGCCCATTTACATATGAAACATCCGGGGCCTTGCAGGTGCGTTGGCCTTTTATGAGGCCGAGATTATTTCCCCGGAAAAGCCCGCCCATTCGTGCCAACAGCGGAAGTAGATTCGGTAGATCCGATGGGCTAAGGAAAGGAACAACGTGCCGGCGTCGGTCTTTCCGTTCGATTATAACGTAGGCGTCTTCGAGGAAGAGTGAATAGGCTTTTACTGAGCTAGTGCACTCACCATCAACACGGCTGCATCGCCACTTACTATCAGATGGGATGGCAGTCAACCCTTGGTCAGTTACATATAAAAAAGAGCATTGCCCTAGCACAATGTATTTAATAAAATCTAATAATCTTTTTTAGCTGTTGTCAGTATAATAACTTTGTCGTTTCCCCTGTTATTGAGGTACCATTTAGTTTAAGATACTATCTATGTAATTATTTATGTTCTAAGCATGTTTTGTTGTTCTTGTTGGTGAAGTAAATATATTAAAAAAATGCACAGTGAAAAATTAGAACCAAAATTTACAATAGCTTTGAATGAGTACAAGAAATGATTAATGTTAAAGATCATATAAATTGCAAGCGTGAGTGCATACCGCGAGTTTACAAGCGTGATATCATCATCCTCCTGCCCTTATCCCACCTAGGTGAGTTCGGCCCAAATTGTGAATAATGTTGTAAGAGATTTTGTCTGTTTTTACGCGGCCGCCTGCCCGACGTTAATCTTCCTTGGGAAATATTATTTATATTTATTGCATTGTACTGCCTAGAAGTACGCAGTTAGATGAAGTCGGAATGTTCACGGTAAATGTTTTTATTTGATTGAAATTAACGGATACCACGATACACAATATCCACGATAGGCAATAACTTGGTTTAATTAAGTTATAAAAAAAGAATATAATATGAAGCACTGGCAATATGCATAACTTAATTGCAAATCTACTGGTATATATACGTTCGTCATTGAATTCTTTTTTAAGTTTTTTTTTGGGCTGGATGAGCCACTGTTGGCCCGGATGAGCCACTGTTGGCCCGATGAGCCACTGATGGCTAATGAGCCACTGTAAGCTCATTAGCCAACAGTTTTTAAGTTTTTAACAAAAGTTTTTAAGCCCAGTTTTTTTACAATGAATTGGCTGTTGCTTTTCAAATACACCGTCCTACAGAAAGGTATATATAAAAGTAAGATACAAATGCTAAATATGAAACTCAAATAGGTCACAACGTCACTTACTAAAACAAATAACGCGTCAAGGACATTTATCATTGTGTTTAGGAAAAAGAGAGAAGAGAATTTTGGTTGAGCAATGAAGATGTACTATATATTTTGATATCACGACTATAATGACTAATCAATGGATAATTATGCTACGCAGTTGAAAAAGTACTAAAGTTCCTTTAATCATCGCTACCTTCTCTTGAGATTTAATGAAGATCATGTGCCATTATTGTACTAATTGAAACAATCGATAATCTTTTAGATATATTCTTAAAAAATATAACTGGTTTGTCTATACACGAAGATACGTCTACAACATTATGCTAGCCACCAATACCGACTCATTGCGAAATAAATCTTGACTTGTTGACCAGTAAACTCGTCCGTGCTGAGACACGCGCACAAAAATAAAATGAGGAGACGGAACAATATTTTCTCTTTTGCTGAGCTTTATTATGTTAGAGAGATGTGAAAGCGCCTCGCAAACTGTCCTGCAGATGGAGAAACTGCGCCGTTCCAGTCGATTGCCTCGCTTCACTAACTCAAACATATTTTTTCTACCCCGCGACTAGCGTACAAGAGTTTCTTTGAATTTATTTAGAGACACAAGTTTTTATTACTCAACTGAATATTGTATGAATGTTGTCAATAGGACTTCTGCTTATAATTTTAGGGAACTGAGATTTGGTGAATCGATGACTTCGGTATTCTTGTGTGAGGATTTCAGGTTTATCGAATTTCAAATTATTTAATTTAGATCAACTTTTTTTAATTTTGCGATGTTTTATTCAAACTATTTTTATTTTAACATCACCTAAATATAGCATAATCTTCTGCAATCATTAACATCATATAATATTTTGTTAAACAGTAATTTGACTAAATAAAAGTATGGCAAATGAAAATGGCTCTAGCCAATGATCATTCAAGGGCACACGAAAACTTCCTGGCCTTCCTGGATTTAATTCGGTTTATAATTAGTTAAAGTAATACTTTACATAAAATGTAATCCCCAAATCACTTTTGGCTCTATTCAATTAGTATAAGTAGTATAAACGCGGGAACTCCGATCTGGTTACGTTTTATAAAAAAATTTCAGATAGTCAATATCATGGGCTGTCACCTAATAAAAGCATAGATAAGCCTATAAATATTTGCCTTTTATTTTATAATTTTAAATTACATTATATGATATACTTAATTTTATATTTATATAATATTTTTTTGCCATTTGGCATTTGGAAAAAAATATGAGAGTAAAATATTTACGATGCGCGCGCACACTTCACGGTGTGCTCATGCACATGACATGCGACATGTAAAGTTGGTCGCAAAACAATCTCATCAACTTCACGGTAACGCTCCACGGCAACCAATATAACTTTTTGACATTTACCTATATCTTTAATTCCGAGTTATTTTATTAAACCGATATAAATTACATTTAATCTCCTTTTCACAAACAAAGAGTACAGGCAACGGGGATACCTTTAGTTACTTTTCTTTTGTTAAGCTAACGGCTCATTACTTCTTGCGTGCGTACATACATATTTATTTCTTTTAACTTTTCCTCACCACCGCTTAATACATTTAATTTCATTTGACAATGAAAATAACGGTTTAAGCATTCACGGTTGGCGATAATATAAAACTTACAACGTGTGTCTTTGTCAAAATAAAGGTATAAAATCGTTTGCTGGAGAGCGTGACGTGCGGAGTCATAAAGGTACTCTACCTTTGCACTTAAAAGGAAACATTGTCCCTTTATATATGAAGCCGTAAGCATCGACACATCTCACAACAAAGGAGCAGCGTGCCCTATTGTGGGATGGGTTCCCGAAGGCTCAATGTTCACACGAGATATCGGCCCGCCTCGGAGTTCGATGTTTTTGTGTAAAATATCTTACCTACTAAAGCATTGTATACGCGGATGCATGATGTATTAGGTTATTTCGCGTAATGGATAGTGGAACTGCCGCTTGCGCCAGAGGATATGGGTTCGATCCCGCTTACAGGAAAACATTGTATGGCTGGTTGTTAATATATCTATAACATGTATTTATTTAAAAAATCAAGTACGTTTAAGTATCTTTATCAGTTACCTGGTATCTATAAGACAGTTTTTGCTTAGTTTGAGACTAGACATCAATATTTATTCATGCCCCGATGGTACCGCTGCTTAGTTACTAGTCGTGAGTTCTCACATAAATGAAAAAAAACGTATGCTATCACGTGGTATTCAGAGATTCCACCGGCCAGAACCTTACATACCTACTTTGTGTCTGTCACGTCAAATCTCTACGCCTGTAATCGGTACGCATAATAAATATAAGAATACATAAAAACGTTACACGGCAATAATATTTGCTTTAATACACGTATCAGATTAGACTTACACATTTCGTATTGCAACTCACGTAAACATCCCGTAGGGAAGAATAAAAGCACGGCTTTAAATCGGTCTCGTTGTAGAGTCGCGCGTCCGGGACAACCTACCCGAGTGTATAAACGCATTTCGCAGGCAGAGGTCATACTTATGGATGCCGTTTCCGCAATGCAGATTGGTCGCTTATAACGAAGTATACCATTTCGAATTTCAAAAGTGAAACGACTGAAATACCTGAAATTTTGTCTTCCGAACAAAGGTCCGAACATATTGAATGTTTTATGATTTGTTTCGCAATCTTTGTAAAGATGGTATACACATAAAATGGTTTGAAATTACAAATTAAATAGTTTGTATTTACTGATATAGTAGCCTAAATATCCGTCTTAATAATAAAATTTAAAAACGTCTCCCTTGTGAAGAAATAAAGAAAAATCTTTATATGTTTTATTACGAGATGTTAAACAAAAACAACCTTATTTTTACGAATTTACAAGTTTTCGTGCGCTTGTATTGTCGCTATTTAATAGTAGCCACAAAACTGTGATATTCGCAGTGATATTGGCATTTTTACAAAAACGATTTGACAAAAATATCATAGCCCCTGGGCAAAGGTGTTCTTTTTTATTATTAATATTCATTACAGGTACTGAATATTCATAACAAACATTAACCACGCTACGAAATCCATCAAATTTGAAAATTAAACATGCAAATTATTATAAAAAGGTTCGTTTAAATTACGTTAAGGTATTATGTTATTCTAAAGCTGCTTATAAAACGATTATCTTCAGCAGTATGAATTCAGCGGTTTTATTAAAATCCGGCTTTAACGCTACGGCCTCGTAGACTGCGCTAGCGTGATGTGCTACGAAGGGTATGACGCGAAGCTACGGTGTAGTGGTTACAAGATATCCAATAATCAAATGGGCCATGTAAGGAAAGCCTGGTTGTTGCTATATGTTATTGTCGTTGATATTGATATCGAGTACTTGTTACTTCGTAATAAACAATTAAACACTTTGAACAATTTCGCGTAGCGTATATAATGACTTTGTGGCGCAGTTGCCAAGGCTTCGGCGTCGGGGATCATGGGTTCAAATCCCACACGGGACAACTATTTGTGTGACCCACAGATAGTTATTTCGCATCTGGGTGTTGTCAGCGTGAAATTTGTTTGTAAATCGTCCTTACAACACAGGATAATGGTATTCATTTATTTAAGGGCAGTGTTTATAATTTTAAAAAAAATCTGATAACGGAATGTTAAGGTAAATGAGTCATCTACAGCATCCCAATGAGGAATTATTGTCGTTTTACATCAACCGTTAAATTTAATAATTGTGAAGAACCTTTAAGGAATAATTTTTATTATTAGTGGTAGTCTCTGCACTCCAGATGAAACGTTAAATTGTAAATTTTTGTTAATTTTTGAAACTATATATAAAAATTCAGAATCAAATGTTTATTTGCTATAAATAGAATTACATAAATGTTCAAATTGAACCTCCTCCATAGACTGTCACGAGGCTTTTTGCAGTAGTCTTTTTAATCTTGTATAGCATAAATTTTAAATCAATAGGTAATCTGTTAAATAGACCTTACTAATTGATATTGAGTGTGTACCTATAGTTTAATTGACTTAACATTTCATTGAATTGTATATCATATTACGTGTGAATATTTACTTACTATTTTATTATTTCAACGTTTATAAATGTTTACTTTATATATTATCTGATAGTACTGATATTTAAATTGTAATAATTGCGGACAGTTTCTTTTAAATTATTGAACCTTAAACTTTGATACTGTTATATGCAGCTAAATAGGTTAAAGCTTTCAGACATTAATCTGAACATTAATGCTACCTGATTTATAGCAAACACGTATTTTAATTTGAATTTGTGTTATTTAATGGAGTGAAAACTTCTTGAGACGCGTTGGGCACTTTTTGGGTGAACGAAAATCACGAAACTCGCGTCATCGTCACCGAACGCTTTCCTTGGAATGCGCTAAAATATATTTTTAGTTATGGATATGATATAAATACTCTTATTATCGTTCGGAGTGCCTATAAAATATGTACAATTAAATATTATACAATTTTGATTTTGATCTTGTTTTATGTTTTCATTTCGTGACGGCAGTCCCCAAGAGTCTGGTTGTGTTTTTTATACAAACATTGTTTTTCAATTTTCACAATTTTCACCTGTGCGTACGCTTATTTTATGTTTTACGTTTTCCATATAACATGGCAGTGGGCGTTTAAAATTTAGCGTTACGCCGTTACTGTTTTAGCGAACTATTAAAATGTAATACGCGCAGGTTAAAAACCATCCTGTAAATAACGGCGCAGCGGGTCGCTGAATACAACTAACGGCCCGGATCGCCACCGGCTGGCCAGAATGAGCCCGAACCATAGTGACCTATTATTTGCAACGGGAAACATGAATTAGTCGCGTTGTATAACTCCTGTGACCGTTCCGCGGATGTTTGGCTTTCACGTTAAAGATTGAATTAAATTTTTTAGATAATTTGTTCATCGAAGTAAGAAGTATACATTTCATCTATTGATAGTCATTTTATAAATCTACCGCCGTTTCGTAATGAGATTCCTTTATCGGCGAAGAAACAGTCGAAAGAAACTCCGTAGGTATTTTCTTTTTTTCTCAAACTATTTTTTTTTTAGAAACAGCCTGCGAGAGATCATGTCAATGAATAAGCTTAAACAATGACAATGATATTTTCTTATTATCCTGTCGCTGAGAAGAGGGTTTTGTTTGTTGTATAAAATGATAATCATTTCTTACGTCAACAGGTCGGAACCTTTAAGTTATTGAACTCTGTTTTGGATGAACTTGCTTTAGTCGTCGGGCCAGAAAAATCGGTAGCAATAGAAGTATAGAAGCAATGAGATCGTTAGCTTACGTACGATTTACGTCTTATCGACAATTTGCGATCAGCATTATTGTTCATGTGTCATGATTACCTGTTATACAAAATTTCTTTTCATTTCTTATTATTTCTGTCATTTCACGGATTATCAGACCATGATAATTGTGAGAGATGGAAAATTTATTCTCTGATGTAGATTACAAATTTGAATTAACGTATAAACGTATGAATGTTGTTTTTTTAAATGACTTCAAATCTGACATAATAAATAATCGTTATCGTTATCGACTCTCTTCTATTAGGCACGTCTTTGTGGCCCCGCAGGTACGAGCGAGACAAACTTAAAACAATGATTTATTGAACGACGGCTGATGATACAACGTGGCGACTGTAAGGAAAATCTCGTTGCAATTGCGGCAATAAATCGCGTGAGCTCTGGCGCCCACCCTTGTACTTACGTCATCGTCTAGTGACGTATAATGATCATAGACAATAAATAAACTATTGTTATTTTATTATGTGAGAAGATGGCAAACGACCTGGCGTTACCTGATAATCAGCGCCCATGGACATTTTTTTTGTTTGTTTTTTTTTAAAACATTGCCCTTACTTTAGGATAACATTACCCTGTGTTGTGAGGACGTTTTACAAACATAAATTTCACGCGGACAAACACCCAGATGCGAAACAACTATCTGTGTGTCTCGCAAATACTTGTCCCGTGTGGGAACCGAACCCACGACCCCCGACGCCGAAGTCAATACCTTGGCTATCGCCACACGGAGTCATCAAATTGCAACACTCGCAGAGTCGCAAGGGTGTCTAACCTTCTTCTAAAGTTGGCCCTGTTTAACTCACTCACCAGACAAAACGTTGCCGAGTAAATATAGAGGGTTTCCTAACGAGTTCTAAATTCTACTATTCGCATAAATTCCCCATGTTGCAAAGCAATGTAATTTTTTTATGTAGTAAATTTTTATTGTTTTGGTTTTGATTTGACGAATTCCTTCAGTTAGAATAGAGAATTATGAAGCCTGTCATATACAGGTTTAATAATTTCCTTTTGTTATTAAGCGTCTACAAGTTAAGTTATTTCGGCTTCTTAGCGTGCTTGAAGTGCAGTCTTAAGAGAAAAAGTTAAGGGAAGTTCAAAACTCTTAATAGGTAATACCGGTAGTAGTGTTTTGACAATCATTAGGCTTGCCTTTTGATTTTTGAAAAAAATAAGTTCCAATATCTTTATTCAATATAAAGATATTTGAATTAGAAATTTTTTTAAACACCCTTTTATCAGTTTCGCCCATTTTGTTTGCTTTTATGTTTGTGACGGAATATTCGAAAAATTAACAGTTTCTTGAGATGGAAGCAAATTATCCACTCCAGACAGTAGTGACAAAATATATAAAATAAATTCAGAAATAAATAACAGCTTTAAAACAAATAATATTGTGTGCTTTTTAGTTTTTTAAATATTATTTTTGTTAACTTAGTTTAGTTTTCTTTTAAAGTTTTTTTAGTCTAGTTTTATTTATTTGCATTTTAGCATCAATATAGTAAAGAAAATTAGTATTTACACCAAGTCTGAATAAATCGTTCCTTTTGGGACGATTTATTCAGTACTAATGTAACTTTTTCTTTTGCTTTCAGTTTCAGTAGACAAAATACAAGTATAAGGAATCCTCAAGAACAACTTTAATTATTAAATATGCCTTTTTAAATTTTGCCATATACCTTTATTTTTTTTACATTCAGATGGAAATGACAGCCTCATTTAAAGGATGTACTTTGCAAATATGCAACAAAATTGAAGATCACCTCAATAAACTAGACCGACTTCTGAATAACTGCATTCGATTCATTTTCAATCTTCGTAAGTATGACCATGTGTCTATCTATCGTTCTCAACTTCAATGTTTACCCATTCGCCAACGCCGCTCCTTAAGAGCACTGACCACTCTGTACTCTTTTCTTAATTCTTCTTCTACTCCTTCTTACTTATCTCCACACTTTAAATACCTTGCTCAGCCAATGATAAAAATCTTCGCTCAACGAATAATTGTCTCCTCCAGTGGCCTTCTCATCGTTCTGGTTTTATGCACTCATCTTTCTTCGTCAAATCTATTCTTCTGTGGAATGCGCTGCCTCTCGAAATCAGGACGGCTAAAAGTCTCTCTGCATTTAAAAGAAAAACTCCATTGGCGCGTGAGTAATCGTAGCGAACGCACGCATTTAGCCGCATAATATTATAACGTATATTTTTGTTCTTCTACCCACATTTTAATTATGTTATTTTTAAATGGATGAGATAAACGATAATACGGACTTTTGTGTTTCAAGTGGTAGTGATGTAATGGAACAGGAGATAGAACTTAAAAATGAACAACAATTTAATTCGATTTTAACTAATGAGATGAATATGAATGAAAAGTGTGAGCAACGAGTTATAGAGAAGAGAGGGAGACAAGATGACGAGGAAATAGTCGAAGTGGATGAATTTGTAACAGTTCCGAGAAGTCATAAGCGGCCATATAGGAAGGATTCATTATGTGAATATTCAAGGAAGGAGGGTCATCATGACTCCGAGGCAGAAAATGATGTCATTATTTTTGTGACAGGAAAAGAAATTTTGCCGAAGCAATTTGGCATGGCAAAACTTTTACGATCTTATAATATTCAAAATATAATAAAAATTTCCTACAAAAGCGCCTACAGACTTCTTATTCACTTTAAAAATGAAGAAAGTGCATTGAAACTATTAAATTGCGAGAAGTTTGTTAACCTAGGATACAGAGTGCAAAGGACAGATGAGATGAATCTATGTTATGGGATAGTTAGACAGGTTGACTTAGGGTTTGAAGAGCAAGAAATTCTCGAAAACATATCTTCTGAATACAACCTAGTCTCAGTAAAAAGACTGAAAAGAATGTCAAATTGTGGAAAATGGATAGAGTCGGAAACAGTAAGGTTATGTTTTAAAGCTAATACTTTGCCTCCGTATGTATATGGATACGGTTGTAGGTTCAAAGTGGAGCCATATTACACAATGTTCGAGATGCTGGAAATATGGTCATCTATCCAGAACTTGTCCCATTAAGAAAATAATTTGCCCCAAATGTGGCAATCAGCATGAAAATTGTGAGACGAATAATTATATGTGTATTAATTGTAAAGGTCCACACATGGCGATGTATAAAAAGTGTCCTGTATTCTTAAAAGAAAAGGAAATCAGAAACATAATGGCTGATCAAAACTGTCCTTATCGAAAAGCTTTAGAATTTTACTTAAAAAGGGCCCAAGAAAATAGTACTAATAACTATGAGAAAAAAGATAGAACAACCAATATGTGCAGTTCAAATCTAGAGTCTACGCAACCCCCCCAGAAAACGTATAGAGATGTGGTGGTAACAAAAGAAGTTGTTCATGATAACTCGAAGATGTCAGAAAATATTTTAGAAAGAGAAAGACTACAAACAAATTACAGCCAAAATGATTCGAAGACAGGACGCCTAGAAAAAAACACACATGATAGAACAAACAGAAACGTAAAAACAGTATAATTGAGCAAGAACGTATGGGGGAAGAAATTAATTCGGATTACAGGAACAATGACCTAAATTCTAGTTTTGATTGGTATGGTATATTCCAAACATGTAAAAATATATGGTTGTCTAATAGTGACTGGTCTACGAAAGTACAACAAGTATGTAAATTATTGTTAGATTTATTTAGTTAATTTATGATAAAATTTGATCTTTGTAAAAAATTAATAAGCATGTTCAATAATGGATAATGACCCCACAAAAATATTTTCTTTAAATATTATGCAGTGGAATGCACGAAGCTTACGATCTAAACTCAATGAATTAGAACTATTACTGTCACAAGAAAAAATACATATTGTTTTAATATCCGAAACTTGGTTAGAACCTGGCTCAAATATAAATGTAAGTGGTTACAATATTTTTAGGAAAGATAGAATAGATGGATATGGGGGAGTAGCTATAATAATCTGTAAGTCAATCAAAGTTCAACACTGTCATATCAGTACTAACAACCCTGGAATAGAAATTATCTCTGTTAGAATATTTAACTGTCATGAAATTAGAAATATAGTATTAATATACTGCCCTTCTGCGGTTCGTACATGTATATCTGACTGGGAGCACATGTTTTCATTATTTCCAAACAAATGCATTGTAGCAGGAGATTTTAATGGTCACCACTTAACTTGGTCGACTAGAGCGGATGCAAGAGGGGGACAAATATATGATGCGGCATTGGATGCAGGTTTTGTAGCTCTCAATAATGGTAGTATCACCAGAATTAATCTAGTTGACAACAATGCCCAACAGACCTCTCCTGATGTGACATTTGTTTCTACTGACTTATCCATATTATTAGATTGGAGTGTTATGAACGAAAACCTTGGGAGTGATCACCTGCTGATTAAGGTAACGTATGAATATAAAAGGTATTTGTCTCATAACTGTATAACGAACAAGCGTAATTTTAAAAAAGCAAATTGGTCTGAGTACCGCAAATCTTTAGATATTTATTTAAAACAACCTATTAATTACAGTACTGTCCAATCTTTGTATGATAATTTTATTAGACAGGTGAATAAAGCTGCGGATGAATATATTCCTTTGTCAAGGAACTGTGGTAATCCAAAAAATCACTTCCAACCCAAGCCTTATTGGAATCCAACTCTATCACACTTGGTTGCACAACGCAGGTTGGCTTTGAAGAATTTTAGAAAAAATCCTACTCCAAATAATTTTTCCATACTTGATAATAAAACTAAAGCTGCAAAAAAAGCAATCTTTAAAGCGAAAATAAAAAGTTGGCAAAATTATTGTAGTAGCATTGACCAAGGAACGTCCAGTTCAGATATGTGGAAACGCATGGGGTGGATAAAAGGGTTTAGGTTACAGTCAAGGCCATATATTTCGAATGAACAGAAGATCGAACTTCTTCACAACCTCGCTCCCGATTATGTTGCATCCAAGCCCCAATACTTTCAATCTAATAACAGGGACCTTGAAGATAGCTTCACTTTACAAGAAATGTCTAATTGTTTTAAACGAAAGGATACAGCATCGGGCATTGATGGGATAACATATTCGCTTATATATCATTCTTCTTTCTAACAATCTAATGACAGCAAACTATATTTATTGGAATTATATAACAAAATATTTAATAGTGGAATTGTTCTCATGCAATGGCGTGAAACATTGATTACCCCGATACCTAAACTCTCATCCAATAATTGTACAACACTCAGACCCATTTCCTTGATCTCTTGTGTCTGTAAAATATTCCATTCAATGTTGACAAAAAGGCTTGAGTGGTTTATAGAAAAAAATAAGTTATTATCTGAATACACCTCCGGGTTCAGAAGAGGACAGTCTAGTCAAGACTGCTTAGTCAAACTAGTAAGTCAAATTTATTTAGGTTTTTCGCAAAAAATGCCCACTGTAACCTGTTTTTTATATATAAAAAATGCTTATAATAATGTCTTGATAGAGGAACTTTCAAATACCTTAGATGAAATAGGAATTGGACAAAAGTTTTGACAATATCTATGGAACTTCTTAAGCAAAGGCAACATTATGATTAAAGATGAAACAAATACAAATAGTTACCTATTAAGATATACCAATCGAGGTCTAGCACAGGGTGATCCAATATCTCCTATCCTTTTTAATATAATTACGTTGAAATTATTTAAGGAAATTAAAAATGTAACCATGTGTCAATATGCAGATGATTTTGTACTATATTCTTCATCTAAAACTCTTACAACTTGTCGGCATGAGGTTCAAGTTGCATTAAATACATTCTGTAACATTCTAGATAAAATGGGATTAGAGCTGTCAGCTAATAAATCAAAAATTTGTATTTTTAATAGGGGTTCTAGAAGATTAGATATAGACTTAAAATATATAACAACAATTTAGAATTAGTAGAAGACTATAAATATTTAGGCGTATTACTAGACAGGAAGTTGTGTTGGAATAAACATATTAATATGACAATTTATAAGGTGCAAAGAAGTCTTAATTTACTAAAAGTTTTGGCAGCTCCTTCATGGGGCCTGCATCCTAAACATTTAAGACAAATATATATTGCATTAATCAGAAGTCGCATAGACTACAGTTGTTATCTGTATGACTCAGGTGCAAAGTGCCACTTAGACAAATTAAACAAAGTTCAAAGTCAAGCGCTAAGGATTATTGGGGGATTTATTAAAACTACTCCTATACATGTAATGGAGAGTGAGCTTTGTGTAGTTCCACTGTATCTACGTAGAAAGTATTTAGCTTACAAGTTCTGTCTAAAATCAAAATCTGTAATGGCTCATCAACTATTAAATGATCTCTATGCTCTTCGACAAAACTGTTTCTGGAGAAATAAAACTATTCCATTATTGGTGTCATCATATAAGGAAGTTAAAGAATTTCAAATATGTTCATCATATCCTTTATTAATGTTTACCCTACGAATATGGGTAACTAATATTAATATAAATAAAGTTATTATATCAAATTTGGAAACATTAAAAAGCTCTAAAAATACATATGATAGAAATTTATTAAGGAATGAAGTTATAAGAGAACTGAAAATTAAATATAATGGCTGGTTTTTTTATATTTACAGATGGGTCGAGGAGTGTAGAAGGTCATGGGTGTGCATTCTATGTGCCTAGTCTAGATATTAAATACAATCAAAACTATCATTGTTTTAAAATAAGTGAAAATATATGTATTATGACGCTGGAACTTATTGCAATCTCTGAGGCTTTGTCATACGTAATTAATTACAATGATTACAAAAATATTGTAATATGCACTGACAGCAAGAGTTCCTTGCAACATATAGCTCGATGCACCACTGGACACAGAGGTGCATCGATAGCTTATGAAATTTTACATAAGATAGATGTGTTGAGTTTGAAGGGTATCCAACTGAGATTGCAATGGGTTCCATCGCACGTTGGTTTAGGGGGTAACGAAAAGGCTGACAAGCTAGCGAAGTTTGCAGTTAAGTATGGAAATAAACCCAATTTTATTCCAGACTATACAGAATTTTTGCCTAAATTCAAAAATGTTTGCTATGATCTTTGGAAGGAATATTTTGATAAACGGTCTTTAGATAAGGGTATATGGTATAAAACAATTCAGTGCCAGCCCTGTCGGGTACCGTGGTTCATAAATACTAATTTGTGTAGGAAACTAGTATGTACAGGTCTTAGACTCAGATCTGGACACATTTCATGTAACAAATTTGCCTTCCTTATGAAGAAAATTAATTCACCAAATTGTGAGGAATGTGGAGTGACTGAAGACCTTCATCACCTGTTGATGGAATGTGTTAGAAATGAGTCCAATAGGAATAACTTGTTAAGAGACATGAATTTAAGCAAATACAATGTTGGCCTTTTTCATTTCTTGTTATGTCATCCAAATAGTGAAAATGCAAATCTACTGTATGAGTTTATGGCTAAAACTTTAAAATAAGTATTAGTAAAAAGTCAAAGTTGTATAACATAAGAGGAGGGCACGATGGGACTGACATGCATATTACGCAAAAGTCCCTTAAACATAAAGAAATAAAAAAAAAAAAAACTCGCGAATACCTGCTCAAAAAATTGTCGACAGATTCACAGGATCGTTAATCGTATAAGTATGTATATTATTTATGTATATATTTATTTATATAAGTATTTTGTATTTAAATACCTTTATTTTTCTATATGTACATAATCATTGCAATATATACCATATACCAATATACCCAGTACAGTATTTTATGTAATATCGCTTATAATTTTTTTTTTCAATAATCTGTTTTTTTCTTACAATCAATGCACATACTTAAACTTCTCTGGACCACCCAAAGGTTGACTGGTAGATAACGCTGATGGCATTAAGTCCGCCTCTGTACATATTTTGTGTGCATAAAGTATAAATAAATAAATAAAATAAAATATTGTGATAGTGTAAAAATATCTACTATCTTAATGCTAGTGAACACTGCTTTCTTTGTAAAATAATTAAATATACAATGAATCTAACGTCTGCTTTCATTGAAAATGTTAATATACAAAAATTCAGATAATTGCTTAAAGAACGAAAAAAAATTAACATCATATATTGGTCTTTGCTTGAGCTTATATTAGTGTTTAGAGACCTTTACGCATTAAAATTTGTATGTGCAGTATTGTGACGTTGTTATTGTTCTCAAACGGCATTTATTAAATGTAATAGCTACAGAATTCAAGCAGACATACAGAATGAAATGACTCGTTTTCCAATCGTATTCAAGCTTCGTTTTGAGTGCTCCAGACAGCACAAAAAGCATTCGTACGTGATTCAATATTGTACGGAGCACAAATCAATAGACTAGCAAAAGTCAAAACGTTTTACATAGGACTTCTGTTGGACGATGCTATTAATAATGCTGATAATAATGCTATTTAAATAAAATAAACAAGCTGTCGTGAATGTCAAATAATTTTGTAGCTTTTGATTCTTTACACTTACTTGTGACTAGTGGTGACATTATTGCTATACAGCGATGTAAAATTACTTGGTAAATCTACACAGGCACGCTACTGCTGGAATAAACTCTATTCTATAAAATAATTTAATATTAAACAAATAATTACGATTAATTGAAATCGAACTTGGTTAATTTACATATACGTTTTTTTGTGTTATCATGTTTTTATTATAAACTATTGTAATAGATGGTTAAACGTAACCAAAACAGGCAACCATCGGTAAATCATCTATCCGTTATTAAATAGGACGTCAAAAATGTACCTTCGTAACAAGGTTACTTTACATAAGGTCTTCGCACACATTGCTCCAAAGCCAATACACCGGCTTCAGGTCATTCAGAATCGATTCTTGCGCAGAGCTACGAGCACCCTGGTTCATGCGTAGTATCGACCTACATGTCGATTTAGAGTTGCCTACAATCACTTTATTCCTGAAGTCGGCGTCGCGCCGCTACGCTGAATCCCGCGCCGCTACGCCGAATCCACCGCCGCGCAACCCAAATCGCCAATACCTACACTTACCAACCTAGGCATATGCTATCGCTAGGTACATTCAACACAGTTGGCGTAGACCGCGTCACGTCCTCGACAACCCTGACGATGAGACAACTATCGCCATCGACAGGATTAAAAAATTACGCAAACACATCACAACACACCGCACTCGCCGGCTAGTGCGGCAAACATATACTAGGTTCCGCCACGTACCTGGCAGGTTTTCCCCCGTTAACGATAGATGTGTCTTCTGACACTTCTTCTTACAGCGCCAATGCTTTCCGAAGTGGTAGTAATGATAGATCTAGAAATTCAGACTATCAGTCAGACTATAGCTACCGATCGACCCGAGGGCCGGCCCTCTTACGTTCATAAAACTCATTGTTAATTCCCTTTGATCGCGCGGGTGAAGCCACGGTTAACAGCTATTAAAGCTATTATTTACGTAAAAATTAACTTAATTATTATTTTTTTATTTTTTTACGTTCTCATTTCAATTTTCTCAGTTCGGCTGTTGCTATTTTCTTACCATTTCTTACATTCTAGTCATTTATAATAACAATACTAGTAAATAATAAGTACCTGACAGAAAAACTTAACTTAAAATATAATCTTAAAGTGGAGTTTGCGGTTCCAGCGATTTTGAGGGCGTTGTCATGGCGCGTAATTAGGAAAGCCATTAGTTTATAATAACTCACGAATTATTCACAAATTGTTGCCTGAACATTTAGGTGTTCTCGAAATCTATTAGCACTGATTAGGCTAATTTTGGCGTCGGTTCGAGATTCAAAGGGCGGCAATTAGAAGGCTTTGCGTATATTTCGTGGAAGAAATTCAGCTTAATCAGTTACCATTGGCGGTATTTACTGAAAGGATATTATTAAAAAAAACGACTGAAAAACTAGCTTATGTAGTTAACTGAACTAAAAAGTAGAAAATATTTTTCAATAAATTTAAATTTCCATTTATTGAAAATTATTTTTTACTAATTAGTCCGTTTATCTACAAAACCATGTCTTTTTTTTAACTATTATTTATTTTCTATTTTTCAGTTCTATAAAACCGTGATTTTTAAATTTTTAAACATTTAATAAGGGCGTACTTGACACAAGGACACCACCGGGTTTGGAAAATAGCTGATCCTATCCTGATCCGGATAATGAGAGAAACAATTTAAATTACTGTATAGTGTGTGATTCAAGTCTGATCGTTCAAATTGGGGCGAAATCATGTTTAAAGATTCCGTTACATTCATACATACGTACAGGTGAAACTAATATAAGCATGTTAATATCAAATTATTCACTGTTGCAGTGGATTGAATATTGTATTTAGGACAGATTATAATTAAAAACAGAGGTGAGCTACATCAGTTTGTAGTGTATTATAAAATATATGCAAAATCAAAAATTTTGGGGTTTCAGCTTTTGAGGATGTCCATTACTGATTTGAAATGTCTACTGTGGCGGGACAGACTCACAGTTGGCGTGGCGACGTGTCGCCACGTAATGCATCGCCATGGCACGTACATCATATGTAAGTGTAGTGTGGTGACGCGCAAGTGATACGGCCAAGAAAAATTTTTAATAATGTTTTATCTCTTTCATACAATATCCTTATTATATACATATATTTTCAGCACAACATAATTTCCCTGTTTCTCATCTGCAAGGTGTTTCACGAGGGCAATTTTTATTATCTTTATATATAATCTTTTTATATAATCTTTTTAACCAAACAGCTTAAAACTACGACTTTGTACGTAATTATAGAAGCTTGGCGCGCTTATGCCTACGATACGATATACAATGATCTATGAGCGAGGCCTGCAGCGAACTGATTCGTACAAAATTTAATAGCGTTTAAACACAAATTGCATGCAATTAAATGCGCAAATCTTGAAGGTCCACCCTACGCTACAACCCTCGGCTAATTTAGACAGGTGAATCACTCAAAGCAATATGAATAACCAAAAACAACAATAAGGTAAAACGGGATATCGCCTACCAGTACGTTTTCTAAGGCTACTTTGTTTTAAATAAAAATTTTAATATTTAATAAAGGTCCACACAGACGAAAAAAAATTTTTTTAAATAATATTTTTATATATTAAATATCTGACTCTCCTGCCTCTCATAGATGGGGTTGGTATAACATATTACACCACCCTACCTGACACCAATCCTTGTCTCTTTGTTTCACTTATTCATCGTATTCAGCTCAAAATATGATTGAAATAAGCATCATTTAGAAGCGATTCATTCGCTTTTTCAGTACTCAGTAACAGGTAAATATACATTGCACTCGTGTTTTGTGCAGTTGGAAGCAATCCACGCTATTTAAGTTTATTCAGTGCATCGGTACAGATCCAATCTGTCTGATGGTTAAATATTAGGATCTTATGTATGAAATTGGCGTTTTGTCGAAGTGACCTCTTTAATTCTTAACCACTTCACTGGATAGACGATGTGTATGGGGAAGCTACAGTAAAAGAAAACACGGTACATTTTTGGTTCCAACGTTTTCATTCCAGATATTATGACCTACAGAAAAAAATTAAGGAAGAATTAAATGTGATCTCGAAATCAGATCCATCGCAAACGACGTTTAGAGGTTTTGTTCCCGCAAAAACCAGCCTGGTTCACTTGAAACAATAAAAAAAGCGAAAACTTTCTAGAAATGAGTACCGCATTGAGTGGAGCACACCAAGAAACATCCATTGAGAGCTGTGCTACATTACTAAACCGTCACTAAGGAAATTAGATATGCACAAAATTTATTTCGAGAATTCATCAAATTATTCATAAATGATGAGGTGTTAAGCTGCGAAACCTGTGTGAAACCATGTTTGGAAAAGTCGACGTGAAATTCGCGACATATACCCGTACTTTTTGATTTATTGCAGTGCAAAGTAAAGGAATTCGACAAAAATACACACAGAACACTGCCTTCTCTTCAAAAATCCGTTTTAAAGTTTTATCACGTTCAGCGTCAACAGTAAAGTTGCTTTTGAAAATTTTGTTAATATTCGGTTCTGACATTGTGAGCGAATCTCAATTTTTGGATATCAAGGTCGTAGTGCAGCGGAATACTAATGAATCATATTCCCCGAATTACAGGGTACGGAGGTGGTAAAAAAGCAGATAAAGTTGAACACGCGCTCTGAATACTTTAAACGTCCCGATTTTAGAACATCGATTAAGGTAAGGCGAGGTTAATCCAATCTTCTTGTCGAGTTCCCGCTTTAGCGCAGTGTATGTTATTAGCATTAACAGCTTAGGTAGCGAGGTTTTTGTATGTTTTTTTATTGTGGATTTTAATTGGTCGCCACGGCCTACAATCGATTTTACGAACCAGTTGTGTTGGCGCTGGCAACACTGTATACCGGATATGACATTATCTACTCAAGCCACGGGACACATGGTCGCATGTAGCAGCGGTCACTTGTATTTCGGCTGCGTTTCCGGACGGTGATATAACCACTAGCGCTGCTTGTCGTTATAATAGTTGCTAATATTCAAGTTCAGTAATAGTTAAATGTTAGGAACAAGGTAAAAACGTTAGAACTCTTATAGTTGGCATAGTGGATAGTGAACCTGTGTCTTGAGGCAAACGGTGTGGGTTCTCCATTACTGGAAAAATATTGTGTGTGTTTTTCTTGAGTCTAGGTGTGTGTAAATGTATAAAACCAAAGTATGTTTACTTGTAGCCACAGTACAGCTTTGCCTAGCTTGGGGCTAGACGACATTGTGTTAAAGTATGTCCATATATATTAATTATTAATTTATAAATAATAATTTATTTTAGAGTAAAACCTTCACTTTATTTATAAATAAAAACGTGTACCCTCGCGTACCCCTTCAACGTACTCCTTCAAACGTCTTCTCCCATTCATTACACTTTTAACTTCACATTACACTCAACTTTATTCACTTTTTCTTCTTCTTTTTTTCCTCTTCCTTTCTCTTCGATTTCATCCACTGAACTGTCTGTCTAGTAAGCCCCGGGCCCCTTTCAAAGGCCGAATTTCGATCGCCCTATAATAACAACATCATCATCATCATCATCATCATCATTTCAGCATGTTTGAGTCCACTGCTGAACATAGGCCTCCCCCATAGACTGCCACGAAGTACGATCCTGAGCCACCTGCATCCATCGACTTCCCGCAAATTTGCACAGGTCGTCACTCCATCTAGTGGGGGGTCGTCCCACACTGCGATGGCCAGTACGAGGCTGCCACTCGAGAACCTTTCTTCCCCAACGGTTATCGGTTCTACGAGCTATATGGCCGGCCCATCGCCACTTCAGCTTGCTAATCCTCTGAGCTATGTCGGTTACCTTGGTTCTACTGCGGATGTCTTCGTTACGAACTCTATCACGCAGAGAAATACCGAGCATAGCCCGCTCCATAGCTCGCTGAGCGACTTTGAGCTTCCTCATACGGCCAGCAGTGAAGGACCACGTCTCGGTTCCGTAGGTCATCACTGGCAACACACATTGATTGAAGACTTTAGTCTTCAAACATTGAGGTATATTCGACGAGAAGATTTGCCGAAGTTTCCCGAACGCTGCCCATCCGAGTTGGATTCGCCGATGGACCTTTACGTCGAAGTTGGACTTACCTAGCCGGACTAACTGTCCTAGGTAAACGTACTCGTCAACAACTTCGAGCTCAGTGCTCCCAACAACAACCGGTATAGGCGTGACATGGACATTAGACATGATCTTCGTCTTGTCCATGTTCATCTTAAGGCCCACCTGTTGGGAGACACTGTTGAGGTCATTGAGCATAGCACCCAGGTCCTCCAGCGATTCTGCCATGATGACTATATCGTCGGCAAATCGAAGGTGGGTGATGTATTCGCCATTGATGTTAATACCTCGTCCTTTCCAGTCCAGAAGCTTGAAAACATCTTCCAACGCAGCGGTGAAGAGTTTCGTGGATATGACATCACCCTGTCTTACACCCTTCTGCAGATGGATAGGTTTTGTACTACTGGACTGTACTTAGACGGACATCGTAGCCTTTTTATACAAACACCTCAGCACCTCGATATACCGACAGTCAATTTGGCACCGCTGAAGAGCCTGGAGTACCGCCCAAATTTCGACAGAATCGAAGGCTTTCGCATAGTCCACATACGCCAGGCACAAATGCAGATTATACTCTTCGGTCTTCTGTATAACCTGCCGCAAGGTGTGTATGTGATCTATGGTACTGAAGCCTTTTCGGAATCCGGCTTGTTCGGGAGGCTGGAAGTCGTCGAGCCTGGAAGCGAGACGATTCAAGATGACTCTAGAGAACAGCACATAGACGCGGCTCAGAAGGGATATCGGTCTATAGTTCTTCAAGAGAGCGTTATCGTCTTTCTTGAAGAACAGCACCACCACACTTCTGCTCCACGCCTCTGGTGTAGCACCACCCTGAAGGACGAAATTAAAGAGCCTCTGAAGGACTATAAGTACCGGTTCTCCACCCGCTTTCAGAAGCTCTGCTGTAATTCCGTCCTCTCCTGATGCTTTGCCATTCTTAAGATGGTCAAGAGCCATTCTAATCTCGCTCAGACTGACGTCCGGTATATTCTCGTAATAGTGTCGGATAAGCTTTGCTCTTGGGTCGTAACTCACACATGTGTGTGGCTCCAACGACGATGTGTACAGCTGTCCATAGAACCTCTCAATCTCACTTAAAACCTCTGGTCTACTAGCCCCGCTGTCAATCTTCAACTTAGTCAGTTGGCTTTGTCCGATAGAGAGATCGCTGGCGAAGAGTTTTCAGCCTAGGTTCCGCTCTATAGCTCCCTCAATACAAGCTGTATTGAAGATGCGCAAGTCTCGCCGCATGCATTTGAAGATCTGCCTATTAAGCCGCCTGTAGTCTGACATGTCAGTTAAAGACTGCAGTCGCATCTCACGTCTTTTTCCCAAGAGGTTAAGAGTGTGATCGGAGAGTTTTTGCGTTCTATTTGTGCGGCGGGCCTTATAAAATTTAAGGCCCACGGCATGGACAGTTTCCACGAGCTTAGCGTTAATATCGTCCACAGTGCTGCAATTTTCTAGGCTTTGAAAGCGATTATGTAGCTCGAGCCGAAAGCTTACGGAGTTCTGGATATGGACACGAGATGGTCGGAGTGTGGACTTCATTAGACGAGATCTTTCCAGCCTGATATTAATATTCAATGTGCCTCTCACCAATCGGTGATCACTGCCGGTCTTCACCCTTGTGATCACAGAGACATCATTGAATATTTGCCGTTTGTTCGTCATAATGAAGTCTATCTCGTTTTTTACAGAACCATCGGGGCTAATCCAGGTCCACTTTCTGTGGGGCTGCTTTTTGAAGAAGGAGTTCATCATAAAGAGTCCATCCTTCTCCATAAAGTCAGCTAGCTGCTGCCCCCTTGGATTCCGTTGCCCTATACCAAAACTTCCTACTCTCAGCTCATCGTCTTTCCTTTTGCCTAGTTTTGCGTTGAAGTCTCCCATTAACACCATGTATTGAGTTTTGGAGAAATGTATGGCTCGTGATATATCCTCATACATTGCCTCCACCTCATCATCGGGATGTGTCGACGTTGGTGCGTAGACATGTATGACCTTCAGCGAATACCGTTTGGATATTCTGAGTATAAGGTACGCAACCCTCGACGACACACCCTCGATTTTAACAACGTTGTTAATTAGAGACATGTGGACGATAAATCCGACACCTCCTTGGGACAGTTGGTCGCCCTCCCGGTGGTAAAACAGGTTGCCGGATTCGAGGATTATCGTGTCCTCCCCCTGTCTTCGGACTTCAGATAATCCTATTATATCCCAGCGCAGCCTGTTCACCTCTTCTTCCAGCTCTGTAATCTTCTCGTCAGTCCTCAATGTTCTTGCGTTGTATGTTGCCAGGTCCAGTCGCCGTCGTTGGTAGCCGAATCCTAGCCGGGGATTCTTAGCACCCCCCTGCCCTGCCGTTACCATGACCGCTACCGTAGCCAGGAATAGCAGGGCCGCAGTGGCAACCGCAGTTCTTCCAGACACCTCGCACCTTCAACGCTGCTGCCCGTTATTGGCCTGGATATTTGGGTCTGGAGAATTAAGATGGTTATCCCGCCATCTATCGGAGGCCACTGGATGTTTGTGGCTTATCCCTTAGTCGCCTCTTACGACACCCACGGGATGAGATGGGGTGGCTTATTCTTACGCCGACACCATAATTAACATAATTACGCCGACACGGCAAACATAACAAAAAAGAATTAATAACAACAACATAACAAAAAAGAGCTGTCCGAGCAATCTATAACATCGGAGCCCGGAATACACTCAGAGACCTTTTTAAAGAGATTAATATAATCACTGTTGCGTCTCAATTAATTTTTTGAAATATTTTGTATGTTAAACATAATATTAATAATAATCTAAAGAATAGTGACAGACATAAACTGAATACTAGAATTAACGACAAACTGACTACGCCATTGTTTCGTCTACAAAAAGTAAACAGGTCGTTCATGGGGCAAAGTGTGCGCGTGTATAATAAAATCCCACAGTCGATATTAAGTCTGCCACTTGATGAATTTAAACGAAAAGTTAAAAGTAAACTTATGGCTAAAGCATATTATACTATTGCTGAATATCTTGACCACGCCAATGTGTGGGGTTAATACTGTTGATACTCACTTAGGCTAAAACAAGACTATTATACCTGTAACATTATATTGTGAACTGACCTTTTAAAAAAGAGCAACTGTTGAATTTCTTGCCGGTTTCTTCTCAACAAAAACTGCTTTCCGAACCGGTGGTAACTTACATACGAACATATTAATTTCCTTGTAAAATTTCGACGTTTCATAAGAACGCGCAAGCGTCTATGTGAATAAAGATATTTTATTTATTATTTATTTATTTATTTATAACAAAATTAAATCAAAGACTTCATTGGCTTGTTTTTTAATAGGCAAGTAATTAAACTTACATTTTTTTTCTTTTGTATAAGAAAGAATAAAGTGACGACAAATTTTAGTGAAGGAATGTGCAACTGGACGAAGTCCAAAACTATCCACTGTCCCCTGTTATGGTGCGCGCAAATATGAACCACAAATCATAATAATGCGTCGTTAGTCGCCTGAAATACAAGGGTAGAGTAGAGTACACTAGGAATTTATAGACCGTTAATTGGCGCTGTTTCTGATCAAATAATCATTACAGATGATTACATAAAGTCATAGTTGTTTCGTTCATCGTAAGTGAAATCGGCCAATAAGAAGAGCTGCAACTGCGCGTTACATTTGATTTTATATTTAACCTTTGAATAAAAAATCTGCAGGCCAACATCGGTTGTAGTCTATTTCAATACGTCCCATTTTACTCTTTGGGTAACAAGCTTCAGCAAAATGATTTTCTGAGTCATCGCCAATATGTATTTCAAAGAAGTTGGTTGACGGGGATCTTCTTGTTTGTGCTGCTCTTCTTTGGGGCCAGACCCTCGAGAATTAGGTATTTTCTTGTTTATTCCTATTTTGCGTGGTACTGCCGCGCAACAGTCTCGGCTGTTGCACGAATGGGCAGGTCCGTCCGGGTAAGTACCACGACCTCACAGAAGACCGGCGTGTGACGTAGACGGGGTCCACTTAATTAAAAGGTTTACGAAACGTATTTACGACCCTAGGGGTGTTACATTTATCCATGGGGAGGGGTTATCACTTAACATCAGGTGAATCGCTCACTCACATAAAAATACTACATCTTCTTGTCTATACATATCTATTATGTTATTATATTTCTAAAAGGTGTTTTGATCGGAATACTATAACCACAAAAATTCTATCAAATTGAATTACTCAAACATCATTTAAAACTTTGACCGTGCTTAATGCTATTGACTACAAACAGATAAATAAATAAAGATAAATTAACTTAAAGAACAAAATTTTATCATAAAAAAACTTTTGCCTACAATTCCTTTAACAGAATGTATGACATTGCCATCTCTATAGATGGCAATATCAATGTGTTTAAATGAAAGATATCGAGGTACACTAACAAATAAAAATGTTATTCTTCAAAATAAGATAAATAAAATTTAAAATAAAATTTATTTATTTTTTATAATTACTCTTCGGTTAGCATCTGTCATGTACTTTCGGTATGATAAGGGTTGACTGGTAGAGAATGCCATTAGGTATTAAGTCCGCCCATTGAAGCCCTTAGCTTAAGGTGTAACAACAAAATATAAATAAAAAAATATTTACATATCTACAAAATATTATTTTACCATAAGCGTGGTCAACTTGTCTTATTACATTCTTGTTTTTTATAAAAACATCGAAAGCGGCTCTAATGCTGTAGACAAATTTTGTATTCATCTGTCCACCTATAAACGCGCTGAAATTATTAAATTGTACATATCTGTCATTGATGCACATCTATATTACAGTAATTTAACATATTTTAACAAAATACTTACATTCTGAATATGTATTCTGTTAGTTGGGCTTTTCTTTTTTTTATGTGAAAACTTGCCAAACGAGCAGACGGTTCACCTGATGTTAAGTGAATACCGCCGCCCATGGACATCTGCTACACCCGAGGGTCACAGATGCGTTGACAACCTTCAGCTACCTTACTTACCAGGCGAAACGCGAATGTATTTGTTATACTTTCACTTTACGCCGGTCTTCTGTGAGGTCGTGGTACTTACCCGGACGAGCCTGCCCATTCGGCAACAGCCGAGGCTGCTGCGTGGCCCACGTTTTTTAAGTAAATAAATAAAAAACTAAAACATATTTATTTAAAAATTGGTTACACATCCACTTAAGGCTAACCAAAAGGCATTAGGTTAATGCTAATAAGCACTCTCTTCCAGTCAACTCTGGGAGTAGAGAAAATTTGACGCAGGTGAAAAACAAAATACGTGAAATAAATTAAAGAAAACAAAAGAGCAAAGGTATATTGTATAGAAATATACTTTACACAAACATAAATACTTTACATATAATAATTAAATACATATAAATTCTAATACATAAACATTATAGAAAACAAATATGGATATATTTTTATTTATACATATGTAATACATATACAGAGACTTACAAAAAAACGAAGGATAAAGTTGGTGACTCTAACAATCGGCAAAATTGGCATAGTGACATCGCAGCATTTTCTTAAATGATACCTTGCTTGGTGCGTTTTTGATGAACTAAGGCAAGGAGTTCCAGAGTATAGCCTGAATAGTAAAAGATTTATGGAAAAAGCCGGAACGATTTGTCGGAGTACAGTGTATTCTACTGGCTGAAGAACGAAGTGCTCTATCGTGAGTTAGTGACAGTTATTGGAATTTTTCCTTTAAGTAGTCAAGAGAAGCAGGGTCATTACGAATAGAGAAGAGAGTAAGTAGGATTCTTGAACTTCTAGAAAATAGTATTATTTATTCTAGTTTACTTGATATTAATTGAGTTGCGTAGTGTGCTACATAAAATTCAGCAGCGCTTTTTGATGCGAAAATTATTATGCAAGTTAGAAGAATACATAAGTTCCTACTCTGGACGGAAGTGTTAACTTAAAAGGGATACATATTACTTTGGTCATTTAAGACTGAGTTCTGTTTACTTAATGGTTGAAAAATATGGAATTTTAGGTTTATTTTTATTTTTTCAGTGGTATAAAATTTAAGATTGTACTCGACCTGTAAAATAAGGAGTTCGTGAAATGTGCATCGAATTTTTATGCTATTTACGATGAATCTGTTTGAAGCACATCATTTCTCATGTAAACAGAGATGTGATACGTTCTTACTTTTATATGTTTCAAACTGAGAGCGCGTATTGTGTGAACTTAATTGACTTTAGTTTAAGCCTGCGCCTGATTAGTACAAGCATTATGCTTTATTTGTATATGATTAAATGTATATTATTTATCCTTACCAATATTATAATGGCGAAAGTTTGTATGTATACATCAGATGGATGTTTGTTACTCTTTCACGCAAATACTACTGAAAGGATTTTAACGAAACTTTACAATAATATAGCTTATACATCAGAATAACACATAGGCTATAATTTATATACATATTTTTATGTATATCTGTCTTTGTTTGAATGTTACGCCTTCAGCCTATTCTACTCAGACGTAGTCGCGGGTAGCAGCTAGTATTGAATAATGCGACGGCATGCAAAAGTTATTTTCATTTTAACGTTCTCCAATATAACGTGGCAACGGTTGTTCGAAGTTCAGCAACGTTGTTCAGCCGTTACCGTTTTAGCGAACTATTAAAATGTGAAATTCGCACAGGTTTAAAACGAGACCGTAAACAACAGCGCAGACGGCCACTGAATAAAACTAACAGCCAGCCGCCGGCTGTTTGGAATGAACATATTCCATGTTTGCCTGTTATTTTTAACTAATAATGTAAATTAAATAACATTGTGCCTATTCTTGTCCTTTAAAAGAGCAATATATATATATATATATATAATCGGAATCTCGTAAACGGCTCCAGCGATTTTAATGAAATTTAGTATGTGCGTAGATTCGGGGGCGAAAAATCGATCTAGCTAGGTTTCATTTTTAGAAAATGTCCTTTTATCCCTGTTTTCTGGGAAATATCATTCACGCTTGCGCGTTCTTATGAAACATCGAAATTTACAAGGAAATTAATACGTATTAAATGTATTGAGAGTAAATTTACCTGTGAAGTCAAAGCGACTCACAAATTGCTGCCAGATACAGATTACTAACAAATGGCCTTATAGTGATAGATTAATTGTAGTATTTCTTTACGAGGATAAACAAATAATGATATTTATTAATAACAGGTTATCACTGGCAACACTGTATACCGGATGCGACGTTAAATACTCGAGCGAAGGGACTCATGGTCGCATGGAGCAGCGGTCACTTGCTTTTCGGCTGCGTTCCCGGACGGTGATATAACCGCTAGTGCTGCTTGTCGTTATAACAGTTGTTAATATTCAGTTCAGAAATAGTTAAAATATTAGAATCAAAGTAATAACGTTTGAGTCTTATAGTAGAAACTCTTATTTATAAAACCCGCTAGTCGCCAGTGCAGGTCGGGCTAGCAAGAAGGATTTCGTAGCATTAAAAAAAAACGGCAAAAAAAGCATTATGTTATTATAAGTTAAGCCCTATTTAAATAATTATTTATTCTGTTTTTTAGTATTTGTTGATATAGCGTCAACAGAAATATATCATCTGTGAAAATTTTAACTGCCTAACTATCACGGTTCATAAGATACAGCCTGGTGACAGACAAACAGACAGACAGCGGAGTCTTAGTAATAGGGTCCCGTTTTCCCCTTGGGTACGAAACGCTTAAAACCATTTATATGTTTGCACTTATATACAATGCCACTGCTTATCTGATTCGGCTAATATGATTAATCAAAACGTTCTAAATGTTTCTAGTTTCTATTTTCTTAATTATATATTGTTCTGAATGTGAAAACTTGCCTGGTTAATATTAATGCTGATATTCAAGAAATTTACACGTTACAAGTAATCGGGTCCGTGAGCTCACCCATTACATTTAATTCTTAATTAAGGTTAATCGTTGTATTAATTAATGTTTCACACGAGGAACTGAAAGCAATTTCTGAAAGGGTCGATAACGAAAACGGGTCGAAAATCGATCTGAAAGGGGAAATAACATCCTATATTTTCAATAGGATCATGTTTTTCGATGATTATAATGACGATGTATGTGATTGGGAACTCGTAGCATTTCTAATAAATGTGATATGTTCTAACTTTGACGTGAGGATTCAGCCTGTACCTGAATAGTCCTAGCTTTGTGCTTTAAACATTTTTCTGAAGAGCTTCAGCAAGATCTATCGACATAAAAATTATTAGCATCGAAAATCAATACAATGCTTGTCAAGCCTTGATTTTTACTATTTTTACTCAATAAACTTGACCAATTTCTGAAAGTATTTCTTAGTATTTTCTTCATATAGTTGTTTTTAAAACTGATCTTCAATCATTTTCAATATTAGTGGTTAGGTTTGTTCATAGCATATTCCGTATTGAGTATTTTGACTTTCTTATTATTCCCAAAATGAGATTTGTATACGTTATATAAACAGAATAGCAGCAGGAATAGAGAAATGACTCGATTTCCAATCGTATTCCCGTAACGTTTTGAGCGCTTCGAACTGCACAAAAGCAATTTGATACGTGATTCAATATTGCATGGAGCGTAAAAAGTAGAAATTTGTTATTTTTGCATACGGTAAGAACTCATGCTGCCATGTCATTAATCTATATTATAAAGAAGAAAGATTTGATTGTTTGTATGTATTGAATAGGCTCAGAAACTACTGAACCGATTTGAAAAATTCTTTCACTGTTAGGAAGCTACATTATTCCCGCTTGATATAGGCTATATTATATTTTCAAAAAAATAGGGATCCTTACTAAAACTTCAATAATGTAACCTTCAAACAAAGTGTACAAAAATTACCTAGAATATTCTTTACATCGCGTGCGCTGCGAAAACTATTGATGATAGAATAAAATAATGTACTACGAATTTACAGACCACGTCATTATTTCCAAAAAGTGTCGCGAGAGCATATGTCTAACTATTATAGTTATGCCACAATAAGTGTTCTTTTATTTTAAAAGTTTGATTGAAATGCAGCTGCTAGAAAAGGCTCTTTATTTGTATCTTGGTATTAATCCTTATAAAAATAAATTACTTCATATTAAAGACTGTTTCAATAGTTTTATATTACTTTTCGAATTATTAAATTCGGACATTCCATTCGAAAATGTTAGTATATTGTAATTTAACTATCCAAACAGCTTAGTGACTGACTTAATGGTTCTTATAATTTTTCAATCACATTTATACTGGTAACTCCTGTTTAACAGCTAGCCAAAAGATCAAGATCTCATCTTTTTAGAAATAGTTCCCAGGCGAGGGCAACAAAAATACGCCGTAATGAAGAAAGAATCTTTACCGGAAAGTGTAAATCGTCTTACAAGTTGGAGAGAGTCAAGTAGAGCGGCTTAAAGAGCAAAATAATATAAATATACAAATTCACACTCGGGAATCGAGCTCTGAGCGTTCCCAACGCCTACGAGATGAGAGAGAAAGACAACAAACGTCAACGACTAGAGTTCGTAATCGTCTTTTAGCTCACAGTAACAGATCAGCATTAATGCATTAAGCTCAACAGTCTTCCGTCCAAATCGGAGCAATGAATAAGATCTGCTGTAAGTGTTCTGCCAATAAATGGGTTGATGAACCAAACGGTATGTGCTGTGCTTCTGGAAAAGTTAGTCTCCCCAATATTGAGAAGCACAGCAAATAAAAATCTTTTGACAAATAATCAATCACCATCTGGACATTTTTAACCAACATCCGAAAGTGCCTAGTATCCGTAATAGCCCTTTTCAAATGACTTCGTTTGACGCGAACTTTTAAAATAGAGAGACAAGTATACAAGTATCATCAATATACAATAATCATCATCCTCCTGCCTCTTAGGTGGGGTCGGCACAACATGAATCATGTTGTTAGCGGTTTTGGCTATATTTTTACAAACTGCCTGACGTCAATCCTCCTTTGGAAACAAATACCCAGATCAAATTTTAACTGTGTAACTATCATGGTTCATGAGATACAGCCTGTTGACAAAGGGGCAAACAGACAGCGGAGTCTAAGTAATATGGTCCCGTTTTACCCTTTGGGTACGGAATCCTAAAAAGGCCCCACAGATATAGTGTTGCACGGTAGACACGGCCAACATAAAAGGGTCTCCGAGTTACACCGATTGTATGATCCATAAAAATATCCCTTAATAGTCGTAATAGGAGAAGACGGTTAATATATGACTATTCCTCGGCAAGGTACTGTGCGTAACAAAACTGTGACATGCATGGAATTTTATGTATTTAGGTTGATGGTTAGAGCTACCTGTTCTAATCCATTGCATTATTACTGGGACTTATTAGGGTTCCGTACCCAAAGGGCAAAATCGCACTCTATTACTAAGACTCCGCTGACTGTCTGTATGTCCGTATGTCTGTCCATATGTCACCAGGCTGTATCTCATGAACCGTGATAATTAGACAGTGGAAATTTTCACAAACGAAGTATTTCTGTTGCCACTATAACAATAAATACTAAAAAACAAAAACGTATAAATAAGCGGGGCTCCCATAAAACAGACATGATTTTTTTTTGTCGTTTTTATAGATAATGTTTACAGTAGTAGTGTTTTTGACAATATGTAAATGTAATACTTCTATACTTCTATTGAATAAAGGTATTAAAACATGATTTTTTAATGTGATAGAGTGGAAAACGAGCTGCCGGTTCCTCTGATGTTAAGTGATAACAACTGTGTTGCCAACATTAAAGAAGTGGGCACCGGTTACCTCTCTCACCAGACGAAACGTAGAAGTATAACTCTCCTATTTTACGCCGGTCTTCTGTGAGGTCGGCACGGAACCCTTCGTGTGCGAGTCCGACTCGCACTTGGCCGGTTTTTATTCAATACATTGTCTATATGATGGCAAAAAGATATCAGAAAGATTGAATTATGATGTCGTGATCACCAAAGACTGAGGGCTAGTGTAAATATAAAAGTGCGTGACGTCGATGGATGCAGCCTGCTCAGGAGCTTGTTTTGTTGTAGGCATATTTTCAGCCGTGGACTCGT
Organism: Iphiclides podalirius; assembly: GCA_933534255.1. Classification (NCBI taxonomy): domain Eukaryota; kingdom Metazoa; phylum Arthropoda; class Insecta; order Lepidoptera; family Papilionidae; genus Iphiclides; species Iphiclides podalirius. The sequence continues at coordinate 122,828 of OW152816.1, read as the reverse complement.
ACAGGCTTCAATGATGGTGATCATCATCACGAATGAAACAAACAAGCCCAAAAAAATATCAGCACATGCCTCTGAAAAATTAGCTTTTTAATTATTTAATGTTATTTTTTTATATGTATCGACATAGCTCGATGTTCAGATGCTCGATTTTAATTAATATACTCGTGCAACCTGAGTATAAACCTATATAAAATATAATCAACCTGAAAAACAACCTTTAAAATTATGTGCTTCCAACCTAACCTATAAATCTATTAGCTGGCACCAATGAAATTGCTAATTTTTATGCTGACTCATCACGTACTCGACGGTGTAGGAAAACATCGTGGATACATGGCAGCCAATCTGCAATGGGGTCGCTAATATCCTGATTATACAGTGGAGACATTTGAGCAGTGGGACATATATGTGGTGTTACTTTTACATCTCGAAACTAGTTGTTTAGAACGCTAGCGCCATCTAGTTCTAGCGCGTTCAGGTTAATGACGAGCGGTGCGCGAACGCTCATTTCACTTTGCCTGCGCCATCGAACTAGGTTTCGTAGTATTGCATAGCTAGGTTTATCAGTGTTACTTGAATGTTCCCTTGAGAATTTATCCAAATTCGTAGCAAAAGTGATTTCACTGTCCGAACCAACATTACACACGATAGGAAAAAATGGATACTATACCATACTGGTGCCTGGTAACAGTATTGTTTCTGGAATATTATTTCTATGTTTTTACAATTATTCTGATATATTTTAATTTATTGAAATAATACCAAAATGAAGTTACGTCATCTTTAAATTACAATTCTAAATAGATTGACAGTTAAGGTTTTATGTTTTTTTTTAATTTTTGGCATTACAGAAGACATAATTTATATCATCAGTATTATAACGTACTAGTATAGATTATTATGAAATATAATATGTTCAAATATAATATTATTATAATCTACAAAAAAAAATAAGGTATTTTAACTGAAATAGTAAAAGAAATAGTAAGTGCAAACCGTATAGAGCAATACGACATGACTATACTAAATGAATATGATTTAAATAAATAGTTAAATCATATTCTTTAGAATATACAAATGATAAACACAAAATGAGTACACTTTCTAATCACTGGGCAACGAAAAAACGACCATTGATTATTGTAAAGAACCCATTATAAAACAGAACCTAGAAAATCGCTTAGCGCACTTAAATATTTAAGTAAATGTGGTCTGCGACATAACGGGCGCTCGACAATTTCAACGAAATCTTCTATAGGAGAATGCACTTAAGAACTTGCACCCAGCCAATAAAATACGGTTAACGAGCCATTTGAAAATCCATTGCAGCGAAAGAAATAAATGGCTGCTGAAAAAGAACTGAGAACAAAATAATCTTTCGGATAATTACTTGCCCGCTATTTTACATTGTATTTGCGATAACTGCAAAACGTAGGCCAAGGAAATGAAAATTAATAAACATAGGCCTCTGAAGTTTTGTATAAAGCTAGTAAGCGAGTTATGGCGAGTTATGCTATTATGGCATTTCCCTGCGTGATAGAGTTGTCAACGAAGACATCCGCAGTAGAACACAAATAACTGACATAGCTCAGAGGATTAGTAAGCTGAAGTCGCGTTGGGCCGGCCATATAGCTCGTAAAACCGATAACTGTTGGGGAAGAAAGGTTCTTGAGTGGCAGCCTAGTACTGGCGTACTTGCAGTGTAGGATGACACCCTACTAGATGCAATGACCCCCTACTAGATGCAACGACCTGTACATATGGGGGAGGTCGATGGATGCAGGTGGCTCAGGATCGTTCATTTCAGTTAGTGGGGGAGGGATAATTTTATTCATAAGATAAAATATATATAGAAGTGTTTTTGACAATCAATAAGTGAAATAAAAAAAAATATTATATAACGATATTTTAATTTTAATTTGAATATAAAAAAAAACATGCGACAATCGTTACGTAATCTTTCGTGTAAAAAAAAAAACGATCGACGTAGAGAAATTCGACGAAAGTTACGAAATTTCAATTAAATTGCAATCTAAACGGCGTTACCGATTTTAATTAATTTAATTGCGTCCCGACGGATCACCGGGCGAATTTGTTGTAATTAAAAACCTTCAACCTGCCGTTACCGGATTATGAAAATTTGTCCAACGTCACGCTCTGAACCCCTTGATATTCCACTGTGATTAATTAAGGCACTTTTTGTGGGCCTTCCCTTTTTTCTTTCTTCAGTTATAACATGAAAAGATTTACTTCTCATTAAAAGTTGTTAGAGTTCTTCTAATTTTTGGGCATCGCTCTTTATTTGAGGATGTAACTTATTGTTATTGAGTTGTTAAAAATACTTATTGACATTATGCTGGAAAAATTATAAAAATATTTTTTTTAAATTACAAAGAAAACCAAAAAGTTGACCCCGACGTGATTTGAACACGCAACCTTCTGATCTGGAGTCAGACGCGCTACCGTTGCGCCACGGAGTCGATGGCGATGGATGCGAATTGTTAGCATATATACAAACAGTTGGACTCAAGCGATGTGGATTTGTCCACACGTGATGTTTATTGTATGAAAACAAAATAACGAATCAGTGATTAAAAATGTATTACATTCAGCTTGTAATAACAAAAAAAAAATAAATGGATATCGTTTCTGTTCCATAAGTAATGGTTTCCATTTAAAATCAACCTGATATTTCTTAAGTAAGCAAATATATAGCGTGTCGTTATTTCTTGTTGTATTTGGTTGAAACGAGTGAATAATTTTCTTTTAAATAGACTTCAAATACTACAAGTTTTTATTAATAGTACCGGAAATACACTATAGTATTGTATTTCTTTCGAATTTCCAACACTTGTGCGCGAAAGCTACAACTGATTTTTATTTTATTACGCCCTTTAATCGTTTTATCAACATTGATAGGAAACAGTTCTCGAAAGATCTGGTGAATGTTGCCCAAAAAATACGTATAAAAATAATTTGTGTGTCAAACGAGGGCCTTTTACTTTGATTGGAAAATAACTCCAGAGCCACACGTCACCCGCAGCCCTCGGCTTTGACGCGACAAAGGGCCGCAAACCGTTTCGACGTCGCAAAGAGTCGGCCCCATTGTGCTGTTGGCGCTTTCGAAACGCGAAAAACACACGTGTTTGCTCCGTTAATTAAACGCGTGGATGGGACTGCTGACAACGGCCCACACGAAAGCTCTGTGCTATAGACGGATTCGTCTACATTTTGTAACATTAGATGGATTTGAAAGGGTATTTAGGTACTTTTGTAATTGGTTTATCGTTTTGACTTTGTTTCGTGGTGTTTGTTTGTTCCCTTTGTAGATTTTATTTTTGTGATTTTGTGAATTATCGCATGACTTTCCTGTCATATACAAATATCACAGATGTCTTCTTTAGGCAGAATAGATAACGGACATGGTAATGCATGGTGTGTTAATCTGTATGTAAGTAATTAAATAATATTTAATTATGAACCCCTAGAAAATGACTGACATTTTTATATTCATAAACGCTTATACCCAATAAAATAAATTGATCGCTCCAGGATTTTCTCCAGGATCTAAAGTGGAAATAAATACATTGTAAATATCTTTCCTTATCAAATAATGGAAAAAAACATTCCCTTTCAATTTCTTTTGCCGGTTCTTCTCAGGCTTTACTTTTCTGAACCGGTCGTAGTGTTTTGACAATAAATAAATAAGTGTAATGCTTTTATATTGAATAAAGATGTCTCTAATACCAGAAATAGAAAGCAAGCATAACTCATCACATATTTCAATCTCGGATTACTTTCATCTAGCAGTAAATACTGAAGCGACCATAAGTACTTCTTTTAGACCAAAACTGTCGTGGTAAATAATAAGACTATTCTAGATATTATTTCGGTGATAAATCCAACGATAATTTTCAGTAAAAAGAGAAAAACATATGGAGTTTACTCAAGTCTCATTAAGGGGCTAAAATAATAGGAATGTGACGAATTACCTTAAGTTTTCAGTTGCTTCTAGATCTTGTGGTGATATCTAGAAAAAAATCGTTTGTGTTCATCATTTGATAGAAACGTTACCGAGTTGCGAGCAGACGGTTCGCCTGATCTAAATTGAATACCACCGCCCATGGGCATCTGTTACACCCGAGGGTTCCAGATGCGTTGACAACCTTTTGAAAATTGGGCTCCGGCCACCTCACTCACCAGACGAAACGCGAAAGCACTATACTTCATATTACATGGGAACATATTATGTTAATAATGGCAGTAGCTGTGGTGACAGCGGGAAATCAAGGGGTGCAGTGTATAGTTTATGAATAACGCCTTCTTAAAAGCTTCTCCACAGTGGACATTCGCATTGTAGCCATTTAAGACGGAGGTAAAAATAGTTTTTCTTCTTTGTAGGTACTTGTAATGAACAAAACATGGCAGATTTGAACAAACGAACGGTCCGTTTGGTTACAATACAGGTCAGCGATACAGTTACAAATAAGCGATGGGACGGTAACCCGACGAGAAGACGAGATTAACCTCGCCTCACCCTAATCGATCTTCAATAAATCCAGACAACTTAAATTTATTCAAAGCGCTTGCTCTACTTACTTTATCTTTTTTTAACTCCTCTATATCTCGCAACTGAGGGAATATGAGTCATTAGTATTCGCCTGCTGGGCGACCTTGATAACTAAAATTTGAAACTCGCCCAAATTCAGACGCGAATATTAACTAAATTTTCAAAAGCAACTTTCGTGTCGACGCGGGACGTGATTTTACTTTAAAATGGTTTTATGAAGCTGAGAGTCACATGGTTGTGTTTTTCTTTTAATCTGTACTGGTATGAATGAGAAAAATAAAATATTCTTCTGTATAAAAAAAAAAAAGTGTATTTGCAATACCCGTTTATATAAATCATATTTTTTTAATTTTTTTTTTATGCCAAAAGTTGTCAAACGAGCAGACGGTTCACCTGATGTTAAGTGAATACCGCCGCCCATGGACATCTGCTACACTCGAGGGTTACAGATGCGTTGACAACCTTTTGAAAATTGGGCTCCGGCTACCTCACTCACCAGACGAAACGCGAAAGTATTTGTCATACTTCCACTTTACGCCGGTCTTCTGTGAGGTCGTGGTACTTACCCGGACGGGCCTGCCCATTCGTGCAACAGCCGAGGCTGCTGCGTGGCCCTACCACCGTAAAACTCTTTCGTACTAATAACGGTAACATTATAAATGCCTTCCTCACCAAGTTGAACTCTTGAAAAATGAGAGTCAGCCTACTCCCATTGCAGACAGTTGTGATTGTGTGAAACATTAAAATGTGTCGTAGTTACAAAGGATTCGAGAATAGAACCCATTGAAGCGTCATGGTCCAATCATTGTATGATATTTTAAACCCTGCTACTACTAGGCACCTACATGGCTTTCTCTGCACCCACGATCTTTGTATTGCCTACTTCCACGAGAGCTGATGCTGATGCCTGTCCTGTCTTAACGTAAGTGTTGTGAACGTGTTGAAGATAGGCCAGTTAGACCCCCGCCAACTACGTAATGCTCGCTGAATGGCCGTCGCGGATATTTGTTTTCGCAGCTATAGCAATTTTGTTTGATACTTTTTCGGTCACCTCAGTCGTATGCCGAGACAACATTATCAGATGTGGAAGCCATATTAACATTCGTCTGTATTCCGTAATACAGATTTTTTCAATCAGTGTTAATTGCGCTTCCGTTCATAATGATTCTACATTCATTCATAATGTAGGATGGCGTAATCATATTGTAACTCGCACCCCCCCTTTATTGTGTATATATATAATTAAACTTATATATGTTTTTGCCCCGTTATATGAATAAATCATATAACATCATTACGTGACCAGGATAAATTATTGATCTTTCTTGTAGGATCTTTGTAAAGGTAATAATTAGCCTTTTAATTAAATATTATTAATTTAGTTTAATTATCTTTTAATTAAATATAATATCTTTTAATTAAATATTATTAATTTAGTAATTAGTAACTTGATTCTTTTAGGTGTATCTTGGATAGATAAATATTCACTAGTTGTGGTATAGGCCAGAGATAATGCCAGATTGCTTTCTTATTAACTAATCCCGACTCGCTTGAGACGGGCTCAAAGTATATAGTATACTCCCTCTCACGCTTGTAAAGGGCTCACAATATAATTTTTAAACTAATATCCCTTCTCTCTTGAAAAGGGCTCACATCAATTTTACATACCCGATACAAGTCAACAGCTCCCCCACATTTTAAAAAATGTAGGGAAGGCACACGGCTCCATGAAAGCACTCGCCAACGCTGTGTGCGGTGAGCGCCAACCAACATATTGCGCCCCCCCCCCCCCCCCCCCCCAGAAGAGGGACAAAAAGTTGGGGAAAGGACCGAAATCCATTGCAAAGCTGTTTTACCAGCATAAAGAGGGCTTGGCCCCTTGGCAGTGCGTAAGCACAAACTTTGACCGAAGTCGCGCATGTCAATGCGTGTAACGTCATACAAGCCGACGACAAATCCAGTCTTCGTGAATGTACGTCAATACGGTTTTGGGCATGTGTTAAAGATCAGGCACTCTGGCCCTATGATATAATAAGCCCTCCGTAAGCGCCACCACTTTCGCCGCGACTGCAGACGTGATTGTTAGTGTTTTGGCATCACCACCATTAAAAAGGTTAGCACGACATTTCGTCGCAGAGCGCGTTATGAGTCACTGCTCACCCCAAGGGTATGGTTAAAACGTTGCACGGCATCGCCGCAGCCTTGAGAGGTTTTCTCCCGCCAGTTACCATCCACATGAGGTAAACGCATATGCTCCACCAACCATTGAAATAGTCAGATATAGCCATAGTTGTGATTTTTATGTTTAGCCATCAGAAGGGTTTATAATTGGCAACATATAATTATTTGTCAGTGTCTCTGACGTTGAGTATAATGTATTTTCGATCAAGTTTGTCTCACCCACCAGCAAGTTGCCATTATTTGTTCGAACGGTGGGAACTTTACTGAGATTCGTTAATAATGTTAAAACGTATAAAGAGGTCAGACAGTCTGCAGTTCCGTCATCAGGAACCCGACTTGGACAAATCTACTGAGATGTGCATCAAACCGAGACGCAGACTCGGCCATTATGAATAGCGTCGTCTCCCAAGCAAATGTCGCAAGACGCAATGTCACCAAATGCAACATGCATCAATACAACTATCGCAGGTCAACACGCCAACATACAGCCTATCCGCATACACAGCAGACACCATCACCTCGAACCTCCGTCAACCAGAATCATACGATGCAATGATATTAGGCGCAGATCACCCCGCAAATACCACAAGACGCATTTCTGCATATAGCCGCACGCATCAATGTGACTATCGCGTAGGTGGCACACCCTCACACCACACCAATATAACTCCGATCAACTTCGGCTCCAAAGCTTAGAATATACTCGGAACACACGAAGTGTCCAAACATACTCTTTCACGATCCGAATGATAGTCGACGTATCATAGCGTAAACACTAAGACGCCAACCACCAACGGACCCCCACCCCAGGCAAGTAATAGCCAACGTATCATAGTGGAATACACTAAGACGCAAGCCACCACCAGACTCCCCAAAGTCAGATGATCAGTCGACGTATCATAATGCAACACACTAAGACGCCAACTACCACCAAACTCTTACTATGCCGAATGACAGCCAACGTATCATAGTGATGGTCACTAAGACGCCAACTACCACCAGCTATCGATGGTATGTCCACCACGGAAGACATATCCATTCATGGTTCCACGTTTACCGTAGACCATATCGTCGTACAGAAGTACCATGCAACTCCATAGTAATATATCTTTTATAGTCCCAAGTCATTCATTGCTCTTCATTATATTTATATATTTATTATTTTTTTCTCTGAGCCTTCACATATTATCACTTTTATTCATTAGACCTTACTTCCATATGATATTGGTATGGGACGTTCATACAATGTACTTTGACTATAGTACTAAGAGTCGCGATCGACCTCTGTACTTGCATATGTACGATCATACAAATGTGTCCCCCACGGTACATAATACTTCCTTTAGAAATCACTAAGTATGGAATTGTATTTAATGGACATAATAGTGATCGTATCTTGCTATATTTTTAATAAATATCCTTTTTTGAGTATTTTAAGTGATTTTTAACTATTTTTAATCAATTTTTGGTAATATCATTTTCTCATGCTAACACTTATATCTCTTTAATTTAAGTATATATTATTAACTTTTATTGTGATTAAACGTTCTTTCGTTTTATTTTCATCTTAATTGATCTTTATTATGACTAATTAATAATAATATTTATTATTATTAATAGGTCGTTACAATATCAATAATAATTTTATTCACCGAAGTAAGAATTATACATTTAAACTATAGATAGTCATTTCTTAAAATCTACCACCGTTTCATAATGAGGTTCTTCTAACGGAGAAGAAACAGGCGAAAGAAACACCGTAGGTATCCACTTTTTTGTCATTTCTTTTTCTCAAAAAATTAAATTGTCACTTAACAGCTTAGGAGCGATCATCTCATTCCCAGGGGTTATCAATATTAATGTATTAATTTACATTATTTATTTTAAGTTTTTATTTAATAAATTTCTTAAACCTATAAATAGGCAGACTATGGGCATTAACTGGGATATGGCGTAAATGTAGTCATCGCCTTACCGTTAATGCCGATATAAAGTCATATTACCAGTGTGCTCCTCTTAACTATACTCGGGCCATAAGTCTGCACGTGCACTTCCTTTTTTTGTATTGTCTTGCACCAGGACCTAATACACATAGCTCATAGAGTACCTACATTTGAATAAATAAGTTTTTATATATTTTTTTTATATGAAAAGTTGCCAAGCTAACAGACGGTTCACCTGATGTAATTGAATACCGCCAATGGACATCTGCTACACCCGAGGGTTGCAGATGCGTTGACAACCTTTTGAAAATTGGACTCCGGCCACCTCACCAGACGTAACGCGAAAGTATTATACTTCCACTTTACGCCAGTCTTCTGTGAGGTCGTGGTACTTACCCGGACGAGCGTGCCCATTCGTGCAACAGCCGAGGCTGCTGCGTAGCCCTCCCACTGGAGCAAGTTGTGTGACTGTGATAAGTACCTTTAACACAGACACACAATATTTGCCGAAGCGATAATCGTGATTTATGTCTTTTTAAATAGACACAAAACGTTCAAAGAATACCACAGTAACCCGATAGCCGTAGACGCGAACAAAATGTAATTTACGTGTTTCGTGACACCATTTTTATTAAAATTAAAAATTGTTTCGAAATAAATGTTGGCGGTTCGCCACAATACTCGGCACCGAACTGCGCCGATGTAATTGTGCCATCACAAATTAAAAAAAAAAAATAATTGTATTATTCAAATTTAATTACGGCGATATTTTCTCAGAGGGAGGTCGGATTCTCGTAATCAAATCTATAATTGTATCCATGTCGAAAATTTTTCGTATAAATTTCTCGTCTAATCTTTCTAGATAAAATGCAATAGAAAAAATAAATTAAGTTTAAATAAATATTTTAATACTTTCTAGTTTCGTCTGTTGAGTGAGGTAGCCCGGGCTCACTGTTAAAAAGGTTTTCAACGTCCATGGGCGGTGGTATTCACTTTCACTTATGAACAGGTGAGCCGTCTGCACGCTTGACAACTTCAGTCAAAGCTGCATTTTGAACATTGACAATATTTAACTATTAAATACTTAAACCATTTTCTAGAAACAACTCTCAAAAGAATATGACTTTTATTAATTACAAAAAAGCAATATTCTCTTGATAATCATCTCGAACACTGAATACCGAAGTACTGAATAAATTTTTTTACATGTTTTTAAGTGAAAAACTGAAATAAAGCAGTTATAAAACATTAGCATCGACATTTTACATAATACTACACATTATTGAATAAAGCTATGTAATCGGTTACTTATTACCTTTTTATAGCACAACTAAAAATATTTTAGTGTGCACGAGGAATATGTGAGAAGTATACATATGAAGGATTTTAAGGCGCAATATTCTAAGAAGAGGATCTAGATCTGAACTTGTATCTATTCTCTAAGAAGTCGATCTACTCGTAGATCTGAACTTGTATAGACTACTGTGGTAAGTACCTGTTTTAGATGTGCATGTGTGCATAGATATGCATTAATATGAAAAAAACCTTAAGCATTTGAGGATTGTGCTTAGTCAACTAATATTTTTAGTTTTGTCGTTTAGCAAATACTGCTAACAGCAATTGGTTAACTCTTTGAAGCTCCGAACTCAAGCCAACATTAGCCTATTCAATGCTAAATAGCTTACGAGAACACCTCAATTGTGAGGGAACAAATTTTGATTAATACGTGAGTTATTACCAACTAATGGCTTTCTTAATTACGCACCGCGGCAGCGCCATTGAAATACTGGATTTGAACACCATTTTATGAAGGGAAATTTATATCTTACCGAGAGAATTTACTATAATTACATTAGGTTTTAAATGGGTAGATGTATTATTTATTAATCATAACAAAAGACAAAATGTAGCAGAAAGAGGGGTTTGAATTCTTGAGTTTGAAGTTTTGAGAGACTTGAATGATTGTTGTAATTAATATTAAATATATTAATAAGAAAACCGAATACATCCTCTAAATCCTTTACAAGTCCTTACATAGCAAATTTTACTGCAAACGATAACTAATTAACGCAATAATAGTGTCATAACAAAGGATTATATTATAATATTTTACCTCCTTTTCTTGAAAAAGATTTAAAATACTATAATATAATCCTTTGTTGGTGAAAGTCAGCTTTCAGTTTCGAAACACGGCGGGTTTCTTGCGCAAGAAGAAACAGTTATCTGGTTTGTAATGCCGGCCAGGTAAAAAATCTTTTTATAAAATAAAATTTTGTCGTACGATTGAAAAAACATATGCACCTTTTTTGACTCACAAGTTTGCAAACCAAACTGTATAATCTAGCATATTTGAAGAGATTATAGGTTTTAATGAAGTTGCAAATTAACTTGGTGTGAGTCGAGAGCCCATTTCAGCAGAGATAGATCGGTTCATTTCTATGTAAATAAGCGTTTGGCTTTTGAACTTTCGCACGTCGACCGTATGTTGATGTAGAAATATTTTTTGTAACTAAGGAAAAGAAACATTGTTTACTTTTAAAGATACGGGTGATATATTCATCCGTATCTATATATAATCTTTAACAGTTAACAGCCGTTATAGCTCTGTATTGAACATGGCTTTATTGTATGTTGGCTTACCAGACAACCTTAGTGTGGCTAGGCAGACTTCACATACCTTCAGGTACTTTACTTCAAAAATGTGCATGTGCTAAACCAGACCTTCAAACTACCATTAATTCACCTTGCTGAGTACACTAAATTTAAAGAGAGCGTCTGAAAACTGAGCTATCACAGATCTATAAATATCGTTATTGATACGAGCAGAAATCAGACAGTGGCTCTGAAGGATGGACAATTTAAATAGGGCCTGTACATTATAGTGTGTTCCACAGCTGTTCAAAGACTTGGATACAGATGTTTTTATCCCTATAACCGTTCTGCCTTGCGGATTGTCTAAACATATTTGTCAGTTAATTAAAGTACATTTTAATTTTCTGTGTAATGGTTAAGCCATGTTGTAGCCAGGACGTGTTTACAAATTTGACAAAAATAGGCACATTGGGTGCTTTTTGCGGCAAAATTAAATTAAACTAACGATTGTCATATTACCTATATTTAGAGACATTACATCGACAGATTACTCCTAATCTTTAAATGGTTAAACTTTTCATACTCATTTAGTCATACAAATAGTTTTGCCGTGTAGGAATAGAACCTACGACCCTCGGCGCTGAAGCCAGTACCTTGGCAACTGCGCCACGGGGTCATCAAGTCAAATTATATTCATACCTGTATTATGTTATTCCTTGACAGGTTTTTAGTATATTTTTACGCCATTTTACATCACTAGATGGCATTATTGTATGATTATAAAAGAGTAAACAGTTAATTTTTAATTAAAATTGAACCGTGATAGCTTAGAGTCCGGGCGCTCGCCTTTAATTCAATATATTCAATATATTCATACTCGAGCAACCTGGGTTCGATCCCCGGTGCCGGCACCAATGAAGTTTTTAACTTTAAGTGCTGACTTATCACGTGCTCCGCGGTGGAGGAAAACATCTTGAGGAAACCTGCATACTTTCGAAATAATAATAAGAATAAAATATTTCGAAGATATGTGAAGTCCGCCAAACCGCAGTGGGGCTGCGTGGTGGACTATACACTGATACCCTCTATACACAGGAGGCCTTTTCCCAGCAGTGGGACATGTATAGGCCGATACTTTACTTTTCACCTTTAAAATACCAACATAGATGCCGTCGTGCCGCGTAATAGCGGGCGATCGGCTGGCAATTACAAGCGGTGCGGCTTACTTACTATGATTCACTTTCGATATCCGTGGGGCAAAGTCCAGGTATGTTACTAGCCCGTGATATTAGGTATTTTATTTTTATTGGAAGTTAAACGTGAATGAAAGATTTCTGATCGTTGAAGCCAATGACGTAGGTACTAAATATTAAATGCCTCAGTAAAGTGAGGTTCTTAACCCTCGAATATTAATCGTTATGATTTTAATTTTCTCTAAATTCGAATAGCCGTTCTGTTTAAAATTTAATCGTTTATGATTCGTGAACTTTCTGGAAATGTTCGAAATGTTTTTGATCTAAGCCACTTGCGGAAATTAATAAACTTACTTAAGGGAACTAATTTATATTAAAGCATAATGACGCGAGCATTTGCTGGAGCTTTTTTTATTAACCGTTTCAACATTTTAATGAAGTTAATTAGCTAGAAAACTGTGTGCCATTTTAAAAATAGAAATAAAAATAAAAATAGAACGAGACATCGTTTAGCAAGACTTTATCCCATTTAGAAAGAAAGTTTAATTCAAACTAACTATGGTAGGGCCACTCAGCAACTTCGGCTGTTGCACGAATAGAGAGGTCTGCCCGGATATGTACCACGAACTCACAGAAGACTGGCGTGAAGTGCAAGTCTTATACTTATATATCAGTTTTGTCTGGTAAGTGAGGTAGCCGGGGCCCACTTTATTGCAAGGTGGCAACGCATCTGCAACCCTGCAAAGGTCCATGGGCAGCGGTTATCACTTAACATCAGGCGAAGCACCGATCGCTTGCTACCTTCTTACATAAATAAAAATTTTACTGATTAATTGACTTTGTAGTCATTAAAAAAATGATATTTCGATCTCTCAGCATCAAATTCTCAGCGCAGTTCAACCGTGTGTAATATGGCCTGAAAATTTATATATAAAAAAGGCTATCACATTTTTAGGGTTCCGTACCTCATGCACCGTGTTAGTTAGACTGTTGAAACAACAAATGCTATAAAACAGAATAAAACATATTTAAGGGGGGCTCCAATACAACAGACATATTTTTTTTATCGTTTTTATAGCTGAATGAATAGTACGGAACCTTTCGTGCGTGAGTCTGACTCGAATTTGTGCGGTTTCTTGATTATAACCAGTGATTTTGATAATATCTTCAGGGAATACTTTAATTTAAATTATTCCTTATTTAAAATTGACAAAAGTTTTGACAACGGAAGATAAAAAGTTTCAAAGTGCGGATAAGGGTGGCAGCAAAACTTTAAAGGTAGACTTAATTAAAAAGAAAATGATAAGATTTTTTACACTTGAAATTTATTTTTGAAATGGTTTACGTTGAGCGCTGATAATTAATAGCCAGCTGCGAAATAATAATATACTTATATTTTCGAGACGAAAAGTAGATTTGCCTACTTGAAACTGATAAAAAGTTTTCCAAGAGAAATGTACCTACTGTAATGAAGTTACAGGAATCGTTAGAAAACTTTTATTTTAAGAACTTTGGCACAAAACAGAACAGTTCAGTGAAATATCATTTACAGTAGTCGTGTACGGATTGAAATAATAGTTTCAACCTATACGTTTTTAGCTATGAAATAAATTACTATTCGTGAAACAAAGTTATAAAAATGTTAACAAAACTAACATTTCAATGAAAGAAAATTACCTTATTAATAACTGCCGCAGTCTGTCACGTGACCATGAACACTATAAAGGGATCGAAACTTCGGGAATTAAAATAAAAAAAAAATAATAAACGCGATAAATCCGTAAAAATTAGTTTCATTTACAATGTGTAATCGCGTAAATACAAGAAATTATCATAATAACTGAGATATAAATATTTAAAACAATTAACATCGTTAATCCAACAAATAATCCAAAATATTTTTTAATATTTATTTTTATAGTGGTAACAGAAATAAATCATCTGTAAAAATTTCAACTGTCTAACTATCACGGTTCATGGTGACGGACAGACAGACAGCGGAGTCTTAGGATTAGGGTCTCGTGTAACTTTGGGTACGGACAGAGATTAGATCTAAAAGATCACGTTTATTGGCCAAGTAACAATTGTTATAATGTTTGAGTTGAATAGGTTTTAACTAAAATAAAAAACAAAAAACAAACGACTTAAAAAAATATATTTACATTAAAAAGTTTAAAATAATACTGAATCCAATATAATCAAATCTGTAAAATGTAAACGTCACCTTTAAAATATCAATGTCAATGCTGGTTGTCACATATTGGCTAAATGACTGGCATGAAGAGAGTTACATAAAAGGGTTGTAAATCTCGGCAAATATCTTACAATATACTTACACACTATGTATTTGTTATCTGTATATTTTTTGAATGTATTGTTAGTGGAAGACACAAGTATTTGTTAAATATATTATTAAGTAGTAGAAGATTCTTCCTAAGCAGGCTTGCCTGTTATAGGATAGTAAATCAATGAAAAAGTTACTATATGTCAGATGTTTCATAGTAAAGGGCTGTTTCGAAAAAGAGGGTGTCATGGCATCTAGTCATATTTGGTAGTATTTAAGCGCAATGGAAGAAAAAGCACTGGCTTTTGTTGCCATCTATACAGTTATTACTGCTTAAAACGATACAGAATACGACTATTTATTGTGGCCCCCATTAATATGTTTGAATAACTACGGGACTCAACATCGAATGAAATCTATTTACATATAAATGAAACACTTTATTGCCTTTTTTATAACTTATAACTATCTTTTTTATATTCACATATATTAAACAGTAACAAATATTACACAGGCCAGATTGTCTTGAAAACGCGTTGCCCGAATGCCTTTTAATCCATCGAAGCCAACAAGATAACAGAAATGCCAGCTTCAACCCTCACGTGCCCTTTATAAGCGGAATTGATCAACGTTTTCTGTGAAACTCCGCCATTGGGAGGCCCAAAGTTATGCTCGCTTATCTGGCCTCTCGGGTCTCCCAGCAACCCTTCATTTGATTCCCGGTGAATAAATACTTTCATAGTTTATAAAGTATTATAACATTGCTTTCCATATGAACCCATACATATTAATGAGTTGGCAAGTAAAGCTGGTATTTGCATACATTAATTATCATTGCTCGCTTAATTAACAGCTGCTGATTATCACCAGAGCATTGATAATTTGCTTATGCAAACATTGCAGGAAGCATTTTACACATTTATCTCTAAATTTTGTCCAATAAAACTAACAAAAGCAACGAGTAACCGTAATATTATTATAAGAGGCGTAGTGTTGTCAAAGATAAGTAGAACTAATAACATGCATACATAATATAAATAACTCAGTCCGCATTTTTACCATTTCATTCTTCATTCGTTCACTAGTAAGTTTCTTCTTACAAAATATATTATTCATGTATAAATTACAATACAAGGCTTATTACGTCAAATAACAATGCAAGGTAATTACAGTGATTGCGGAACAATCCTCTCAATAAGTAATGAATATCGTAATATTCTAAAGGTAATACGAAAATGGGAAATTATTTGTTTCACAAATGTTTGCCGGACAGTAGTCTATATTTTTTTACAAACAACTATATTATTTAAATGACTTTATTATTTAATAAGAAATTTATGTGAATTTCATACCCACACATATCATCTGTTATTTTACATGAAAGTGTGTTCTATAAGTGTTATTGTGCTATTCAGCTCTTGACGTTATCATAAGATATCAAGATATTAAGTACATTTATCCATCCTGTGAAGAAATAAAGTTCCGAATAAATGACAAACATTGCTGCATAAAATTGGCAAAGATAGTTTAACTATCACCCAGGTTGATTTGTGTAATACTTATAATATAATTATAATTATAATTTGTGGCTGAATAGAATTTTATGTTCTGTGCGAACGGAGATCATAGTTTTGTTACTAAATATTTTATTGTACATAAATAATAATCTTCCTATCCATATAACGTACTCTAGCTCCCATTCGTGACAATACAGTTTTTAATAATATACGAGTAAATATTAAGCTTTATCGTGATTTTTATAAGCCGTATCAGTAATCGTTCGTTTGCTAGATTCTACACGTATAAAATAGATTAAGAAAGATACAACTTTGCCGCTCTAGTTATCTGACTAGTAGTACTTCTAGATTTTCTTTGATCATAGATTAAAAGTCTGTTATTACTTCTATAAATGTTGTCATAGATTAAAAACCGTACTAGATAGAGTGACGGCCTGTGCACATGTGTGGGAAGTCGATGGATGCAGGTGGCTCTGGACCGTACTTGGAAGCAGTTTATGGGAGAATGTTCAGCAGTGGGCTGAAACAGACTGAAATGA
This sequence comes from Iphiclides podalirius, assembly GCA_933534255.1. NCBI lineage: Eukaryota > Metazoa > Arthropoda > Insecta > Lepidoptera > Papilionidae > Iphiclides > Iphiclides podalirius. The sequence continues at coordinate 106,009 of OW152816.1, read as the reverse complement.
TGGCGATGATGATGAAAAACCATAGGCTCAGGTGCTCTGAGAAATAATTTTGTCGTCGAGATATTCGAGTATACAGTTATATCGCCGCTCCTTAAACAACTTTTATGAACTTCCCCATCACGTATACTACGTATTAAAAATATAAACTTTCAGGTCAATGACTTTGGTATTATAATACTTACAGTATTGTTGATTTTTTTAAATAAATTAGATTTTTTAATCTCGTCTCGTACATTTTGCATTAGTAGCTAATTTACATTAACGTTGTATTCATGCTTGAATGGTAGTATTCTTCTTAAGTAGCGAATTTTTAGGGTTCCGTACCCGAAGGGTAATACGGGATCCTGTTACTAAGACGTCTCCTCTCTGTCTATCTGTCTGTGCGTCCGCCCGTCACCAGGCTGTATCTCATGAACCGTGATAGTTAGACAGTTGAAATGTTGACAGTTGATGTATTACTATTGCCGCCATATCAAAAAATACTTCAAAACCGATTAAAAATGCTTAAGTGGGGCTCCTATACAACAGATATGATTTACTTGCCTCGTCTGGTTTTTATGTAATATTGGAGAATACGTTCGAAACTCAAATAATAAATTACCAGGTGTAATAGTGCTGTTACAATAGGCTGAAAATGAAAGAGAACTTAATTTACGACCAAACGATGAATGGCTTAGCCGTTACGCTATAGATGTCGGTGTCTTATAAGAGAGGTGTCATAAATTAGATTTAAAAGCTTTCAAAAGGTTGCTTTCTATTGCCTGTGTGGAAGAGACTCGCTGCGAGTATAATACACGGCTTTTTGGTTTGAATGTTGAATTTATTTTATAATATTGCTGTTTGTTATGTGTTGTTTTTAAAATTATTCGTATTAATTAGCTGCAGAGTCGACGAGGTGCAGTTTTTGCTCTGCGAGTGTGGATGCTGCGTTCACTATTCCAAGCATACTATGTTTGAGTCGTTGAAATCCGTAACGTTCTCAAGAACTGGTTTGTATTTCAATGGAATAACATAATGGTATTGTTTCTAATAACTACATAGTAAAAAAGAAAGTCATCCCGCTGTCTGTCTGTCCATATGTATGCTTAGATCTTTGAAACTACGCAACGGATCTTGATGCGGTTTTTTTACTAGATAAAGTGATTCAAGAGGAAGGTTTATATGTATCATCATTGCACCCGTGCGAAGCCGGGGTGGGTCGTTACTAATAAATACAACACAACACAAAGTTTCTACAACAACTGTGTACAACAAGCAGTAGACTACACGAGAAATTTCATTCTCCTTAAACCGTTAATTCTATTTAAAAAAAAAATGTATTATCTATGTTTATAATAAAATTAAAGTTAAAGTTTTTAATTAATTGAAAACACCCATTGAAATTATTAATATTTATTAGTGTTACCATATCCGTGCCTATCTTTCGCGTATTGGATGTTGATATAATGGTCGGATGTCATCCAATGACGATTACTCAATTTTACATTAATTTATTTATAATTCTTCATCTTATCTCATAACTTATGACTCGCTTTAACACCGACTACTATGAAATGAAAAGAAATGAATATGTCTTTTGAAAATTGTAAGCATAAACACAGTCGGGCTGTATGCATCTCAATTAAAGCTACGCATTTCTGGACTTTAAAACCATCTAAATAACACGCATCTTACTAGTGTCATTACAATGTTAATTTCTCTTTGTGACCGTGTAAAGCGTTTCTACACGAAAAAAGATTGGATTCCTCAAATCCGAGTTAAAAGCGTTCATACCGTCGGGCATACTGGTATTGCGTTTTATAATGAGTACAGAAATTTCAGTTATTCTTTATTGAGTCGTGGAGAAGACTCGTGCAGTGCATTGCATTAAATTAAACGCCTTTCTCATATAAGACGGGAAGTCTAGTTCCCTCAAAGTTCGCCTTAGGTGAATAATAATTTAGGAAACCCTTAAAACTTGTTTTGCGAACGTAGAAGGCGCCGCTAACAACAAATTATGGACGTCATAACGGCGATTCTCTGGGAAGAATTTTCAGAGTTCCTTTTGGCTACATTGCCGTATAAACTTGAAACTTATTCTGCATCTTAGACAGGTTTCCGATACAAATCTGTGTATGACGCGTTCAAAATTTCGGAATGTTGAATGTAAAGAGAATTTTTTTTGGTATTTTTTTCACGAGTATTGAAATGATGATTGGTAAAATAGTTCTCATTACGTTTCTTAAAGACGTCATGATTTTCCAGGCCGAAGAAGTTAATATTTTGCAAAATGAATCCTGGTCATTAAAAACGTTTGTTCACGAAAATGTTGAACTAATACTTAATGTAGTTACTAATTACTTAATGTAGAACAAGACCACACTCCCAGAAAGTTGAAACAAAAAAAAAATGTTACAACGTCAGAAGAACTTCTCAGGTGAACCACCGCTTGATAACTTTTCGAAACACAAATTGCGTTTTACAATCAACACAAACATTAAGGGCATATAACGATACTGAGAAACTTCTAAACGATACAGTTAAATACATACATGGTAATATTTGTGTTCGCGACAGATAATGTTTTATTCTACTTCCTGCAAAGATCAGAAAAGGTTTTTCCGCGAATGTCTCATAGCAATATTTCACCGTCTGTTATAGACTCCGACCCAATGTAAACGGTTTTTGTTGGCATTTCGGATTTGACTTTCGTAATAGGATTCGCCAGAAGAATGTCTTCTTTTTCTCAAATAAATATCAATTTCCATTTCGAATAATACAAGCTGCACGGAGATAAGAAAACAAAACTTCGTAGTTGGCCAAAATTTCATATGAACTTTACATTCCTTAATTAATTCCGATGACGCGAAAAAATATTTTTTTTTTTTTAAATTGAATAAGAATAAGCTTAAGCTTTATTACTCTTGTATATTTTTTCAGATAATTGCACAGATTGAACATTAAAACATGCAGAAAAACTACGAAAAGATTGTCGCCGCTGTGAGAATCGAACCCACGTCTTCGGCATTCGCGGCCTGACGCTCTAGCCACTGAGCTAAACGGCTGATAGCCATAGCGATGAAAATCTTTACGCCTTCTTTCTACATTGTTATTTTATCATTTTGAGCAATGCTTGGCGCATCTATTGTTATATCCTTTCCAGCACACAAACAATTTCGAATATCGTTTTACAACGATAAAAAAAAATATAAAAAGCAAGGCGACATCCCTCGTTCGAATTATCTTACCCTTGACCCTTCCAAATTGTATTCAAATTTGTACACTCAAATTTAACATTCGTTTATAGATATTTCAGAAATGAAAAAAAAATAGTGCTAATCTCTGCACTTAAGATTAAACATTAAAACTTGAAGAAGATTGTCGCCGCTGTGGGAATCGAACCCATGTCTTCGTTGAGTTTAAACTGACATACGAGTATATTGCGTGCTAAATAAGATCGCGTGCGACATTTCGCGTATTGCTTGCACTTAGTTAAAAATTCTTATTGTGTTTAAAATTAATGTAACACGTACTTACGTATAATTTCAACATTTGTTTTAATTGCTCAAGAAATATGCGCAATACAAAACTTATCGTTACTTCTGGTGCGTAAACGGAATAAATAATTAAGGTTAGGAATCATATTTTTTGTTACAATATACGGATTTTTGTGCTTTCAGCGTTGACTTATTCCCACGAAATAGTGTGTGATTAATTATTCTTTTAAAGATAATTTCTAACTATCTACGTTGGACTATTCGAAACTTAGACCACAAGCTGTTGCGGTGTGATTGCATCATCGGGTAATCTGTTGTTTAGTAGGAAACAGAAAATAATAAATAAATCACGTGACAAATCTCACTTGCAGCAATGTCGCACAATTCCCTAATACCATTTTGAATCGCGCAACAATGTGGGGAGGAATATTTGCACCACATAACTTACTAGAAGCTCTCAGACGGCGCCATGTTAGAGCTGCTAAGTCTCGGATGAGCTTGCGAATGCAGAAGAGCCTTTAGAACGCATTACAGACACCCGAGATGAACGCTCTCAGACTCGAGATCATCTCCGTAGCTATGCCTGCGACTAAACTTAACAATAGCGTCAAATTTCGAATAAAAATATTTTTGTAGTATACAGACATATATAATTAGAACGTAGTATATAATTAGAATATACATACAACAAATTTGCCAAAATGTGTATGTAAAGTGTCCAATATTTACCGGTTATGATCATTAAAAAAATCATTCTGATAAATTTAGAGAGTTTAATCATCCTTTTGACTTTTGAAAAGCTATTTGACAGCTGATAAGTTAATTTCTACGATGATCAGTGTTTCAGAAACCGGGCGTTAGTGAGGTATATTCCGAACGCGAATGACGAAATAGAACGTTAAAGACGAACATTAGGCATCTCAACCTGCAAAAATGAATTTTTCTTTTTTTTAGTTCTTTAATGAGGTTTTTTTTAATATTTTACTAGAAATGTCAATTGTTACTAAAAACATTATGGAATTGACTTTTTTGTTGTTTTTACAGTAGTTATTTATGTATAGAAATCCCTTAATAAATAAGAAATGAAAAAAGTCTTAGACATCCACCAATGAGGTTTTCGTTTTCTTGCAAAATGTGAAATCACTTGTAATAATTTTGGTGAAAATAGCTAAATTAGCCATCTCTGTATTATCTGATCGGGCTAGTGGATATTGAACCGGTCTGTTGCACCAAAGGGTATGGGCTCGATACCCGCTATTGGAAAAATATTGTGTGATGAACATAGTGTTTTCCCATTTTTCGGTACATATATCTATAATATGTATGTACTCAATAACAAAAGAAAATAAAGTTAAAGTATGTTTATCCGTCACCTGGTTACTATAGTATAAGGCTTGCTTATGTTTGGAAATAACTAATTCGAAGGAAGAAATATTTATTTACTTATTATTTATTCAATAAACATTTATCGTAAAACAGTAAAGTCACTGAAAAGCCAACTCTTGCCGTCTTTCTAACCCAAGGCAATCGCATTCAGTTTATAAATCGTATTGAATAGCGACTTCTCGGACTAGGTTACGAAGCAACACGCGCATAGTTGAAAATTCATTCAAACGTAACTGTCCCGAAACTAGGATCCATCCCTAACGTCAAACGAAGGCCCGACAGGTCAGCCGCAAATCGGGGGCTCCGGTGGGCGTAAATCAATCAACACAGTCAAAGGCCCCGTTGACCGAATGTTACGCCACGGTGTACGTCACTGGGCTGTGGCAAATGAAAGGATTGCAACCCAACTGCTAATCAGCAAGCTATGATTTGCTTCTGTGGAACGTAGTGTGGTCCGGGCCTTTCAAACGCATTGAAAATCACATCGCAACTGTATCAAGATTCTTCCAAATTCAGTTGCAATATGGACCTTCATAAGGGGGTCAATAATGTGAATGGGTGTTGTCCAATTTCCTAATTAAAACACCAATTAAAAACCCGACTAGATTGGCCAGTAATATAGCTAGTCGGAATTGATTACTTGTGACATTTGATTTTGATTATTAATGCAATAATAGGTTAGGCCCAAATCGTTTAAACATGGCTCGAGTTACAAGCGCAACAGCGGTTAGCAGTAATACAATCATGTATAATTATTTGTAATTAAAGCATTCAAAGCGCCTACCACAATGTATATTACATATATAACGTCTAGAACGAACTTTTTAATTTAAACCGTAGAATTCTAGTCCAACGGAAGTTGTATATCGGCCATTTGTGAAACATTATGGGAATTCTCCGTTTAACAAGTGTGTAAAGAACAAAAGGACGGTTTAAATTAGAACCTACGGCATCTTAAGAACGGTGGGCTAAAAGCAAGTTTTCGCTACATTTCCGTAAACGGGAAATTAACTTCATGTATTGGATAGCTTTACGACCGAAATCTAGTATGCGAGCGAGCGAGGATTCAAATGTCGCTATAAAAAGAATTTATTTAATTATTATATTTTTGTTATTGTTTTTCGAAATAATATAGTTGTGCTTTTGCAGAAATTTGTTTCTGAATATAACAAGTCATATAGGTGTTGTAAGTGTCATTAATATTTACTTTCCTTTTTTTACCTTAAAAGGTAAAAAATGTATGTAAAAACATCTATGTTCCGGATGGATACATACGGGGACCGCCTCAGCTGCTGGCCGTACCGAACGGAAGTAACAAAGAAACAAACTTTATGCATCAGACACCCTGACAATTGCTATCTGTACTTTTAACTAGATTGCCATAGAAACAAACTTGTTCTTATGTCCCCTGAGTGCGTTCAAATAGCTAGTATTGTATATTATTTGTAATGTATATAGTATAAAAACGATGAGTATGTAAAATATAGTAAAGTTACACTATCGTATTGCAATAAACTGTAAATATAGTTGGTAATTGTTGAAATAAATAAAACAAATACTCCACTCCAGACTACTAATCACATATCGTGTAAATCGAATACACTGCAAGCATAGCTATAGCATTCCATTCTCGCGAGATCGCTTATTCAGTGCTACATGCCTTCGTAGTAGACCCATGGAAATGGGGTCGCGAAACGAATGAGTTGGACATCGGCACCGACTAACACATCACGGGAATCGTCACTTTGTCTCACACTTCTATTAACTTGTAATTTTTATTCTTATATATAATAAAGTTCGTATTTTAATACATTTTATTACATCCTCTGGTAGTCTTTGTAATAAGTCTAAATTCATTTGATATTTTTATGAATAAAACATTAAAGAAATACTAATACCATTGTCTGATGCATTGTGCATTACAATGCATCCGAACAGATAAACGTATTATAAACGCCATTTGCAGACATAAAGTGATATTTGCTAACTCTGCACTTAAGATGAAACATAAATATATAAAATATAACAGTAAGAAAAAAAAAACGTTTCGCCGCTGTAGGAATCTAACCTAAATCTTCGGTTTCGCGCCCAGACGCTTTAAGTCCTTTATCATCATAATGTTTTCGCATTTCAAGCAATCGTTCGCATCCATTGTTATATCCTATACAGCACACAATAAATTTCGAATATCGTTTTGCGAAGATAATTTAATTTCTAATATCAATGGCAACATCTCTCGTTCGAATTATACTGCATAAGAAAACAAAATTACTTTTCGGTAAAATATTAATTAAATTTATTACCACTTATATAGACCTAAGCGTTTCAATAGTACATATACTTACATAAATCATGAAGGTTTAGTTACAAAAGTTGAGTAACCTAAATACAGTCTTTAAAACCCACAACTATGTGTGTAATTCTTTAATTTATTTTAATTAACACGATACAGTGGGTTGGCTTGTAGCGCACCGCACGCGTGACGTTTTTAATTTAACGGCAAACCACTTCTTTTAATTAATTAAGACCGTCTGAAAGTATTTGTACAAGGCTTAGAAACGTTCACAATGTAATATGTGAACGCTATCCGAGACATATATAACAAAATAAATATATTGCTTTCGCGCTGTAGCATACGCACCTAGCCGAAATGGGGTGGCTTTAATACTACACTGGGACAGACACGGAGTGTCAGACGATTTGCGATGATCGATGTTCAATCCTTGAAATAGGCAGTAACAAATATAAAGCACGCACGTACCTTACACTGCTACCCGCCGTCGATGAGCTAACACCTTCGTTTCACAGGCGTCCGATCAGAGTTCTGGTCACACGCGAATAGGTTGAGAGTTCTTCACTACAGCGATAGGATGCGTGGACGCAACGGTTACAGGCTTCGATACTCAAGCACGCGACGTTGTCGGTAGGGGAAAGTTGGGGGAATGTGTTTAGTACGGCGCGCTTGACAGCCGGATTGCGACTGCGTTTTGTCACTGCTAATTAAGCACTGAACATCGATATAAAAAATATAAAATGCGTTTAGTTCACGTACGATCTCGGTACATACCGCCCACCAAAATGACTGTGGCATTTTCTGGTTAACAATAAAATATAAGAAAACTATGATAATTTAAGTGAAATCAAACTAAAACTAATGTTAGACGTTTAAACTAGATGATTACGATATCCTATACTAAGTTATGGCTAAGTAAATAAGTTAATATAAGTTAGTCTTCCATGGGTAATGGACATAACTTAACCAACGGTCGCTTGATTAAGTGATTACTTGAGTTCTTAACGATAGCAATACGCGTTACTCCATCAGCACCAGCAATTAGGTCGACAACTCTGCCCAAGGGCCAGTGTAACGGAGTACGATTATCGTCTTTTATTATCACCATCGAACCTATCTGCAACGGTTTTGAATTTTTGGTCCATTTAGTGCGTTGTGTAAGAGAATGTAGATATTCGTTTTTCCATCTGGACCAGAAATTCTGGTGAAATGCTTGTAACAACTGCCACCGACGAAGCCGATTAACGTTAACATATGAGTGATCCTCATCGGGAACAGCTGTTAAAGGTTCCAAGGTTAAAAAATGACCTGGCGTCAATACGGAAAGATCGTTGGGATCGGAACTGATAGGGCATAACGGTCTAGAATTAAGTACAGCTTCGATTTGTACGAATAGTGTTGTCAGCTCTTCGAACGTTAAAACCTGGTCGCCAACAACACGAAGTAAATGGGATTTAGCTGCACGAATCTGTATTTCCCATACGCCACCAAAGTGTGGGGCGGAGGGGGGATTAAACTTGAATTCGATTTTCTCAGCTTGAGAAGCGTGTTGCATTAGAGACGAAAAATAATTTTTAGCCCCGACAAAATTAGTACCGCAATCTGCATGTATTTCGTTACAGCGACCACGGCGTCCAACGAAACGCCGCAACGCAGCTATAAAACCCTCTGTGGACAGTGTGGAAACGACTTCCAAGTGGACAGCTTTGGTGGCAAGACAGACAAAGAGGCATAAATAAGCTTTGTCCATCTTAGCCCCTCGATGTGAACCTAATTTGATCCGAAACGGTCCACCGAAGTCAACGCCTACTATCGAAAACGCTTTAATTTGATTAACACGATACGATGGAAGTTCACTCATGTATGGTTGCAACGGTTGAGGATTTAATCGATAACATTGCATACATTTTGCGAGATGTCCACGGATTACACGTTTAGCAGAAATGATCCAAAACTGTTGCAATAACAAGAAATGAGTAGTATTAATTCCCGGATGGCAATAACTTCGATGAATAAAGTCAATAATTAAGCTTGTGAGTGGATGGTCAGGCGGTAAGAAAGCAGGATGTTTTTGCTCGTATTGTAGTCCTGACCGAGAAATTCTGCCGCCCACCCTGAGTATACCACGATCGTCGATGAATGGGTTTAGTTTACGGAACGGTTTCAATAACGGTTTTTTACATTTTAACTTAGAAATTTCGTTCGAAAACGCGCGACTCTGTACGTATTTAACTACTTGCATTAAAGCGTTATGCCGTTCAACATTGTTGAGGAAGTTACTACGATTTTGCTGATCAGGATTACGAACATTTTTAATGAAACGGTAAATATATGTCAAAACGTTGACAAGCTTTTGCAAGGAAGAGAATCGATTTATAAGCTCGTCGAAAAGAGTCGGGTCATTTGCAGAGTTATTGTTCTTATCCGATATCAATGCTACAGATTTACGTGTCTCGGCTTCTATCACGACCTCGTCGACCTCAGACGTATTGTATGAAGATGAAGGCCAAGACTCATGATTTTTCGACATCCAGTTAGGCCCCGCCCACCATAGTGAATTGTTAAGTATTTCATTCGGAAACTGTCCACGCGAACAAATGTCTGCTGGATTATCTTTACCTACCACATGATGCCAGTAATCGATAGGTGTAATGTCCTGAATATGACTAACGCGATTTGCAACGAACGTGGCCCAACGGGATGAGGGCGAGCGCAGCCATGAGAGGACCACGGTTGAATCGGACCACAAATACACTGCATCGAATGAAATATGAGAAAGGTATGTGTCTCGAACGAATTTATAGAGGTCGGAAAGAAGCACAGCAGCACAGAGCTCTAAGCGTGGCAAAGAGATACGTTTAAGTGGTACAACCCGTGCCTTTGAACAAACAAAGAAAACATGTACCTTACTATTCTCGTCCGTAACGCGTAAATAGATGACAGCACCGTAAGCCAACTCAGAACTGTCACAGAAACCGTGTAATTCGCATGATTTAGGTTGTGTACAAGTTAGTCTGCGAGGAATCTTAAGTTGAGTTAATTGTGATAGCTGATTTCGATACGTGTCCCACATGCGAATGACGTCATTTGGCGGAGTTTGATCCCAACCAACACCATGAATCCATAATCGTTGAATCAAACATTTGGCTTGAATCGTAATCGGAGATAAAAAACCTAATGGATCGAATATTCTAGCGAGTTCACTCAGAATTGTACGTTTAGTGCATGGCCGATTTGACGGTGTGATTTCGAAAATAAAAGAATCCGTTATTGGGTCCCATCTGAGACCAAGAACCTTTAAAGTCGGGTTTTCAGAATTATCGAATGACACCGAATCTGTCAAACAGTCTTCGACAGGGAGATCACACAACAGTTTTGAATTGTTACTAACCCATTTTCTAAGTTGAAAACATCCCAAATTAAACAAAGTAATAATTTGTGACTTGGCCAGTTGAGCGTTTTCTAATGTGTCATATCCGGTTACTACGTCGTCGATATAAACATCGGATAATAGTATCTTTTTTGCAATGGGATACGAATCTCCTTCGTCTTCAGCAAGCTGTCGCAAAGTACGGCAAGCGAGGAATGGAGATGACGCTACGCCATATGTGACCGTATTCAAACGATATTCTTGAAGAGTCTCGTTTGACGAAGCTCTCCAAAAAATGCGCTGATAGTCACGATGGTCTGGTGACACAACGATCTGTCGATACATTTGACGGACATCTGCCATGAAAACGATATTATGTTCCCTAAACCGTAAAAGTATTTCCAAAATATTAGGTTGTAATTTTGGACCGATAAGTAAAGTGTCGTTTAGAGAACGGGAATGAAAATCTTTGGCAGAAGCATCGAACACAACCCGAAGTCTTGTGGTCGCGGAGTCTGGGCGTAAAACACAATGATGCGGAATGTAATATTTACCTTTACCCATCTCTGTAACAGGAACTATTGACATATGACCGGTTTCGATATAGTCAGACATAAACTCCGCATACTGTTTTTGTAAGTCGGGATCACGAGAAAGTCTTCGCTCGATTGCGTGGAAGCGGCGCAGTGCAACATCACGAGAACCCTCGAAGGTGGGCTCTACATCATCCTTGAACGGTAAGCGTAATGTGTATCGTCCAGATTTATCGCGAGAATGGTCCGTAATAAACTTTTGCTCGCAGAGTGATTCGTCTGGTGTTAAAAGCGATCGTTTGGGTAGGGAATCAATTTCCCAAAAATGTTGAACTAACGCATTAAGCTCACTATCCAAATGCACGGACGTGTGTAATGATGTACTGGAAGCTATTCTAGTTTTACCTAGTAGAAGCCAACCAAACACAGAGTTGAATGCAGTGGGTTGACTAGAGTTGCCTTTGATATGTTGGTTAAGTAATGAGTCAGCGAAGACATCGGCAGCGAATAGAATATCGATGTGTCCTGGAATATCAAAACCTGGATCTGCTAGCGGTAATGATTTAATATGCGACCATCCCGACGTACTGATTTCGCAATAGGTTGGTCGCCACATATTGTAGGAATTACGTGCATGTCTAGATTAAAAATTACCTGTCCGTTAGAACCTATGCAACACTTTACGTCTCCGATAATAGAAGTAACGGCTTCTCCGAGCCCGCTAATATTCGCAGTAGACTTTAGTGGTTGCAGACGCAAACGTTTAACTGCGGACTCTGTGATAAAGTTGCTTTGACTGCCTGTGTCGAATAAGGCACGGAAAGATTGCATATTGCCTGACGCATCCTTGACTTGAACTACGGCAGTCGCTAGTAACACGGTTGTATTTAACTTTGACCTTGACACCAAAGACGATACGGATTGATCAGGCTCACTAGATTTATCGCGATGGAGTAAGGTATGATGCTTCCGTTTGCAAGTACGGCATGAAAATATTGAATTGCAATTTCTTAATTGATGCGATGGTTTCAAGCAGTTAAAGCACCATTTTCTGTCGTTAGCGACCTGCATACGCTCATCTAGTGATTTTTTAAGAAATTCTGGACACAATAAAATTGAATGCGATTCATTACAAAAAGAACATTTGGACGATCGCGTAGCGGTTTTAGAATTATTTTTTAAATAAAAATTTTGTTTATCTGTCGCGGCTACAAGTGTATTCGTTGCAATGATACGCTTAGGTCGAGGCGGCATTGACACGATCTTTTGCGAAAATTTATTTGTTTTGCGTAAATCGGTAAAATGAGTATCACGCAATAACGATTCACATTTAGATTGCAAAAACAATTTTAGCTGTTCATATGAAGGTAGCTCGATATCAGAATATTTTTCCTCAAAACCACGTCGCAAACCTGTGTCCAGTTTCGATAAAATATGATACACTAAAATAAAATCCCAATGAACGACAGGTAAATTAATAGTTTTCAAAATGCATAAATTTTCTTCGAGTAAGTCAAGTGATTTACGAAACTCATAGGGATTGTTCCCTTTGAACTCAATATTTAAAATTTCGCGCCAACACGTAAATGCTAAATCTCGTTTATTCTTGTAGCGAGCAGTCAGCGCCTGGTATGCATCATGATAGTGTTCATGTGTTACAGGAAAGGTTTTAATCACAGACAGTGCATCACCGCTAAGCGACGAAACCAAATAATGAAATTTTTCTGTATCGGTAAGAGAAGGGGAGTTGTGTATCAACGCGTTAAAAGTGTCAAAATATTCTGGCCATTGTTTTATATTACCAGAAAAATTAGGTAGTACTATTTTAGGAAGTCGAATATTTGATGATGAACTATTTGAAACTTGTTGAGTATGAGACGATTCACAAACGGTTAAGTTACGATTAATTGATAAAACTTTGTAATACATTTCATCAAAACGTTCCTGCATATCATTATCCTCATTATCAGGATCATCTAAAATTTCTAAAATCAAAAAATGTGCATTTTCAAAATTCGCGGCTATCTCTTTAACGTCCTGATAATAAGAGAAAAATAAATTACGTTGAGTATAGTCATTAGTAGCCAAAACGCCGATCTCTAATGCCTTAGTTAATCGTTTATAAGCGATAGTTCGTTTTCTACGTAATGACGGCAAGTCCCGTTCATTGTCAGTCACTCAGTTTCCATAGATTTCGACTTCGACTTTTTTAAAGTACCTAATTTACGAGTAGAATGCTTAGTTAATAACGACATTGTACGAAATATAAAGAAACGATATTTACGAAACGAATAAAAAACGATATAAGTAAAATACGAATAAAACAATGTTTACAATAAAACGTTAAACTTTTAAAATACGTTGTTATTCATACTGCGTACAATCCACCACGCAAGTTTGAACAGAATTATTATGAGAGTACTTAACTTAAACGCGTTTATTGTGTGGCAGACTGTACTCAACAACAAAGTAATGATTGAACGCTCGACCGGCCGTTGGGTTCGAAAGATTTCAACCTACCTTTCAATTTGTTGATAAAAATATGATATTGTAGTTTTCGTTTCAAACGTTTATTTCAAGTTTAAAATGCGTGTTTATTGAAAATGTAATGTAACAAATGATGTAGATACAATACAATGAAATGAATTATTGCAAGCCGATATGAAATTAAGCACCGATAAATTAAAGTGATTGCTTAATTTGATCTTACATTAATTCGCGAATAATGAGACAAAATAAAATGGTAATAATGCCTGTTCGATGGTGATAGCCCGTGATTTTTAATATGTAATTAGTTAGTTATAGGATATTTCTAGGAAATAACTTGGCATACGATGTTTAGATTTTATACGTTAAAAATATACTAAATTACACACGATTTAACCAGAAATACCACAAGTAACTTCGATAACGGTATGAATAGGTGTAGCTCCCGGGTTTCGGCACCATAAAATGTAGCATACGCACCTAGCCGAAATGGGGTGGCTTTAATACTACACTGGGACAGACACGGAGTGTCAGACGATTTGCGATGATCGATGTTCAATCCTTGAAATAGGCAGTAACAAATATAAAGCACGCACGTACCTTACACTGCTACCAGCCGTCGATGAGCTAACACCTTCGTTTCACAGGCCTCCGATCAGAGTTCTCGTCACACGCGGATAGGTTGAGAGTTCTTCACCACAGCGATAGGATGCGTGAACGCAACGGTTACAGGCTTCGATACTCAAGCACGCGACGTTGTCGGTAGGGAAAAGTTGGGGGAATGTGTTTAGTACGGCGCGCTTGACAGCCGGATTGCGACTGCGTTTTGTCACTGCTAATTAAGCACTGAACATCGATATAAAAAATATAAAATGCGTTTAGTTCGCGTACGATCTCGGTACACGCGCATTATTTGTTTCTCTATTCTAACTAACATATATAGATACTAGCGGACCCGACAGACTCCATGTATATGCATTTTAAATCGTACAGTTTATATAATTATAAAAAAAAAATATTAAAAAAAGTTTGTAGTGGACCGAATTGCGAACCGAAACCATTCTCGAATTCAATTGAATACCCAAAAAAAAAATCAATTTTAGATATAAAGATGCTCCTGAAAAAATTTCGAGGTAAGAGAACAGTTTTTTAAACGAGCAGTTTAAAAGCAGCGTTGTTCGCCGCGTAGAGCTGCCACGGGTGAAGTACCTCTCCACAGGCAAGATGTCAACTGGGATGTTATAGGGACACGTATATTTGCCCATTACGAGGCTGCCACTCAAGAACCTTTCCTCCCATCGGCTGTCAGTTCTACGAGCCATATGGCCATGAGTTCGGCCTGGCCAGTCAGCAGTCGACTCAAACGGGCCAAAATGGTGATAGAGATGATAGCTCCCAGAGCCTTTTTCACTCTCGCCAGTGCTGGTTAATCCATAGGGCAATTCGATACGCAAAATCGGATTGGTTGGAAAGGACTGCCGCATATTTCGGGTAAGACCTACTCGTGCCTCACTGAGTCTAGTATTTGCCTGCGTTACTCTTGTGCTAAAAAATAATTAAAAGCGATGAACCAGCCGCATCTCAACATTAAAGCCATTGTTATTAGCCATGTAGTTATATTGAAAAGTTTATAATGATTATACAATGATGCCACGTAATTCTAAATAAATTCAAGAGAATTATAGTTAGAAGGTAACTTAACAAACATATCAGTTAAATTTCCTTTCCTTTAATTGTTTTCCTTTTTGAAAAAACATTGCCCTTTCTGTAGGATTAGGATAACATTATCCTATGTTATAAGGACATTTTACAAACATAAATCCCATGCGGAGAAATCAGATCCGAAACAATTATCTATGGGTCACGAAAATAGTTGTCTCGTGGTGGAATCAAACCCACGACCCCCAGCACCAAAGCCTTCATGTACACACCTTGATAATTGCGCCATGGAGTCATCACAGGTATATAATACATCATTACCTAAATGGTCTTGCGCGTACGTCAAAAAGTAACATTGACCAAAAAACGACATTAAGATACGCGATTACATTATGACAAAAAATGACTCAAACTGTAACGAAAACGAGATTATAACATGAAATCGAATTATCTACGACTAAAGTTACAAGAACATACCTAAAGGCCCCTCAAACAAGGACGCTAAGATTGTTTTATGATTGTTTTATCTGCTACTACCGAGAGTTCCACATGCGTTGACAACCTTTTGAAAATTGGGCTCATCATTTAACATCAGGTAAGCCGCCATCTCGTTTGCCACCTTTTCACATAAAAAATCGATTACCTATTTAACTCAAATCGACACTTTTACAGTACTACAATACAAGAAAGAAAATCAAGTACGAATCTGCTACGAACTAAACCATACCGTGCTCCGTCACAGAAAGTAAATTCTAAATAATTATTTATCTGAATATCCCATACGGAATAATTTCTTGTATTTACGCGATTACACATTATAAATGAAACTAATTTTACGGATTTATCGCGTTTATTTTTAATTTTAATTCCCGACGTTTCGAACCCTTTACAGCGTTCATGGTCACGGGACAGACTGAGGTGTTAGACGTCTGATTGTCATAGTTAACCCGGGCTACCGTCAGTTTTTGAATTATTAATTTTGTGTCCGATCTATGCAGAGGGAGCTAATTGTATCTTGTCTTGCAGTAGTGGTTCGTTTGGGCCTAGATTTAATTTTATTGATGACAGGATCCCAAGCTGATGGTAGTACCCAACCTTCTTCTCTATTGAAATTAGGTGTGTTTTTTAATTTCAATAGCCTCGCGAATCATCCTTGGGAGGAATCGGTGTTCTTTTGCAAGGATCTGTGGCTTGTCAAACCTGATGTAGTGGTTGGGCCTATTCAAAATGTGCTCACAAACTGCAGACTTGTTCGATCTATTGTGTTTTATGTCAGCTATATGTTCTTTCACGCGGGTTTTTATTGCTCTTTTCGTTTGACCTATGTAAGAGAGCCCACATTCACAGTCAAGTTTGTACACTCCTGGATCTTGCAGAGGGATATTACACTTCACAGATGGTAAAAACTGACTAATCTTCTTCAGCGGCTTGTAGAATGTATTAATTGAAGCCTGCTTTAAGATATAGCCAATCTTGTCGGTGACTCCTCTGACGTATGGTAGAACAGCAGGTACTCGCTCCACTGTGGCTGGTTTCACTCGGTCACTGTGACGTAGGCGCGGTGCTCGAAGCTTGTTGTCATGCAGAACTTGCTTGACATGTTGAAGCTCAGCGGCCAGGTGTTGTTTGTCACAGATCCCTTGTGCTCTCTGAAACAAAGATTTACCCACGGTAGCTAACTGGGATGGATGGTGGTGAGAATCACCGTTTAGGTATCTATTTGTATGGGTTGCCTTCCTATACACAGTGTGACTTACAGTGTTATTTGGATTGCGGATGACTATATAAAAATAACATCGGTAAGGAAGATTTAGAAGGTATACGACAAGATATTTCGTCCTTATTACGTCGAAGTTCGGTACCGAAGTCTAACCTCCCTAAAGATGAATTTAACGCGTTAAACAGCTTACGCAACAACAAAGATTTAACTGTTCTCCGCGCAGATAAAGGAAATGCTACGGTGGTTATGAAAACGTCGGATTATAATTTGAAAATACAAGAACTGTTGTCGGATGTAAGCACGTATAAAAAGGTCAAAACAGACCCAACCACTAAAACGCTTAAATTAACTAGCGATCTCATTAAAAAATACTCCGAAAAATTAAATCTAGACGTGAAATCGATGACACCTTCATGTGCTAAACCCCCTAAATTGTATGGGTTGCCTAAAATACACAAACCAGACATACCATTACGCCCTATTGTAAGCCAGATCGACTCACCAACTTACAGACTGGCTCAACATCTAGTACGAATTCTCTCACCGCTGAGAGGACACACAAGGGCATACACAAAGGATTCTTACCATTTTGTTAGTGAGATAAAACAACTATGTCTTGCTGACAATGAAACAATGGTCAGTTTTGATGTACAGTCTTTATTTACATGCCTACCATTAGAAGACTGCATCTCAATTGTAACAAGAAAGCTAAAAGAGAATAACATGCCGGAAGAGAATGCATTACTACTTAAACATTGCCTAACATCCGGCTATTTGCTTTGGAAGGAGGAATTTTACATACAGATAGATGGTGTAGCAATGGGCTGCCCAGTATCTCCCATTGTCGCTGACATATTTATGGAAGACTTTGAGGAGAAGGCCCTTCGCACAGCTCCCATTTATCCAAGGTTTTACAAGAGGTATGTAGATGACACCTTCACCATTTTACCAACAAGTAAAGTTAATGCATTTCTAAATCACCTTAACTCAGTAAATTCCAAAATACAATTCACTATGGAATTAGAGCATAATAACTCTTTAGCTTTCTTAGATGTTTTGGTCATCCGCAATCCAAATAACACTGTAAGTCACACTGTGTATAGGAAGGCAACCCATACAAATAGATACCTAAACGGTGATTCTCACCACCATCCATCCCAGTTAGCTACCGTGGGTAAATCTTTGTTTCAGAGAGCACAAGGGATCTGTGACAAACAACACCTGGCCGCTGAGCTTCAACATGTCAAGCAAGTTCTGCATGACAACAAGCTTCGAGCACCGCGCCTACGTCACAGTGACCGAGTGAAACCAGCCACAGTGGAGCGAGTACCTGCTGTTCTACCATACGTCAGAGGAGTCACCGACAAGATTGGCTATATCTTAAAGCAGGCTTCAATTAATACATTCTACAAGCCGCTGAAGAAGATTAGTCAGTTTTTACCATCTGTGAAGTGTAATATCCCTCTGCAAGATCCAGGAGTGTACAAACTTGACTGTGAATGTGGGCTCTCTTACATAGGTCAAACGAAAAGAGCAATAAAAACCCGCGTGAAAGAACATATAGCTGACATAAAACACAATAGATCGAACAAGTCTGCAGTTTGTGAGCACATTTTGAATAGGCCCAACCACTACATCAGGTTTGACAAGCCACAGATCCTTGCAAAAGAACACCGATTCCTCCCAAGGATGATTCGCGAGGCTATTGAAATTAAAAAACACCCTAATTTCAATAGAGAAGAAGGTTGTGTACTACCATCAGCTTGGGATCCTGTCATCAATAAAATTAAATCTAGGCCCAAACGAACCACTACTGCAAGACAAGATACAATTAGCTCCCTCTGCATAGATCGGACACAAAATTAATAATTCAAAAACTGACGGTAGCCCGGGTTAACTATGACAATCAGACGTCTAACACCTCAGTCTGTCCCGTGACCATGAACGCTGTAAAGGGTTCGAAACGTCGGGAATTAAAATTAAAAATAAACGCGATAAATCCGTAAAATTAGTTTCATTTATATCCCATACGGAACTAAAGCTTTGCTTGACACAAAAACGCCTCCTTGGGGGTAGCAATCAGCATAGAAATCGTCGAATCAACCCAGTGCTACTGTCGGCTAAAAGAATTCTTTTAAGGAGTGTGACTTCATTTCCATTTCAAATGTACGCAAAACCCCTTGTGTAAATGCGGTACAGTTTTAGCTGTTACCCTATTCTCAAGATATTATGTTGAACGTAGTAAAGACGGCTGACGTAGTTGTTAGTGACCCTGTCTCCTGCGCCAGAGGGGTTGGGTTCGATCCCCACTACTGGAAAAATATTGTGTGATGAACATAGTGTTTACACAGTGTGTCTGGGAATATATATGACGGCGCGTCTATGAAATCATGAAACACAATCGTCTATATTCGTTCATCATTCATTCGTTCATTCTTTTAAACCCTAGCTGTCAACCGTTGACAGTTGACGTAACACCGAGCACTGGGGAGGCGGCCATTTTCTCGTGGGTCGGTCATCATTGAGCGGTTGTGAAGCAAAGACGTTGCGCACGCGCCCCACGTGTTCCAGTGGAACGTCATTTAAGAAAACAATGTGTGTGATCAGTGAATAATTCAATTAGTGATTGTTAATTATCGAATCATTAAAGAAGTGTCTTGTCGATTTAAAACGTATTTCGTCATTTCATCAATCTTATCCGTCGCCCGTTTAACCCACGTAAAAGATGGAACAGTCAATTGAAAATACCGACTTGTTCTACATATATTAATTTACAAAATAAAAGTATGTCTAAGTATGTTTAATAGTTATCTAGTACCCATAGTACAAGTTTTGCTTAGTTTGGGACTAGAAAACGTTGTGTAAAAATGTGTCCTGAAAAGTTATTTAATTAAAGTAAGTAAAGTAACAGACTATACATATTATCAAGTTTTCGAAATAATAACAAAAATGTATTAAAAATTATACATTTCCCACTGCTGGGTAAAGGCCTCCTCTTTTTTACAGAGGGTATCAGGGCATAGTCCACCACGCGGCCCCACTGCGGATTGGCGGACTTCACATATCTTCGAAATATTTTTATTTTGATATCTCGAAAATATGCAGGTTTCCTCACGTTGTTTTCCTTCACCGTTGAGCACTTGATATAGTCAGCACTTAAAATTTACAATTTCATTGGTGCCGGCACCGGGGATCGAACTCAGGTTGCTTGAGTGTATTGAATTAGAGGCTAGCGCCCGGACACAGAGCTATTACGGCTTATATGATAACAAAGTAAACATATATCTTTAAGATATCTGAAGTCTCCGTACAGAGGAGGCCTTTGCCCAGCATTGGGATACATACAGGCTGTTACTTTACTTCACTTTTTAACTATACGTATGTTTGTATGCAACTATGACAAAAAGTTCTACTTCCTTATTTCAAATACTAAAATTCAAAAGAGTTGCTGCTTATTTATCTCTAAACAAACGCATTTATAAAAAAAAAACGGGTTTCATTACTAAAATTAAAATTAATATTAAAATACTATTATACAATTTATATTAATATACACTTTCTCTAGTGCATAGCATTTCTCTCCTTCGAATAGATGGCCCAAACTGGTGGTCTTATCTGTTGAGAGGACAATAATGTTAGCCGGATAACAGTGAATGGTACGCAAATAGGCTACGCTAATGATAATTAGTTATTTACTTCTAAGATAAGTGCTGCTGCTGGTGAGCCAGTGAATGAAAACATCTGGCAATAAAACATCAGTTTAGTAATTTGTTCGTCTTTTTAATTACAATAAATTTAAATGTAACTGTTATATCAAAGTCCGCTCGAAAGCGCCCGAAGCGATGAATTCATTTCTAAAATGACATATTATATATATTGGTGATTATTTAAATTAATCACTAATATTATAATATCCTGTAACACACAATTAACAATCCTTTACAGTGTTAATGAATTTAGCAATTGAAAAATTGTAAAAACTTATACATTGTCCCATAAAGGAATAAATGCCATATTTTAATAATTATATCGCTTTATTTTCCTTTACAGTATTTCGTGCTTGCACGCAATGTTCATTACAGTAAAAGAACGACTTCAGTAGCAATTAGTATAAATTATATGCGTGCACGAATCACAAAGTAGGGGCTGAGTTTGATGCTAGGTTATAAACAGCGTACTCACTTTTATAGAACATTACGATACGTTTTAGAGCCATTATTGTTTCAATAATAATTTATACAGAAACCATTTTCCGTTACACTTACGTAAAAATAAAATTAAGGCATATGTAGATGCACTTTTAATAGTAACATAAAAACAATCATTGAGAAAATCTTTACGAGATAATCTAATATGTGGCAAGTATCAAGTGTTGTCTATTTTTCACCCAACTAACGTAAGCTCTAAATGTGATTAGGTATGCTTTTCTTTGGTTGTTACAAAGACGATTGCCACACAATAAATACAATATTAAGAACCAAGTAACCGCATGATCCCACCGAGTTGTTAATCTGTGTTGTTTTTTAATCTAAAATAGTAACATGGTCGACATCAAACGTAAAATATACAATCACTTTATTATCGCTTTACTTGCCTTTATATTTAGACCATCTGAACTGCGACCAGGATCAACATCGACCAGATAAAATCCTAGCTCTAGTATAGCGAATTCAGTAACTTTGGTCAGAATTACTGCAAAAGTAAATATGAAAAATAACACACTAACATTCGCCCGAAATAACGGACTTTGCATAATTTAATTGCATTAATTTGGTTTTGAAAACATGCAAGTAAATAAATGTGCGCTTTATTACTTTTAAATACAGTTTTAATAAAGGACAGGTAACACACGGAAGTACCGCACGCGATCGTAGCACGCAATGTGTCACTTTCAATTTGGCCTCTTATTTCTAAGACTTAATATTAGGTTTCAAAGGAAACAAAAGAACGGTGGAGCTCTGACTGGCTCGATGCTTAACCTACATTTGTTTTTAAGCCATACCGCAAAATAATTGTGTGTAATTGTGCATACATCTTCTATAATATTTCAATACAATTGCTCGAGCCGTGATAGCTCAGTGAACGGACGCTCGCCTTTAATTCAATATACTCGAGCATCCTGAGTTCGATCCCCGGTGTCGGCACCGATGAAATTGTCAATTTTAAGTGCTGAATTATCACGTACTCAGCGGTGAAGGAAAACATCGTGAGGAAACCTAAACCCATATTTTCGAAACAATAACAAAAAAAATATTTCGAAGATATGTGAAGTCCACCAATCCGCAGTGGGGCCGCGTGGTGGAATATGCCCTGAGACCCTCTGTGTAGAGGAGGCCTTTGCCCAGCAGTGGGACATACTTTATTTTTACAATCGCTCAATGGCCCTAAATAAATAAGATAGCATGTGTCCCTCTTAGCACACGCTGTGAGCCGAATGCTGTGCGTATATGTGAGATAATTGTTCTTGCAAGTAAAAAAATTAAAAAATTACGCATTATGACTGAGTAACAAATATTAATTTATAACAGTCAGTTATGGCACCAAAACACATGGCTCGTTTTTACACAACTACTTTGACTTCTCTAACTAGTCTTTGCTCATAATGTTACACTCAAATAGCTTATATTCCTATTTCCTATTTAAACCAATGATTTCTTCATCTATGTGTCTGTTTCTTAGTTGTTTTACATTCGACCTTATTAACGTTAATATCCGACTCTATTTCAGGCTTTGTCCCGAGCACAGCCTTGCTGCCGCTTTTATTTATTAATTTTAATTTTGAAATCCTGACGTCGACATTAGCATGTGGATGAATGCTGTAAACGATTTGAAATTGCGGAAGTACATCTTACACTACGGAGTTTGCAGATGCATTACCAAACTCCAATAGGGTTGACGTCTGTTACCTCACTTACTAGACGAAAAGCAAAATTATAACACTTCATCCTAGACATTTCTGCAGCGGCAGTAGCCCTGTAGCAGGAAGATATCATAATCGCATGTAACTTTAAAAAATATTGCACGACCGAGCGCTCACGGAACCTCAATATGCCTCCTTCACTACATGGTATAAAACAACGTCGTCCCGCTGTTTGTCCCTTGATCTTGATCTTGATCTTGATGTAGTTTTTTTTACTAGATAGAGAGATTCAAGAGGAGGGTTTATATTATGTATAATACATTGCACCCACCCGAAGCCAGGCCGGTTCGCTAGTATTAATTAAATAAAAGTAAAGTTATATCGTGTCTATTCAAAGTAGATACATTATTAAACATAATCTGTAATAATGGTAAGGTTTTTTTTTCATATAAGCTAACTTCTAGTGCGGAGTTACACTGCTTACAATATTCCGAGGACCCATTATATAGTACACGCATTTCATCTCGAACAATTCATGACGTTCTCAATTTTCAATTCATATATTTACAATTAATAATCGGAAATGTACAATTTATTGTAATGATAAATAGGCGGATTAAATGAAGAATAACTTAATTTACGACCAAGCAGTGATTAGGTGCCAGGTCAACTGACTGCATCGTATAGACGGCGTCTTCTTGAAAGTGAGAGAAGTCATAAATTAGATTTAAAGCTTTCAGAGTGTCTGCTGCAAGAATCAAGAGCGCTTTCATAAGGGTGACTTTTATTTCCAACTAGCGACTTTGCACGGGTGCAGTGCTGAATGTTTGTTTTCAACATCACATTAGAAACCTTTAAAATTATCAGTGTTTCTCTACAATATTATGCATGAATTATACATATAAACCTTCCTCTTAAATCACTCTATCTATTAAAGAAAACCGCATCAAAATACTTTGCATACTTTGAAAGAACTAAGCATATATAGGGACAAACAGACAGAGGGACGACTTTGTTTTATACTATCTGTTGATCGGAAAGGAACTCACGTATACATAAATATGTATTACATCAAAACTGCTTCGTCGATTTATAATCCGGTAATCGGGAATTTAATATGTAATTTTATAATTTTGGTACAATTATTGTTCCTTTTCCAAAATTAACAATCAAGAAGGGACAGACGATATGGATCCGATTTCAAAAAAGGCGTGCCTTGAAATCCCCACCACTGACCTGCAGTTTTAAGTCAAAAGCGGTAGAATTATAAGTGCATTCGACATGAACGCTGCAATCAATACCTTCATGACTATCTTATTCTATCATTAGATTGTCCTAAATATTCAACCCGTTTTGATTGTGGAGATAAAGCGTTGATGACTCCGTGGCGCAGTTGCCAAGGTATTGGCGTCGGTGTCGGGGGTCGTGGGTTCGATTCCCACACGGTACAACTATTTGTGTGACCCACAGATAGTTGTTTCGCATCTGGGTGTTTGTCCGCGTGAAATTTATGTACCCTATAATAATCAATTGCATTTAATGTCTTTAAGAGTTATTTCTCTTTTATGTTATAGAAGCATAACTTCTTATGCGCGTAGATAAGAAAACACATTTTTTTTTAGTTTAGATTATTGGCGAATTCAGGATAACAACGTCCTTACAACACAGGATAATGTTGTACTAAAGTAAGGGCTGTTTTTTAAATAAAAAAAAAAAAAACGTTAAAATCTTGGATGGTCACGTGACGGGCTTCAAGAGCAGGTGTTAGGGTCCTTGCCACCTATCATTGCCATGCCGCAGCGGCCATTGCACACAAGTTAATATAAACGATACAGACATTGACGTACGTACGGCACTGCGAGTTGAATTCTTTACATACATTTTGATTTAAATTGGATTCACAATATATATCACTTTAATAATTATTATGAAATTACTTTTTTTGCCCAAAATCCCTTCTTCATATACCATACCTTTAACATGCTTTGCGCACGGCAATGCACATATCGCTATTGTTTTCCGTTACATTTTTGGCGGTTGTACGAAATGTTTGGTCTGCGGACGCTTTGCCAACTTTCTCAGTTTGCCTACCTTTTGAAGAGTTAGTACAATCATTCCCATTTTGGGTAATTTTTCATATATTCATACTAGTAGTTACCATGTCGCCAACTTTAATATATTTTTCTATTTGTATTCATTTTTTGCCCACGTTTTTTAAACAACGTAACAAATTTCTCACTTTGCCAACCATTGGACATTCACAAACAAATGTGAAATAAAAATTTATATTAAAATAATTATATGAATGTGAATTAAGGAATAATATTTTTGCGTAATAAAGAAATGTTTTATAGATGTGGTATGGCCACGCAACAGTCTACACTGATGCATCAATGGGCAGGTCCGTCCGGGTAAGTACCGAGACTTTACTGAAGACCGGCGTGAAGTGAAAGTGTTATATTTCTGTGTTTCGTCTGGTGAGTGCGGTAGTTGCGGTACCCAGTTTATTAAAAGGTGGCTAAGCATTTGCAAATGTCAATGGGTAGCGATTATCGCATCAGGTGAGTCGCTAGCACACCATCTTTTCACATTAAAAATATTGGTACACTAAATTAAATAAACATATTGTTGTTGTTGTTATTCTTTCATGTGCAACTATGTCTTTTTTTAAATACGCGAATTTCTGGGTCCTTGTACGCAATTGCTATGTTCAATTGAAAATACCAGTTTTCTGGTGGTATTTTTCACTCATTGGTTCGTAAATACAAATCATAGCCATTCAGTAAAAAAAAATGATTATAATCACAATTTATGTATAAAAATACGGAATTTAGTTTAAAATAAAATTATAAGAGAAAATTATCAGTTTTTAATTATTCAGTCAGAAAATAAAGGTCAGATGTCTTAATTATTAAAACACACAATACCATAGCGAAACTGCTT
Organism: Iphiclides podalirius; assembly: GCA_933534255.1. NCBI lineage: Eukaryota > Metazoa > Arthropoda > Insecta > Lepidoptera > Papilionidae > Iphiclides > Iphiclides podalirius. Next base: position 80,282 of record OW152816.1, on the reverse strand, counting down.
TTGTTATCGATTGTAGAAAAGGTTGGCGATATGCCATTTGCATTTTTAGCAATAAATTCATTTGTTGGCAAAATGAAGTTATTAACATGAAAAATTTTAAAAGTTGACAAACTGAGAAAGTTGGCAACTTGGTAACTACTAGTAAGAATACAAGAAAAATTACCCAAAAGGGGAATGATTGTACTAACTCATCGAAAGGTAGGCAAACTGAGAAAGTTGGCAAAGCGTCCGCAGATCAATGTTTATTAGGAATTTATTTGACTGGATAGTCCACTGTTGGCATTTAGGAGGCCGTTACAGACCCACCAAGCTTGACAGCCTTGTTTATGAGTGTGTTTATTAGGAGTAAAAGCAAGTTTAAGTAGCAATTTAAAAATTCTGGGTATATGAATCATTAGGGCTTGTTTTCGAGTTTATTGATTAGGAATCAATAAACATAATACTATTTTTTTACAGTGGTACGTAGTGGCCACGTAGCAGTGTTCACTGTTGCACGAATGGGCAGGTCCGTCCGAGGAAGTACCACTACCTCACAGAAGACCGGCGTAAAGTAGAACACTTCTACGTTTCGTCTGATGAGTGAGGTAGCCGAGGCACACTTTATTTAAAGGTGGCAACGCAATTGCAACTCTACGGGTGTTGCAAATGTCCATGGGCGGCGGTTATCACTTAACATCATTACATATCCACTTCCTCACATAAAAAAATGATATTCAGGGTGAACTCGCAGTCTCAATGTCGCAAGTGAAAATTAGTAAGCATTAATATACTCATTGAAAGGTTTGATATACGTGATTATTTATCGTTCGTTAGTTAGCCAAGCCGGACAAGTCATTAGCTCGACACTATCATAGTGTAATGTGATGCTTGTTAACAAGTGGCAAATGGTGCCAAGTCATATATCACGTTGCTTGGTAACAGATCGTAAATCATTGTTCAACGTGGATCGTTTGTTAACGGACGTGTCGTTTGCGAAATCAAGTGTTGATGATGCACCGCTTTTCATTAGTGCATTGTCAATACACAACACTTTTCAGCGTTGACAGAAAGCAGAATATGATCAAAGAGATTACTTAATTATTTAATGTCGACCCGTAACGTAGTACCTCTTAGATAAGAGTCAGCCAAAGTTTATGCAATTTGGCTAGATTTGTCAGATAACATTTGTATTTTAGTTATCATTCAATTTTATGAAGAATTTTGTTCAATAAATAATTTTCTCTCTATCATAAAACTAATTCATCTTGATACTATAGTTATATTTCACCGAAAACGTTTCATTAATAATACAAATGGAGTTGCCTCACGATCTGTAAATGTTTAATAAAACAATCCCGAATTAATTTTACGGTTAGACAAAGCGTCTGCCTATCGAGTTATTAATTTTGCTCAACCTCAGAATCTGACCCGTGCACAGATGAATTACTCAGTTCCGTGGGTATTAACCACGTAACAGAGCCCTCTACTGGCGGGTTGGGTAGATTGGACTGTTTCGTTATCATTGTTCGACGGGGGAGCATACCCCGCGCTGAAGCGTTGCCATCCCCTTACTAACCGCTCGGATTACATTAAGCAATCATGATCTCGCGATTCGAGTTACGAATTTACTTCCTTGCTTTGTCAAAAGGAAATATTTATATCTGCCCATAGCAATGCGAAAATATATTTGTATATACAAAGTAATATTTTCTTAGTGTTAAATATGAGATGATGAAATGTTTCTAATATGAACACAGTTTTTTTTGGGATTTTTTTAATATTACACTTTTTTTTTGGCTGGATGAGCCACTGTTGGACTTAGGGGCCTTCACAAAACCGACGGGCTTGTGGTGGCCTGGCGCACGGGGCGTCTAGCCTGAACCTCGGCGTAATATTATCACGCGTTGTGGTGACTAAGCTCGAGGGCTGTCACCCAACACGCGTTTAGCAACACGAGGGTGCCCGAGAGGGCCGGACCTCGGCTCGATCGGTAGCTATTATCTGACTGGGAGAATTTCTAGATCTAACATTGCTATCACTTCGGAAGGCGTTGACGCTGAGAGAAGAAGTGGCGGACGATACTCCAGCAACGCTTCTATCATTAATGGGGGAAAACCTGCCAGGTACGTGGCGGAACCCAGTATATGTTTGCGGTGTGTGTTGGTGCTTTCTAAGTTTTTTGATCCTTTCGATGGCGATAGTCGTCTCATCGTCAGGGAGGTCGAGAACGTGTCGCGGTCTGCGGTAATCGCGGCGGAACGTATTTAGCGGTAGGGGTCTGTAGGTGACGGCACCTACAATTAACGGGTTGGTAATATTACACCTTGTTTTTAATATATACCTGTAAATATCCATATCAGGAAGTTAATTACTCATCACTACATTGTATAAAACAAAGTCGTCCCGCTGTCTGTTTGTCCCTATGTATGCTTAGATCTTTAAAACATCAACTACTTAGTTTTATTTACTAGATAGATGTAAAAATTGCAAAGATACCGTGCGAAGCCGGGGTCGCTAGTATTTAATGTAAAAATTGCAAAGATACAAAACGTCGCTAGAAGATATTAACATATTAACACTCCCGTGTCCTTTGAAAGGAAATATTGATACGATCCTTCAAAGATGCCAATTAGGAAATGGAGAGCCAATGAAGCGAATGGTACATTTTTGTGCTAACGAGCAACCGGTTCTTTAGAACTGCCTACCGGACTCTATAGGCTATTCCACTAATGAACAGCTTCGTTATATCTGTTTATTTGAGGCGATAGTTACTACAAATAAACATTCATGATTGTTGGTCCATTTATAAGAAACGCAAACGGATTAACAGATAGTACCTATACAGCGTTGCTGCTTAATTTTAAATTTTTATATGGAAAATTGGCCGTATCGTAGATTTTTTTTTTGTTCACCCTACGTTAAATGACAACCGCCGCCCATAGAATGCAACACGCGTACGGTTGCTGAAGCGTTGGCACCTTTAAATAAAGTACAGGGTAGCGTTATCCACTTTGAGAATTTTAAACTGTATGAAAATAAAGAAATATAAAAACTATGTTTTTACACCCAGAATGATAACGCTTTCATGATCATTGAGTGAAATCAGCGACTCGCGTGTTATACAAGTATTGGAGAAATAAGATTAAATTTGTGATTTCTTAAATATACGAACATAAGAAGTCGTATCGAACTTCTATAAAAATTGATGATTTTATCAGGTTAACTTGAATGTTGTAAACCAATCGAAACATTAGTGGTAGAATTAAATATAAGCTGATTATAATTGTAGTCTTATTAAAACTAATATTGAGGTTTAATTTGTGGCGATTTTTTAATAGGAAAGCTATCCTTAATTATTAATGTTTAAAGGCTACACACACTTCTTTAAAAATAAATAGTTGTGCAATTAGAATTCACTACATAGCTCAATAGTAGTAACTGTAATAATATTGTTAGGCTTTACAGAATTAAGTTTTGCAAGAAAATCGCGTTTTTATCTACATGAAGTCGTTTCATAAGTTTTAGTTAATCATAAGCTATATGCCGAATAAAACTAGCGAAAGAAATATGGAAGTATTACTTGTTATATTATAGCATTTGATACATGTTACAGGGCTATATAATGTCATAATGTGTATATAAATTTGTTTTAACAAGAGAAAAAGAGTTCTATTGTGTATTAATGTATGAACGGCATAATTAAAGACTTAAACGTAAAGTTGGTAGAGGTGGTGGATTCTTTAACATGAGAGGATTTACCAACTGTAAGCAATTCTTGAACTTGAGCCGATAACATTGAAATTGATTCCAATAACAACTCTTTAGAGTGCAGACCGGAGAGTTCGTAAACGCTCTAAACTTAACTGGATTGGCACGAGTAGAGTCGAGATACATTTGAAATGGAAATAAAGACACAATTCTTAGAGGAATTCGTTTAGCAATCGGCGGTGTTGGGTCGATCCAACGATTTCTATGCCGATTGCTACCACTGAGGAGACGTTCTTGTGTAACGCGTAGCTTTGTCCCGTTTACGGTATTCAGATAAATAATCATTTCAAACTGATTCCCTCCATTTGGCAGCTTTCTTTGACGGAACGTAGTAAGTGAGTTATTTGCTTTGTACGAAATAGCTAAGTTTACATCTAATAATTGTTTTCAGTTATTAAAAGTTTAATTAATAAATTAATCTCGTAAAATTTCTCACTTTTCTCTTTTTTTTAAAAAAACGTCTCTTCTTTAGGATAACATTAGTTATAGCACACAAATAGTTGTCCCGTGTGAGAACCGAACCCACGACCGACGCTGAAGGCAATACCTTGGAAACTGCGCCGCCGAGTCTTCAAAATGTATTTATTATTCTTAAGGATTAATGAGCAAGGGACTCAGAAAAGGCGACATCACTATAAAAATGCAAAAGCACTGAATGGTATGGATAGTTTGTGGAAAAGCCAACAAAATACCGATAATTTAACACTCAAAGCTAGTGACGATCGAACTTAAAATTTGATAAATGGTCAAAACCTGCCCGCAGCGTTATCGTGCGTTCAAATGTGTTACGCTTATGAATTTGAGATTATGCTACTTCAAATCAAACATAGTATAAAACGAAGCCGTCCCGCTGTGTCTGTCTGTATGTATGCTTAGATCTTTAGAACTACGTAACGCATCTTGATGCGGTTTTTTACTAGATAGAGTGATGTATGAGAAAGGTTTAATGTATAATACATTGCACCCGCGCGAAACCGGGGCGGGTCGCTAGTAACATGATAATTTTGCTTTTTGTACTCTTCTTTACACAATTTTAGCTTGGTTAAAATTAATTATTTTTATTGAAGGTATGAAACGTGCGTAGATAAAGGCTGCGAAAAACTCGTGGGTTGAGAGGTTGATAAGCAAGTTCTTGAATCTGCGGCCGAGACTAATGCGCATTCATCTCTTCGTGTCTTTATCCTTATAGTCTTGTTGAGGGTCTGTTATTGTCATAGCCTCTTCTTTTTTCTCAATGTTTCCTTGACACTTTTTCTTGTGTGACAATTTTTCTTACGCAATAAAGTTTTTAAGAAATTAAGTTAAAGTCTATTGAAAGCTACCAATTAAGGGATTTGTAGACCTACTTTTTTAAGTGGATAACATAAGTGTCTTTGGTGGGAAATCCGCAAAATATCTATTTCTTTTATGCGAAAAGGTGACAAGTGAGTTGGCTATTCACCTGATGCTAAGTGATAACCGACGCCCATGGACATTTGCAACACCCGTAGGGTCGCAGATGCGTTGACCTATAATAAAGTGGGCCCCAGCTATCTAACTCAAAATAAATGAAACGCAGAAGTATACCACTTCCACTTCACGCCGTTCTTCTGTGAGGTCGTGGTACTTGGACGGACCTTCCCATTCTTGCAACGGCGAACTGTTGCGTGGCCTTACGCGTAAATGAATATAATATAACGGTGGTAGGACCACGCAACAGTGTTCGCTGTTGCACGAATGAGCAGGTCCGTCCGGGTTAGTACCACGACCTCACAGAAGACCGGCGTGAAGTAAGGGTATTGCACCTCTGCGTTTCGTCTGGTGAGTGAGGTAGCCGGGGCCCACATTATTAAGTGGTGGAAACGCATCTGCAACCAACTATGGTTGTTGCAAATGTCCATGGGCAGGCGGCTATCGCGTAACATCAGGTGAACCACCAGCTCGTTTGCCACTTTCTCACATTAAAACAAAAATATCATACATTCTTTTCGATAATTTTTATTAAAACATTAAAATACGTTGAAAAGATCAATTTTGTTTCCATTGACAATCATGTTTGTACATGATAAAGTTGCCATACTAATAAAATTACACAGATAAGTAAATATGGATTAAATTACTTTTGAAATAAAGATTCTTATTCGTGTAAATTGGTATTTTTGTTTATTGTGTAAGAAAAAAGAAAAATCCAATCACATTCGCTGGTTATCCTCAAGTACTTTACAATATCATAGACTTTAGACGACATTAATTTTCAGTCAGTCGAAGAAAAGTGAAACTATAAATTAATACGTACGTTATGTTGGTAGGTATAATTATGTCATTTAGAAAAAGAGTAATGGATAATGAATTATCCTCCTAGTTCTGAGTCAACTTAAGTCGTAATCGGATTACATACGACCACGACCCCAGTGTCCAATACAGCGATACGCCAAAGAAAAGCTCTCTAATACGCTTACACTAATTACTAGGAATAATGCTAATGAGTGTTTGTAATAAGACTATAATTATATTCGATATTCAACTTCAAATAATTATAAAGTTATACTTATTTCCGGACTGGTTGCGTTGATAGATATACAAAGATTGATATTTATGTACCCTTCAGCACACGTCAATATTAACTTTAACAAGAGTAAAATAAGAAAAATGTATGTATGTCTTGTTTCGTTTTTATTAAAAAATACCTGTTATTGTATTAAAACGAATAAATTCAATTACTGAGGGACATTCTACGCAACAACTCCCGCTTTGTTGCTTGCCCTAGTTCACTCGTTTTTTTCAAAACTGTAGGAGTTACGACTGGTTACGTTACGCTATCTCCTGCCTGTCGTAAAAGGCGACTTAAAGAGGACACGGATTGGCAGCAGCTCCAAGTGGCTTCGAGCTGCTGCAAGATGCCGAGGGAATTGGGGACGGTTTACCCTTCTCCCAGGCGTGATCACGCCCAGTATCGAGGGACACTGGTGCGTTTCATAGAAGGTCCCGGGGTCCCTCTAAACGTACAGAAGGTGGCCACCGAGGGGATTTTAGTGGGTAAGAACCCCACATTACCCTGTCGTGTAAGATGACAGGGTATCTTTTGAAGATTCCACCCCCCCCCCCCGATACCAAAAAAAAAAAAAAAAAGGAGTTACGACTGGGACTATCACCATAAATACTTACCATCGTTTGGTACTTAGACTTCATGTTTCTGGAATGTGGAGTAAAAATTAAGCCCGTTATAGCAGCAGAAGCTTTAATAGTGTGGCTATAAGAGAGCAAAAATCACATGGTTAATGTTCTAGTCATCCTACGTAGGCCTATAAAATAGTATTTATAAAAACATGAACAAACATTTATCATTCAATAAGAAATCTACGAATAAATTGCAAGTTTTATAAACGTTGGAAGAATAAATATCTCAGGTTTAACAATTCACTGACCTTCCTACTATATTCATATCAATTTATTTGGGATCAACGTGGGCTACGGGTTGAAGAATCCTTTACCAAGTTCTAAAATATTCGGACAAAGAAACGATATTTCCGGTCCAATAAAAAATGGATATTCTATTCAACTCCACCTGATATAATGTGTATTTATAAGAAGTGTTACACGCATTCACCTTGTTTAGTAGAAATAATGTCATTGCTCATTAAAACATGTAGAAAAAGTACGAAAGGATTGTCGCCGCTGTCGGCATCGAAGCCACTAAACAATTTAGAAAGAAGTCGATTTTGTGGCTAAGCGTCAGGCCGCGAATGCCGAAGACGTGGGTTCGATTCCCACAGCGGCGACAATCTTTTCGTACTTTTTCTACATGTTTTAATGTTCAATCTTAAGTGCAGAGATTAGAACTGTAAAAAACTTTAAAAAAGTCATTGCTAATTTTATTTAGGAAAGTAATTTTTGTATTTGCCGTTTATTTGACACCGTAATTCTTCAAGTTTAGGGTTAATCAAAAGCCGTATACTTAGTAGTATTTTTCTAAATGTAAATTTTCGAAAAAATTGGTCTCATATATTCTGCCAGCCATCATTAACGTCATAATATATTTTGTTATTTCCAGTTCTTAACGAACTAAGATTGACTATCCCCGAATACCTTCTCTACAGAGGAGGTCCTTACCCAAATGTAAGACAAATATAAACTGTTACTTAAGTTAAAGCTACGTGAAATAAGGGCAGGAGAGAGACCATTTTCTACATTATTAGGGTCGCAAGTCATTAGTGGTCATGATGCATAGGGCAGTTAATCAGGCGATTCATTGGCTGTTAACGCTTAAAGTGACACTCAGCATGAAGTTCTAAAGGTGCCAAGTCATTTATCATATTTCTTGGGAAACTCGCGGATCGTGAATCGTTGTTTATAGCACATGTATGGTCGTATCGTGTTAGTCGTAGTGTAGTGTACAACGCACACGGTTCATTAATCTGCAATAATGATGATGTTGTACGTAAGAAATCTCGGAAACCTGAAGCATCGAATCTCAGGATGTTTGTTTTCCTTTTCTATGGAAGAAAGCACATACTTACAGATCAAATGATCGTGTGTAGCCGTGCTGCATGAGCTGGAGAAGCATACAACGACTTGCCCATTTTTGAAAAGAACATAAGCTGCTAAGTGACTCTACCATAGTCGAAAATTTATTCTATTTCTTTGAAAATATATTACATCTGCTCCAATATTTAAAGTAAAATTAAATAACGTAAATTCCAAACAAGATAGATAAATTAGCTTTAATTTCATTTAAATTCGTTAAAGGACAATCAATCAATTACGCGATATTCTGAATGCTAAAATGTTACGGTAAATACTAGGAATCACTGCGTTTTTGTAATTTATTAAAACTTGTTTAGACCATGGTTGCACAGTTAATTAATACACATGATTTTTGGTGTTGATTGTGCTCTATTAAAAATCAACTTTCTAGGTTCTGTCAAAAATCAACTTTCTTTAATTATAAAGTAACAAGCTATATATACACTGCCGGACAAAGGCCTCCTCTATACACAGGGTATCAGGGCCTAGTCCACCACGCGACCCCACTGCGGATTGGCGGACTTCTAGAAACATTTTTTTGTTATGATTTCGAAAATATGCAGTTTTCTTTACGTTTTTTTCTTCCCCGTTGTGAGCAAGTGATAAGTGAGCACTTAAAGTTAACAATTTCCTTTGTGCTGGCACTGGGGATCCAACTTAAGTTGCTCAAGTAAATTGATTTAAAAGTGAGCGCCCAGAAAATGACCCATCACGGCTCTTCTTTATTAAAACTGAATTATATTTAAAAAAAAATGTAGCATCTGTGTATTTTCTCCAACAAATTTTATTGTTTCAGTAATGGCAATTTTGTACCTATACGTTACAATTTCCTCGAAACACAAATTTTATGTTTAGCAATTAAGTAACTCTTCAATGTAATTACATATATTTATACATACAATTATAGTCACGAAACATCAGAGGCAGAGATATAGTCAATGAACGCCGAACACTAAAGTGACAAATTGTTTTGTTTTTGTTGGCAAAAAAATTGAAGCTGAAATAAATACATTGAGAATTGATTGCTCAGTCTAGGATTTAAAATTAAAGACCACATTCACTAACCCATCGAGGACTTTTTTGTAACGTACTAGCGATCCGCCACGGCTTCGCAATGTGTTATACATAATTATAAACTTCCCTCTAGAATCACTCTATCTAGTAAAAAAAAAACCGCATCAAGATCTGTTGCGTAGTTTTAAAGATCTAAGCATACATAAGGAGAGACAGACAGCGGGGCAACTTTGTTGTATACTATGTAGTGATATGTCAATAAATTTACATCAAATACTCATCTCATAGTTACCCCTTGTATTAGGGCGCTTTGGCGGACGCTCCATGGAGTGACTAGGCTCAAGCGTCCCCGAGAGGGAACCTCGGCTTGGGCTGTCACTCAATACGCGTTTAGCATTCTGATTCGAGGGTGCCCGAGAGGGCCGGAGTAAGGGAGCTTTTTTTTTTTTTTTTTTTGGGCTGGATGAGCCACTGTTGGCCTTAGGGGCCTTTACAGATCCGACGGACTTGAGGTGGCCTGGCGCACGAGGCGCCTAGCCTGAACCTCTGCGTACTATTATTACGCGTTATGGTGACTAAGCTCGAGGGTTCCCGGGGGAGCCTCGGCTCGGGCCGTCACGCTATTATTATAACCGGTTTGGGAGGCCGTCAAGCTCTTAGGGCGCTTTGGCGGGCGCTTCATGGAGTGATCAGGCTCAAGGGTCCCCGAGAGGGGACCTCGGCTTGGGTTGTCACTCAGCACGCGATTAGCATTCCGATTCGAGGGTGCCCGAGAGGGCCGGACCTCGGCTCGATCGATAGCTATTATCTGACTGGGGGAATTACTAGAGCTAACATTACTACCACTTCGGAGAGCGTTGGCACTGGGAGAAGAAGTGGCGGAAGAAACTCCAGCAACGCTTCTATCATTAATAGGGGAAAACCTGCCAGGATCCTCCATTGCCGAAACCAGTCACCGATGGTGATGGTCGCAGCTTGGAGGCGTCGATGGATCAATTCGGGTGTTCTGCCTGTGGTATAGATACAGGTGTCGTCGGCAAAAAGAGCAAGCTCTACATCTTTGACACGCGGCATGTCATTGGTGTAGAGGGTGAACAAGACTGGGCCCAACACCGACCCTTGCGGCACCCCGGCTCGAACGGGATGCGTAGTCGAACACACGCCCTCGACGCGATAGCGAAAGGTTCGATTCGTTAGGAAGTCTCGTATTATGCATACGAGACGGTCGGACACTCCGTACCCGTATAGCTTGTATACGAGCCCGTTGTGCCAGACTTTGTCGAACGCTTTTGCCACGTCCAGGAAGAGTGCACCGGTGTTGAGTCCACGTTGGCGTTTGGTTGGTTTGTTCCGTGATGCGGTGCACTTGGTGGGTACATGAGTGTTTGGCTCTGAATCCAAACTGCTCTGGCATGGGGAGCCCTTTGGTGTCCATAAGGGATCTTAAGCGGGCTAATATTAGTCTTTCAAAGATCTTCCCAAATGTTTTGAGAAGACTTATTGGACGATATGAGGTTGGGAGAGTGGCGGGTTTAGAGGGTTTGAGGAACCCTATGACATCGGCTTCCTTCCACTCGGATGGGAAGAAGCCTTCGGTTAAGGCCGCGTTGTAAATTAATACTAGTATCTGAAGGATGCTAGTAGGGAGGAGCTTGGTCACCTTATTGGTGATTCCATCTGAGCCTGGTGCTTTACGGGGGCGTAGTTTTTTAATGGTCTCTACTAGTTCTAGGCGCGTAACCGGGGGAACGGGATCGCGGAGTGGCTCTAAAGCTTTCCTTTCTACCTCTTCGTTCACCTTGCGGAGGTGTTCGGGGTCGCTCGGAAGCAGACTGGGGGAGCATTGAGACTCTAGGCTGTCAGCCAGGCATTCGGCCTTCTCTTCGTCCAGCATTGCTGGCATACCTATCGGACGGACTAGTGGCGGCATGGGTTGTTATGCCGTTACCCTTGAGGGATTTGGGAAGTTTCCAGAAAGCTACGTGGGATGGTTTTACTGAAGTTAGGGTGGAGTCCCATCGTTCGTTTCGTGAGTCTGCTATGCGTGTTTTGACCTCGCGCTGCAATTTACGTAGCAGTTTACGATTCGAGTCAGTGGGATATCTATCATAGGCTCGAGTGGCCGCATTCTTGCGTCTCAGCAAGTCTCGCACATCGTCTGGCAGGGCCCAGCGATGATCTTCCATCGCCGGGACCTGTCTCGAGCATTGCTCGACGAAGGTGTTGACGTGGCTTGTGAGGGCTCGAATTGCGGTTTCCGTGTCCTGTTTGGTATTTAATTCTCTAGGGATTGACTCTAGTTGTGGATGATTAGGTTCGTTAAATTTAGATTTGATTTTAAGCCAGCTGATGACAGTTTTGGTTAGGGGAGCGGCTGTTGCTGAAGGCCCTAGCCGGAGGAGAACTGGTCGGTGATCAGAGTGAAGCTCGTGTATCACTTCCGGTTCGCATCTCCTTATGCTGACTGATGTTTTTGACGAGTGCAATGTCAAGCACATCCGATGTGTGTCCCTCTACGTATGGAAAGCGCGTATGTTCGACGGGGGCAGCGACTTCAAAGTCGAGCCTATCGGATAGCGAGTCGAGTGCGGTGCCTCGACTGTTGGTACGTTTCGAGTTCCATCGGGTGTGCTTGCTGTTGAAGTCGCCAGCTAGGATGGTGGCTCCTCCTATAGAGAAGAGGGCCTCAAAATCTGATTGCAATATAAATGCGGTTGGTCTACAAGGGAGGTAAACTGATGCTATGGTGATAGGAGAGTGGCCGGTTAAAGCCAGCTGACAGACGGAGGCCTCGAGATGCGTGAGCGCGGGCGTGTCTACCGGTACGCAATGGAGAGATTTTTTTATAGTAAATAAGTGTGCCGCCGCCCGGGGCGCCGACACGATCGTTCCTAACTATTCGATAATTGGGGATGTTCGGATCCCTTGTCGCGGGTTTCAGGAGCGTCTCCTGAATAAGAAGTATATCGATTTGGTGGTCGCGTAAGAAAATACGTATTTCGTCGCGCTGTTCTTTTAACCCGTTCGCGTTGTAGAAGGCTACGTTAATCGATCGCGGTTTAGCTCTGCCGTTATTACGCATAGCAGAGGGACTGACATTCGCGGTGGTATTGCTATTATTAGGTGTAGTAGCAATTGAGGGGCCTAAGAGGAGAGCGCACACACGATGTGCGGATACCTACACACGAGTTCGATCCTAGTATGTAGGTCTGCTTTTGCGTACTGTTCAGCAAAAGTCATGAATTCTGTCATATTGACGGTACGGGCGAGCCTTGTGAGTGACTCGAAGGGGTTACCTCCGGCCGCAGGGCTGGGCGGGACGAGTGTTGGTTGCGTGGTGGGTTGTGGAAACATTGCTTCTGCAATGCGCGGGTTTGGTTTGGCCCATGCGGGGGCCATAGGGTTCTGCCACGCGGGGCGCAATGGAGGAAAAGAGGCGGCCGTAGGAACCGGCGGCCTTCTAACTGCCTGAGTGGCAGGCTTAAACAGTTTGCGCTTTGGCGCTTTGGGGCAACCTAGGTAGTTGGCCGTGTGTCCTTCCGACTGGCAGAGTACGCAGGCGGGGGGGCCGAAATTGCTGAGGAGTGCTTTGTCCCTTGGTCTGGGACAATCGGGAGTGAGTAAGGGAGCCTAGGCCCACTTTATTAAAAGGTAGCAACGCTTCAAGAACCCTATGGGTATTTCAGATATCTTTTTTTTTTTTTATGTGAAAAGTTGCCAAACGAGCAGACGGTTCACCTGATGTTAAGTGAATACCGCCGCCCATAGACATCTGCTACACCCGAGGGTTTGCAGATGCGTTGACAACCTTTTTGGAAATTGGGCTCCGGCTACCTCACTCACCAGACGAAACGCGAAAGAAAGTATTTGTCATACTTCCACTTTACGCCGGTCTTCTGTGAGGTCGTGGTACTTACCCGGACGAGCCTGCCTATTCGTGCAACAGCCGAGGCTGCTGCGTGGCTCTACCACCGTTAAATCTATGGGCGGCGGGTATCACTTAGGATCAGCAGAACCATCAGCTTGGTTGCCACCTTCTCACAGAATAAAAACACAACACAAATAGCCCTGAATGGCTGTTTTGTGATTAGTCGCAATTTAATCTGCGTTCGATTCCCGCAGCGAAGAAAAACTATTCGTCCTTCAATGTTTCATCTTAAGTGCAGAGATTAGCACTAAAAGTTTAAAAAGCCTAAGAGGGGCAGTGTGTAGTTTTGGGAGTGATGAATTAAAAATTGATCAGAAGAGAAGAGAAGAGCTATAAAATGATTGCTTTACCTTACCTGAAGTTACAATAACTCGATGCCAAAAGCAAAATGTGGCTTATTGATTACTAATTTTAGTCCCAATCTTTTGCCGTGCCATCGCATAGAAGCACCGTCAAAGGACTTAACCGTACTTTAATTTGCGGTCACAGAGACCCTTTGACTCGTCGATTGCTTCGATCGCTCTACGCCTGACGCGTCGGTGCTCACGGGATGCGGTCGACGCCCTGTCCGTACTTCATTAAACATTTCGAATCCCCGCTACAATGCATTTAAGGTCGAAGGAATCCCTTCTTATTGTGGTTTTTCCCCCTAGCAACTAGACAATAATTGTAACCCCGTTTACATTACTAAAACCAAAGAGCTCGCATTTGTGTACTTAATAACTAACTTTTCTAAGTAAGTTACGTAAGTAAGTTATATATTGATCTTATCTCAGAACGTTGTGATGATGACGATTTTATAATCGAAACGGATTTTAGACAATTGTTCAGTTAGAAGAATTGTTTTTAAAAACAGTTCTCATAAATAATTGTAAAAATAGCTTGTCAACATAATAATGGAAATGCAACAGAATAATTTAAGTCCTCCGAGTGACTTTAAAGAGTAGAGAAGATCGAACAGCATTCTGTGTTTGATAAAGAGCTTAGCTTAGTCTGTTTTATGTGCAGCGTACGTTCCAGAGATGTGGTAAGCTACATATATCTGTTTTGTTCAACTTTTAAGTAGATTCACTAATAATATTTTCATGTTATTGGTAAATCTCTTTTACGTACTTCAATCGAATGTAATGTTCATTAGTATTAATATAATTTAAAGTTGAATAGAACTGCGGGATGATCTTAATTAAGAGTGTTCTTCATGCGTACAAAAGGTTCTCGCCAGCTCTGTATTGCCTTAAGCGGCTACAACATGGTACTGTATTAAAGCTTCGAACGGGTTACGCGTCGCAATTGTATGTTGTATGTTTACCCTTGGAAAAATAGATTATGACGGCTGTGAGATTGAAAGAAATTAGATTGAGAAATTATTTTTAAGAATAATTGTGTATAGTATATTTTTTAAAGAATTACAATCATAAGGTAAAAAGTGATTCTTGAACTTTAGTAACTGCGATGAAAATTTATCTACGTTCTAAGCTAATTATTACAATTATTAAAATATACGACGTTTTAAAATAAACGAAATTAATATAAGGTAGGGTAAGAAAGTACAAATTTTTTATTTGTTTCGGTTTTTAATAAACATAAACAAAAAAATTAAATAAGGATTTTCGAAGACATCAAAAGGGGCAAATAAGTATGAAAAAAATTGCAAAATAGATGCGCAATCAGCCGTTCAAAAATCACTTTTTGATTTTTTTAAGCCAATGATGATCTTGATAACGAAAAACTACCGATTATAAGTTTCTAGCGACTCGCTTCAGCTTTGCACATGTGCAATATAAACGTCAAAGTGGGCAGTGTGGCGTGTTTAAGAATTTTATGATTATGATGAGTTTATACTACAGGTCATCTCGCATCGAAGTGGCTCCACAGAATACCAGCATTGCGGTACTCTCCGTATTTTTGCTGAGTGGAGATCATTTTTGACATAAACTCACAGCACAATTCATTCCTTATTACATATACACCTAACATTTTTTGCCCTCAAAGGTTTCTATGTCTTTTTTGATTTTTTATTAATAATTTTTATATTTGTAACTTTGTGTACTTATATTTTATTTTTTAAATTGTTTTTTTTTTTGTTGAAAGGATCTTTTGTTTTTATTTATCAATTTTTTATGTAAATAAATTGAATGATCAATTTATTTTTGAATTTTTTGTGCTGTTTGTTGTTCGTCAAAATAAAGTTTATGTCTATGTCTATGTCTATTTTATACATAATAATTACAGCAAACATGTTTTCTTTAGAGTTTACTCTCGAAAGCGCGAGCGCGAGCGCTTTCCAAATCTGATATCATCTAAGATATTAATTTTAATTATACTCTGAACATGGCAATTTTGATCGACACGAAACGCACAATGTATTTAATCTATTTAATTGGATAATGAATATTACTGTAATGTTTAAAATAGCTTGGTAAATTACTCATATCTTTTTTGTAATATGTAAAAAATAAAAATGATTACTGTGGACTATCCTTAGCAAATAAACATACACTGTCGCGGACTTTTTTATGGATATTTTTAAGATATACAATTCCGTATTACATTCATTAAGGTCAAGTCATGACAAATAAAATTTTGTTTCTTACGATTTGTCTTTAAAAATTTTGCATTTCTCGACTTTTCTGTACTACATACAAAAACAAACATGCATACACCTAAAGTCCTACAAATAAAGCCACGAATCATAATAAAGTTTATCATTTACAGATTTTAATGATAATGTTACTTTATCTCTTTACTTTCCGTGTTTATCGAGTTCCAAGTGTAATTATTTTTAAGTTTTGTTTTTAGTGTATACCCTGTCTTTAATCGCTGTGCGCGCATGCATGTTTAGTAGATATAAACTTTTTTTTTTACTGTACACAATTATAATACAGACAATCGGAACAAATGACAAAACACGTACAACGGCGAGCTTAACCCCAAAAAGAGTTCTCTTCCAGCAGACCCTTGAGAACACGAAGCCATAATACTATAGGTGAAGGTGTGTACATTTTTACCTTCCGCTTGAATTACTCTATTACGGAAATCTGTTCGGTAGTTTTTTATTTTTTATTTTAGGACACATTTTTAACATAACGTCCCAAATTAAGCAACGCTTGTACTATGGGTACTAGATCACTGATAAACATACTTAAATATAGTTTTATTTGTAGATAAATACATACTATACATTAATACTCAGACACTAGAAAAACACTATGTTCATCACATAATATTTTTCCAGTAGTGGGGATCAAACCCACACCCTCTGGCGCAGGAGGCACGTACTACGCCATTCGGGTCGTCAAATATCCAACCGTACAAAGAGTGGGAGCGGCTTTGTTTTATACTATTTTAAAGAAAAAGATTGTAAAAAAATAATACAGCTGAAAGTAGAAATTTCAAAATGCCAAGACATTTTTCAGGAAGTCGTCGAATGTTCCTTAATCAATCACGCCGCTTAGGTATAAATCAAACTTGAACAATTCACAAGGGCTTGAAAGAAAGCGGGGCAACAGTTCTACCGTACTCATGAAATATTGATATCATTTGTAAGCATAAGTGGGATCGATCATTTCTCCGTGTAGTTGAAGCGAGCTGTCTCCAGCGTGAATATCAGGCAGTGTTTCCTTATGGTTAACTTTGTTTACTTTCAACTTGCATAAGTTTTATCACCCTCTATATTAAAATAATAAACTCAGTATTTCTGGTTATACTTATTTCTATTAGAAACAAGAAATAAGGTCCACTGGAGCACGAAGCCAGGGTTAAATGAACGGTTTTGTTGCAGAACTTTTAGAAAGGTTGACAGTTCTGACATAACAGTAAAGTTTTAAATGTGGTTGTTAACACATGAAATCGTATGTTTTGGATAGTTATAAAGCTTTTTTCATGAAATTCCTTCTTCTTCTCCATCGCACTCTTCAATTCTGAAGGTCGTGTCTAACTATACTCGGTTACTGTTGCTGCAATTTAATAGGTAGGCGAGATTGATGGAAGATCTCGGGGTAGAGCACCACGCATTGCTTCAAATTCCAAAAACCAATGGGAATCAGCCGTTTAGCTTAGTGCCTAAAGCGTCAGGCCGCGAATGCCGAAGACGTGGGTTCGATTCCCACAGCGCCGACAATCTTTTCGTACTTTTTCTACATATTTTAATAGTAACGACGTAGTTTTTTTTTGTGTGTTAATAATTTTTTGGCCATGAACTTATTTAATATATTTAAATGTGGCTGTCACTCACCAGGACAGTGGAGACCCAGCTGCCTACAATTGTTGTATACCAACGCTCCCAAAATCTGTAATATCAAGTAACGTGTTTAATTGTTTTAAAATATAATGGCACGAGTAGTGAGGTTTTACTTTTATTTTTTATGCGAAAAGTTGACAAGCGAGCAGGCGTTTCACCTGAATTTAAGTGTATACCGCCGCCCTAGGACATCTGCTACACCCGTGGGTTTTAGATGCGTTGACAATCTGTTGAAAATTAGGCTTCGGCTACCTCACTCACCAGAAGAAACGCGAAAGTATTTATCATACTTCCACTTTACGCCAGTCTTCTGTGAGGTCGTGGTACTTACCCGGACGAGCCTGCCCATTCATGCAACAGCCAAGGCTGATGCGTGGCTTTACCACAGTTACTTATTGGTTTACTGTATTTTTATTGACTAATGACTTACATATTCATTTTTATTTTATTTATTAGTAAAGATGAACCATACAGTAATGCTTATAAGGCTATAGAAATAATTTTAGGATGCACAATAAATACGATGGTATGGATAGAATTTTATAAAGATTAAGCACACCGACATCGCAAGACCTATGGATACTACTAGCTCTGTTTGGGTCAACATCATTATCGTTATGGCGTTATGGCCGCATGGTTGTCCACAGCTGGACTTGACGTTGTCACAGCCTCCTAGTATACACCATATAAATCGACCTAACACCCTTAGTATCAGTATCTCCCAGCAATATTGCGCATTTCCGAATAGCGTAGGTAGTGTACCTGCCTTCTGCGCCAGAGGGTGTGGGTTCGATCCAATTACTGGAAAAATATTGTGTGATGAAAATTGTGTTTTTCTAGTGTCTGAGTCTTTATATATGTTAAATATGTATTTATTTACAAAAGTATGTTTAAGTATGTTTATTAGTTATCTATTACCCATAGTGCAAGCGTTTCTTAGGTTGGGACTACAGAACGTTGTGTAAATATGTGTCCTAAAAATATTTATTTATATTTATCTTGTTACTCCATAAGGTTTCAGAGCGTTGGCGTTGCTTTAGCATAGACTTGTAGTTTTGTTCATGTTGCAGAAGTCTGTAACATTATTCCAAAGCCTCTTTGGGTTAGATTTAGTGAGGGTTAGTTAGTTGGCGAAGAGTTCGTGTTGTCATTAATTTTTTTCAGATAGTTGTTACAAAAATATTTGTATATTTTGTAAATAAGCTGAAGGACCATATCATTTTGGAATTGGTTTGATTTCAAATGTAATCCGTCACGTTGTGTTTTCTAGTATTTTTCTATGGGCTTTTTTAAGCAATTTAATATTTAATCCTAATTATATCTTTAAATGTGGGTGACTGGAAGGAAATTGTAATAAGAGTTTAACTTCAGTGAAGTTAAGGAATTTAATTGACTGGCTGATTCTAGTCTATGCATAGAAATCTGCAAACATTAATCAAATTCAACGTCCATGAGGTTTCTTACCACAAGCGGCACTGAATTATATTGACAAATGTGTTTCTAATTTTACAGCTTTTTTTTGTTAACTTAAATATTGTATTGTTGTGGCAAATTAATGTTTGTAATAAGACTAAATAACGGATTTTCTCAAATATAAAATTAAAATTTGGTAACGCTTTTTAAAATGCCGGAAGGTAAACGATAAATTCGTAAATTACTTTAGTTGAATTATATTTTTATTATTTATTGCACTAATTGCTTGCTTAGATAAAAAATTTTCTTTACGACATTTCTTTTAACATTTTATCGGGATATAAACTGCAGAATTTTATTAGCGTGGGCGATTAATAGCTGCTATTATTCCTTATCATTTGACGTCAAAACTCAGTTTCCAGCACCCGACATTCTTTTCTGTCCCGTGACAGTATGATAAATGGTGCATTTACTTTTTATTCTTATTACTAGACACCACTAGAGCGCAATTTCAAAGGAAAGCAACGCTTTTATGTAAGTAAAGTGAAAAACGAAATTTCTTTTATTATTCTTAAGCTTTGTTCGTACCGTATCTTCTATATTATAGATTTAAGAAGCTCAAGGAATAAGATATCAAGATAATTCCGGATGAAATATGAAACATTTTGCGCCATTTGAGTCCTCAAGCAATTAGTAATATTGAGAAAAAATTAGTAAGCCACAACCCACGGGTTTGGGTGAGAACCGCCCTGGAACGCGGGTGTACCTTGTGTACGCATTGTGTTGGTCTCGCCGTGCTCGGAGGCGAGGGCGAACTGGTGTGATTGTTGTTACACTAACTGTGGGTGTAGTGTTATCCGGCGGGACCCCCGGCGGAGGGTCCATCGTATCTAAGTCCCCTTTCTCGACCGGATCGATGAGGACGTATCGCGGGCGACGCTTGTTGACTTCGCGTTTGTGTCGGGATGGTAATTTGCTGCGCTTACCACCAGAGGGTTGGGATTATACTGGGCTCTACCGAAGACCCGTTTAGTCAGATAGTACGCAAGTCCGAGTCTTGACACCGTATACCGTGAAATTTGTTTCCAAAGATCCAAATTCCAAAAGATCCTCGACAGCGTTCATCAAAGTATGAAATCCTTTCGAATCGTTGATTTGTAAAAAATATTGATTGCCTGAAATTAGGCAAAGAAGACTGACCAGTGATATTTTATTACACTTTAAAGTCTAAAAAAGGTATCAAATACAATATACAAATATATTTTTATAATAACAGCTTAAGTAAGTTTTTAAACTAATATTTATCGACAGTAAAGACATCATCGTTTATTGTCACAACAGTTTACTACTCATGTTACTAGTATTGTACAATTGAATAGTTAAGCAATTCAGACAGCCAATAGTATTTTTGAACGGTTATTGTTTCCTAGTAGTGTTGCGATAAAACAAGCAATTGAACGTTTAATTTGACAGATCAAATGTTAAAACTTTAGCCCAGAAGAATTAAAAAAAAAATCAATGATAAAATCTATTGATATGATTCCGATATATTTTTGACTACCCTAAGCTGCAATTAAATCTGAGAAACTGTCTTCATCGGTCAAAATCTTCAAATAATGTTACTGGAAATGGTCCTATGCTCAGGATGTGTAAATTTTATAATTAAGTCATTTCTCATCAAGACCTTTGCAACTGTAGTCTGCGAGCTTTAAAGCATCTCTCCGACGTCATATTGATTCTTGTCATTTACAGGCACAGCATACATCTACATCTACTCACGCTCGTATTGTATGCCGTTAACTTTTATTTATGCTTGATAATTATTCTTTTGCTTTTATTAAATTTTAATTATTTTATTAAGTTTTCAATTATTTAGACAATGATATTTTATCTCTACGATTAGTGAATGGTGTGTTTAGTTATAAGTGGATTAGAGATTTGTGTAGTATGTGTTCTCTAAACTACTTCTCTATCTATTTTTAAGTTTGCGGCCTGTTACTTAACCTTTCTGCTTAAAGTAAAATGAAATAAAATAAAATTGATAAATAAACTTGTTTTACTAACAAATTAACATTTCAGAGGCACTAATGTAATCTAGTTCCACAATTACTAATAATCTAATATCGAATCTTTCGAATTATACGGGAATTATACGTTTGTTTTATACATTGAACAATCATCATCGTCTTTTTAATATCGAAGAGAATAAAGGATGTTTAAAATACGTAAACAATGTAAGAAAATAAATTCATAATTTTTTTTAATTGAATTTGCAGAAGTATTTTTTTTAAAGAATGAAAGATTGTGATTAACAATAATTGAGGTCGACGTTTCGGTAACTGAATTTGTGTTAAGAATTTAGAAATCTTTCATTTCTTTGAAATGAAGCAAAAATTAAATATAAAAACTTTCCTTATTTCACAGTGGACCTGCCGAAGGAATTCAAAGCGAATTTTTTTGTATAAATTGGCGGCACCTACTTTGGAGAAAAATGAGCAAAGACAGAAAAGCATTAATGTTTGAACGCGTAAAAAGGTAAGATTTATTTGAATTCTGCCAAAGACATTTTATTTCTTCCATACGCTAACATAGATAATAAATTATCGAGGTGCTTTCACGTATTTATGTTTGCTTTGTTCTTACTTTGAAAATATAAATTCTGTTTAACATTGACATATCATTATGTTTTCTGTTATTCAGAGACAAGTCACAACGACTTGCTTAGAGCAGAATTTACCATAAGGTGCTTTTCAGAACTTATTCTTAGCGTTGCCCAAATTTAAATTTTTTGTTCAAAAATAGTTTAACAATGCATTATTTTAAAATTTAATCATCCATTGTTTTCTACAATTTTTAAGGGCATAGATTAGCACTATAAAATTTAAATTTCTAAGAACCAATGGTGACATCTCTTGTTCGAATTATCGTTGTAAAACGATATTCGAAATTGTTTGTATGCTGGAAAAGATATAACAATGGATGCGCCAAGCATTCCTTCAAATGCTAAAAAACGATGTAGATAAAAGACGTTAAGATTTTCGTCAGTGTGGCAATGAGCCGTTTAGCTCAGTGGCACTCTAAGACGTGGGTTCGATTCCCACAGCGGCGACAATCTTTTCGTACTTTTTCTACAAATTTTAATGTTCATTCTTGAGTGCACTAGAAAAAATTTTAAAATGCTTTATTTTGTTCCTATATGCTCTTATATTATTTCCTTCTTATATTAGTTCCTCATCGGGTGAGAATGTCTCCCGTCTCAAGGTCTATGACCCCGATGACTGTTGTTGTATTTAACCCTGGAATCATTTTACGTGTTGTGTTGGTTTCGCCGTGCTCGCAGACGAGGAAGAACTAATGAGTGTTGTACTTCTAGCGGGAAGGAGTGTGTGCTATTTTCATATTAATACGTGAAGTGAAAACTGGATCCCGATCAGAATATTGGGTGCACGGTGGATCGTAGGTTTACCATAGTTAGGCTTTATACGTAGAAGTGCATAAACCGAAATATAATGCAATACAATACACAAAATATTTTTTTTCTTCATCAATTGCTTTCAGTCAGTTAAAGCTACATCTGACGCAGAACCGGTGGGCTAGCCAGAACCCACGGGTTTGGGCCCTCCGCTGTGGGTAGGGCCCTGCATGTGCTCATGCGTGCGTTTAACTATGGTGTGTCATCTAAGGGCCTTCGAGGTCGCGGTTTGGACCGAACCCTCGAAATAATCTGGCAAAAGGATTTCATAAACGTAATGTCAAATTGACATGAATAAATGAGTTAGAGAAAAATAATAATCAATTAAATTGGTAATTCAATGAATTTCGGTAAAATTTTGAGTAAAACGTGAACGCTCGTTTATTTTACATAAGAGAGGTTTTGAGTAAAAGTAAAAATCTTATAGTTGTCAATTTGTTTGAGGTTGAATCAAGCAAATCAATAGCCTCGACGGAACTCGAGTTTCTACCCCACTTTATATTAAAGGTGGTTTAAAATGTGACTTTTTGTTGTTAAATCAATAACTTACATCTTGCGAGATCCCGAGCCTGCTTTGTTTAATGTATGGACCAAAATTAATCAATCATAAGTTCAAATAACCGTTATAATGGCTAACCCATCATTTAGAGTTTATGCTTGTAGTTTTATTGCAAGGAAATTTTAAAAATTTAAATTACAACATTAAACCGTATTTTGATTTTTTTAACATTTGTTTATACCATTGTCTTTGGGTCTAGACTTTGTTTAAATCAACAAAAAATTTAAAGCTTTGTAACGTTTTTCTCCATTTTTCTTTAAGTATAAAACTTGTTTTAACGTAATAAATAATACTAATTTAAAGTAAATAATTAAACTGTGTGTTGTCTTAATATGATGTTTTGATTAAATAAGTTGTTTCTTTAGTTATAACATTTTTGTTAAGTAAGAGTGGCTTCATCTGACACAGATACTTCTGTACCTAATTCTGTACGACTGTATGTAAGAGGAAGTCGACACTTAATATGTAGAAAGAATTAATAACAAATAAACATTTATTTCTTTTTATTTATTTTAAAATAAACTTTAACGAACGCTATGTTAGGTCGTGCATACGTAACGTCTAAAATGCGCAGCGGAACCGGAGCATGTTTTATGAGAATTGGTAAAAATAAACGTAGCTAAACAATTTCCGACAGCGAGTTGGCCGTCCTATAACTGGGGGCTGTTTATTACACGAGCTGGTAGGGATTTATACGGGATTTAAAAATTGTAACCGTACCGTCACAAAGCCTAATCCAATAGTTACTAGTTAAAAGAACAATGTAAAACAAAACAAAATTGTTTAGATAACCTAATTGTTTTTCACAATAATATAAATAGATGATAAGATAATGTAATCAGTTGCTATCAAATCAACTTGAAATGGAAAAGTATATCTGTCATATTATTTATTAGCATTTGAAGGGTGGTTGAGAAAATAATTATTAAAACCGTCTTAATGCAGCGCTCGTCCTTTGACTCACGTTCCCTGTTACCTGCTACAAACATACAACATAACATGATGTGGTCGGTAGGATTTCAACACGTTAAGCTTTTGCATGATGTACTCCGTGTACATTATTAAAAAAGCTGCAAGCTGCTGCTGCAAATTTATTTATCTAAGTAGATGCAAAAGAAAGTTACAACACATGTATTAAAAATAAGAAAATAGTAACGAAGATTACTACAAAATTTTGTAACTAACCTCAAACTACGAAACATTAACAATGGATCCCAAACTAAGCAGTGCTTGTATCTTGGGAGCCAGAGCTGCCAGATTTGCGATAGGTGTTTAGTTACATCGTGAAGACTCATTGCTAATAACAAAAATAAAGTGACTAAAATGAAAAAAAAAAAAAAAGATAAAACGATAACTACAAACTAAATTGGTTTTACTTTGTAGTATTTACAATTAATCATGTCTGAGATATAAGTTTTTGTTGAAGATTTGGATAATAAATTCCAAACAACTCGTAGGTTTTCACTGGTGTATAATTAGCGTAGGAATGATACAATTATTTTTTGTAAGTTTAAACGTTACATTTAGGTAGATTACTGTGATTGATTCAGGTATCACGTCAAAGGCGGTGCTGATGATTGGTTGGATATGACGTGATACTCAGATGATAGTTACGGCAGATGGCTTCTTCGTTCCTAACACGGATGGCGCTACAGACGCCGTAACAGTTTTTATTCTGCAACTGCGAACCGTTTGTCGATAAAATTAGACCTTATTTGACTGACTGAAATCGTAATTATAAATTAATTATAAATTACGATTTTAGTCCCTTGATATAGATTTTTGTTATACAGCTCTTTCTTTTCCGCTAACTTGATTTATTATTAATATAAGAAATTAATATAGCAAAAATGAATCGAGGCAAGCGCATGGAAGCCAGAAACTTCGCGAAAAAATCGCACAGCTGTGGGGTTCGATACTTGTTAATAACCTAAAACCTTCTGTACAGAGAAGGCCTGTGCCCGGCAGTGGTGGGTAATATATAGACTATTATTGAAATTCAAACTCGAAATTAATGTTTATTTAGTGGATAGACGTTCCATATGGTAAATGGCAACAAATTTTATCGGTGTCATTACACAGTGATTTTCATATTTCCATGGAAATTACCATATTTTATGAAATGCCATAAAATGTCGTAAAATTGATAAAATTTTATTATTTTCAACTCAAATAAAGAAATATTGTTTAGATTTCCGTAATAACTTCATAACGTTAGATAAGGAGCATTATTTGACTTTGATATTAACTGTTGTTACTGCACTTTACATTCTACAAACATTATAAACAGCATTTATAAACTCAGTCATTTACCAAATACGATATACTTTAAGTTTTACCAAAGATATATATAATTTAAGTAAGAAATGTTATTAAACTACGACAGAGTCAAAAAAAAGGCAACGCAAACCGATTGCCTGAATACAAAAACCATTGCTTTACATTTTAATTTATTACAAATTTTCAGATTGGTTATTGCTGCTTTTCTTTGAAAGAAAATCGTAAATTAACGTTTCAGTTATCGAGTTTGAATTGAGGCTCCTAAAAAAAACATATTTCCTTTGAATAGGAGAAAATGGCTTAAAATAGAAAATTTCCCAATTCCGCAGAGCAGCTCCCGACGGAATTCAAAGCGGATATTTTAGTTTAATTTGGCGGTACCTACTGCGATAGCGGAGACACAGAAAACATTTACATTTGAACTTAGAATAAGCAAAGATTTATTTTATTTTAGAGTTCAGTAAAATCATTTCATATTTTTACCCATTTTTTGCGGGTACGTATTTGTTAGTGTGTACGAAAAGGATAAGCTATTAAATATCGACATATCGTTGTATAATATTTAGGGAAGGATTTTAATAAAATTTCAATAAAAAAATTATCGTGATTAATATTTTCTTCTTACTTTACGATTTAAATCAAAATCAAAAACTAAAAATATAGAAGCATTACACTTTTTTATTGATTGACAAAACGCTACCACTGGTTCGGAAAGAAAAGCCACTGACCTGAGAAGAACCGGCGAAAGAAACTCAGCGGGACTTTCTTTTTTTTTTATACCATTGTTTATCAAATAAAGAAATGTTTACAAATGTATTAAAGTAAACTTAAAAGAGCCTGGAGCGATCACTCCATATCACAGGGTGTGTTATCATTTAAATAATCACTAACATTATATTAGCCTTTAACACACAAACGTTCCTTTACAATTTTTTTGAATTTAGAAATTGATACATTGTGAACGTTGTCTGGGATTTTCTTGTAAAAACGTATACGTTGTCCCATAAAAGAATTAGTTATTCTACGCTGTCCGGTTGCGCGTAGAATTAATTTATGTTGTAATAGTATATAGCATTAATGGCCAGGCAAAGGACTATTTTTTTTGTTTATTAGTTTCCTTAGGCAGGACAAAAAGATATACTGTATAAGATTATAATAGTTTGAGGAAAAGAAAATGACAAAAAACTGGACACCTACGGAGTTTCGTTTGCCTGTTTCTTCTCCGTTAAAGGAACCTTATTACGAAACGTAGATTTGAAAAAAGTAATCGGTACATGAAATGTATATTTTTTACTTTGATGAACAATAGATTTGACATAGGCGGGTCGTTTTGGAGTCAAGCGAGCTACTTATTCAATGATGGCTTTGTAAAACGCAGCAAACTTTTACCAGCTTCACAATCGAATATACCACGGGCCAGCGGTGCCCAATCGATTTAATGATCCTGTTGAAACACCGGCGGACGAATGAATAATTCATATAATTAATTAAATTCAAACGATAGCAATCAGACGCGAAATAACTTTCGAAAAATAAAGTCCGGCAATTCGAATGCCATTCATTTATTTTCATAACTTATTCCTGGCCGCCTTTTGTTGTTTGTATCGTGCTTTCCAGTTTTATTTTAAAAAATATTAATAGCCTGATTGGGAGACTGGCCTCTCAACCTATACGCTAATTGATTTGACAAATATTGATGGGCCAAGCCAATTTGCGTGATTGGGAGTTATTGTGTTCACAGCTAGCAGAAAAATGCATTTGTATCGACATTATAAGAAGAACTCAGAAAGCCACAAAAACTTGAAAACATTACTGTTTAACTATTAAACTAAACATTTTTGTTAATATTATCAATTAGTACCGAAGTATTAATTAGCTGCTTACTATGAAGTTGTTTAACACTTTACGAATTTCGTTTTAATGACGATTTTAAAAATCTCTATATATTTTTTTTATTTTTTAAAAAACGTTGACTTCACTTTAGGATAACATTATCCTGTACGTTTTATAAACATAAATTTACGTGGACAAACACCCAGATGCGAAATAAGTATCTGTGGGTCGCATAAATTGCTCCGTGTGGGAATCGAACCCAGGAACCCCGACGCCGAAGCCAATACCTTGGCAGCTGCGCCACAGAGTCATCAAATGTGTTCCAATACGGGCTTTTTCTTGTTCCCATTGGCCTTATAACGCCTTGGTGGGGTTAGCACAACGTGAATCATATTATTAGTGGTGACGACTAGATTATTGTCGACCGGTGTAAAAATTATCCGTGGGTCTTACAAACAATTGATAAACAAACTTACAAATAAATTATATTAAATCTATCATCGACGTAAATTACGCGAATTCCAGCGGTGTGGAGACATTGAATATACTTGGGAAATGAAACTATTTTCCTGTTTTCATTGCGTTTAATTAGATTTTTAGATTTCGGACGTTTGGAACCCTTTCCAGGTCACGGGACAGACAGAGTTTTTCAATGTCTTGATGTCAAAGTTAACCCGGGCTACCGTCAATACTTTATTAATATTATATTATATTATTGCAATAAAAATATTCCGATATTAAGGGTTATAAAATCAGTAAAATTTCATTTCAACATGTATAATATTCGCGTAAAAATGAGAAGTCAATATTGTGTGTACTTGTCTACAATATCACCTTTAATTTTTATTAAGTTATACTTTTTCTACATGTTTTAAAGTTATACTTTGTTTAAAATTTTATCTTAGCTACATAGTGATGAGTGCTTGCTCCCAAAAGTTTCTTAATGAGGTTTATCTATCAGAGAAGAAAGTGGCGAAAGAAACTCCGTATGTCCCGGGTGGGAGTAAACACTTTCTACCCGGCGCATAAGCAATTGCTTTTTTACCAAATCTCCTGATTCTGAAAAAATCGGTGGTGACACACGGACAGACAGACGGACAAGAGTGTGATCTCATAAGGGTTCCTTTTTTACCTTTTGAGGTACGGAGCCCTAAATGTTGCCCTCCAATATTTTATACAAGAGTTTGGGTCTCCCCTCGCTTGTTAATGGTTGCTGGAATTTAGGCTGTAATCCGAACGTATGTTAAACAAACGTCGCCTCATTTGTCAGATTCGGGTTTAACGACCCGTGTCTGTTGGACAGGGGACGGCAGGGGGTGTTAGATAATAGTTAGATATGATCGTGAATTATAATTACTGACACTACGATATCAAGTTAAAGTATTTTATTTTTAATTCGCCAACGTTTTCACGTCTTCATCACCAGCTCCTTAAAATATCGATGCAGCATGTAAGAATGCTATCAGGTCGTATGATATATATAAATGTGACACGCCTGCTCGATTGCCACCATTTTCTTTGAAAAAAATATATGCAATAAACAGAAACTAGCCCACAAATTAGCACATCCCAAATCGAATAACGGCTTGAGGATTAAATCTCGACAGTTTATTGCCTTAATCGATTCAGCGAAGTGCATTTCCTTCGGAGCGATTTAATAAAACTCGCCAGTTCCTATTTTATTGGCAGGCGAGTAGCTAATCCTTTCGAACAATTACTGGCGCTTTATTATTCGAACAAAACGTGGCGTTTTCCTTTTCTTATACAATAGCCTTCTTCTATTACATTTACAAAATACGATTTCTTATATATTTCATACAAATGTACCTCTGTGAAAAAGATGCAACCGTTAACATTCTGAAGGTGTACTACGAATATAAACCGTAGATTTGATTTTTTTGGTTTTAAAAAAAACCTATTAGTTGTGTGAAAACTCGAAACTTATGGGAAAGTGTGCGTAAATATAATATTATTAAATATATTCAATTAGAGGGGAAAATATAGCGCTGAAGCAATTAGACTATTTTCCAATATACTAGCTATATGTTCGAGCGCTGTCGTAAAACTAACGTAAATCGGGTGTATTTAAGCACATGTATTTAAAAGTGGTAAATTCTAAAAGGAATTCAAAGCGAGAAGCATGAGTTTGGGCCTACAAATACTTTGCTTATCTCTTTGATTTATTTGTTCTGCTGCTATAAACCCCTTGCCTATTTCTCAACTAGGAACACTCTAAAGCGAAAGAAGCAAAACTACGAACTTCAACTGATGATCTTTTGTGTTGAGTCCAATGCTTGTTGGAAATCAATGAGCATGAATGGAATGTAAATAATTAGTTTTCTCTATATATAACCCACCTTGATAAGAGGTGGAACGAAACGGGATAGGAATGCCGGCTTGTAGGTCAAGTGTCTATGCTTTTGCGTTTAGTCTGGAGACTGCGGTAACAGGATTTTTTCTTTTTTTATGTGAAAAGTTGCCAAACGAGCAGACGGTTCACCTGATATTAAGTGAATACCGCCGCCCATAGACATCTGCTACACCCGAGGGTTTGCAGATGCATTGACAACCTTTTTGGAAATTGGGCTCCGGCTACCTCACTCACCAGACGAAACGCGAAAGTATTTGTCATACTTCCACTTTACGCCGATCTTCTGTGAGGTCGTGGTACTTACCCGGACGAGCCTGCCCATTCGTGCAACAGCCGAGGCTGCTGCGTGGCCCTACCACCGTTAAATAAAAATGATGCCGCTCTCTTTAAGATTGGAAATTAAGAGAACTGCAGGTGGTACTGATTTTGTCTTAACATTTCTTATAACATTTATGCTAACTGTCTTTTCTATTTGAACAAGCGGTCCACCCGATGTCGAGTGATTACCGCCGCCTATGGACATCTGCAGCACCTGATGTTTTAAAAAGTGGGCCCCGGTTACCTTACCGCAGCGACATTGTACTTATTTTGTTTAAATCATTGCACAAATTAGATACTGTGTACCAAAACACTCGGCTTGCACTTCTAAAACTGTTACAAAGTCTATCATCGACTTAGTTTACGTGACGTACGTGAATTCCAACGGTGTGAAAACATTGAATAGACTTGGGAAATGAAACTATTTTACGGGTTAAGGTTTAAGTAGATTTTTTAATTCCCAAAGTTACGAACTCTTTCCAGCGTTCATTGCCACGTGACAGACAGAGTTGTTCGGACGTTTGGAACCCTTTCCAGGTCACGGGACGGACAGAGTTTTTTCATGTCTTGATGCCAAAGTTAACCCGGGCTACCGTCAATACTTTACTAATATTAAATTATATTATTGCAATAAAAATATTCCGATATTAAACGTTATAAATTCCGTAAAATTTCATTTCAACATAATATTCGCGTAAAAATGAGAAATCAATATTGTGTATACTTGTCTACAATATCATACTTAAATACTTATCAATATAATACTTTGTTTAAAATTTAATCTTAGCTACATAGTGATGAGTGCTTGTTCCCAAACGTTTCTTAATGAGGTTTATCTAACGGAGAAGAAAGTAGCGAAAGAAACTCCGTAGGTATTCTTGATATTCTCATTGACCCAACGCTTGTCTGGCTGGAAAGCATTTGAGAGTTTGAAATTATTAATTTAGAAATAAGCGCGGTAAATCTGTAAAAATCGTTTTATTACTATTGTATCAGCACAATTTTTCCTAAGGGGCTGGTCTACATTTATATAAGTAGACATTAAAAAAGCGATGTTAGCGTTTCTTATTTACATGTTAACGGAGCCATGAGGTTCAAAAATATTTCCAGTTTTAATGTGCAATCTAAATATTTTCTATTGTCAAAGTAAAAGGTTGGCGAAATAGTGGCGATAAAAATAAATGCACCTAATCAATTTGTGTCCGTGGGTTGACCACTCCTAACGGCGAGCTATTTGTAACAAGACCTGCTACGGATCTGTGCGGGAAATGAACTTGCGTACCACAAGAATTAATCTCATTTACACTATATTTGGAGGACAACTAATCAGCTCCTAAATATAAATGAAAGTGGGGGATAAATAAAACTATATCATTTTATAAATCAAAACAACTGTTCAAACTTAATTTCACTTGGCTTTTTTCTTTTTCTTCTAGTTCTTTATTAAATTTGGTTAACAAATATATATTAAAATCATTATTGGTTATGAAGTAATTCTGCAAATCTGCAAGCATATGTATATGTGTGTTAGGCAATATGATGAGATGGTTTCTCATATGAACAGCCTCTTATATGATGGTTTAATTGTTGTAATTCGTGTAATATCTTTTTATCTACAGTTAAGTAAACACTCGGTTGAATATTGTAATGATATTACATGGAGAAATACCGAGCAAAGCTCGCTGGCAATGTTCGGTATTTCTTCACGTAATAGAGTTCAAATGAAGACTTTTGTTATGCATTGTTGTCTTTATCTAACAGTTTACAAACTTGCTTACAATTTTATTCTAGCATCGATTGGTGCTTAAATATAAACGATATTGTTAATAGGAATTGTTATAATTGTACTTTACTTAAAAATTTAGATGATAAATTTGTGACTATAATGTAGTGTTTCCCATTTCTATAAATAAAAGAAATAAGGATTTCATTTAAAAAAGTTTTATTATCACTAAGCACTTACTACCGTTGTGGATTTAATTATTTAATTTTAGAATCAAATTTAAATAATTGAAATCATGAAAAAAAATTCAAGGAATAAATAAGTTTATTTACTAATTTGTATATCATTTAAACCTTGCATTATTCAGTTATAAAATTTCCAATTTATTAGTTTTATTGTCAAAATAGTACACGAAAGATATCATTGGCATCGTGTCAGTGTGACATAATTCACTATGGTATGGCCACGCAATGGTGTTCAATGTTGCACGAATGGGCAGCTCCATCCGGGGAAGAGTCTCGACCTCCCGGAAAGCGGCGTTAATTAGAAGTGTTTCTATGTTTCGCCTGGCGAGTGAGGTAGCCGGGGCCCACTTTATTAAAAGGTGGCAACGAATTTGTAACCCTACAGAGGTTTAAAATGTCGGCGGTTATCACTTAGCATCAGGTGAACCGCTAGCTCGCTTGACATATTTTTACATGAAAAAACTTACTGATGAACACCGTCCATTGTATATTTTCAAAATTTTTAAGTGCATGAATGTATTTATTTTTTTACACTGTACCTACTCATTAAAAAGGGTCATTATTATGTTCACATGTGATTGGTTATAAAAATCGATTAAAAATATTTTCCGAGATTGTTATTACGGGTACCAAAAAGTCAGCGAAATAATAAAAAATTACAAGTACAGTAAATGAATACTGAATTAAACATCGGATCGGAAAATAGCATTACGGCAATTGCTCGGAAGGATTCATTCACACTTTATCTGTAATAGGAGCTACGAAGTTTTATTAAGACGTGCACAAGGGAATGCACTACGCTGAATCAGATAGAGCAATAAGCTGGCGAGATTAACTGCTTCAAAAGCGGTTATTTGATTTATAACACGTCTTGCGTCTCTTTTCTTTGTGTATTTCTGCAAAAAATATCCCCTATTTGAAACAAAAGTTTTAAAAGCGTTACATCACTGAACACGAAAACTAGAATTCATCTTAGATGCAACTGGAGGCAACATACTCGTGTCATACAATAATCTAAAAACGCAATAAACTATGAGATTTAATTTAACTTATATTAATTTTAACTAAGCAAATATCTGCACTTAAGATGAAATTTAAAATTTGTTGTTAATATGCGAAAATTATTAAGAACGCTGCTGTATTAAAGGATTTGAACCAACGTCCTTCGGTTTACGCGCCCGACGATTAATCTAAATGACATGTGTTCACAATGTCGAAAATCTCAACGTATTTATCTACTCTGCGTACTCACAATCTTTTAACGAAATGCAATATAATAACGACATTTACAATGGTACGAACAAATAAATAGAAGTTCTTGTGAAATTGAATATTGCCTTCTATTTTTCAACCGAATTCAAAAAAGGGGAGATTCTCAATTGGACTGTATTTTTCTTATGTTTGTCACCTCAGCAATTTTGGCTGAGTGTACCGATTTAAACGATTCTTTTTTATTTGAAAGCTGGTGCTTCCCATGTGGTCCCATATTAATTCCCATGGTATTGGATCATCGTCCCCGGGGATACTTAGAGAAATCCGGAAAACCAGTTATAAAATTAATACAAGCACTTTCACACGTTATTTTTTACTACATTTGAAGTTAGTTTTGTTTTTCGTTACTAAAAATATGGCCTTGTAATAAAATGCTGACTCATTCAAAATATCATCATTATTGAAATCAAAGTAAATGATATAAATCTCATAGGTACCATTAATAAACATCGCCATAGCAATGAGAATTGGCGATAAACAAAATTGTTTGTAAATATTTGAAATCATTTTAAATGATTCGTCCTAATTGGAAGCGAAACAAATATTTGGTAATCATTGTTAATACTCTCGAATAATACAATGAAGGCACCAATCGTATGGCTCATTAGCCTCGCTAAATATCTATTGACCATTAAGGGCATATTCGCTCTGCTAAATTAAAACGAGAGTCAATACCTAATAGCTTTTAACGTATGGGAATACGGTTGTTTATCGTCTACCCTAAAGCAGTAGTGGATATTTAGTCATGTTTACATCACGTTAATATATTCCTCAGTACCGAATGACGTTGGTACAGTTTCATCGATCAATGTAATTTCTTTAGTCCCGTCTTTAGTTACTACTTTACCCTTGACACAATTGACCCTTGTTAAAAATTTATATTAACAGGTTATTTATTTAATTACCCTTAATGCCCAACGAGCTTAGTTTCTAAATACAGAGCGACTTTTAGCCAACCTTATTAAGAAAGGGAGCGCATTCCACAGAAGAATAGAGTGGATAAAGAAAGAAGAAGCGTGGAGTCAGAACGACAAGAAGGACATTCAAGAAGACGATTATGCGAAGAGCGAAGGTTTTTGTTGCTGACTGCACATAGATGCTGAAAATGATGCGATAAGTAAGTCGGAGTAGTAGGAGAATTCAGAAAACAATAAAGAGTAGTCAGTGCTCTTAGGTTAGTTCCCAATTTATTCATGATATTTTTTTGGGAGTGTGCTATACAAGAGAGGAGGACGCAAAAGTTTCTTAATGCAGACTGTACTCGATATTTGAAATTAATTTATTTCTCTGTTCATCATCATCAGCCGCTTAGGGTCTGATGGACCCCCTAAGGTCTTAGCGCGAAACCAGTAGACGCATGTTTAATCCTACAGCGCCGAAGTGTTCATTTATCTACAGAAACTACTTCCGCTTATAGTAGTCCATAGCTGATTTTAAGACCCAGAAGAAGCATAGCATTTTTATATTAATACCTGGAGGACTGTGTTTTATTTAATATTATTATGTTGTAAATCGTGTATTTTGGAAATTATATTTAGATACAAATTACTGAGTAATGAAATACGCATAATATTTTTCGATCTTACCGACCTAATAATAATAAAATATGAAGTGGTGTTTTTCACAAAAGAAACAACTTTAAAAAAAAGGGAAAAAAATAACAAAATCATCTGGATCAATAAAAAATAAAAAATAAAGTAAGCAATGGTCTGGAATCGAAAAAAAGTAAAAAAAAGAGTGTGTAAATGATCGTGATACGAACCAGGGCCGTCTGTTTTGGGGCCGCCAATTACCGACTGAGCTATTATAACATTTTGTTTTGCGGCGAAATTTACCGTCATATTCGAATGATATTTTTCATTCCCTGAAAACAGGGATAAAAGGACATTTTCTAAAAATGAAACCTAGGTTTTCGCCCCCGAATCTACGCACATACTAAATCGCTGGAGCCGTTTCCGAGATTCCGATTATATATATATATATATATATACAAGAATTGCTCGTTTAAAGGATAAGGTAACACTAAAACATTAAAAACAACTTTAAGCTCATCAACCTGTGAAATAGGTACATAAATTTTAAATCTTAAGTAGATTGAAAGGGATTTAAAAGGAAATTAGTTTACCCGATTGAATTGATAACATATCATTACAGATCCAATTCCACTCAACGGCCGACGTCAATCATGCAATAGACAATTATGCGCGAAGCGTTAGGGGACGATGGGAGGGGTTAGAGCAGTGCAACCTCAATAATGTGGTCACTGCGTACGATCCATCTTGATTAGTAATCAGCCACTGACATGTAAGACCACCGCAAGTTATACCGTCGTGTATTTGGAATAATTGCAATTTAAACAATTCGGGTTGTTAGCTTTATTTTATGGTAATGACTTTAGATTAAACCGTTTAAATACTTTAAAGTTAAACGGTTTTTTTTTTGTGCACCGAAAACTACAATATTGTATTGTCATCTAAATTAAATGTGTGTACCAAATTTTAGATCAATCTGACAACGGGAAGGTGCTTAAATTTCAATTTCTGATTTTGACCCAAATAAATAAACAAATAAATTCCGTACGGGTCGAGCTAAATAAAACCGTTTAAAAATTATAAGCAGTCTTCACTAACATAGTAGTACAATAGTTAGTACCAATCCGTCATACATGGTAAATGAGCTGAAATATGCATGACACTAGTCAACTCATCAAGGGATATCAACGTTTTTATACGCTTACGAGAAGGAAACGAAAACAAAATTAGTCGCGATTATTCAGTTTAGTTTTTTGTTTACTTTAAAATATATTTATTTCTGATGAACTAATGGGACGTTTTAATAATTAAATAGTGTCAAACCAAGGGAAGCTTGTAGTACGGATATGGTAACTGATAAACATCCTTATACTTTTTCACATATCATAGAAATATAAACACCCAGAAACTATAAATAAAACTATGTTCATCATATAATATTCTTCCTGTGGTGGGGATCGGACCTACGCTCACTGGCGCAACAGATTGATCCAATACCCACAAAACCGTGGTCGTGTCAATACATAAAGTATTACTGAAAAGAATTGAATTGGATAACAAAAATATAGAAAAAAGCAGTACTTTTGTTTCGTGGGATTTTTCAGGGATGGAATCAGCAAATTTTTTACGCATATATGCACAGGACTTTTTGTACGAGAAGCCATTCGTATTTTTATTGCTTTTTGCAAATATCTTAGTAGTAAGTAAAGATGATTTGAATTGATTTGTAAAGTAACATCACGACATATGTAGGCACATATGTCCCACTGCTGGGCAGATATCTCCTTTATGCAGAAGGCAATAGGCCATAGTCTACCACGCGGCCCCACTGTGGGATGGCGGATTTCACATATCTTTCGAAATATTTTTATTGTTGATATATCGAAAACATGCAGGTTTCCCCACAATGTTCACCAGTGAGCACGTCATAACTAGGCGTCTAAAATTAACAATTTCATTATAATATATACCGTATGGTAATATGATTCTAATGAAACTTTAAAATGATATAGTTTATACATCATAATAAGACATAGACTATAATTTATATACACATTTCGTCTTTCTGTCGGAAAGTTACGCCTTCAGCCTATTCTATGCAGACGTAGTCGCGGGCAGCAGCTAGTTATGTTATATTTATAAAATGTATTGTATTCATAAGGTGTATACCTTAGTACTGTTAATTCATTTTAATTTTGCATTTATATGTATCAATGCTTGTCGAAATGCGTGTAATCGAGCTAGCTGCTGTTATAAATAAATTAACATATCATTGAGAGAGGTATGAAAGTAAAAATAATGGTTGTTGTTCATTGAAAAGTCAACAATGAATAAATGGAAAAATAGTTTCATAATACAAGAATGTTGTTTATAACTATTTCTTTATCGGTATTGGTATTTCTAAAGATTGTAATTATCTCATGCTCGATTCATTGGTCTAACGAGTTATTTATTATCTCGCCTTATTGGTCTAACGAAAAACAAATATTTTTACTTAACAGTTAATTTTCTGTATAGCAATAGTGAGTCGGCCTCGAGTTCAAGGCATGATATACTGGTACGGTGGAATAAAGGGTCTTAGTTCAAACAAGTGGAATGAGTGTAAGATAAATGTCCATTGGCGTATTTATTGAAAACCGCCAAAAAAGAAAAGAAGTAGAAAAAGATAAATGTCCAAATTCCTGAGTCTTGTTTCTGGCCCCAGACTTACTGTTTTTATGAATATAATAGACATGCGTGTTTAATAACATAAAGTCATAATAGTAGCTTCGTTGGTGCAAATTGTCACATGATTAGTACAATGAGATACTATTCTTTATAGGGCGGACAGAAAGACCGTTGTATAGAATGAATGCATCTAGTCGTAGTTCAGACCTAGACGTCAGTGGGTCGAATCCAGTATGGACGATAACGCCGCCAAAGAGTATCGTTTAATGACATCATTTTGCAGTAATTGCACGTAATGGAAGCAGTCACATTTTTAACCTAAATGTCGTCAGATGAAGCTTTAATAGTCTCGGGACTGAAAGCAAAACCATCAGTTAATACACCTAAATGTAGCAATGTATATGACGCTATCCATCTCTGTCTTGATGGAAAGACTTATTTACATTTCGAGCTCTATTTATTTTGAATATTGGCAATTCATTGGGTTGTCAGTAAAAACATTTGACGAGCTTCAGTTGCGTTTCTGACATTCAAAAAGTAGGCCCGGCTGCTTCACTTCACTATCCAAACGATACACGAAACTATAATGTTTTCACTATATGCCGGTATTGAGGCCGGGGCATATATTCTGTGAGGTCGTGACACTTTCGGGGTGAGCCGGAACACAGTTAAAAACGTGCTTATAAACTTACGACCAACGTTACGAGCCGATCTCTGTGCCTATGCTTTTAAGATACAATGCATTTTATAAATATAACATAACTAGCTGCTGCCCGCGACTACGTCTGCATAGAATAGGCTGAAGGCGTAACATTTCGACAGAAAGACGAAATGTGTATATAAATTATAGTCTATGTCTTATTATGATGTATAAACTATATCATTTTAAAGTTTCATTAGAATCCATTCAGTAGTATTTGCGTGTAAGAGTAACAAACATCCATCCATACATACAAACTTTCCCGTTTATAATATTGGTAAGGATTATGCGATGTATTAAAATAATTGCGAAAAGTGTATGGATGCAGGTGGCTCAGGTTCCTGCTTTGTGGCAGTCTGTGGGTGAAGTCTATCTTCAGTAGTGAAATCAAACAGGCTGAAATGATGATGATGATGCGATGTTTGTTCTGAAAATACGTATGTTTGTTAATACTATTCCGCAGCGATGCTCATACGAACGGAAACATGTGAGCAAGGCCGAGTGCAAACACTAGTATACATTTCTCAACACAGTATAGTCTTACAAGTTACGCTAATTTGCTCATTGATAATTACTTGCTGAGATAAGCTAAACAGCTACGTAGTCCAAAGCCGTTATTGATAATGCAATCACAGTTTCATGTAAATAATTGAATAGTTTAATTGAGACGATAGCTCGGTGCTTGTTTAGTTTATCTTGGGGACTGGGAACAGATGAGTTTCTGTTTTTCAAGTTAACGAGGACTAACGTCCTCGTCGACTTGAAAAACAGATCACTATTTGTGTGAACTAGTAGAATGGTTTATTTTTTAATTCATTAAAGAAAATATTGAATAATTATAAAAATAATGTGTATTTACGTACGCATGTAAGACGATATACTTACTTCTTTAGCTTAAAAAAAGACAAACTAAAATTTTTTATCCCTGCACCAATATTCTTTGATTGTGACATATAAATTAAATACAATACATTGGTGTACATTAATAAATAAATAAATAAATACAATTATTCATAACGGTTTAATTAAATCACTTGGAATTTCAAAAAGTTTTTTTATTACCATGATACTACCTTGAACTCGGTCACTTTGCAAACAAATTCATTTTGTCATTGTTAGTGTTCGTGCACATGGTAATTTTTTTTTCTAAACGCGCCAGAAAACTTAAAAAAATAAAACTTATTCAAAAGTATTGTAAATGTTGTATCGAACAAATGATTTTATTTTTTTACGAGTTTAATTCAATACTTATGGCATACTACGTTTTATTAATGTAAAAAAATTATTTAATTGTCGACGTACGTCATCAAACAATTTTAAAAACAAAATCCTTGCATATTTATAACCAACTGTTATAAATATGCACAGATTTAGTTATAAGTTGCAAAATGTTGAATACATCTAAATTAAATCATAAAGCACTAAGGTTTCGCTATTTATTAAATTTATGTATGGCTTGATAACATTAGTTTATTATAATATAAGTTTTTTTTAAAGGAGTTGGTTCATTAATCCTTTTATAAGAGCAATGAAAGCCGTAACAAACTAAAAGTTGAAATAAGTATCCACGAGTTAAATGTTAAAAAGAAAAAAAAAGATATCCGGAAGAGGTTTCGACAATAAGTATATACTTAAGCAATCCCATCGTAAGGATGCTGGCAACTTATAGAAACTGATAGTATTCAATTCTTCTCAAAAGAACGTAAGAGATCCGATGGATTTAGGTGCGAGGAGGAAATAAAATCGAAATGGAAATTGCACGCTTTCTTGTGAACAGATGTGTTTTACTTCGAAGATTCTCAGTTCATTTCAAAACTAACTATTTATATCTATATTATTCAATATATCATAAAGAAGTAAACATGGTTTTTATGACGAGGTTACAACATTTATTTCTAAATACTGCAATATAATTTTTATTTATAAGTGAATATTTTATATTAAACTTTTTTTTAGCTATTAATTGCAGGTGGATGGATACACAGATAAGATACATTTTGTTTGGAGATCAGTCTAATACTTTAACCGTCTAGCAATCCAACCTACTACTTGCAATCTTATTATTTAGACTACAGTTAAACCTAGGCATTTATATACAATAAAGAGTAGATAAGTGAAGCTTTA
Organism: Iphiclides podalirius; assembly: GCA_933534255.1. Lineage (NCBI taxonomy): Eukaryota > Metazoa > Arthropoda > Insecta > Lepidoptera > Papilionidae > Iphiclides > Iphiclides podalirius. The sequence continues at coordinate 40,341 of OW152816.1, read as the reverse complement.
TATTATGTCATATTTATGTGTAAAAAATAAACATAAATTAATATTCGATCTATAAAGCTGAACCTAATCAAAAAAAGAATGTTCATATCCAATGTTGTACATTATAAAACTCAATTGCCGTTGAGTGCCTGCATGAAGAACATGACGCAGGAAAGAGTTTTTTCTTATTTTTAATACACAATACAAACGACAAACATCCTAATATATGCATAATACTATTATATATTATCTCTCATTTCACAATAAATGCACCAGTCAGTATGATTTTATTTTTAATTTGCCTAAAGGCTTTGTTGACAAGAAGTCGAAAAGAAACACTATTAGCTAATGAACTTATAAGAAAAATATAGTGATAAGACGTTTTCCCCCACCTTTTATCGTGGCGTCGTTCATTATATAATGCAGAGTAAGGCGCACAAATGCACAAGTTGTTAGATTTTATACTCAGTAACCGTTTATCGAGTATCAAGTGCAGTCATGTCGAACAAAGTTGCAGTAGTTACCGGCTCAAATAAGGGGATCGGTTTTTCCATTGTCAAAGGCCTCTGCCGGCAGTTCGACGGGGTTGTGTATTTGACTTCGAGAGACGAAGGCAGAGGTAATGCTGCGATCGCTAAGTTAAAAAAGCTCGGGTTGGAACCAGAATACCATCAGCTCGACGTGGTAGACAAGGAGAGTGTTAAAAGGTTCAGAGATCACATACAGGAAAAGCACGGCGGGATCGACATCCTGATTAACAATGCCGCCGTGGCTAACAGCGCTGACTTTTACAACTCCTACGAAGAGAACACGAGGATAGTAGAAATCAATTACAAGAGCATCCTGTTGATGGAGGAATTCATCTTCCCGCTGGTGAGGGAGAACGGAAGGATCTTGAACATTTCAAGCGACTGCGGGCATCTCTCCAATGTGCGTAACAAATATTGGATAGAGAGGTTGTCGAGCAAGAACCTGACTATGGATGACATCAATGAGTTCGTCGAATGGTTCTTGGATAGCTGTAAGAACGACACGTTCAAGAGGGAAGACATCGCCGATGAGGGCACAGTAGCAGCCTACAGGGTGGCGAAAGTGGCGCTCAGCGCTGCAACTATGCTGCAGCAGAAGAAACTAGAAGAAAAGAACATCTCTGTAAACTCGATGCATCCGGGTCTGGTGCGTACAGACATGACCCTGGGAGCTGGCTTCTACAGCGCAGATCAGGCCGCCGAGACCCCGCTGTACCTAGTTCTCGACGCTCCAGACACGTTGAAAGGCGCATACGTCTGGTACGATGGGAAAGTTCGAGACTGGTATGACTACAACGCCGATTACTACTTCAAGACCTCAACTCTCAAATCATAGTAAACTTCAAATTTAGAAAGTTTTCCTCTTTTAATAGCTGCTCTACGGAGTCTCATAACTTAGTGTTATGGATATTATCACTCTTTATTTTTTATTTTTCTATATTTTATTCCCGATATGATGACTCGAATACATCGTGACATTTGTGATTAAGAAAAAAAACAAATACCGTTTTTAAGCAGTTTTGTTAATTCCGTAAAGTGCCTGTATAACACCTGTATCCACCCGTTCCTGAGAAAATCGGTGGTCACACATGGACAGACAGACCGACAAGAGAGTAATCTCATAAGGGTTACCTTTTTTACGTTCTAAGGTACGGAACACTAAAAATAAGTAAGTTTATGAGAATATTCAGTACAGTCTTATGATAAGTTTTAATAGCGATAATTTTGTGTTCACTAAATGTTTATAACATCTGGAGTGGTAGATGCAGAACAAATTATTAAAGTAAATAAATGTTTTCGTAAATATTCGTCACTTATTTAGCATAAATGCCAATGTAACTGTTCCCAAGGTCCTCAAACATACACTGTTTATTGAACTCCACTGGCATGACATATTTTAAAATAACTATAAAGTAACATATAATTAAACAGAACAATTATAATGTCAATATAATAACTTTAACACTCTCTTAGAAGAAATAATTCAGTTATCCTATACAGCGATAACTAATGCTATCGTTGATTCCTTGCGTATTTATTCTAAAAACATGACTGGTGACCTTTGGGGCCAGTACTCCGTACCGGGTACAACATTGACCTGAGAGATAAACGTAAAAAAAGAAAGAAAATAGATGTATTTTATCAAATATTATTTATTATATAATAGAACAGGTGCTTATAATTCAATATACTCGACCAACCTGAGTTCAAGTTCTGACGCCGCGTGGCTTCGATGAAATTGTTAATTACAATTTTAAGTCTAGACTTATCACGCGTTCAGCGGTGAAGGTAAAATAATATTTCGAAAATATTTGAAGTCGGCCTGTCCGCAGCGGGGTCGAATTTTGAACTATGTCCTAATACGCTTAAGGGACTATTATTAACAAGCATATTATCATTACGATTCATGCATCAATACAGTCAGAAACTCATTAGAACTCTAAAAACTTCAGTTTAAAAATGTAATAGCGTATAAAATAAATTTATTATCCGTTGTAATATGTTCCGTAATAAGTATGAATAATAATTATCGAAAAGATTGAACCAAATTTTCTAATTAAATTTGACAAAAATACTATCAAACAACCAGAAATTTGTTTTACACATATCAAATATTAGATAACCGAAAGATATCAAAATTTTAACGCCAGCAACTTCAATAACATAACAAGTGACATTAGCGTGTCGGTGAATAACAATGAAACCTAGGTGAGAATTTTTCCCCATAACTGTATGGATATATTAGAAGACAATATCAGTTTGTTGTAAATAAGTAATTAGTTAAGACGATAAGCAGAATAAGAAAAAATAAGAAAAAAAAAAGAATGACTCAGCATGAGCGTTTTTAGAAGGATATCACTTCGCTTATCTCTGTGTATAATTATCAGCAAATAAACTAGGGAAGTTAATCATTAGAACCGTGATATGACATAGAACAGTGATTTTTGTTAACACGAAATGATATATCATTAACCTGTCCACCAGACTTAATTGCGAGATTTTCTATTTAAATATGTATACCCACCTAAGATTTAATCTAAGGTTACTAAAAAGTAATCAGCGTTGGTTCAATATCTAATAGTGACTTTTACAATGATCATAAATATATAAAACAAACATAATATCTGAATTGTGTATATCACTTTTTATCACCACAAAACTTGATTGAAAGGAAATTAGCCCTTTGTTTCTTTCAGGATATTACGTGAAGTAGAAATAAAAAAAAAATATTAAGTTTGTTGCTTTTAAAATAAATTATCATTATACAAAGTCTTGAGGTGTTAAATTAAACTCTTTTACGGATATTATTACGTTTGGGTTTCAAAACATGTCGTTTCGAACACTGTTTATGTTTGAAAGATGTCTGAAATTTGAATTGAATTTGAATTTTTTTTGCTTTGAATTTTTTTTGAGTACATAGCAAGTAAGCTGGTGTTTCACCTGATGTTTAGTAATAGCCGTCGCCCATTGTCATTGGCACTACCCGTAGGGTTGCAGATGCGTTGTTTTTGAATAAAGTGGACCACGGCTACCCCACTCACCAGACGATACGCAGAAGTAATAACACTTCCAGTTCACGCCGGCCTTCTCTGGGGTCGTGGAACTTACCAGGACGGATCTGCTCATTCGTGCAATAACGAACACTGTTGCGTGGCCCTGTTACACTTATAAATTACTATAAGCAGTATATTATGTATAAAGTTGTAGCTACCGCGGCCACTTAAATACACATTTTGCACGGTCATTTATATCTGGCTTGGGGCCAACGCTCCCAATTCTTAACGTGAAAAGCCCAAGCGCATATCGGGCTATTCAATTAAACTACTCAATTAATTATTCCACAAACAATTGCCCTAATTGTCGGACTTAGTGGGACTTAATGCCTTCGCCTGTTGTTATTTCACCATTGTGGGCCGTAATTATTTTATAAACAGGCGGGAATATGTACCGAGTAAGGCTAAAGTTAACCATAGGAAAGTCGTTAACTGTTGGTTATAGTTTTGGTTATACCGTGCACTAGCTCATTAAAGTTTATAATAAAAAGTAGCGAAATAGTTAGTGACTTCATAGTAAGCATTCAGTCCCATTGTTTCTACATAAAGAAATATGAATAATTAACGTAAATGTACATTTTTTGTACAACCGCGATAGTTCTAAAAACTCTTGGTTTCTTTTCCCTTGTGCAGGAAAAACCTTAAGTGACTCGTTTGTTAGCGTTTACAGTACTTGTCAGGGATGGTACTGGGAGTCGTTTTCCCAATCCGAATACCGTTATATCAATAGAATGTTAACTTTTCTTCAGAATTTAGAATTGTGACTAATTTGCTGCAATAACGTTTGAAATAAACTTACACGGCCAATCATTTACAATATAGATTTTGGATGCAAGTGAGATGTCCTTGTGTCATAAATATTAAAGCTTTTCGAACCCTTAAACTTGATGTTTTTATTGGAATAAACAGATTATTTTATTATTTCTAATACGTGTTATCTTAAAGTATTTTAAATTTAAAATTGAGAATAACCTGATAAAATGAGGCAAGTTTGGAATTAGTTTGGCTGGCATCCAGTTGTGTTGGTAGGGACGATAAAATTTTTAGATTACATTAGAGATCGTTTATGTTGAAAATATGGAATTAAATGCATTTTTATTCAAACAAACTCGATTGTAAAGGGCTGTTTGAAAAAACTAAACGACTTTTTGGAATTGAAAGCGTTAACAAATTATATGGATTGTCTACTAAAGAAGGAAAACCATATGGTCTGCAATACTAGTCCTTAATAATCCTACTATATAGGATAGTCTAGCGTTTACTTAATAATGGTTTGTGAAGTTTATGCGAACACTATTACCACAAGATAGTAAAAATACAAAACTTGCATCATTTTTTAATATTACATAAAAATGTATGCTGATTTTATCGCAGATTTGTTTCATGTTTTCAAACGTTTCGAATATACAGTTATAACACATTCAAAACTATAAACAGTCATTTCACGTGCACATTAGTTTGACAAGCAGAATATTTTTTCTCTTATCATGATAATGTAGGCGGAACTAGTAGAGGTAATCGTAACTCGCAAACATAATTGAAATTAAAGTGTATTAACTACGACCTTACGAGTACTATATCACGATAAGTCGTAATGAATGTAAAATTTTCTATTCGTTTGTTTGCACATTAATTGTCTCTGGAAAGAGACAACCGATTAATTTCGGTTGCACAGAGCGCTATCTCTGTCACACATTATTTATGTGATGTCCTTCGTGCGATAGAGATAACGCTCTACACATAACCGAAATTACCGATTGTCAATTTCCAAAGGCTGTACAATGTTCATAGCCGAGTACTCTAAGCTTAAGGGCCGTCGTGTGTAAACTTACAGTTAACTTCTCTATTCTGTTAAATTACATAATCAACTAGTTTATGGGTAAACGTAAGTTTTGCACTCACGTTAGCCCAGTACATAATAGGCCGTTTGGATGTGATCCAGATTTGCTCGATAAGTCTTGTTTATTCGTTTTGTTATCTGTTGTTATTCATGGCAAACGGCGGTGGTAATAAACAACCCACTTATAACGGTAGTCGTGATACAAAGGTCGCTTTTTGGTTACGCTGAGAAACAAATCATTGTGTCAAAGATATTGTGAGGTGCAATCAGAAATGCTGAAATACACTTGAATACCGTAAAACATGCATCAAGTTAAGCAAAAAGAAAAATCTTGTTAAAAATAACGAACAACTTGATTAACAAAACAAGTGCAGACTAGATTGCCTTTGCCAATTTTATTACACTGTCGCGATCAGGCACAAAACGATATACTATAATCAAAATAAATAAATGCAAGTAGATATCTGTGAAAGTTAGTTTATTTTGAAGAGTAGTTAGTAAAAATATTACTTTGGTTGTAGCTTAATTCTTATTTTTGTATCTCAAACAGTTAATTGCCAAAAATATTTAAGGTATGTATATAATGAATGTATATATATGATAGCGTTTAGTTACTGCAGAAATGAATTGAACGTTAAATGAGTTATAGTTGTATTAATTGGCAAAAGCTATGTTTTATAACTTATCTCTTATAAATGATCATATATATATTCATATATATATATATATATATATATATATATATATATTCTATTTCGGATCTGATATCCACCATCTTAAAATTTCTTTAATGTTAATATCATAATCATTTTTGGCATAATTATGAGCCTTAAACATAAAAATCCCGAACTGAGTATTCAGAGCCCGTGAGCTAATTTGAAAGGAGGACAAGTGAAAAAATATGCAATATGTACCACATTATCTTTAATTTTAAAGTTTTAATTTTTGAAGTTCTGTATAAAATGCATCAAATTTTCAGAGAAAACTAAAAGCGAAGGTACCAATATGTCAAAGGTCACCAAATAAATAAAATCATCAAACGGAAGAGTCACTGTACTTTAAATAAATGCCATGTACTAGTATCTATTTACATAGTATTGCTTTTAAAATAAATATCATTCTTTTCGAGTGTAGTCTATTCTGAAATGGGCACCGGTTGGCACGTAGCCCCTGAATGGGACATGGGGCGAAACAACAAGATTAAATCAGCAGTTCGCAAAGCATTACATGTCTTCGCACTTTATTCAACTCTTTTACAACCGAGGCCAGGTTTAAGAGATTTAACTTTGATGCTATAATCGCAAAAAGCCGTAATTGTTTTTGATGCATTGCATCCGAGGGAGCTGCTACAGTATTCGGTTCGCAATTCAGGTAACGTTGAATAACCTTTACTAATATATGTGTAGAACGCATACACACTTTCTCCCTATAATGTTAAAAGTAACGTAAAACTATAAATTTAAAATTATACTCTTATTGTTATTGTAGTGTCATCTGTGCATTATTGGAACAGCTTTGGATAACATTTTAAATTATCTAATTAACCTAGATTTTGTGTACAACGTGCCATAGTCAAGAGCCGTTTAATAATATTCACCCCAGTGCTGGCAGTGCTTTTCTGTAGTTCGTAAAACTTGATATTAAAAAGATTGATATTTTCATTCGATGCAATTACTCTACTCGTTCAAGACGAAGTGCATATAATTTATAACCGTCAATTTCTTTGTTCTGAATATTTAATCTAAAAAACAAAATACTACGACGAATTTGCTCATATAACCTTTAATTTTGTATGATACGTACTTGATATTGTGATTTTTGTTTTGGTGCCAAGATTTAATTTCTCTCGTTATTATTTCTTCTTATCTGTTTCTCCAGATCAATGTGTGTTGTGTTATATAATTCAAGGCATTCCTTTTAAATTCTATATTTATATATGTTGCAATATTATTTGTATGTTAAAAATAAAAAATAGGTATGTTAAATTTTTACACAAAAAATAATAACAATTAGTATTCACTTGTTAAGGTATTTATCACGTTTACTATTTTTTACTATTGCTTGATTGTAAGTATTTTTTTAGTTAAATATCATCAGAGATGGAGTTAAATATAGTTAAAATGTTATATTAAACCATCAACAATATTTTGAAATGAGATTCTTCTGTTTCTCATAGGCGGATATGTATATGAGCTTAAAAAAATATACAGTGGTGTACATATGTGTAAAATCTTGAGGTTTGAGAACCGAAGTTACGAACAATATATACATAGAACATACGTAACCGACAGCATAAAATTTAACAAAAGCTCCAATACTTAATCTTGTCGAGTATTTTACTGTACGTAAACCATTCGATAACGCGAAGGCTGTTTGTGCATATTACACAGGTGGTCCTATCAGTAAACACAAAGAAGTTATTGCTTTTTGTTTGTCAGGTCACGAAGCGTTTAAAAACCAGCTTTCAATTGGCATTCGTAAACTGGCTCCAATCTGGGCTTCAATAACTTTAGGGTCAATCTTGCGAGGTAACGCAATATTAATAAGTTACGCTCCAACAATTCTTAGCGATTGAAAGACGTGATAGCTCATTGTCCGAGCGCTCGCCTTTTATTAAATATACTCGAGCAACCTGAGTTCGATCCCCGGTGCCGGCACTAATGAAATTATTAATTTTAAGTGCTGAATTATCACGTGCTCAGCGCTGAAGGAAAGCATCGTGAGGAAACGTGCTTATTTTCAAAATAATAACAAAAAAAATATTTCAAAGACATTATGTGAAGAGATTTTACGTAAAAGGTTTAATTACTGTATCACTTTTTAATAAAACTCAAATCGTGATTCATTTCTTTTATTCCCCGTTCATTTTGCGTCACACAGAATGTTTTGAAATTTCGAACCTACAACCGACGGTCCAGCCTAGACTAGCAGTGTCAGTATTTGTTTTTTCACTCGAGCTCCCGTCCCCCTCTATTAATCCGATGCTATACTTGGGCGCGGGCTGAATAACCCGTAGGAGTATCGCCGACTAAGCGGAAGGAGAGTCCTTTTATGAAACTCGACAAGTCATCGGTGTCATTCTGACATCCAGAGCGATCCTCATTAAAAACCGGCCAAGTGCGAGTCGGACTCGCGCACGAAGGGTTCCGTACCAATATCTATAAAAACGGAGAAAAGGTCATGTATTTTGTATGGGAGCCCCAATTAAATATTTTCTATTGTGTTTTTTTAAGTATTTGTTTTTATAGCGGCAACTGAAATACATCATCCGTGACGACTGTCTTACTATCACGGTTCATGAGCCTGGTGACAGATAGACAGACAGAGAGACAGACGGACAGACAGCGAAGTCTTAGTAATAGGGTCCCATTTTATCCCTTGGGTACGGGGCCCTAAAATTGAAATTACTCGTATTAATATGGCGCATAAATCTTTGTTGGAAATATTTACACGTAATGTTATAATTCATTGTTTCAAAATTCACCTAAATTTTAAATTAAATGTAGAAAAGTAATCATTATATAATTACCAACACTTCAATGTTTTTGATATGTAATTGACGTACCTATAGTGTAATAGTTATTTTTCACTTTCTTTCATATCTTTTTTTAAAAAAAGTATTTCATAATTTCAACAAAAAATTGACCTAACTGCATGAAACTGCACTTAAATAATTAATTAGTGCTTTAAAAATTAGAACATCGTACAAAATGAATGTAAGCACCAAACTTAATTTGACCCCGACGTGATTTGAACACGCAACCTTCTGATCTGGAGTCAGACGCGCTACCGTTGCGCCTCAGAGTCGACGTGGAGATATGTGAAAACAACAATTAAAAACTATTATTTCAAAAGTCGCAACACTGCCAATAAGTTTTCTTGGTGTTTTTAGCTCATGTTTTATTTCTACTTTATGGTATATGAAATATCGTTAAAGTTATACTGAACAAAAAAGCAAGTGACATTAGAAACAAAAACCAAAGAATAAAGAATATTGAAACGCCAAGCAGATAAGAGAAAGATAACGGCTATGCCAACATACAGATAACATTACAATTTTAAACAAACACGGCAAAACCTTTTAAATAGGCAAAAAAGTAATTTTTTAATTTCACGTTTAATTTTAAGTGCGATGTAAAAATGCTTTCGAGCGTTTCGCATTATACAATTGTCAAAATTCATGTGATTTAGTCAACGTATCAAAGGTATCTGTGCAACGCATCATCTCAAATCTCACTAAAATAACAGCAATTGAAATCAAAGTTCTTTTTTTGATTAAGCGTTTTTACATTCATTTTTTACAATGCACCTATGCGAAGAAAAGATAAACTTTTCTTAATTCTGCCTTGGTGGGCTCGGTATAACTTGTGCATCATGTCGTAAGTAGTATTGGATAGGTTTTTCATGACCAGCTGCCTTCCTGACGTCAACCCTCGTCGGTAAAAACACCCTTATTCGGAAAAATTATTTATCTATTGGAACAGAATTAAAAAAAAGATTTCAATTTATCGTACTTCATAGCAATCTATGGGGGGAAGGGACTATGTTGAGCAGTGGACCCAAACAGACTGAAATGATGATGATGATGATTGGGCACAACAATGGTTTGTATTTTCTTATCGCATCATAATGGCTTAGTAAACGATTCATATATCTCTCCATATAAATAAAGCGGTAGGTGTAACAAAACCTTATCCCAGTATATTTGTAAAGCGAACTATTTTTAAGGCTAATTTATCACCAATGGGACAAAATATTCAAGACCGACGACTCCATAATTTATTCAAATAGTTCACGTCCCGAATTAAAACCTGTGACGGTCGTTTATTTGACCTAGTGTTATTCCAAGAAATACAAAAAAAATTTTCCTTCTCGTGATATTATCGTCTTGCGTTTCAGTACTTTATCCTATTGCAATTTATCGCGTGGCAGTTAAAATTTTATCTCCCCTCAAAGACGGACGTAAGGCACCCGACGATGTCCAATAAAATTTCATGATTATTTAACAACGTAACATTGTTCCTACCGTGTTATCGTCTGTTGAAACAAATTCTTATTTTGAGTTTGCCGAAATGAGTATTATTTTAAAAACTTTTCTGTACTAAACCGAATATTTAATTTATTAGAGTTATGAAGTAGCTTCTTACTGTGGTATAACTGGAGGAGTTATGACAGTTTCACGGAAGACATTTAATTATGTACTTAATGTAATTAATTGCTGTTAAATTATTTGCTGTTTCGTTTGTTTGAACGCGCTAATCTCTGGAACTAACGAGCACGTTAGAAAAATCTTTTGGTATTTTATTGAATATTCATTGAGAAAAGAAGCAAAATAATATCACAATAATACAACCTTCAGGAGCCGATGTGCCACGGTGTTGAAAATTTGAGTTTTAAGTATGTAAAATAAATTGAAAAGAAGTTATTTAAATGTTTGTAACGCATTAAAATATCTATCTTTCAGTTCTCAAATTATAAAACTCCACTATACGCATATCTAATTATTATTTTTAGGTACTTTTATGTAATAAAAATATTATTATTACAAGTTCTTGAGCTGGTTGTATTAGCTACTAATTATTGATCCAGGCATTTAATAGGAATTTGCCTCAAACTAATACTGAAATATCAAAAGTGAAACCAGATGAAAAACAATTTATTATTATTTCGCCAGTCTATTCATTTATATTTATAAATAAACCACAGTTATACTTAAATTACTTAAGTATTTCTTTTATTCATTACAAAAAAAATCGCTTGTGCAGTAGGTACATATTTCAATTGTTTGCGTTATGTATTAATATGAGCAAATCACCTGTAAGGAAGATAGATGTATTATAATTTCGAACGATACCGCCTGTCTTGTCACATTTTCAGGACAACACGGCTGAATTAATTTCATGGGAAATTGGTGTAAAATTGGACAGGTAATGGTAACCACTTGGCTTGCCAGCTGATCACAATGTTCTTGTACTTGTGCATTGAGGACTTACATGTTTAAAATTGTTTGGCTAAATGTATGTATTGATTGTAATTGAAACATAATTTTGGATTATTGTTCCAAAACTACAGATTCGACAAAATATCGTAAGTTACAGGTCATTGATTATATTTACGTCTGTATTTAATAAAAGACATATATAACAAAATTGCGTTGGACTGTATTTAACACTAACACACATTTTAAAATGAATATTTAAATATATCGATACCCAAAGGATTTTATAATTTTAAATACTTAATTTATGTTTTTGAATTCTTATCCTCTCATAGTAGATGCGGATTATGACATATATTATGGGGATAAATTAGCCAACTTCAGGAGGTATTTTCCTATTACAGATAACTTACCCGGCTCGTAAAGTCATAGGGCTAATAAAAAGATACCAGAGACCAGAACCCCGCCGTATTTTTTTTACTAACCGAACATTAAATACGGTAAACATGACGACTGCTTATTTAAGCTTCTTAAATTAACTTCTTGTTTGCTTTTTGTTAGACAATTGAAGGACACAAATAATGAATCTAATCAAATCTAAAATCTAATCAAATAATGATTAATCATTCTTTCATCTTTCATTAACTGATATTTTAGAAAATTTGAAATTTTTAATGTCTCGCTTATCTCTGCACTTAAGATTAAGCAATAAAATTTGTTTAAAAATGTACAAAAAGTTTTTCGTCGGTATGGGAATCGAACCCACGTATTCGGGATTCGAAACTGTTCCCGAATTGCATTGCTTCAAATGCTGGAGCCGCGGGTGAAAACCTAGTAAGATAATATTTGTTTATCCATTTCACTAATTTTACATCATAACTAATACTATTTAAAAGGAACATCAATTAAATTGATGCCTCACTTGTTATAAACTGTGTCACGGCTGCATAATCAATAAAAGATTGGGGTAATGCAGCATCTGAATCCCAAAAGTAATTTTTGATATAAAACTTTTCCCGGTTCATTTTATTATTACCGCTTGAATCAACTCAAATGTATTGTTGTTCAAGTGTTTTATTACACAAAAGTAAATCATAAATTAAGAAAACATGGCCACTTATAATTATGATTTAGAAAAACTATCTTTAAAAAAACGCCTTTTAACTCCAAAAGTACATGTTGTAATTCGTAACGAACGTAAGCCAATTGTAGAATTTCTTTATATAATTCAAGTATTTATATATCAAAATTCTATAATTTTGAATCATTTTACGTTTAAAATACAAAGTAATCTCTGAAAAGGACCTCGGCTCATTAAGAAGGTTCTTGAGTACTTAGAAAACGTGAAAAGTTATCCGCAACTGCTACGCAGAGGTTCCTTATTCACCGTCAAGTAATTGTTACTTTTACATTCATACACATATTAATTCCAGTACCTGTTAACATCTAATCACATGTAACATAATAAGTAATTTGTCATCTGGTACTATAAGGTGGCTAATGGCTATGTACAAATAAACTAATACTCAATTTATAATTTTAACACCAATGATAAATAAATGAAACAAATTTTACGGATTTATCGCGTTTATTTTTAATTTTAATTCTGGACGTTTCGAACCCTTTAAAGCGTTCATGGTCTCGGGACAGACTCCTGTCCCGTGACCATGAACGCTAAAGTTAGTTTCATTTATAATGTGTAATCGCGTAAATACCAATGATATATTTTAGTACGTGATTATTTTAAGCTTGATAATACTAGTCGCGTGGAAGTGAATACAAAGGCTTCCTCATCCGAAAAGTTATAAATAAATAAGCGATGGAAAACATGCTGTAACCCGCATACATCAGTGTTATCGGGCACCTTGTAAATGACCTATGAATTATTCATCTGCCATGAAGAGCAATAGATTCGCATGATGGATTCAGATATTTACTCAGAAATTCCACTTTATCGCAACATGAGTAACCACTTATATCGATCACAGGTATCGTGAGAAAATGTTTTGTTGTGAAAAATATTAAATGTTAATAAACAAACATGTACGAGTATATACAACCTGAAATTGAGGTATATACACCACCATAGCACATAAAAAAGAACTGAACCGATCGAAACATGTATAATTATGTTATTAAGTTTTGCTATAGCCATTTCATCCTTACTCGCTAATTTCTCGTACTATTGTACGTGTTTATTTCAATAAACAAAGACAATACGTTGACCTTTCAATGAAAAAATGGGGAAAATATTAACAAAGAATGGTTATAGAGAAACAATTTAGTAATAAGGTTTTTTTCAATTCGTTCTCTTCTGTTCTCAAGTTTAGAGAATAATGTATTTATTATGTAAGTCTCACTTACGTCTATATCAGAAATAGTAAAAATTAGTAATGTTTGTTAATTTGAGACCCAACCATAAATAACGGAATCAGGAACGGAAAAAGAAGAAGAAGAACAAGCAATGTTTGTCAATTGAGCATGACTCATGAATTCATAATAAGTTAAAAGTGGTGTTTAATAAATAATTAGATATCTACCGGAATCATCTGGAACAAAAATATGATGGAACAAGAAATTACCACTTAAAATGAGAGCTGGAAAAGAAAACCGGAATGAATATAAAACATTAACAAGATGCAAATTGAATTGGGAAACAATACAACAGCGATCCAAGTTGGTGGCCGAGTTGAAACTCTCATAACAAGTTGTGAGCAGCACAACCGGGTGTACGCAGATGTTGAAATGAATTATATGTTAGCTATAAATGTATATATGCATGCTATTCTAGTTTGTTTCTAAGTGAAGTATTACGCGCCATATAAAAACCTTATTATTTAATTTTAAACATAACAGTTTTTGTATTTCCATAATTATAATTTATCCTGACAATAGACCTTCTATAAGTATATCTCCCTCACTCGGTTATGTTATATACAAATACGAGGTAGATATGACACTGGAGCACCGAAACCGAGGCACTCAAATTACGCCAATTATTGGGTTACACAAATCTAATTACTTAGATTGCAATTCTATAGACTGCTATTTCTTTTCGTATACGTTCTGTATCATCTGTCACGTACACTTATATAATTATGTCATCTATACGAATATTATGAAGAGGAAAGATTTGATTGTTTGTTTCGGTAAAACGGCAACCTATGCTAAGACTTAAATAACCTTTTAAGAAACACCCGCACATTAAAGTTTATTACTTTTAGAACTTCTTATAGTTAAATATTATAAATAATACTATATATTAGTTAAATCAAAGTAATTCTTTACATTACATTTATTTTTTAGAGAATGTTCCCTCCGGGCCAAAGCATCCATGCCCAAGGGACAAACCGCTTTTGGGTTAAATTATTATGATCACGTAGAGTTACAATGTTTGAAAGCCTAATGAGTTCATAACACCAACATTATGTATCGTATATCAAATGGCAACGTAGGAATTTCGTTTACAAACACAGTCCGCATAATACGTTTTACACAGAAAGCACCCACGTCAACTCATTTGCTAATGTCTGCCCAAATCATTTTCGGATCTATTTGTCACATCCGCTTTGCTATCAGCGATGAATATTTTGTTTACTTGGTATTAGAGGTAAGGTTGTCAACCATATTTTATATATCCTACTTTATTTTTGGTAAGAATACTTTAAACTTTAGAATAAAAATTGACTACGTGAATATACTCTATTTCCAATCTTTACTGTGATGGATAAGACAAAACACTTACAATGTAATATGTACCTACGAGTATATGGATTATTGCTGAACTGTTATCGATTCTTCTAAGTTGAACCAAAACGCTTTCAATTTAGAATATTTTGCTGTTATAGTAACAATTATAATAATATGATTTAATAAAAACATTTTTATCACATGAAAAGTGGACACTTCAAGATGAGAAATTAATAAAATTCCTACGGTTCTTCTCAGGTTTTTCTTTTCGGAACCGGTAGTAGTACTTTGACAATCAATAAGTGAGTGTAATGCAGGAGTAGCAGGTATCTAAGTTATATTTGGATTGGAATTTGAAAATGTTTGATTAATTAAATTTGATGAGTAGTTGTGGGAGTTATAGCTTTTCAACGAAAAAACGAAGCTTTGAAGAATAGTATATAGATATTTAGTATTAAGCATCTTCGTCGACTGTTTTTTAATAGTTGAAAATGCCTGGGACTATTGCCGTTTTCTTCGATGTTTTAACTGATTACCGTGTGTGTAGTAATATGTGATTCAACTTTTTCTGATTTAAAAGCATGTTGCAAAAATCAAGTGCCCTGAATACAGACATCAAGCGGCGGTTGTCAAAGCGAATATTTCAGCGGAAGTGTTCTTTACTGAGATGGGTAAAAAAGAGGCCTCAGCCGAACAACATTAATATTTGAACGCTTAATAAGGTGGGATTTATTCGAGTTCCGCAAAAAGTATTTCACCGCCACACCGATGTCGACTTTGATAAATTCTTGATTTATATCGCTTCTTCCTGTTTATTCAACCTTTAGGGGTTTGTTGATTGAAACTTTAACAAATTGTTGTTGTTTTTGACATTGATGATGAATGGTGAAATGAATGGCTTTCTATTTATTTATTTTATCGTTACTAAATGAAATATATTGTGTTTTTCAGTGTCTGGGTGTTTATATAATTATGTCAGATATGTATTCATTTACAAAAGTATCTTTATGAGATACCTATTACCATAAGTACAACCATTCCTTAGTTTAAAGAAAGTTGTGTAAAATATTTTCGAGTATATTTGTAAATAATACATTTCATAATAATTCCTACACGTCTTAGTATTTTAAGCAACTTCAAAAAGAAGGAGTTACAATTCGGAGCGCATTTGTATCCTAGTTCCGGGAGCGGTGTCACAGGTAGGCCGAATAAAAAATTGTAACTAGAAAACACCGGGTTAACGCTGGCAACATTGGCGACCGGTGATTGGCGGAAAAAATATATGATCTACTTGTCATCTTCGAGTTTTGTCGGGAACGCACGCGCGCCTCTTCATGGAAGAAATTTATTTTTATCATTAGCGATTGAACTGGCTGTCCCGGGACTAGCAGAAACAAGAAAGAAGCAATAGAATTCGGTGAGTGACACATTAATTTTCTGCACTTCTGGGATTACTGTGTGCTTAGCCTAGGGGTAATTTAATAATAGATAAAGTGAACCAGCCCGCGTCGGTGGAAATACCACCAGTTACAGTTCGGACGTTTAAATGTTTTTATGTATGTTCGGGCATAATTTCGTCATATATAGACGGATTTGCAAAATTATTCTTATGGTCAAAAGGGTTTTAAAATAACTTATTCTGTAGACACGGGGACAGAATATGATGTTCCCTTGTCTACAGCTGTTATAGCAAATATGAATACTTTTAGCTAAAACAAAGGGATGTCGACTTTTCTACGACTTTTTACTTCAAACACCACGAACAAGTAACGCAACCGTACGTGTTTAATTCGAAGCATTTAGCGGAATTTATGACGCCGAATGGGAGAGAATTTTGCCCAAGTCATTTCTTTACCCATATTAAAATGGTGAATTTATGTTTCGGGTTTTTATAGCGAAAATAAATGTGACACGGTCAAAAGGCGGTCGCGAGACCCACCAAATCGTTGGTATCATTTATGTATGGTGGGCATAATTTGTATGTGACGATGCTCGATAGCGCCGTTGCTAAGTTTCATTTCTGGGGGGTCGAGGGTTCGACTTCCACATGGTACAAGTGTGTGTGCGACTCACAGATAATTGGGAGGATAAGGAGGGTGGTCGTCTAGCGTGGTCACAAAAACGTAACTTAATGATATTGATTAACACAACTTTCGACTGAATTTTATTTCGGACCATTTGCTTACTAACGAAACTTTACGTCAATTTTTTTAATAACGAAAAACAAAACGGACTTCAAATATCTCGCTGTGTACTCATTAATTTATAATTGATTTTCAGGAGCTCCTTGAGTACCTCCGGAGCTTAAGATCAAATACAAATGAAATTAATATGGGACCACGTGGAAAGCATCAGTTTTAAATTAAAAGAGGTTCATCAAAATCGGTTTACTCAGTCGAAAGTTTTGAGGTAACAAACATAAAAAAAACTACAGTCGAATTGAGAACCTTCTCATTTTTTGAAATCGGTTGAAAATGATACACATATCGTGCAGGCCCCACTTAGGTATGGATTGTGTGTGGCATTCAGTTACACGTCGGATTCCTAAATTACGTGGGAATTTGTTTTATCCAGTTGCTCAACACTCTTGGAATCTGTTGCAGAATGGGCAAGTCCGTCCTTAGAAGTAACACGACCTCATAGAAAACCGGCGTGAAGCAAAAAATATTACAATTCTGCGTGTCCTCTGGTGATTAAGGTAGCCGGGACCCACTTTATAAAACGGTGGCAACGCATCTGCAACCTTACTAGTGTTGCCAATGTATATGTAATGCCAGGGCAGCGGTGATCACTTAACATCAGGTGAATCGCAAGCTCATTTTAGACCTTCTCGCAATACCCATATCAGCCTATACATGTCCCACTGCTGGGCATAGGCCTCCTCTGTACAGAGGGTATCAGGGCATAGTCCACCACGCGGCCCCACTGCGGATTGGCGGACTTCACATATCTTCGAAATATATTTTTTTTGTTATTATTTCGAAAATATGCAGGTTTCCTCACGATGTTTTCCTTCACCGCTGAGCACGTGATAATTCAGCACTTAAAATTGACAAATTCATTGGTGCTGACACCGGGGATCGAACTCAGGTTGCTCGAGTATATTAAATTAAAGGCCATTGCCCGGACACTGAGCTATCACGGCTCCTAATAATACCCATATAAAAAATTATATTATTTAATAAAAAAATTATATATGTGCTACCTATGCTTAGTTTAACAGCTTATTGTTCACGCATTTTTTTTACTTAAAAAAAAAACATTGCCCTTACTTTAAAATAACATTATCCTGTATTGTAAGGACGTTTAACAAACATAAATTTCGTGGACAAACACCCAGATGAGAAACAACTATCTGTCGGTCACACAAATAGCTGTCCCGTGTGGAAATAGAGCCCACGACCCTCGGCACCGAAGCCAGTGCTTTGGCAACTGCGCCATCATAACTCAAGGACCAATGTGCGAAATGTTTCCGTCCAAAAGTTTGTCGCCTTGGTTAAAGCTCGCGCCATAAACGAATATTACGTTAAAAGTCCCACAAACAGTAGCGACTTCCCGCCAAAGTTCCTAAGATTTCCATAAAAATCCCTTTTAACATATGGAATTCCGCTTTTCCTTTTTACGAACGCTCTGTGTACTTTAATACGCGAGGAGGAGAAAGTTAAAGTCAAAAATATAATTATAATATGTATATATATATATATATATATATATATTATAATTATATTTTTGACTATATGTATATATATATATATTTATAATTATATATATATATATATATATATATATATATATAATCAAAAGTATAATTAATTTTGTTTCTGCAAACAGTAAAATTAAAAGTTAAAAAAAAAATTGGTATTTAAATTTATATGAGGTATTGTTTTTACATTTCTTGAAGTTGAAATTGATCCTTCTGGTGATCTTACCAATGTCATCTAATAACAGTGATGTTCTGTGAAAATATGATCTAGGTCAATTAATCTCTTTTGTTTCAGCGTTTGCTTCACTGGCCCGTTTTTACCAGAGCGAAACGTATATCTCTTTTAGTCTGTCTGTCGGTTACCAGGCTGTATCTCATTAGGCGTGATAGTTAGACAGTTGAATTTTTTGTTGTTGTATCTCTGTTGCCGCTATAACAACAAATACTAAGAAACAATAAAAGATATTGAAGCGCGGCTCCTATCGTGATTTTTTGCCGTTTTTATAGTTAATAGTACGGAACCCATCCTGTGACTCATACTTGGCCGGTTTTTTAATTACACTGGCACGACCTTATGCAAAAGCGATATTAACAATCATCCCCTTTTTTCTAGATACAAACAGATAGCAGATACAAGCAGAAAAGATAACATACAAAACTTGAACACATTTGAAAATGTATAGAACCTTGGCCGAGAATTATTTATTAGATTAAAATATGTAGAAAAAGTACGAAATTTTAGATGTTAAAAATATTTTCATCATCCTCATATTTGTTGAAATCAACGATTCGTTTTATTATATCATTGTTCTTATTTTGTTTTTATAAATAGGTCATGGCACACTTTGCGGTTTTGTAGAAAATAATTTTAATAGCCATCACAATTCAGTAAAAACTTCGTGATGTACCTACATTATTTATTAGTGCGTGCTTTTGAAAGTAGTAAAATGGCAGATGTTGCTCGAGCAGCCTTCAATAAAGATCGCGCGGCTGTTTAAACATTCGGGAGGTTTAGACCCTTTGGGGTTAATTTTCAATTAGAATTGACGCCACCCGAAACTCAGTCTAAATAGGGGTCTATATGTCGAGGACTTGGGATCTACAGGGATATTAATTTAAGAATTTGAGTGAATTATACGATATCATGTGTATGCTTTACTTTTGATTCAATTTATCAGTATGTATAATAATTTGTTTCACGATCATATTTTACTGAAATCTTGAAAGATAATATGGGGATAGTATGGGGAAGCCCCCATCCTTTTATTTTAATATTAAATTAAAATTATTATGGACTACAATATCTATGTGTGTAGAAACTAAATTGACCATCAATAAAAAGGAGAGTTCGTAATTACTTAGTCAAGTGGTAAAAGCCCAATCTTTTTATAATTTCCCATCGTTTGAGTTACACGACAATAGACTTTTATTATTCACGCCTAAAATTGAATGAACAAACTGATTAAACTCATAAATAATTTGATAAAAGGGTTAGAAGTAATTGAACCACAGAAATTTTTCTTACGGTAAAATTGCTCGAAAGGAGAGCCCTGTAAAATCTTCATTATTTCCCGTTCTTATCCTTTATAAGTATCAGTGATCCTCTTAAGTAAACACATGTTCAAGTTAAGGCTGTAATCTGAACGTATGTTAAACAAAGTGCGCACCATTCGTCAGTGGGTGGTGGAAGGTCGGCGGGAATATAAGAGAATATGCTGTTAGCTGTTTCTAAGCCAACCCACTTATAATGGATTAAGTGGGTTGGCTTAGAAACAACGCTGGCCTCAGCAAGTCATTAAATCGTTTACGAATCGAGTCAAGTCTTATTAATAATCTTTATTTAAAGATCTAGTGTCCAATTAACTTCAGCACGATCGTAGATGCAGTTGCATTGGTTTATTAAAACGTACGTTCGTGTATTTTAAAAAAGTGCTTATTGAATGCGTTTCACTTTCATTGTTTAGATTCATCGAAGTGCAGAGACATGTAAGCATCTCCTATTTTGTTTAAATGTTATACCCATCATATGTTATAGAGATCCATGGGCGTTGGCATTCATTTAACATCAGGTGAACTGCCTGCTAGCTTAACAACATAAAAAAAGAATATTTTCAAAACATAATTTCCGTTCACTATTGGCTAGAAACTCTGGCTTTATATGTAGAGAATTCTTTTTTCTTTCCTTTGAAAGTTAGCCGTTTCGGTAATCTCACTCAGCGGACGGAAAACAAATGTATATCGTGTAACACATGTATACAGTGTAGGGCCACGCAGCAGCCTCGGCTGTTGCACGAATGGGCAGGCTCGCCCGGTTAAGTACCATGACCTCACAGAAGACCGGCTTAAAGTGCAAGTACAATACTTTCGCGGTTCGTCTGGTGAGTGAGGTGGCCGGAGTCCAATTTTCAAAAGGTTGTCAACGCACATGGATCCCTCGGGTGTAGCAGATGTCCATGGGCGGCGTTATTCACTTAACATCAGGTGAACCGTCTGCACGCTTGGCAACTTTTCATATAAAATGGAAAAACTTGGTACATCCATAGTTTAGTGCCATTCAGCAGCAGTGAAAACCGCTGTGTGGCTCTTACGCGTCAAATATTTATTTTTTATATCTCAAATATCATATTTAAGATTAATAAAGAGTATTTTTAAGAAGAATTTACGTAAATTTCTCGAGTATTGTACCTTTTAGACATTAGACTTTCTGTTAAGATACCGAATAATATCGTCTCCATTTCGATCATTGTGAAAGGTTTCACGTTTAGCACAAAGGATCGCTACGAGAATCGTCGAGCACCGTCCTTAATAAGAGTACATCTTATTGAATTTTTATTCACTTTTGTTACCTGACATACAAAAGATATATTATCTTTGTTCTTTATTTTTAATGGAACCTAAGACAATGGGCTTTTAAAGGAACCAAAACAATGTTACAGATGCATGAAAGATTAACTTAAAAATACAGCAAGAATGCAATGTTGAAATTAAATATCCAAAACCTACAATTAAATCAGATGGTTTAAAATTCAGTTTAAATTTCTTGTTATTCCAATTAAAGTTAAACGGCTGATTTCCACATCGATGAAAATCTCAACGTGTCTTATTTACATTACTTTTTTTTCGCATTATAAGTCGCTTGGCATACCTTATGTTATCTTCTTTGCAGCAGATAAACAAACTATGTTTTTTCTTTTTTTTTTTTAATAAAAACGTTACTCTTACTCTAGGATAACATTATCCTGTGTTGTAAGGACGTTTTACATACATAAATTTCACGTGGAATAACACCCAGATACGAAAAAACCATCTGTGTGTCGCACAAATAGTTATCCCGTGTGGGAATCGAACCCACGACCCCCGATGCCGAATCCAATACCTTGGCGACTGCGCCACGGAGTCACCTAAAGTCATCTTTTTCTAGTTTTAATGTTTCATCTTGAGTACAGTATTAGCACTATAAAATTTTAATTTCACGTTACAAATCTGAAATTAAACAGAAAATATAATATTTTATTATATACAATCATCAATATATTATGTATATACGGCTTACATCTAAAAGTTTTTTCTTAATTCGGAACTAGCGACTCGCCCCAGCTTCGCACCGCTGCAATGTATTATAAAAATAGGTGTAACCTTTCCTCTTGAAACTATCTAGTAAAAAAAAAACACGCGTCAAGATCCGTTGCGGAATTTAATATACATAGGGACAGACAGAAAGAGGGTGACTTTGTTTTATCCTATGTGGTGATATATTGACTCTATTCGGATCATACTCAATTATTCCTGACAGTAATGCAACCATGTCGCGCGTAAGTAAACGCTTTATATCAATAAAAATTTAAGACTGTTTCAGACAATCTCGTATTGAAACTGCTTACATTTTCTGTGTTGGAAGACTTTCCATCCAGGGCTGAGCCCTGTATTTATATTCGGGTCGCTTTATAACGATATCGAAGGGATTCCGGAAAGCTGGTTTACCAGGGCACAGCCGGAAGTTTCATTTAAATTCGAGACAGCAATTACCGGTTAAGGTCGAAGCTTTAGTGTATGCCATCGTTTATCTACCATCAAGCCCACTCCCTAGCTTGCTCTATTTTTAACTCGATAAACTACAGCTATCTCTCAAAACAAATGACTTAACTATGATACTTAATTATAGGTATGTTTGTCTACTGACAGCGTGAAACTCTTAACTTTGTCACAAATTGTCATCACCCTTAGAATCCTTCCTTCTTTTAAGGTAAAAGATTATTTCATGTCAGTTTCAGTATTGACTTTTGATTCAGCAATTGATGTCATTTAAATATCCTCTCTTGGCTAACTCCTTATAGGATCGTCGTTACTCATAAGTTATAAAAGGCTACAACGTAAGTTTATCAAGAACAAATACCATATTAGTGTGCCCCAGATACTGGGGTCGTCCTGAATTCTACCACCGGAAATTCTGGCGGAGATGAATGTTTATGCTTACCTAAAGCTGTCTACCTAAAAGACCCCCTAAATATCGTGGTCCTATGCTTATGAGTTACAAAAACGTGGCCCAGTTTCTATTAGAGTATCGTGATAACTGACTATACCATACCAATTCGTCGTGTCGGTAACGTGGAGCTTCGAATGAAAGTAAGATACGTCAATAGAGGCGATGTGATGTGAAGGTTTTCAAATCTTTTCCTTGTTCTCATTCGTGTATGGAACGAATTACGAAATACTGCTTGGTAAATGTTAACATTTAAATCGAAATCAAAATAGAAATCGGTTCGAAGTTTCGTGTTAAACTCAATTGTAATCGTCATTTTCTGTGCTTCGATGGTGGATATAAAGGGAAAACAACCGTCATAGCCATCAAATTTTATTATATCCATATTCGAATAGTATGTAGAATGACTCGCGAGCTTTGAAATAAATTCCTATATTTCTGTAAGTACAGTAGTGTCACATAGTTATTTTATTTTATCGATTTTTAACTATTTTTCTGCCTTCAGTACTATAGTTTAAAGAACTTATTATTATTTTTTAAAAGTAGTAATTATTACATACGTTTTAAAATACATACAAAACGCTTACTTTGCTTACCATAAAATGGTAAGATACTTTATGATGATTTTTCAAAAACATTTTGGAAAAATTAAGTCATTTGACGACCTGAATGGCATATTGGGTAGAATACCTGCCTTTTTCGCTAGAGGTTGTGGGTTCGATCCCCACTACTGGAAAAATATTGTGTGATGAACATAGTGTTTTTCTAGTGTCTAGATGTTTATACATGTAGTACCTGGAAGACCTGAAGAAGGTTTTTGTTTGGTAAATCATGTATTTTTGAAATAAAGAAATAAAGAAAATGATCTGGTATAGAAAAAAAAAAGTAAAAAAAATAAGTGTGTAAATGATCGTGATACGAACCGCGGCCGTCTGTTTTCGGGCCGCCCTGATTACCGAACGAGCTATTATAACATTTTTTTTGCGGCAAAATTTACCGTCATTTTCGATTGATATTTTTCATTCCATGAAAACAGGGATAAAAGGACATTTTCAAAAAATGAAACCTAGCTAGATCGATTTATGGCAAAATTCAGACCGAAAGATCGATTTTTCGCCCCCGAATCTACGCACATGCTAAATTTCATGAAAATGGCTGGAGCCGTTTCCGAGATTCCGATTATATATATACATAATATACACATACAAGAATAATATATATACCGAAAATATATATACAAGAGTTGCTCGTTTAAAGGATAAGATAATATGTATTTATTTACAAAAGAAAAGTATGTTCAAGCATGTTTATCAGATATCTAGTAGTATACCCATAGTATAAGCGTTGCGTAGTTTGGGAGTAGAGAACGTTGTGTGAAAACGTGTCCTAAATATGTGTCCTAGATATCTATATAAGAGGATCCACAATTGTTTCGAATTTAACCAGGCTTAATTCTACGACCATATAATTTCCAGTGAGGTTTTACGAGCTAGGACTGTAGAAATAAACTTTTTATATCAAATAAACCCCATAATATAACGTTTTGATAATTTAAAAGATACTTTTTTTATTTTTACCTACTTCCACTCATTGGACTTTTCCTTTATATCATTTTTCAAAGGTGTTTGTGTTGCCAAGCCATAACTACCATAATAATTATCCTTCATCAAGTTTAAGGATTAAATACATTTTATAGATTATGTTCTTTTTTTAACGACATTGCCCTTTAGGATAACAATATCGTGTTTTGTAAGGATATAGTAATTATTTTTCATTGAAAGGTATATTTTGAAGAATAACCTTTTACAGTCTACTGAACTCCAAGAGAAATTCTCTTTAAAAACTGTAAAGAAACATTCACAGGTCATAATAGTCCGTTCTTGTTTAGTCAAGAAACTGGAGTTTCAACAATAAAACTCAGGAGATGTTGGTATTTTATAACTTTACATGCGATTGCCAAATGAAACTATATTTACGGATTTATCGCGTTTATTTTTAATTTTAACTAGCGACCCGTCCCCGGCTTCGTTCGGGTGCAAACTATTATACATATAACCTTTCCTCTTGAATCACTCTATGTAGTAAAAAAACGAATCAAAATCATCTAAGCATACATAGGGACAGACAGACAGCGGGACGCCTTTTTTTTATACTATGAAGTGATTCCCGACGTTTCGACCCCTTTACAGCGTTCATAGTCACGGCAATTAAAATAAAAGAAAACGCGAAAAATCCGTAAACATAATTTCATTTAGCAGTGTGTAGTTGTCGTTGTTTATGGTTAAGTTGTATACTATTTCATTATTAACATTTCTCTCTCGATAAATTTTTTTTTGCAAGCTTGAAAAACGAGACGCAAAGTTGTAAATTTTTACCAAAATTTTTTTAGCTTGCAAAACGAGACGTAATGTTGTAATTTTTTACCGAAACGCTATGTTCATCACACAATATTTTTACAGTAGTAGGGTTCGAACCCACACCCTCTGGTGTTGGAATCAAGTACCTACTATGCCATTCGGGTCGTATATAAACATATTCGACACGGTCGTATAAAAACATAATGTTACGTATTTGTCAAAAACAGTTTAAAAAAGTTACATTTGACTATCTTATATTTTTATTGTAACACAAAAGCAACGATACATTATTGCTAACGTAAATCCTAATACACAAGGTCGCATGCTCCCGCGATAAATAATAAGAGAAGGAAAAACAAGCGACACTTTCAGAGGTCAAATATATTGCTGTATCTGATATGAGACAATTTATCGTATTGCGAGAGTGTAATGTGTTGTCTTAAGGATCCCGTTACTTCAGCCGCGATGTATGTGGTTTATTGTGCTACTATCTATGTATTGTAAATGTCGAAAGCCAAGTTTATGACCCCAATAAAAGCTTTTACAAGCTATGTTACAGTTGAAATTTACGTCACGAGCCGAGGTTGACTTTCCGTCTAATTAGACATATTCATGACATAATTATATAGACATGGGTCGTGAGTTCATCCCGTATTCGGTTTTTGTTCTAGAGCTCTGATGACCGGTCCATAGAAGAACAATTTAGGAGCTCTAGGATTGCCTACAACTAATAACATAATTCATTTCCTCGTATTAACCATGGGCAAATTGTAAATAATTAACAACCGGAATACAGCAAGCGTTACACGAATAATAGTTTTGTGCTATCGAAGTTTTATATACATGATGAATATATGAAAATCATCATCGCTTCTGCCCATCAAAGTCCACTGGTAAACATAGGCTTCCCCCACAGACTGCTACGAAGCACTATACTGAATTACCTAGATCCATGGCCTTCCCGCACATTGACTTCCCAGCGGTCTACCTACACTGATGGCCAACACGTAGTTATCGGTTCTACGAGGTATATGACCGGCCCATTGCCACTTCGGCTTACTAAGTCCTTAAGCTGTGCCCATTATCATTGTTCTACTGCGCTTATCGTCATTTCCAACTCAATAGAGTGGACAGTAATCCAATTAATAAGTGGGAGTAATATGTTGGAATAGCTGGATCATAATCCAGGGAAATAGTGAGCGCAGCTCCCTCTCAGCCCGGTAGTACATGCCAAATAATATTTATTCACGTTAACAAAATAAAGGAGGGGAGAACTTATTTGAGTATTATCTGACGGTACCCATAAACAATAAAGTATTAGAAATAATATAGTGTATTACTAAATTTGTTTACGCGTATATGCACATTTAATTTTTTAATTCCCAGCTTTTAGAGCACTTTACTCATGTGTCCATTGTAGGGCACAGTTCCTGGCCAACTAGTGTCATATTAAACGCGAAAAATCCGTAAATTGGTTTTACTTACGCACTCGTGTACTTCACACTCTAATCAATCACTTCACCGTTTCGTATTCTTACTACACTTACTTAATATATGGTTATTCCTTAAAGACATGAAATAATTTAGTTTAAATTAACACCTCAAGTACAATACATGACACTGTAGTTCATAGAGTAGAAACAATTAAGAATATGAAATGCAGCCGCAGTGGATACGATGCATACAGCGTGTTCAAATAACGGCGCTTTTCGCACCCACTAATTAATACGTTTCTTTGTGACCTTCCGTGACAAAACCCAGTCAGACTACACCTACCAATCGAGCCGAGGTCTGGCCCTCTCAGACACACTCGAATCGGAATGCTAAACGGGTACTGAGTAACAGTCCAAGCTAAGGTCCCCTCGGGGGCCCTTGAGCCTAGTCACTCCATGGAGCGTCCGCAAAAGCGACCTAAGAGCTTGGCAGCCTCCCAAGCCGGATGAATGTAATAATAATACTCGTGACCGCCCGAGCTGAGGCTCCCTCGGGAGCCCTCGAAATGGTCACCCATAATCGAGATATCTGTATCGCTAGGCGTTCTCAGCCCCGGGCCACCTCAAGCCCGGTGGATCTGTAAAGGAATCCCAAGGCCAACAGTGGTTGATCTACCCAATAAAATATACAGTGACAGAAGGTTTTGTGTCGAGTTAATTACGCGCCTTCTTACAAAAGTGGCTAAGCGTTCATTGCATTTCAACGTGTGATTAAAATAAATCGTGTATTAAAATGTAAATAAATAATTATTTGGAAATCAAACGAACTTACCACGTGCACTTCGATGACAATTATGTGAGCAGATTAATTTCTGCACGTCTGTATCTGAAAGAGAATAGAGAACATAATCTCGGAAGTCGTGGGTTTGATTCCTGCAGTGGTGAAAAACTTTTTGTCCATTTTTTTCTATAAAAATGTTTCGTCTGTAGACGGACTGTTTATGTTTTTAAGACATGTTTTAAAACGACTTTTAGGTAAATAATTGTTTAAAAAAAAAACAAGTACCGTGCTGCAATTCTTCCGAACAGCGAGAATTATGTCGCTTACGTCGGACCTGTATCACGATAGACTGAAAACGGACTAGTTAAAATTTATGGCTGATTTAGGAAAGACCGTGGCCATACCAATTTAAACTTTACAGCACGCTTGGGGGCAGTTACGAGTTAACTTATCGCTGAATAATAAACAATTCACTTAAATTGTTGCTCTTATCGCTGAATAATAAACAATTCACTTAAATTGTTGCTCTTATCGCTTTTCCGTTTCTGTCCATATTAATATTTAAGTTCGATAAGTTTGCTTGAGAAATTAGCTCATTTCAGATATGAGCAAATGTCTCATATTTAATCTGTTGTTTGTTTGTATTAATGATGATTATTTTCATCTGTTTGAATGAGGTTTATGTAAAGCTGCATTAGACATCTGAAAACTTAGTTCGTAGAAAGGCTATTATTTATTAAAGCTTTTTAAAACCTTTTGGATATTGTCGTCAGAGGACCGTTAAAGATATACCAAAATAATTGACGCTCCTTCGGCCGTTACAATAGTATGAAGTAACGGTTTCTTCTATAATGTTTGTTTCTACCTTCAGAAAAAAATTGCGAACGAATAACACTCTTCCTAGAGCGTGTGAGGGGAATTCAATTCAATTCAGAAATTAATAATTTCCTTTACTTTAGGTACTTCACTGCGCTCGTAGTAAAACTGCACTAAAAATTGTTACTTAAAATTTTATTAAGGCTCGCACCGGTTTTATAACTGGGGAGACTCGAGTATAGACGGGTTATAGAAGAATCGATGAAATTTCCAAATATATGACTAATGAAATAAATGTTCAAAATGCAATTTTACAAAACAACAATTTTTAGCAGGAATTACGCTAAAAATTTTTGTTTCTTTTGAAAAAAAAAAAAATCGAAGCCACGCCCTCTGGCGCAAGAGGAAGAGTCACTACCCACTACGCCATTCGGCTTGTCAAAAATATAGCCTTTGCATAGGGCTGTTAATATCGTGCAAAATATGTTAGTAAACAGGAGGTATGAGGGATCGCTTAAAACTTAATTCATTTCTGTTTTGTGATATAATGCGGGTGTAAGGCGCCACCGTGTCCCGAGCTAAACATTCTGTGGAAAATATGATTTCCCCGCATCTCGACGAGATGAAAGTTGTTTTCTCTGATGGAATTAGCTTTGGCACTATACTTGGTGGATGCCTGACGATACAAAAATTAAGTGCACTACAGTTACGATGTTGAAATTAATTTTTAAAGAGTTTCATTCTTGTATGTAGTCATTGCAACCTACGGATGTCTATATAAAGGAGCGCTAATTTGAATTATAAAATAATATCCCGGGACAATTTAGTGCATGCAGTGTGAAAAGTACTAGTACGTATTTAATAAAATATTGAAATGGTAAGAGCAAACAGTCGCACCACGATCACGCACCATCGCGATTTGTACCATGTATAGTATTAGTATACATTTTATTTGCGAAATATAGATTAGGCATAAGTGGTAGAGTGCAGCAATTTACTTCGCTATATTCTACCTAGTTTAGAGGGTGTGCAAAAATAATACATCTGCTAAAGGGTCGTCAGTATCTTAAAGAATGTCAGAAAGGGACAAAATACAAATGTAACATTGTTGCACGTAATGAAAAGGAAGAAATGTCTACATTTATAGCGTTTACACTCGGAAACAAAGAAAGAATCATTGACTTGTTATGTGGAAAATGTTTGCAGTGAGGAAATACCGCTACAAGCTGAAATAATAAAACACAAAACAGAAGTAGGCTATAGTTCGTATATCGTGGTAGTACCGAGAAAAATGTATAAAGGCTATCGCAATCAACCGTTTGGCCAAAAAATGCCGAATGTAAAGAGTGGATTCCGTTTCATGTTTTACTTCAATAAATTGTATTTTCACTTTAGTTCGCACATGGATTTATTAATAAGAAAATCCTAACTGTTTTTGAATAAAACGGCTTTTGGAAATTAGTATTACTACAATAATAAAATATTTTAGGACACAATTTTACACAACGTTTTATAGTCCCAAACTGAGCAACGTACTATGGGTACTAGATAACTGATAAAAGCAATTAAACATACTTTGTTTTGTAAATAAATACATATTATACATATATAAACACACATACACTGGAAAAACACTATGTTCATCACACAATATTTTTCCATTTGTGGGGATCGAACCCCTCTAATGCAACAGCCAGGTTCACTACCCAATACGCCAATCGGCTCGTCTACACCGACTATAATTTAAAAGCGAAAGACTGTCCAACGAACATAAACAAACAGAACTGTTTTTCAAACAGCCAGCAAAGCAAATAGAATGTCTCGATGCGAGCAGAGCAGATTTCAGAGGAATGGGAACTCGCAGCCACCCTTATGAATTATTAATGCATGTGAAAAGAATATGGACGCTTAATCGCTATGTAATGAGATTGAAAGTGAAACGTAACGCTGAAAAAGTTATTTTTATAATGGTAACATTTATTTATTAATTTTACGTTTATTTATTAAAATATGTAGATCAATCATCAATCATCTTAAGTGCAAAGATTAGCACTATAAACAATTTAAAAATTACGTTTGTTTAATAACATTCTAATGTCATGAAAACGCTATGAATAAGTAACCTAACGTGAGATGACAGGATAATATCATTTCGATCGGTGGCAACGCATCTGTGTCGCAAATGTCAATGGGCGGTGGATATCATTTAACATCAGGTGAACCCCTAGCTCACTCGCCACATTTTCATGTAAAAAAACAAAAGAGATGCACTTCCTTCTTATTAGCATAAAGAATTAATTCCAATCTTGGTAATTATTCGTTAATATTGTTTTCTGCCTTAAAATTGAAAATTATTCTTTCTTTTTAATTACTTATTTACAGAATGAGAGCTCGATGCTATGCTGGTATCCATTCAATTCTTCAAGTTAAAATTGGATCTATTTAATTAGTCATTTAAAAATACCTTTATAACATAAAATTATATCTAAGAGTGAATAAACGGTAGGTTTTATATATAAAACACGTTTAATGGATATGTATGATGCGACACCAGACTTTTGTGTTAGTTATTCTTTACACTTGTCCAAATTATTGAAACAGTTGTAGAATATAACGTTTTTAAAGGATGAGTATGTTACATATTATGTTTCGGCTTCAATCTCCGTAGTTGTAACTTTGTAATAATTGATTTCGAAACTTACAGGTTCAGATGGCTTTGGCGATCAGCGACAAGTATACCATATATTATGTCCTAACTGGTCATTTGTATTAAAACCCAAATAAAGATAGTCATCGGAATAAGTGCCAAGAACGTCAGTTTTTGTACAATAACTATTCTTAAAAACTGATTTCTTATGTTGATTTCGTATGTGTATTAAATACGGTATGAAGATTTCAGGAGAGCGTAGCATTCGCGTAGCATTAGCGTAGCATTCCACGAGCATATGCTCGGGTCAATGATGGAGTATGGGCGATGAAATCACTTTACCGTTATTGTGGCACACCACACACATCACAATGTGTCCGAATAAAGGGCACATTTATTTTCGTAACCCCTTCGAGTTTGCATTATGTATCGTTGTTATTTTGAGCTCGCCTTTTTTAATGCCGACAAACATTAATGTATATGACAACTTTAAAAACACGTTGTTCTCCAAATTTCATTTGTTTTTATATATTTTTAAGGTGCATAACGTCGAAGTCTGTGTCTTCTTGTGTGAATTACATTGCTGTAATCGTAATGTAACAAGGTAGTCAATTAATTATTCTGTATTTTCAGTAATTAATGTTCAATTACTAGAATTATGATTTAACATTAACAGTCATGATCATCCTCCTGACCTGGCCGTCATTTTTGGATATCACATAAAAAACCATCTGTCCATTTTGTTATTTTTTAAAAAAAAATTGCAAAACTCCTTTTTTCGTAAAATCGATTCATAACAAATAAGTACAGTGTTTTATTAATAATATTGGCGTTTTGATCAGTATAACATATAAATATTAATTCGAGCAGTGTTGATATAAATATTTGCCGTACCACTTTCAAAATATTTATTACTGTTTTATTTTTTAATAATTACTTGAAGAGGACTTCTCTATGCGCGCTTTCTTGCGGCAAATACTGGGGTACAAAAAACCGCTAAACTTCTTGCACTGCTTTGCGATTCCTTGCCATAGGCTCATCACTATTTTTACGATTGATTGTCAACCGCTCCTTTATGCGGCCTCTAAATAAATAGACTACAATAAACTAAGTTTTCATAAATAAAAACGTTGCGAAAGTTATTTTGTGTAATAATGACCAACTTAATCCTATAACGACGTCCCTTAGATTATGTTGCACGTGACCGTGACGAGGAATAATTAATTCTGAGTGCGATGGAGCGCAATCGGGCGACAACGTCAAATCACAAAGAGCGTTGCGCCATTTAGTTAATGAATGAATTGAAAATTGGGCACCATATTTTATTATAGAGCACGTCTCAAATGTATAAGTGATTAGGTTGAAGAACGTACATGGAACATGAAATCCGCTCCGGCAAACTGATTGTCATTACCACTTTAACTGTGGTAAGGCCACGCTAGATTCTTATCTCTTGCACTGATGTGCAGGTGCGGTGGTAATCACTTAACATCTGCTGAGCCTCCAGATCTTTAGCACCTTCTCTTACAAAAAACCAGTGACGTAGATATTTTTGTTGCAGCTGAGATTGGGTCATGTCTTGTTGTTTTCGTATTCGTCATTTTATAGAACATAGATCCTACCCTAGTACGATAAGTAAATGTGTTCCTTTCACAAACTCCCATAAAGAGATAGGGAAATTTATAATGCAATGTTGTATAATGTACATAAAAGGTTTAAAATAATATGAAATAAAAGAATATGCTATCGTAATGTATCATCATCATGTAGCGATGTAGGTAAGCTGGTCCAGGTTTCACTAAGTACAGATTATTACAAATTACTCATTAACTTATGCACCTAATTATCAAGTGACTTAGATTATTTACCTCTAGTTAAAACTGAATGAAGATGCAAAGCTCTTTCGATAACGGAAGCCTTTTCATACCGACATCATACAAACTATTATCTATAAATATCCATCCATTTTCAACGAACAATTTTTTTTCCACGACAGATTGCAATATTTGCTCGCAAATAGTACTTTCGCAAAATGTAACCTTTACATGAGAATTAAGAAGTAAATATGCTTAAGTATATATAAGATTTCTTTTATTTCTGTACAAATCTGGTCAAATAAAACATCTATCTATATCTCCAACACAAAGCTTCGTGTACATCAAAGAATTTATTTTAATATATTTATATTACGTGATATGAAAAAAATATCTTAAAAGCCATCATGTTTTTTTTAGAAAAGTACTATATTTTCGAGTACTGCTTATTCGGAGTGCGCATCAGTAAAGCTAATCTTAAAATAATAAAAATCATAAAGCACACGTTCGCATAATCTTTTTTCGATTTAAATCTAAAGTAGCGTTCATTGAAAAACAACATCTGAGTAAAGAGGATCGAGACGAAAGAATGAAAATGAAACATAAACAAGCCGCAAATTGAATTGGAAAACAATTCAACAGCGATCCAAGTAGGCGGCCGAGTTGAAACTCACATAACAAGTTGCGAGTAGACAGCCGGGTGTGCGCCGATGTCGGAATGAATTAGACATGAGCGGTAAATGTATTCGCGGATATTATTCAAATTTGTTTCCAGTGAAATATAGAGGGCGATACAGAATCTTACCGTTGGAATTCCAAAGTCGAATTTTCACTTTATACACTCATATTCGAGCAATGTGCTGCTGTTGTCCTGTTAACGCCTTTGATGTCAGTATCTTGTCAATGAGCAGCGAAATTTCTACTTAACTCTTAGTGTTGCGTTATAATAACGACGTCTACTTCTGTATTCGTGTGCTAATAATGTTTAGCTTCATTTTTATTTACTCCTTCTAATGCTTATTTTGATCGAGATTGGTGGAAAAACTTTTTAGAACTGCGTTGCTTACTTGATACACAGTTTTCCCCATAAATAAAGAGAAAGAGCGTTCTCATTAAAACGTAAAAGTGGAACATGAAAAAGCACTGAAAGTTTGATTTAAGTTAATCACAGCTTTTTTCCTGTGCAGAAAATGGAATCTCAAATCATAAAATCAAATAAGAATCATTCAAAATTTTACCAAATATTTTGGATCAAAATTATGACACCATGTTTATAGTCATTTTATAGTTTTGCTCGCAGCACCGTAAAGTACCCGAGTAGAAGGGGTATGAGTTTAAATTACAAGCGATAGCAACAAGATAGCTGTAGACTAGTTTTAGCAGAATCATGGAAAAGAAACATATTGAAAAGACGTGATTATCACGTGCCTATCCGACTATGTAGGTAGGGTGTAGACTTTGAGATATGAGAATTTTGGTTTTTTTTATATTTGCTCAAGTAAGCTATAATGATGGACGTTAACGATTTCTAAGGAAAAATAAGACTTGATGATCAAAATGTACATAATATTTCTTAGTTTAAAATCACTTGAAATATGATTGGCATTCTGAACTAGCCCCACCTTAAATTGAAATAAGGGCAGGAGAAAGAATAAGAAGAATATCGGTGCGTACAGTTATTGTACCGTATGCGAAAACGTATACATTATTATTTTCTATCTTATTAATTACAGCAAGTTTTCATTTTATTATGGCCTTATAATGATTACTCTTCGTTATTGCTTTCATATTATTTTGTTATTCGCCCATACAGCTGCTTGAAACATGAAAGACAATTTCAATAGTCCTATAATGAAAAAGTGCTTTAATATGGCAAGTCTTAAACGGTACGTGATTTTAAAATTAATACATAGTCATCTGGAAAAAGGCCGAGGTGCACAGTTCAAAACACTGTCGGGTCACCTTTTAATATAAAATATATCAATGCGAATTAATGCCTGCCGAAGCTGACCTAATGGCACGGGGTTTACTGTCCTCTTTGGAATCCCCAGGGAAATTAATTGTGGTGATACGACTGCGTTAGCTAATATCTGAACACTCGTATGTTTTCGTTAGATTATTTGTATAACATCTTACCTTCACTGTATTTATCATTAGGGCTTCTTTAGCGAAAAAGGCTTTCAATTTCTATTTATCAATGTTTTACAGTACATTTATTGTCATAGTGCAGTAATTCGAAGTAAAACGAACCTATATACATAATCTTTGATGTAAAATTTGGCGATTCATAAGAGCGCGCAAGCGTCTATTTGAATAAATATATTTTTGATTTTGAATTGCGGGCTGTTGATTTAAAACCATAGAGTACTCCTTTGGAGTTGTCGTTTTCCTATATTTATTTTAGTATGTAACTGTTACGTATGTCTGTTTATAAGACATTTTTGTTATAATTTGGAGTATACATTATTTGGGCTACACCAAGGTAAGCTTTAATCATAGAAGGTACTGTTACCGCTTCTGTAGCACCATTCGCATTGGGGATGAAGAAACCGTCCACCTATCGTTACCATCATCTTTATATCAACGTCATACACAACCATGACGTCATCGGCAGCGCTTATGACGTCATACTCCTGAACCATAACTTTTAAGTACTTAAATTTTAACGTTTTCTTCAAAACTTGTACAAAATAATTGATCTCTAACGATGAATACACCAGTGCAAACCTACCTCTTGTTTCGAATTTCAATAACCGAATCATCAACAGGTATTATTTTCTGATGACAAAACCAGTACCTAAGCAGTAACTTCAGACGCCAAATATTATCCATTTGGATCATTGTCGGACGTTCTTTGTTTAGGACAATGATTCCTTTTGAGAACTGCTCAGCACGGATTCTAATAAAAGTGTATTTCATTGAATTTCGATTCTATTTCGTCACCAGACGTACAAAAGGTACGTTCAAGGTTCATTGTTAATATAAAATAAAGCGAAGAGCTCCGTCAGAAGGAAATAAATATAATAATAGTTAAAACCTACTTTAAACGTGACTGATGCAATACAACTCATATCGCAATCAAACATTTGACGCATCCATGTTAGCAATTACAACACAATTAATAATTCCGTTTACGATTTGTGTAGTTTGCTTTAATAAATCCACCACTTTTTTAAAAGTTTTATTAAAAAACAATAACCGGTGAAATCTCAGGATATGAATTACACCATTAGATAAAATTATGATCTTGTCTGATTTTTTTTATTTCTCGTCAAATGAGAAATTAATGTTAAGATTTTTTTCCCAATGTCTCATTCGTACTTAGGCAGAGATAGGGGTACACGAGTATATGGACAATAGATATATTATACAACGTTAAAAATGATAAAAAATATATACTATATATTATATGACTCAATCGTGAGGAGTTATCATTATTTTTATGTGAAAAGGTGGCAAACGACCTGGCAGTTCACCAATTTAAGTAATCACTGCCACCCATAGACATTTGCGACATCCGCAGGGTTGCAGATGCGTTGCCACCTTCCAACAAAGTGGGCCCCGGTCACCTCACTCACGCTGGTCTTCTGTAGGGTCGTGGTATTAACCCAGACGGACCTAACCATTCGTGCTACAACCGAAGCTGATGTGTATCACAAAATAGTAATTTTCTAATCTAATGTAAATTTTCAAAATAAAATTTATATTTATAATCTGATACTAGTAAGTACTCTTTTCATAAAAGTAACATTAGACTTCCCAATGAACAGACAATTTTCTGTAAAAGTTAGAGTCGTAATAAAGTAAAAGGACCTTAAATACTTCAATACAGCTTTGAATAAGCCGTGGAATAAGATATAAGTGTTTTTACTGAAGATTATATAGCCGAAGTTTAATGGGTTATCAAATATTTTTGAGGTAAAATTTTTTAGCCCCAAAGTTTATATGAAAATGACCAGAATCAACGTGACCAAAATTCAGCCAAAATTATTGCTTAATCACAATTTTTCTTTAAAGAATAATATTTTAGCAGCCTACCGTAAAAAATTTACAACTTAAAAGACAATATACACCACACCGGTTGCAAGTTAATATAATATAAAGTAAAGATTTTATTTTTTAATACATAACAGCGTTCAGGACGATGTGGTGGACCTTAATTTTTGCGTTTTGCACTGTTCGATCCTATTTCTTGTTTGCAATTTCATTTCATCATTTCCTGTAATTTACCTCATGAAAGCGACAAAAATACTAGCGAAGCTGTAATATTAATAATCAATTTATTTTTCATCGCTTCGTAATCTGTTTGCCTGCTTCAGGTCATTCACATACAATAACTAAAATATTTTTTTTTATTTTATTTGACGAAGTGGCAAACGAGCTGGCGGTTCAACTGATGTTAAGTGATAACCGCCGCCCATGGACATTTGCAACACCCGTAGGGTTGCAGATGCGTTGGCACCACTTAATAAAGTGGGCCCCGCCTACCTCACTCACCAGATGAAACGCAGAAATTGTTGCACTTCTAATTTACGCCGGTCTTCTGTGAGGTCGTGGTACTAACCCGGATGGACCTGCCCATTCGTCCAACAGCAAACTCTATTGCGTGGTCCTACCACAGTCAAATATATTACTTATATATAACTAAAATATATTACTTAGTTATAGGCCGTGATAGCTCAGTGTCCGGGCGCTCGCCTTTAATTCAATATACTCGAGCAACCTGAGTTTGATCCCCGGTGCCGGCACCAACAGCTTTAACTCTTATGTTGCGGTGGTGAGGAAACCCATATTTTCCACAGTCGAAATATGTGAAGTCCGCCAATCCGCAGTGGGGCCGCGTGGTACTATTGATATATAGGACTAAAATATACTTTACTTTTTTTTACTTAGTTAGAGCATAGGTACATATAAACTTCTTACACAAATATGTATATGTCAAGTTACGTTTCATATAGATAGTAGTGAGTATGGTACTTAATATATCCGAAAAAGTAAAAACTCATCCGTGCACTTTACTGGGTTTCGAACCTGCGATCTAGCTTGTCTGTCGATCCCGCCATTAGACTATCGATTCCATTAGTCTAAGAGCTAGCAACGTTTTCGAGAGAGAATTTCAGGTAGGCCAATTTATATATATGCTGTCTCTCTCACTCTCCCGGACTTCATACGGGCTATCTGGCTGGCGGTACAGAGCATTTATATTGTAATTTTGTTTCTCTTTTCATTATGTCGTTATTTGTGGGTCAGTAAAGCGTCGAAGCATCATGAAGCTTGAAAGTTAGCATTGGAAATCAGCTCCGTATTGGGCTTTTGACTTCCGGCGTCATGCCTCAGCATAATGCTGAGCTGCTGACCTAATTTACCGGTAACAAGGTGTACAATTAATTCTTTTCGTTTAAAATTGTAAGGTGATCATGTAGATGACACAGTAAATATACAAAACGTAATAATTTAGGCTCAGCTCTCGGTAGCAGCATTTATGACGCCATTATTAAATCTGTTACATTTAAAAATTGAGGCGTAATTATAGTTAACTATATTAAACTAACATAATCACAAGCTTGTTAATGATTAAAATGTATTTTTTAAATACACAAAATTTTCTTACATTTATAACCATGTGTTTTTTAAATATAAAACGAAAGATAACCTTAAGTTATAATCTTAATGTAATCCAAATGCTTTTTTATGAGATAAATAAAAAAGTTGAATGAAAAAAAAAGACACTTAAATGACTTTTTGCCTGTGTGACGTTTTTCTTCTTATCCGTCGTGTGTTTATCCGTCGCCTGTTTATTGAAATATCCAGCAATAGGCCATCTACTGCCCGATAAGTCGACATCAACTGTGTTCACGTCAGATTCGTTACCCACATAATCACTATTTTGAGATATACACAACAGCAATCTCAATACCTGTCAAGTTTGAGACTAATAACGTTCTTGTAATCATGGCCATATCTCTGTCAAATTTCCCCAGGGTAAAAGTCGCTTGGTATATATATTATGTGAATAATACTTTATAAATTACTAAGACGGGTCTTATTCCGAAATAAAGGCATATTAAAGAGATGGAATTTCCAATAAGCGTCTGTATTGTCATCGTCGCGAAATTACTAAAGGACAAAAGTGAAATGAATAAACCGAAATTTTAGATTAATACTTTTTCTGATGATCGAGTATAAGCTGTGGTAAGTCAATACTCGACATTGGAAGCATATTTCTTTGGCGCTCCCAACATAATTTTAACGTAGCTTGAGGAGTACTTAAATTACCTTACTTAAATCCAAAGGATTTCTTCTGTTTTAAGAAATTATTATTCATTGATGTAATTATTATCAGTAACGTAGAACAGTGTTGATTTGTTAACTAATCAATAATAGCGTTATCTCGTCTAAATTGGTACTTCTTAAAAACTGATAAATAAAACAAACTCGAAAGGGGATATAGGCTGTTAAAGCGTGTACAATATGTTATAGAGTGGAACGATGGGTGAGTGGTCGCTTAGTATTTCGTTCGCTCCGGTTTGCGACATGACACGAGCTTGAGGCATCACCGCTTGGCACGTTCCGCATTCTGATAAAAATAAAATTTCTTCGCGTCTCCCTAATACGGAAATTGTTTTCCTCCTGGAGTTTATTTAAGTTGCCATGGCGAAATATTTGGAGTACATTCGATGAGAAAATACATCAATAGATGTTCACTGCATTCGGTTGAGAATTTGACAGTAAATTGGGTACAAACAAGGCTAAAACACTTTTAACATTAATTGATTAAAGTTATACCGACCTAAAACGAAAGGCTAAACATGCATATACTTAAAGCTGCCATCGATCTTCTGGTTTCGATACTTCCCCTGTCAAACTGGCCAGTTCCAGAAGTTGTTGCTATGTATATTTTCCTAACTTTTTTATTATAGGTTACGCGGCTCTACCATAGTTTATAATACAAAAGCCTTATTGTTAACGAGCATACCACACTATTTCAATGTTTTACTCCAGATTTAAGCTATATTACTTACCTCTTCAGCGATGTTGTTGTAACCAATCCTATTTCTCCGCACTTTTTCTACAATTCACATCTAAGTGAAGAGATAAAATGAAGTAAAAAATATTTTTTTTATTTATGTGAGAAGGTGCAATCCAGTTGGCGGTTCAACTGATTTAAGTGATATCCGCCGCCCATGGACATTTGCAACACCTTTTAATAAAGTAGGTTCCGACTACCTCACTCATCAGGCGAAACGCAGAAGTATAATACTTCGGTCTACTGTTAGGTC